>CM056195.1:163399267-163999267 GCA_029692085.1 Gymnothorax javanicus
TGAGTGAGGCAGATGAATCAAACACGGTGTTTATTCGCATAAGCAGATGAAACTAAGCTTCCCTCTCAGCTGCTTTCAATTTCATTTGACCCGTTCGTGGACGTTGTGTACAAGGACTTGAAAAGATTTGTTTACTATGTAGTATATATTTATACTCTCACAGCTTGAATGTTTGTTACCCCAACTATTTTGGCAGCAGTCCTGAGTTGGGAGCTCATGTGTGATTTTTGTGAGACGCTCAAGAATATATTGTGAGGCAATCAGAAGCGATTCAAAGGTAGTTCTCTGCATGCCTGCCCTGCAGTCATTTCCATGTAAATGAGGCAAAGGGGATGATGGTAAAATAAACGCTGGAGATGCAGGAAATTGACAAAACTAAGAAGCCCGACAGTTTTGTGAAAATGAAACCAAGCTATGCACCAGGGCGAACATTCGGCAGAAATTACAAAATTGCAAATCGGCCCAGAGGAAGACGCAAGTAAGGGCTTCATTGTTACATTGATGAAGTCCAGAAACCACAACAAAGGGCCCTGATAAGAGTCCGATATTATCGCCGAGGCCTTATCTGTGCAATGGGCTTTTTTCACTGGGTGCTGTATTTTGAATCACCGTTATCACATGGCAAATACTCCTGTTCCTGCTTAGACAGCCATCTGTCATGATTTCTATTAGTGCTGTTTTCTCATGGCAATAGATGTGCCTTATCAGCAAGATGTCAGGATGGTTTTTCTCAGTTTTCTGGCACATTCTTCCTCCTTTCTGTGTTCTCTGCCAACTTCATATCTCACTTTTTTCCTTTAATGCACTTTCATTGTTGGTCTCTTCTCTTTGAGAATGCAGTGTAGCTCATTTTCACGTTTCTTGTCCCCCCTGCTATATAAATATCTGTAATTGAATCGTTTATACTCTCAGCAATTACATTGATGTCATATAATCCAATATTACCATGATTGTCTGTGTCATACAGTGTTTGTTAACAGAGTGAGTATTCAGCAAAATGCTAAGTCAGATTCATGTAATAAAATGAATTGATGTATTGGTCAAACAGATCACTGAGATTGAAAGCAACAAACATGGTATTTTTATTTGCATCCAAAAATGTACATCTGATAATCCTCTAGAAGGGGGGAGTGTGAACACAGACGGTTCTGTGTGCTTATATTGGACACCAAGAGGCACCAGCAGTATTTTGGGCTTGGGGGAGGGGGGGGTGTTCCGTCGATAACTTTCCATGAAATTCAACAAAAGAGCTAGTTAGCTCGCACCTCAACTCTGCTTTGAACGTGAGACCAGAAATGTCATCACTGGCAGTACTGCTACAGTGATATACAACCCCAATTCCAAAATAGTTGGGACGAAGTGTAAATTGTGAATGAAATCAAAATGCAATGACTTTCAGATCACATGAGCCAATATGTTATTTACAATAGAACATAGATAACATTTCAAATTTTGAATCTGCGACATTTTACATTTTTATCCACAAAATGAGCTTATTTCAAATTTTCTGGCTGCAACAGGTCTCAAAAAAGTTGGGACACAGGCAAAAAAGGGCTGAAAAAGCAATTCATATATAAGAGAATCAGCTGAAAGAACATTTAGTAAGTCATTAAGTTAACTGGCATCAGGTGTGTAACATGATTGGCCATAAAAGGGATGCCTTAGAGAGGCTGAGTCTCTCAGAAGTAAAGATGGCCAGAGGCTCTCCAACCTGTGAAGGCTTGCGAAAAAAAATTGTGGAAAACTTTAAAAACAATGTTCCTCAACGTCAAATTGCAAAGGCTTTGAAGGTCTCATCATCGACAGTGCATAACATCATCAAAAGATTCAGAGAAACTGGAAAAATCTCTGCGTGTAAGGGACAAGGCCGAAGACCTTTACTGGATGCCCGTGATCTTCGGGCCCTCAGACGCCACTGCATCATTCACCGGCATGATTCTGTCATTGACATTACTAAATGGGCCCAGGAATACTTCAAGAAACCACTGTCAGTAAACACAGTCTGCCGTGCCATCCACAGATGCCACCTAAAACTCTATCATGCAAAAACGAAGCCATCGTTGAGCATGATCCAGAAGCGCCGCCGTGTTCTATGGGCCAAGGCTCATTTAAAATGGACTGTAGCAAAGTGGCAAAGTGTCCAGTGCTCAGACGAGTCCAAATTTGACATTCTTGTTGGAAATCATGGGCGTTGTGTCCTCCGGGCTAAAACTAGTATCTCACTGAGCGGAGAATGCTTATGAATGTAGCGAATTTTGAGTTTCGTCAGAGTTCGTAAAAGGGCGCAAAGCAGTTCCCTAAAAGTTTTTAGGATCGCAAACAGTTTTTCTTGTCGAAAATGCTCAAAAATTTTTTAGCATGTTCAAAATTTCTTCGCCTAAAAACTTTTTTATTTTCTCACAAACAGTTGCAGACGTTTGTAAAAGAGTTGGAAGCGTTTGCAAACGGTTATAACACGTGTCGCTAAAGTTCTTTTTGGTTCGCGAAGAAGTGACCACTATACAACAGAGCTACGAATGCTGACGAATGTAGATGAATATTGGGTTTTGTGAGGATACCATCAAGGCTTCGTCAAGATCGCAAAAGAGTTTGCAAACGGTATTTAGGGTCACAAAGAGTTCATTTTCATATTCTAGAAAGCCAATTCCTATTTTGCAAACAGTTACGCGAATGTTGCTGATGCTAAACGTTGCCAAATGTTGCTAATGACGCCTAGGTCTATCCTGATTTTCGCCAACTTTCATCAGAAAAGTTGGCAAATCCAAAATTCGCTATATTCGTAAGCATTCGCCACTCAGTGAGATACTAGCTTAAAGAGGAGAAAGACCACCCCTCCTGTTATCAGCGTTCAGTTCAAAAGCCAGCATCTCTGATGGTATGGGGATGCATTAGTGCATATGGTGTGGGACACTAGTGTTTTAAAAAGCACCATGAATGCTGAAAGGTATATAAAGGTTTTAGAGCAACATATGCTCCCCTCCAAACGACATCTTTTCCAGGGAAGGCCTTGTGTATTTCAGCAGGACAATGCAAAATCACATACGGCAGCTAGTACAACACCATGGCTTCGTAGTAGAAGAGTCCGTGTGCTGAACTGGCCTGCTGCAGTCCTGATATTTCACCGATTGAGAACATTTGGCGCATAGTTAAACAAAAAGTCCGTCAAAGGAGACCCAAAACTCTCCAGCAGCTGGAAGCCTGTATTAAACAAGAGTGGGATCAAATTCCAATGGCTAAACTCAAGAAACTTGTCTCCTCAATGCCCAGATGCCTCCACTCTGTGTTAAAAAGAAGAGGGGATGCTAGACCATGGTAAACAGGCCCCTGTTCCAACTTTTTTGAGACCTGTAGCAGCCATCAAATTTGAAATGAGCTCATTTTGTGAATAAAATAGTAAAATTTCTTAGTTTCAACATTTGCTATGTTATCTCTGTTCTATTGTGAATTAAACACTGGCTGGGGTGATTTGAAAGTTCATTGCATTTTGATTTTATTCACAATTTACACTTTGTCCCAACTATTTCGGAATTGGGGTTGTACACAAAACTGTCAGCTGAGACAGCTGACTCGCTGTAAAAATTCTGATTCAACGAGGAAAGAAAACGCTACATAAAAGACACAGCTGTTAATAAGCGATGCTGCCAACACACATCTTTGACTCCATCTCCGTTGTTCTTGTCAGAGCATTGTTAGCATCTTGACAGTCAGTTGAGTGAATGTAACTCTAAAGGCTGAAGTTTTTCCTGGTCAGGCGTGTGGAGTGTGTGGGGTCATGATATTGTGAGACGTGATTTTTTATAACATTCTGGCGAGAAAAAATGGGCAGGGAAGTTCAAGGAAAATTTAAAAGTGAGGCACTGTTTCCTGAACTTTCACATATGTTTGGCCTGCTAACTCTGATAAAGCTATGCTAGTGGGCTTTCACTTGCATAGCGACAGAGGAAGTATAGGACAGATCAAGCAGAGTCACTCAAGCTCTCCTTTACAAGGTTGTAATGAGATATGAAAGCCAATGGTTCAAAATGAGACTCATCAGGAACCATGTAAGGGGTGAGAGCTGCTGGTCACGGCCTTTGGTTGATCTGGTCACGTAAGTTTTCCTCTGATAGGTTTACATCAAACACTTCCTGGACAAAATCAGAACAGATCCACCAGTTCTCTGGTTGAGGGAGTCCATCACTGTAAGTCCCCCTGCCCCCAGTCACAATAAAAAAAAGAAATTAAATGTTTCACACCAGCCAGAAGCACATAAATGATTTCTCCAGATATTGTGACTGAGGAGGCTGGTAAATCTTCATTTCCCATCCACTTCCTGAGAGATAAGACGTGTAAGCAGATGGACTGATCTCTCTCTTTTGTCACTCTGTTGGGCAGGGGTAGTTAGGGGGGTGCCACAGAGATAAAAGAGAGACCGTGTAGATAAATGTCGATGGAAAAAGTCACAGCCAACAAAATGAGCTCAGTAGATGGAAGAGATGCTGAAATTTTGTGGAGATTCCACAGTGCTGGTCTTAGAAGGTCTAAGTTGAAAAACGGGGGAAAAAAGCCCAAAAAGTTCCATCTATTTTTTGTTGTTTTTGCTGTCTTATTTAAATTTCTAATCTATTTTTTGTTTTGCCATCTGTATTTTCTCCTTTTTTTTTTTTTTTTTTAGGTGCCCAGAGCTGGTTTATTGCCCTTCCTGTTGACGACTCGGGTAAGATTATTTCACCACTGTATCAATAACAGTCAGGAGAAACTGAGCCGAATTTACCACTGAACTGTTCAGTTCATTACTTTCATCTGACAGGTCCAGCTGAACTACATACTCACCCTCATCAACACACACACACACACACACACACACGTACACACAGGCGCCACACACACTCACACTCACACACAGTGATTCAGAGCTGTTGTGAACTTTCTGCTTTTATAAAATAGGCCTTTTCAAGCTCTTTATGGGAGAAATAAAAAGCTGCTCTCAAGAGAAGTGGCCTTGGTGTTTGATGTGTTGGCTCTCAAATCTCTCTGCTATTTTAAAAAAATAAAAATGACTGGGCAGGTGCAGGAGTATAATATACCTGTTTTAAAGAACTTCCATTCAGTGATTTTTACATTTAAAATGTTGGACCGGTCTTTGATGAAGTCTATATTTACAGATGCAATCCAGGATCCTTGGAAAATCACAGAAATGCTTGATGTCAGCTGCTTTGCATTAATATTTTACGTATTGATTTGACACGTATTAAACAACAGTATCTGTGTATGAATTACATTTTATATATTCAACTCTGCTCATACTTACTAAATCAGATCAAAATGTGTCAGAGAGCATATTTAACATGCTAACTTTGGCTACTATGGATGCTGTACTATCCGTTTAAGAAAACCTAAGATGTCCAAAGTGCAATATTATGAGAGCATATTCCTGATTTTTTTTTGATGTGCCAAAACTCTGAAGGAAGTTTTCAAGTGGTACAGACATAAAATATTAATTATATAACAATATAGTGTGATACTGTACAAGTTCGATGCCGTAAATAATAAGCAAAATTAGATTTTAAAATAATACAGATGTTCAATTTGAATTTTCAAATTAATCAAAGGAACTTTTGAGGTCCGGTGTTTCCACAATTAAATCTTGATATCCAAATACCAAAAACAAACCCACATTTCTAAAAATGTCTCAGGATTTCAACATTGAAATCCTTGTTTCTCTCTCTAACACCATATTTATGACACCACAGACACCTTTCAGAAACGTGGATGTCCTCTCTGAGCCATTATGCCAACAACCACCCTCAACATGTTTTAATTTTCTCAAATCAATGACCCTTATTTGGAAAATATAAAATAAAACTGAACACATGGAGCACGATAAACTGAGCTGAGAGTGAATGACTTTTAGCCTCATTCTCTCCTCACACAAGATTTACTGGTAGAGAGCCATTCATCAAGAACATAAATGGAAATGTTCATTTCAAATTCCTATTGATTCGAAGTCTGATATCAAAACAGTTTGTGGAGCCAGACAATTACCCACTGCAGGCAAGGCAAACTGATAGAGCCCTCCAGCTCAATTCCCTTCGATAAACCCCAAATCCCCATTATAGCAACACAAATAAAGTTCTCTTTTTGTGTGAGCAAAATGTCCAGCTTTTATTGTGGAAGATATGGCAAATGTAATTTCATTTTTCAATGCTGTAATAACCAACCAAGCTGTACAGAGGAATTCCCACATAGTATCTTCATGTATAGTGGAAAGTACACCTAGTTCATGGTAGTTGTTATCGCTATGTGTGCTGTCACACTTGCTCTTCTTCTCAAGGTGTTTGGGTGGGGGGACATTTTTTTATCTTCCTCCTTCCAGCAAAGATGTTCCTACATTACTGTGATTGACTCTACCAGGACAAAGGCAGGTAAACAAGCTGAACAATCTAAAAACATGGTAATGATATGGGGCATCTGGTCATGTGCTATTGTGTGGAGTCTATGCCATGTAACAGCTGACCGCATACACAGCTAAAAGCAGCTCGTTCTACTTTTGGCAGCCAGTGTAGTGAACCTGTTCAGCTCAATCAGAACAGATGTGAAGTTTATTAGGCATTTATGGCTGGTTATCTTTATCCACACAATGTTATCTTTCAGGATCCGAGAGTAAATTCTGTGCAAATACAGGTGGCTATATTTAATATCTCGTATAATAGTTGAAAAGGACTGTGTGCTCTCACAAAATATGAGGGTAAATGCAGAGAATGATGTGCAGTCGCGGTAATCTAAATCTAGTGAAACAGATGCTTGTGCCATTTCCTCCTGAAACACTTAGAGAGCTGTAAATTGATGAGCACAATATAGGAAGAGTAAAGCACAGAGCAGGAAAAAAAGAAAATGGCTGGCCTCTCCAAAAAAAAAAAAAAGAATCAGCATTCTGTGATAACAACAAAATGGGTGTTTGTACAATCATAAAGTAAACGATAAAGTAAAATTGCCAGCGTTCTTTCGCAAATATGGAAGATTGCCAGAGTCCATTTCATAGGGCCATAGGAACCCCCAAAATGTCATTTTCGTGTGAGAGTCCTTGCTATTAAATTCCCCAAACAGAATTGTGTGTTCCCCTCTGCTGAGTGTAGTCCCCAGGTTAGTCGACATTTAGTAGCACAATATTCAATTTTATTCTCAAAAAATTTTTTCCTGAACACATTGGCAGGATAACCTTCTCCTTTCATTAATTTAGCACTTAAGAGGGAAGGGTGCTATGGGGTATTGCAAATACTGATGCCCATGTTTTCTTGGCAATATGACTGTATAGTGCACAGGTAATCAAACCTGTTCCTGTAAATCTACCTTCCACTGTGTTCTAGCTTTAACCTTAGCAAAGCTAAATTCAATCATTTTCTGCAGATTTTGTTTAGCTGCTAATGAGCTGAATCATGTGTGCCAAATTTGGGTTGAAATGAAAACCTCAATGCCGGCCAGGCTCTCGGAACGAGGCTGGTTACCACCGAGTTATGTCACATATATCACAGCACTAGACATAGATCCGTCCAGTGGGGTATTTGTGAAATCTGCACGGGTTGCTCTGAAAATAATTGAAATGTGTGTTTTCCACATCTCTCCCTACCGCAGAGCTTATCTGAGTGTGGGGCCGTTCTTTATTTACAAACGCCAAGGTCACATTTCTCCCTTTGATGTCTTTCTGTGAATGATAGCGCTTGTTGGCACAGGGAAAATATTCTGCTGATAATTCAGAGCACTTCAAATCTTCATCCCCATCCCAGCTTAAGTACAACTGCTTTAGTCCAAAAAAGAAAAGAAAAAATTCTGTGTAATGTGTCCATCTTCCTAATATCTCAACCGCCGGCTCTTATCTGTCCATTTCCTTTGATGAGAGGAATGGGACATAACAAGATGTAACATCTAAAGGTCACCTCTCAAAACGGCACAGGTCCCGATAGGGAAGCCAAAAAAATTGCCGTGGAATGGAGCAGTGCCCTCGTGAAGTGCCTATGGGGATCCAGCAATAGCCGCCCAGGCTAAAAAGGCAAAAGAGATGAATCCTCAAATACAAGCTGGACGGAGAAGGGACCCTCCTCTTTGTTAGCCTTGGAGGCCATCACTCCTCATAGCGAGAGGCAATTAGAGTGACTGGAGCAGAACATCCATTATTTCATGGTCCCTCGCGCAATGAGGGCCTCAATCAGGAGGCAGTGGATAACATAGTGTAAGGGGCCGGGTCAGCTACTCCACACTCCACTGAAGTTCCTAACCCCTCAGCCCACACACCAATCCCTCACTCGATGCTTTTCTCCTCTCTAGGGCATTCTGGGTAAGAGGGCAATCTTTTTTTTTTCTGCAGTAGAGCGGTACATATCATGGCACACCACAGAGGCCAGTCTTTAGGTCACCATACAAGTGACAAGAGGCTGAAGATCCTTAATCTTTTTAGTCTTAGGAAAAGGAGACTTAGGGGTGATCTGATTGAGGTCTTTAAATGTGTTAAAGGGATTTACAAAGTGAATTATGTTGGATTCCTTCGGCCAAGTGTTGTTAGTAGAACTCGGGGTCACAAATGGAAGTACCAAGGGTACATTTCGCACTGGGTCACAAATGGAAGTTGACCAAGGGTAAATTTAGCACTGATATTAGGAAATATTTTTTCACCCAAAGAGGAATTTCGATGTGGAATAGCCTGCCTGACCATATTGTTGAGGCAGAACCCTTGGGAATTTTCAAGAGCAGACTTGACTTAAAGCTAGATACCATTGAGTCATTGAGTATCTGAAGTGATATATTCACAATAGAAAAAAAAACCAAACAAATTGGCAAGCCTAGTTGGGCTGAATGGCCTGTTCTTTGAACATTAAACCTCATGTTATGTTATGTTATGTTAAATCATTGTATTCTGTTTTTATCTGGAATGGCCAGTCTCATCTACATAATATAACATAATATGAGTGGTGAGAGTTGGCCATTCAGATCAACGAGGCTCAGCATTTTCCAATTACTAAAGTGAACCAAGCACCTCAGATATTCAAGAACAAGACGGCATCCAGGCCTGTATCAAGCGTGGACTTGAAAACTCCCAGAGTTTCTGCCTCTATGATATGGCCAGGCAAGCTATTCCACACTGATCGCGCTCTGCGTGACAAAATATTTACGAAAATCAGTGCTAAATTTACCCTTGGATAGCCTCGATTTATGACCTCATGTTCTGCAAACAGGGCTTGGTCTAAATAATCCTGCGTAGTTATACGGTAAAAAAAGAAAATTCTGTTCATTCAACGTGTATCTATTGTTCAATTTTATGGATACCTCCGTTGATCATAAAATGAACAGCTAAGAATCTCATATTAATTAAGGATACTTCTGTCAGTCTGACTATACATTTGCAGAACATAGTCTGTTCCATTAATGGATTCCTGCAATCACCCAAAACAGAAAATTTTGTATATGTAGGCCTACAGTACGAGTTCTGTAGCATTAACAAATTCCTGTGTTCACCCGAAATGGATAATTCCGAACTAGTGGATTACAGTAGGCAAAGTTATACTCTCCTTGTAGTTTGGCCATTGGCTAACCAAGTCGGTTTCATTAGTTAGTCCAAACCAATTTCCTCACGGCGAACAGCACACCAATCTAAATGCACCATACTGTCCTTACTCCTACGAAATTTAAATAAGTCAATTTCCTTGCTCGCTAAAAAATTGATTGGGCTGTACATTGAACTTGAAAGAGATCCAAGACAAGTTCTCTAAAAGAAAAATGGAAGTAATGTTAACTTACCAGAGTGGAAAGATAATTAAATCAATCAAAGAACTGTAAGTGTAAAATGATAAAAAAAAGACTTAAAAAGTCAATTTTACAATTAACCTCCATGACTGCACTTGCTAATGTTACTAACAGAGATTGCAGTAGCGATAATGTTTCTCACTGTTATTTCATTTCAATGACATTGACAACACGCTATGATTTGATTGGTGAGAAGTCTAAGGGCTGCTGGCTTCCCTTGGCTTAGTTCTGTCACTCTGGCAGTGGCAAGAGCTCTGGTAGTGGCAGGAAGATAACCTCATCTGATTGGTTAATCCTTGCTAAGGGAGGCCAACTTCATTTGGCTTCCTCAAGGACAAGACATTAGTCTACAGTAGGAGTGCGATACAGTGTTTCACCACAAACACTTAGAGGGGGCCATCTCACTAACTGTAAAATACTCCTTGAGTAATGTAGAAGAGACGGCAGCAACAGCACACAGAATTACCAGAACTGTAAAACAAACTGATTCTATAGAAGTGAGAGCTACGGTCCTGAAAAAACTGGGGAAACCTGGCTTCCCTCGGTGTCCGTGAGAAAACGCCACTGCTTAGCAGAGTGAGCAAATCCAGAAGACAAACATGGATTAGTCCCTGACAATACCAGCTCTGCCTGTCACAGTCCTTCTCAAAATTTGAAATTGGCCCGCCTCCTCCTTGCTTTGATTGGCCACCTGATTTGAACCAAATATATGTTTCTGCCCTGAGTACATGTTTCAGAAAGCAAAACCCCTATAACTCAACAGCATCCTGTAGAACAGCTGTCTGTCTGTAGGCATAAATGTGCACCGATGGGTATCCATCATAGTGCTGTCGTCAAACAGCCACAGTCAAGCCAATTCTTCATGGTCTTCATAAATGACGTCAAACTTTCCACTTTTGTAACTCTGGCTGTGTGCCGCAGTATCTAATCCAGGATATGTGACAATTTTAGAGCGAATCATCACAATTACTGGATAACCCCAATTTATAATCCCTGAAGTTGGAGTTATTATTTTATTCGAGTATGCATTTACTAGTATTCAAAAGAGGGGCTTTAACACATCATATCTGATCTGAGATCTGTAGCAGAGCACAGCAGTGGCTACAACCTAATTGACTGAATTTTCAAAAGGAAGATAGTGCTCTATCTGATGAAATGAAGTGCATAGTCATTGTAGTTTGCCATATCAAAGCTGATGCGCAGAGCGCAATCGACAAACCTTTCATCTTTTCACCCATGGAAGCTTTTATATTTCTTTCCCAGCCCTGTTATCACACATTTTATATCAGATCGCTAAGTCTGCTGATGACACCAAACCCCATTTAGCACATCCCTCAGTACTCAATGCAAGTCCATAATTGAGAGAAGAACACTATCAAAATAATACTCTTATAATTGTCTCCACTCGATGTTGTAAACCTGTTTAGTGCTCCTTCGAAAAATAAATAAAACCAGCACTGCCTCCCTCCTCTGAATTATGGAAGGTTGCCAAGGATACACAATTTGAGTTTTTGTGACCATTTTTTCATGTTCTATTTTGAAATGTTATGTTTACCAGTAGTTTGTTAAGAGTTGTACGTTTCTAAAACCTCTTTTCTTTCCTTTCACATGTGGTGTAACTTTCCCAGTTAAAGTACTGCAATACTTCTCAAAGGGCTGGTGGGCAAAATGAGATTTGATTTGTGTGTCTGACCATCAATTTAGTTGAATCACACAGCTATGCTCCTCGAATGTGTAATTTCCATGAACACAACCTTTCTCTAGAATTTTTATTTATTAATCTATTTACTTTATTCGTAGTTCCAATTAAAGTCTGTGCACTTTTCCTCGAGTGGTTTCATGGCTATTTTTCGGTCTGATGTGTGCTCCTGGGCCACCTCATTAGTATCTGGAAAGGAAAAGGAAATGTTCAGGTCCTCATCTGCCTCCTACTCTTGTTTTTAAAGGAAAAAAGGCCTAATTCTCTTTGTGTTCACAGCACCAAGGACACCAAGCCACTCTCCCTCTGACTAATCATCGACAGATTGCTCCCGAAGGTTCACCTTGGTCTGGACTGCTTGCGTTGTTTCGTCTGTGGCACATCGTGCTCTTTTAGATAAGCACAAAATAAATTCGCTCTCAGTTATTGCTCATTCATGGTGTTTTTCCTGTAGTGATCGATTGATGATTAGAGTTGTGGCAGCATTGTGAGTCACGTATTGTTCTATTGCTGTGATGATAAGATACTCTATACAGCTCATGCCTTATCTTTATTCCTTTATCCCTTCTTTTTTCATGTCATTATGGCTCTGCAAACAAAGGAGCTATAGTGTTTTGAGTTGGTATTTTGAAAAACGGCAGTATTTCCACATCATTTTGTCCTCCCACTGTCCTCTGTATTTTAATAAGTAAGATAAGGCGCTATACAAACTGAGTAACACATTTCAAACGAGCCATTTACGGTTGGTCAGTGTCTGAGAAGCAAAACAGTAAGAAGTGATTTTAGTTTTTTTATTTTATTTTTCTCATCCACTCTCTGTAATGCTATTAAGTCAGTTTCATCCCTAAGAATGAATAACACTGTTAGACTTGCTTACATTCCCCAAATAATTGGAAAAGTTACCTACGGTTTAATATTCATTTTTAGCCGCAATGAAAAATATTTGTCTGACAGCTGTACTGGGAAGATAAGAAATAATGTAATATTTGAGAAGACGCTGGCACAGCTGTAATTTTACTTATCTGGCTTGAAATGCACAATTGGGAGAAAAATATGTCCATTGTAATTTGAAGGCCTGCTAAGACAGTCATTCACGGTTTCTACTAGCCTGGGCTACCCACTGGAACAGGTATGTTTTCTCCGCATTGAAATTCAGCACGGAGGCATTTGCCACTCCCAGTTGTATGCGCCTTTTCTGGGTCGAGTCATTTTTATACCCCCGATAATTCCAGACAGGGAATGGCATGCTGTTCTGACCATGGTCATGGGCAGTCCCATGCACTTGTTAATTTGTCTTGTGACTGTGGATGCAGTTGAAGAATTTAAAACTGCTTTCACTCCCTTCAACAATCATGTTCTCACTACAATGAGGCTTTTGGAGTCAATTGAGATGACTCAGTTTTGTATTTGACAGTTACTCACTTTATGTTATTGAATCACATTGGCTGTTGGATCACAAGCACAAAGACATTTTCATTCACTCTCTCTCTCTCTTTCTCTCTCTATCTCGTTGTGTCACACGCTCTCGTGAACACACGCATGGTTCCCCAAAAAGTCTCAAGACCATGTTTGTTTTACTATTTCTTTCCAAAATACCAACAAATGTCTACAATACCCTTCAGAAATAATGCAAACATTTTAGTCATGTGGGAAAGAGGACATTCTAACCAATCAAAGAAGACATATTGACAAACTATGAGGGGAAAAAATTACACCTGGACATAATTTTCTTTTCATAGAATGACTTTGCCTCTTGAACTTATCCGGTTTAGAAACCAGCATTCTTTACTGCTAAGAGTTATTTTTAAGTCAAAGCCTAATTGAATTTTCATGCTTTATTTTACAAAGTGTTTGGGGCCAGGGGACTTGAAAGGGCAAAACAATTTTCTCACCCTGTTGGCCACAACCTTTTTTAAATGTCACTTCAACCAAGTCTACCATGCAACTGCGCTCTCAAGTTTTGCCACATCGGCATTGAAGTTGATCAAAGGTTTTAAAGTGTCATGTTACTGCTGACTCATGTTTTGGAAGGGTAAGGCAGGAAAAATTTTGTTCAAAAACTAAAAAGGAAGGAATGTGTAATGTTTTAAGTAACTTGGGGCATGTTCGTACATTGCTTAAATAAAAAAAGATAAAAGTAAGAAGTGTCATATTGCATATAAATACGTTGTACATAATTGTACCCAAAATGAGGCATTGCATTGTGTTTAGAAAATGTGAAGCGAGATGACTGGGTCCTGTGAGGTCTAATAGATGCTATACACTTTAAAAAATGATAGAGAGAGAGAGGTTATGTGAACTTATTTCTTTAAATCCACTCATCATGACTAGCTGTAGATATTGAACCCAAGTTTTATATGTTTTCAAAAGTCAAACTTAAAGGTATCCATTGCTGTGACTAAACGGAGTGTAAACGAAAGTTCAGTCACGAGACGTAGGATTCTCAAGCACTTGTGCTTACCCAATCCGCACCTTCGGTCTTCTTTATATCTGTTTATGACGTGTTCCTGTCTGCTATTGCAGAGATTCTGCATCGCCCACCGCCTCCTCACCACCACCAACATCTGACTCCGGCCTCTTCAACATCTACTTCATCCGTATGACCCTTCTGTCCAATGGGGGATGGCTTCGCCCCTGCCTGCTACCCAGGCAGATCAGCGCCCCACCTCGCTTGAGGGTCCTCGAGGATGAAGTCATCGCCAAATACTGAATTTATTTCATGCCATTGCTTTGTCAATAAATCTCTTTTTCTTAAATCCGAAGTCTTCGTGATTGAATAGTGAGTTGAAACACAGCTTATCTTCAGGTTGAGTTAACTGAGATTTTTAAGGCAGCCGGTGAACTTTCCTCTCTAAGTTTAACCATCTTCAATTTTATTACATTGTAACTTATAATGGTTTATTAATACCAGATATTACGAGAGACGTTTTTGAATGATCACTGTTGTAAATCAGTAACTGAAACCTGAATTAATTCAGCAGCTATAATAAAGTAGGTTGCTAAACGCAAGCTTTCCAAACCAGAGAATAATAAATAAGAGCAATTGAACTTATTTAATGTTGAGGCCAAATGTTCATTGAATCCTCATCCAAGTCAAGAGCACCTCTGGGCCCTGTATGTCATTCCTCGCCCGCATTCCACACAGCGCTCAGCCCCACCTGAATATTAACCACTGACCTGTTCCTGCTCCTGCATTTACCTTCACCTGTGCCTCATTATTCAATAAAGCTCTGTGTGTGTGTATATGAGTGCTAGTCCACCAGTCAGGCTTTACGATGCCTCAGTAATATCATAGCTGAGTTGTGTTCAGTGTTGGTCACTGATTCTTGTTCTCAGCTTGATCTCTTGTTTTGTGTTAGACTGTGTATCAGTCTTATTCGCTATCTTTATCTCTGTAGTATCACCCTGAGTGGAATCCTGTTTTTACTGAAGCAAAGCCCTGATTATGCTTCACATTTGGATCCAATACTTTCATCATTATACCACTGTACACCATCCAGTGCACTGGCTTCGTTACACTGTCAGTGGATTTAGGATAGTATGAGTAGTATGTAGTCTGCTTTAAAATGGAACAATAAATGACAATTATATTTTGTTCTCTCCTTGTTGTGTTCGGAGTCAGATTGATGGGTTCTACAGTCACCACACACACACCTCAATAGTATTCAAACTGCTTTGTGCTTCCTTGTAAAAGTGAACAAGTTTATTGACAAATCTGTCGCTTAACTTTTTGCAGTGTTTGATATTGAAGGTCATTCAGAGGGAAATTTAGGCGTTTGGGGGGGGGAAAAAGATTTTTGAACTGTCAGTGAACTTGAAGGAAATGTACGTTGGGGTTTAACTGAAGCAGAACCCAGCATTATACTCACTGATACAGTATTCTCAGCGATATTCACAGAGCTGGAACAATCATAAGAGGCAAAATATAATGAAACTACCAAATTCAAGCCTGAAAAGCAGATGATTTTCTCTGTATTGTCCTGATGACACACATAGGTAGTACTGAACATGGTTATCTTAGTAGAACCTTCCAATGGAATCACTTCAATTTTTTACATTCAATGTCCTGACAGCTCAATAAATAGAAAGAATATTAAATAAAATTGGGGGAATTAGTGCATTTTACAGTGATTGAAAGTACACTATATCTTTTTTAATTCTTGCGAATCAAAGCTTTTTTGTTTGTATTGTCATTGGTGATTAATTTCATGATAATAATCAGCACGTATCAAGAGCTGGGAAGACGCCTCTGTTTTAATCTTGTTTCTCCATGTTCTCTGTTGTTTGCTCAGTCCAGAAGGAGACCCTCCATTCCCCGCTATACGCCACATTCGCTAAGTGGAGGGAAGATGGATTATTCATTTAACCTCATTTCGCACTGAACGACGTGTTGAATTTTTTAGTCCTTCACCCCAGGGCAGGTGTGGGTTGGGGTACAGGCAGGGGGGGTCAGAGTGAGATGACGTACACTTCCATTTTGAGGGGAGAGGCTTTTAAACAGCGAAATGGTGGTGTGTTCATAGGAACAGAGGGAATTCTGGGAATTGTGCTTCCTGATTGAGTTATCAAGCTGAAATAGCAGCTGGTGAGAGGTGTAATTGTGCCAGCAGAACATATGCCGCATGTTTGGAGGAGAGAGAATAATCAATGCAGCCAAAACTGACCTGGGATCAGCCTGAAATAGATAATGCAACTCAAAACTGAACTTGGTCCAGTGATCGGTGGTAGGAATGTGTCTGCTTCATGATAAAAATGGTTTAATTGTGCTTGGTGTGCTGCTATTATCCATCCATCCATCCATCCATGCATTATTTAACCCTTAAAGTCCTGGTCAGGGTGGGAGGGGAGTACTGCTGCCAATCCCAGTCTACGGTCCTCTCCATGGTCAAGGGATGAGAAGAATTATAAATAGTTAGACAGTCCTTTGCTGGGACACCATACCATTCACTTACACACTCATATCTATGAGCAATTTAGAGTCTCAAATTGCACAATTTTATCTGGTTTGACATCATAATGCTGTTAATGGGGTGTTTGGCTTTTCAGCATCAATCACCAGCACTTCGCTTCGCTCCCGGGGGGGGGTGGAGGGTGGCTGATCAGAGCTGTGGGGAAAGTCCATTCTAAGGACTCTGGCAGGACCCACAGCTCAATCCCATTGTTATCATGCACAATAAAATATTAATTATTCATCAGGCCTATTAAAATTACAAATATATGGAATTTCAGCTGATGAAGTACTTATACCATACACTTAATCAGTAGCAGTGCACACAGTATGCTTAATAATGTTGCATTCATACATTGTCCATATTTTGACATAAACCCAGTAATTTATTTGTTTATTGGTCTATTTCGAGAGGTTAAGTGGGATTCCAGCTAGTTGAATGTTTTCTTGTGGATAACTGTATGACCATTCCATAAATTGTCTTCGAACACATTCATAGGGCTAAAATAAGTCATTTCACCTCATCAAAAAGAACAGTACAGAACATTTCGCACAGGTCAGATACTTCACTAGTCACTCCTTCTCTTGGTTTTCAGTTTGCCATGTAATTTCATCATGGATGGCATGCATCAAGTTCTCTTCGGGGGTTCAAAAAGTAACTGATACACTTATCGCGAGTGGCTACGCTCTTTTCAAATTCTTTTCAGTGGGAATAATGTGTGTAAATAACATTCCAAGACATTACATCAGTGTTGACTGTGACTTAAGTGCCTTAAAGGGAAAGACAATGATTCTTTTTGTGCCGCTGGGCTACTGAATTAAACTACAGTTGCATGGCAACGCTCCTAATAATTCAATTCTTTCCTCTGCTTGAGCAAAGCTCCTGCAGCTAGCCTTAATTAACAACATTGGCAACTCACTTTACATATATAATTTCAGATGTCACTTTAATGACAGGCAGAAATTACATTTAAAGTTTGGGAGGGCAAACGCAAGCCACAGAGAAAGTTTTCAGCTGGGCTGCTGCAGTCAGATTCTTAATCAGGACTCGTTGATGTATGAGGAATGGTTATACAATCAGATACTCAGCATATGTATGTCTGTAAACTCAAGATTTTTGGAGGGCTGTGTCCCTGAGGCTAAAAGTTATCTGCTCAGCTAAAATCAGGAATGTGTCCATCAGTCAGCTGACGAATGAACAACATCAGTTGTGAGTGAAATGTATTTCATCAAAATAAATAATTTCTCCCTCAAGCGGAGACACGGTGTTAAAAGATTATTTAAAATAACTGCTGCAAGCAGAAAGGCCTGCCTCAACTATTTTCGGAGAATTTCTGCTATGCTTTGTGATTTTTGCTGGTGTAAGTCAATATTAATTGTAATTGGCTGTCTGCATCTAAGTATCGACCACAAGGGGAATTATTTCCAACGACTCATTGTCAGCTATAAGACGCCTTAAATCACAGGGAGAGGAGAGGAAGAGCTAAGGGTTGAGGAAGCTGAAGGAAAAATAAATTCCTGTGCGGTCAGTCAGGTTAGCGGCATGAAGATGTTCGACGCCTGCTACCATTTATCAGATGAGGATTGCATACACGTCAAAGGGCAGGCTGATCTCAGGCCCAAGGCTTCATTAAGCAACGGTTGGGCAGATTCCCTAGGCAATAGATGTGAGAAAGGGGACCTTTTATGTCAGTTTTGAGCGCTGTTTGTATCCCCATGGACTTCAGTACTAAACCGACAGCATCAGTTTTTGACAACATCGGTAACCATGAGGAAAAGCTATATCTGGTTGGAATCACACCTGAGGATTCCGGCTCACAAGATGGTCGTACAAACCAGTGCAGTGCCGCATTCACTATAGAAAATGCTGTCTAAGTTCTTTCTATCCCAAACTATTGCCGTTACTTAAGGGGTGATCTGGGATTAAATGAAAAATGACACCAGGAAACAACTCAGAATTAATCTAAAGAGGTATATGTAATAACCACCAAAAAAGATACAAGTTGGCATTTTTCTGTTTATGCGGTTGCCATGGTAACCGAGCAAGCTCATTAAATATGCAGAAAACTTCTGGCACCAATATCTCTTTAACTCCATGATAGAATTCAGTTTTTCTTTCATCATTTAAAAGCCATTGCTTATCCAAATGCAATGACATAGCCATTCTTTGCCCAATTTATCAGTTTTGTGATTTTGGGGCATTTTACTCAAATTTTGAAATTATTTTGCACAGAATCTGACGAATAATCAAAATATTCAAAGTATGTAACAGATAGGCAAAATTTCCCTATGTCATTGCATTTCTAATGAAGTAAAGTACCTGCAGCCCAAATTTCATTGATTTTTCAATGATAAATAAAAAAGTTATGGTTGCCACAAACATGAGAAACTAGGAAAAAGTAATACCTTAGGAAATCAATGGAAAATGCATTTGACCGCATTGAAAAGTTGAATTCAGTTTTTAATCCTTGTAGAAATTAGTGATTATTAAAGGTGGGTTACAACAGAATATTTTTATTCAAAAAAAAATTTTTGGAAAAATAATCAAATTTTTCCCATTTAACCCCAGATCACCCCTTAAACTTTATTGTCAATTGTAAATTTATACAAGAACAAAGTGGGCTGCGCTTTTCAGAAATGAGTTCCTTGTTTACTGGGTAGAGAAACATAAATGGAGGGAAAAACCAATGAATGACCTACAGTAGGATTTGGAGGGAAATTAAAATGATAAAGTTAAAAGGGGATTGTCAGGTCAAGACACAGAATGATGGGGGAGGGGGAGGGGAGGAATCCTGTTTCAGCATGACGGTGCCCCAGTGACCAAGTTCCATACATTTTTTCTCCAGATTAGTGTAGCAGAATATGACTGGCCTCCATAAATCCCCAAACTCACCTTCATTTCTGTGAGTACAGCCACAGAGGGAGGGATGTCACCAATCGGCATGGCCTTGTCATAAAACTCTACTACTTAATGACAAGACCTGAGTCTGCCAGTAAAAACTGAACAGATGTGTGCTTCTTCTGAATGATGAACACAGAACTCAAGTGTCTGAGGGCTAAGTCAATATGAATACAGCAAAAGCACTTCAGAAGCAGCACTGGCAGGGAGGATTGCCATAATGAGCAAGGATTAGCAGGCAAACTAGGGGATTACTAATTAGAAGAAAATCAAAAATGTGAATATGATGAATACCAGTGCCCTGATTTACAAGCACCTAAACAGAACAGATGTGAACCATAGCCCCTTGGCCCAAACACTTGCCACTTTTGGTCAACAGGGTCAAGTGACACAAGGATTGTCTCTCAGAAGACCATCTTTGATTTGCCATGATTTACCGCCGGAGTGTGGGGTGTCAGTTTGGCAAACTGAAATGACTGGGCCAAACAAGTGCCGGAGGGGGATCAAACAGCCCATATTGATTTTCCCCAGCAGTGGCCGAACTCTTGGCGTCTCGTGACAAAATTAAATTACTGTTGATGTGATGGTAACATGAGAGAAGGGGAGTAAACAGTCACTTGTTAGCCATCTGAGGCCCTTTCAAGGAGAGCTTGGGTCTAAAGCTGGGCCTCTCAATATGAGGCACTGAGCTGAAGCGCATTCAGCACTTATGAAATGGGGAGATTTCAAATGAGGGCTCAATTATATTTTTGAAGCGAAGACTTCTGAAATTGCAGTTCAAAAAGAGTTTCAAGAATTTAGTCATCACAAAATGTGATGACAAGGGTTTACATAGTGGATTCAGTTTGGCATCAAGTGCTCAGTGCAGCTATTGGTGTTTACACGGACAATTGACCATTCTGTCTGGGTACAGGCCACTAGTCTGGTCTAGTCTACACTCTCAGAAAAAAATGGTACCTATTTGTACCTTTAGGGGTAAAAGGCTTGTCACTGGGGCGGTATCCTCAAAGGTACTGCTGTTGTACCCTCAGAAGTGGGTACCTATTAGATTTGGAACATAAAAGTACCTTTTAGACCCTAAAAAGGTTCACACAGGTACTTTGAGGTCCTATAATTAGCCCTTGGGGGTACATAAGTGCTGAATGTACCTTGGGGAACAGAAATAGACTCCTGCTGTACCCCTATTTCTGAGAGTGTACCTGTAGGTGCACAGAACCCATAGGGCATTCAGTGTAATTGGAGGCACTCAAAATGGCTTTGGATTTTAATTGTGGCCACAGCTGCTTCACTTCCAACACAGGGGCTAATTTACAAAGGCCTTTAGCATGCACAAAGCCATTGAGCTCACAAAATACTAATAACAAGTATAATAATAATGTCATGGTTCTGTGTTTGTGTTCATGTTTTATGTTCATGATTATGTCTTTTCTTTACTCTTTTTGGTTATTGTATTCTCCGGTTTTCAGTTCATACTATTTTAAGTTTCATTGCACTTGTTTGCCCTGTCTTGTGATCTAGTTGGTTCAGTCCGTCTTCCCAGTCCGCGTGCTTACCTGCTTCGGGTGATTTCAATGGTTTCTGGTGTTTCATATTATTACTTCAATTCTCGTTTACTTCCTTCACCTTGCTTTTCTAGATTACTAAGAATTCTGACATTTATATTGTGTATCATAGTCTACTAACCCAACTAATCCATGTATATATTACTAACTCACTAATGAGCACTTTGGTTAATTTGTAAAGCTGCACCTCAACTAATTATTACTAATTCAATCTCAGCAATCGCCCTGTTCTAGTCTCCGCCTCTTGCTTGGCTTTCCCTGTCTCTCCCTACGTTTCTGCGAGATCTCTCGCACGTGCTTAATTGCTTTCCTGCATGCATTGCCTGTGCACTTAGAACTCCTTGACTGGAGCTGTTTATTTGTCATAGGATGTCTGCGTGAATCCCGTCCGTGTCTTGGCTTTTGCCAATTGTTGTGGTTTAGGACTTCCCCATGTGTACCTTCCTTTGTAATTAGTTCTCATCCAATTCACCTCTTCCCTGCCTAGCATGTGACTTCCCTGTTTGAGTCCTCACTGCTGTTCAGCCCTTGTCAGAACGTTGATCAATATTCCTTTGTGCAGAGCCTCTTGTATGCCAATTGATTATTGTTTCTCTTGGACTGTTTCGTCCGACCTTGATTTTTGCCATAGCCCTTCTGTCTTGTTTTTGTCTTTCTGGATTTTTGACCCATTTCTGTACGACCACGTCTACTGTGTTTGGATGCCCTGTGTATGACTCACTGCTTTGGTGACTACGATTTTTTGCCTACTGTCTATGTACCGTCGCACCTCTGCTTTTCTGATTCAGACCCCGGCCTGTCTAGTTGACTTTGTTTTTGGATTTCGTTTTTTGGCTTGGCAATTCTTGTGTCTTCTGGTCCTGACCCTGCAATCAATAAAGGCATACGATTTTTGGATTTCCTGCTCTCGCTTGTGGTTCCTGAACGCACCGTCACAAATAATTCAACATGGAATTTGTTTTGCATCCCTCGTTGGTTGTGGCGTTTGAGCAAACGTGAGAAAGGTATTCGCAATAACACGACCAATGATTGGTCCTGGTATTTGTTTCATAACAATCTATTGTTGTCAAGGGCATAGGTTTAATGTGAGAATTGGTAGGGACAGGTATGTGAGGTGAGCGCGCATAGCGCGCGAGCTGGAAAATTTTTGAAAATCTGAGTGCAAATACTGCCTTTACTATATACAAAGATTATCTGAATGAAAGTTTCTCCATTTTTTTTTAATCATGCTACGCAAGGTGGCTCCAAAATTTTCATACAAAGATGCCACATACATAAACTTGCCACAACCTTAACTGACAGCTGCAAACCATCTCAGCGCACTCATGAAACTCACTCAGATGTAGTAACCTGGACATTGATACCAAGTGAGTGGATATATAACTACGTTAGCAAGCCAGCTCGCAATCCTCCCTTTAAGCATCTTAATATGCGGTAACGCAATTGCAGCCGTGATAAACACCTCAAAATGGACCACCGACTATGAATTGGACAAGCCGCAAACCGAGCGTTAATCGGACTGGATCATGTTAGATTTACGATTACATGTTTCTTTCATTTCTCCCACTGAGCCAAAGTTGGTTGGGACATTTTGACTTTCAAAGGTTATATTTGCTGAACATCATGAGACTAACTTTAATGCTTTCCCTATAATTCCACAGAACAAGTCATAATTATGACCTCACCTGAAGCCCTGATACACCTGTATCCTCAACAGCTTGCTCTGTTTCTCTTGCTTGCTGCTGTGGTTCCTGCATATAAAATAATTCATTAATAATGGCACCTTCGCGAGATTTCTCCACTGAAATTCACCTCATAATTTGACATATCCACCTGGCTTATATTTACTACTGCTAGCAACCCAAACCAACATGTGACAGAAACCAGGTTTACAGAGATGCCAAGTCTCACGCATTTTTTAGGCTCATTCACCGTAGTCCGCAATTATTCATTGAATGCTTAATGAGATTCTCACGCGGAATTTAAATCCTTGTACATTGAAGTTTCAGTTTCACTTGTGTAAAGGTGCACCTCATCACAAGTAACATGGAAAGCGATTATGACTCCGGATTTCCCGTGCTTCTCTTTACTCAGGGATTGGAAACAATGCATGTGTTTCATGATCGTTTAAATTGTTTTAATGAAATAAGACCATTTGAAACGTTTTTATGCAATTCCATCGCTTTCAATCCCTCAGCAAAGACAAGCCTGAGAATTCCCGAGCCAGAATCGATTTCCGTGTCATTAGAGGGGAAATTGAGTGCGAGAGCAGGATCCCTGCAGTTTTAGTCTAACGATGTGACTGTTCATGAAAAACACATCGATTGGCCGAAACATATCACTGTGTCGACATCTGGCTATGGCCAGCGACAACATATTATTAGAAGTGACTTTACGGTATAAGAGAAATCATAGATTTATGGATTTCACTAGTCTTTCTTCTTCTGCAGCAGCAGAATGCAAGCGAACAGGATGAATCTGTTTCTTTCTTAGCTCAGAAAACACTCCTCTCAGTAGAATAAACTTGCTGTAAATATGTGACTAACTCTCATAGTGCCAGGAGGGCAGCCCACTAGAAATAGATAAAGAGAGAGAAAGGTTCTGGTGAAAGCCTGTATTAAGTGCGTTATTATTATTGTAGCCCCTGGACGAAATCGGGGGGCTATTATGGATTCATGCTTGTCGTCTCAGCCTCCGCGTCCGTAGACACTTCCTTGTGGACGCTGTACAGACTGTAATTTATGACCGATTACTTTCAAATTTGGTATGGATGTGTGTTATACTTCAGTTATGACACCTATCGATTTTGGTTGCAAAGGCAACAGTGTTGACCAAATAATGTGCAAAAAAGGGGAGAAGCGGGCTTTTGGGGGCTACACCCATGCGGTTGCAGGCGACCGGACATTCTAATTATTATTATTGTTGTTGTTGTTGTTGTTGTCTATTAATCAGCAGGTTAATGGGTCAGTTAAGGAAGGTACGGCTGTAGAGTGACTCAGTTCCTCACTCACTCGCTCTGGACTCATTAGGGGGGCAAGCGAGGGACACAGAGTCAAGGAGAAATTGAAGTGATGCAGTTTATGCCTCTTTACCCTGATCTGCTCTCTGTCGTGCTAAGATTCCCCATCCACTGTCGACAAACAACACAACAGGAAGATAGGAAGAGTAAACTTGTTTACTTGCTCAAGAGGAATGAGAGACTCACTGAGGAATGAGAGATGTTTTTGGGAGATAGAGATGTGATTGGCTGTGTGATGGAGATGATGAACCCGCTGGTTGGGTCAGTACAGTCAGTGAGGGTAGGATTTCACTAATGTTTTCTTTGCCATGCTATGCCTCGGTTGAACAAGAAAAAAACCTCAGATTCAGTTTAATCAAGAGAATCACATGTAAAGCCTCATGATGCACCTTAAACTCATATCCATATCATTTTAAAAACCTAATTCTATTTACAATCCAGAGGCCTGAGGTTATTTATAATCCAGTTATTCCTCAGTGCCCGGCCACATCTGTTTTCACCATATTTCTTGTACTCAGTGTGTATAGATGCTGCAGTACATTACTGATAACAGCTTACAGCATTGGCTGGAATCCTATGTTTCACAATGGTTGTTGAAAAGGGGGAGTCTCTCTGTCATAACAGCTTTGTGAGGCCGCAGATGAAAGAGGAAAAAAAGGAAGTCGCTAATGCACAAAACTCCTGCCCGTCTTCTCTGCCCGCCTGGAAGACGGCCCATGGTGTCCACCCCTCACTGATACGACTTTGTTGTGAAGTTTTCTCTGAATTTCAAACAGCCATAAGGGATGCTTGAAGGCTCTGTGGTTTTAGCATATTTCATGGCAGGAAATGGATAATCCCTCAGAAAAAAAAAAATAGCAGCTCCAAGACTAATTAAAAAAACAACTATGATGGATTAGACCCACAGCTAAACTGCTTTTGATCGCTTTATGTCTTCATGCATGGTTAGACAGAACACTCACAGCACAGGCTGTCTCAGGAAATAAATGTATTCCGGGGAACAGCCACGCTTCTTACACAAAGACAATGTAGATACGTCAACCATATTTCCATTTTAAAAAACACTGTATGACTGAATAGGCTGTCAGGCCGTAATCCATTTCTCCAAACTATGGTTTTATGAAGTATGCCATTGTCTGGTTGAATACTCTTTTCTGATTGGCTGGCAGGTATGCGTTAAAACCATGGAACCACTCAGGTATTTCGGCTACGGTAGTTTCACCGTTTGAAATTCATCCGCTAGCCAACTTGAAACCATGGCAACGTTAGAGCACTGGCATTTGGCTGGGTATAACAGAAACCTACTCTTTTATCTCCAGTAAATTTGGCAGCGTCAGATAAGTTGCGTCCTGCGAGGTGGTTAACAATAGGTACTCCAGCGATAATGACCGTAAATATTAAAGCAGTGAAGTAATCACACTTTATTCATTAACCCCTTTGTGGAGATATAGACACCGGCGTCCGTAAAGTTCAAAATTTAATTCCTAAACAATTCTGTAATTGAATTTCCAAAAGTCTAGCTTCACTGGAATAATAGTTATAAAGCTTAAAAAGGCTCATGCACAACAGGAAAAATTGGTATAATTTTGTATTCTGCGCAAAGGGGTGAAATGATATTTACTATGTACGGTTACAAAGGAAGCTAACATGTCCACATCATGTGTCAGCAACTGTTGAGAGTTTTCTAGCTACGTGCTAAGACAGACTGATTTCAGCTCACTGGCTCTACAGAAACCATCATAAGTTCATTGTAATTGTGGGTAGCAAGTTAGCTGCAGTCTGCATAATTGCACATAATGTTGTGTTATGCATAATCCCCGTTTCAGCTGGAATCCGTTACCAAATTATTTGCTGGTAAAAGGATGTTAGCATGTGCAAAAAATTAAAAAATATTTCTCCATGATGGTAAGCTGAACTAAATTAGCTGGTTCAGTTTAACTTGGCCTATAGTATTGGCTATGAGAAGGCACAGAGCCTGTTAAATGATTGCCAGCTTGTTTTTTTTTTTTTGAAGTGCAAAACTTTCACCAAAAATTTCAGAATGCTTTGATTTGATATTGCTGGCAAATGATCATGGTATAAGCAGGATAATCAACTCGTAGGTGGAGTTGATTATCCCGCTTCGTGTCGGGTGGTTATTCGCCTCTGCATTGTGCCTTAAAAACGTGCAATGCACACCTACGAGTTGATTATTCCTTACAAGTCTTTCCTAGGTATCTTTTCTATGGGGCACAGCAGAATGTTCAGTGTTAACACTAGAACGGCCAATAATGCAGTACGTCCTAGAACGGCCGTGATGTCATTTTGACCTCCCACTGCTGCAGGCTTTATAATTGCAGATTAGAAGTCTGTTACTGGAACAGTTGTTAATTATTTTAAAACAGCATGTAAAAATAAATGAAAAAACATCTTATTTGATCAATTTTTCCACATTAGGCTTTATTTTATTTTAATAATATAACAATGTAAATTCATTTCTGTAGTGTTTAATGAATGTATCATTGAACAATGGAAAAATATAAAATTTGATTAAGCTGTCAAACAGATAAAAAAAAAGACCATTGCACATAAACATTGAACATTAAAATAACAATACACTTCTGCTCTCATCAAAAAATGAACATGAACACAGAGCACATGAGAGAGCCTTGGTCAAAATGTTTGGGAACCACAACCTACACTGTTTTGATGCACAGTCAACTCGCAGCCAGCACAAACACCGAACACCTTGACAATCAGGTTGAAAATCAGACCACTGGACCATGACATATCACTGAGCCCTGATATTTCTTCTCCATCTGACTTACCAGAACTCATGTCCTGAAGCATTGCCATAGCCTGACTTAATATTCAGCTGTTTCCTCTGATCCATTTCCTTTTCTGGTAGCCTACCTGACTAACTAAATAAACTAAATCACTAAGAGAACAGCCCTGTGATGATCACAATTTTGATATGCAAAATGGGAGAACAAACTGATTCTGATGTCATGACAGCAACTGGTTTATATACGTACCTGCACACTATTCAAAAGGTAATAAAATGCGTTGCTCGGCAACCAAGATGCAATTGACTGCCTTACATAGCTGTCAGTGTATGAATGTGTTGTATAAATGAGCATATGTGACGTATTAGGCTACTGTCAAGTGCTTTGAGCTGTCTGTCTGACTAGCTATATCATCAGCCTAGCCAGGCTAACTATATAGCCTGGCGATATGGTCCATTTACAGTTTTCGCATTGAAAGTAATGGAGGTCAAAATGACCTCGTGGCCGTTCTAGGTATAATCAGTGATTTTTTCTTTCTCTTTTATTCCAGAATCCCCATAACTCATATGTTGATGAATAACACCATTTAAGGAAAAGTCACTGACTGGGAGACATAGGGTTGTTATTCAAACAGAGTTATGTGCAGTTTAATGGGCGAGAGAGGTCAAAATGACCTCGCGGCCGCTCTAGTGTTACAGCAATACTTACTGAGTCTGTTTGACTCTTACGGAGTCTATTTCATCCCACATTGGGGAGAGTGGGCTCAAGGATGATGGTATCATCCTGGAAAACAGTCTTCATCCACTTTGCAATGGTCAAAGTTAATGTAAAGTTATACACAGATGCCTCTTGTACATGAATACCTCTTTCTTTTCTTTAACAGGAACATTCACAATGTTTCATACAGGGGTGGTAAAGGTGGAGAAAACAGAAAGACCTACGATATCACATTGCGGGTTCGAGCCCCGCTTCGTACCAGCCGGCAGTGGTCGGCAGCTTTTTCAGAGTAGCGCACAATTGGCTATTGCGCTACAGGGTTGCAAATTGGGAAGGGACTGCCGGGAAGGGATTACAATAGTTGCCTTGTTCGTTGCTCAAAAGCGCCTCCTGTTGGCCAGACGGGCGCCAGGAAGATTCTAAGCCTGGTCATGTCCGGGTATCCTCCGCCCTCGTTCTGAACTTGCGAAGATTCAACCAATGAGTGTATAAGAAGCGGTGGTTGACAGGCGCGTGCTTCGGAGGAGAGCCGCGAACTGTCTACACTCTCCTGAATTGGCAGCAAGAGGTCGCATACGAGCAAGCCTTGTACATAGTTCACCAATTGGGCATTCCAGATTTGGGTGGGATTGGAGATGCCAAATTTATTTAAAAAAAAAGAAAGACCTACGATAAACACTGGCTTTGAGAAGCTCACAACGCGCAGTTTTCGATGAAACAAGTGCCAATAAAGATTGATTTTACTCTTTGATGAGTGCTTGAGCCGCAGTTCTGTGGTTGTTAACAACTGTTATAAGTGTCCGTCTGTGTGTCTTTCCTAAATTTGAGGCCACTGCCATTTTAATCGTGTTAATAATAATAACTTTTGTTTGTACGGCACTTTTCATACCATACATGCAGCTCAAAGTCCTTTACATTTAAAATAATAAAATTAGGAAACACCACACAAAAAAGCTCTTGCTGTTTCTTGGTGTTTGCCGTACGTCATCATAATTTTTCCCTTGCCACTTCAAATAACTTTGTCTTTTTTATGACCCAAACACCTGTTACAAACTGGGCAGAGTGGGAGCCAATGGCAGGACTGAAGATGAGTCATTAGGGCACATTTATAATGAGGAGAATGAGGAGAGATCGAAGAAGGCTTGGAGAACCCATTGTGCCTAATGATTTGTTCACTAATAATTCGGCTCACTGAAAAAGACACCAGGGAGGATTTACAGTATTTAAATTGTTATTTATTTAAACTAGAATTTCTGGTATGAGGTTAAAGAAAATCATTAGAGCCCTATTCCTCAAATCATGGTCCTCAAGGTCCTAAAACTGCTGGTTTTCCACCCTCTCTTTATCTGGAGTCAAGTGCAAAGCCAGTCTGGCCAATCAGCATTGCCATTTGTTTAGTTAATCACCCGAGAGGAAAGAAAACCAGCGCTGCATTTGGATCTGAGGTCAAGATTTGAGGATCTCTGTGTTAGAGTTACCCCTTAGAGTAAGACAATCCAGCCCCATCTGAGACAACATCATCAACTTATATGCACAGGACAGTCAGACAGTAGGGAGTGGCCACAGCTGATCACATTAAGGGAATAGTGGGGTCAACGAAACAATCAATCAATTAATAGGAAGAAACCTCAAAACTCATGCAGACACTCAGAACAGGGGAAGAACTAATTAGGAAGACACGAGAGTTCAGACAACCTCAGCCATTTAAAGGTCCCCTATTATGTCACTAGGTGCGCAGCCAATTAGTTATTACAAGCCATTTCATGATCTTTCCCCTCTTGACATCACATGGGGAAGTAACCAACCAGAGGCAAGAAGAACTGATGCACTTCAGCCAAGCAGTCAATCAGATTTCAGTATTCTGGGTGGTCACTCCCCCTTGTGATGTCAGGAAGGGGAGATTTTGTTCTGGCTCATAATGGCTAATTAGCTGTGCACCTGGTGGCATAATATGGGACCTTTATGACACCTAATATGAGTATCCTTTGAAACTAAGTATCCTGATCATAGCATTGAACTAGCATTGAAATTCAAAGGACGAGCAGATTCTTTTGTAATTGCGGTTTGGAAACTTTGAAGTTTAGCCCTTTAGCGTGGCCCTTCTTGAAAATCTTTCCTTTTGGAACAATGACTTAATGGTTTCCTTGCTGATTATTTTAGCATTCTGCTGTTTTGAGTAATCAATCAACCATTCGATTTAGGACTCAACGAGCTGCCAATATCATTATAAATTTTCAAAGTGATCCTGCTCTTGAGATAATTAATTGGCAGTTTTACTGTTCCAGTTCGAACTTAATTCAGCATTATCCAAATTCAAATCTGTTCCAATTCCATATTGTCTGAAGGAAAAATTAAAAGATAAGCTTTTGACTAATCCACCACTAAATGACTAACAGATTGTATGTGTTTTTTTTGTATTATAGCTGTTGTTGTACAATTTAGGCTGTAGGTATCTGGAAAGATACAATATTTTCATTGGCTGTGCAATCCAGCTTGTTTGATTTGAAAAAAAAGAACGTGAGGTTGAAGAGGAGACTATTCGGTGTAAGTTGCGATTATTTTTGTGCAAACAGTACATATGAATGATTTGCAACCCCTTGCATGGCACAGTCCCGATACTTTGTTGGCTGCGCAGTATGAGTCGGAAAATTGTCAAAGTCTTATTAGTGTTATTTATCCGATTATATCATTTATCCTGCTGAGATATGAAGGTTTTTTTCTGAGGTCCCTGTCCTTGGAAGCAGAATCAGATTAAATGCATTGCATCGAGGTTTCTGACAGACTAAATTAAAATAGAGCATCACAGAGCTTGTTCTCGATTCCAATAGTTAACGGATACTTCTCACTGCAGTACCAAAAATTCAGCGGGCGGAGCTGAACTTGTGCCAGCTCCACCCATAACCCCATTTTATTAGTTAAGAGGGTGGAGTTAGGTCAGACCAGGGGTAAGGTTGGGGTAATCCAATGGAATAGGGTAAGGCTTATCCAGTAGAATGGGGCTGTGATCACCAACTTGATATTTGGTTTGAAGTGAGAGTGTTCTACAGTGGCAACTACATTTCCTATTGCCTCATTTCAGCTAGTACAAGAGCATCTGTTTAATCAGCATTTACAACATGTTCCAAAGCCAAAGTACATTAATTACAAGCAGTCATTCCAAATTGAGAGCCAGGCTGGGGTATACAAATACAAGTAACAGGAGGGAAAAGACATAAACTCATTCCTCTTGGAAACAAGATACAACTTGACACCAAGCATTGATTGCTATGCCTCTGCCTGCCATGGCTTCATACGTCCGAAAAGTTGATCTTCAGCACCCACATACAACTGACCTTATGTGACCTTGACCCAATGACCTCCAAAACCTGAATTCAGCCAGCCTCTGTCAGAAGTTACAATGACTGATTTAGTGAAAATCCCTCAACACACTCAGAAGATATCCATAGCACGGACAAGATAGATGTGACGAACAAAGTGACAGACACATGCACGGATGAAGAGCAAAAAACAAGTGCCTCCCGCCCACTGTGTTCAGCAGATGCATAAAAAGAGAAGGGGTGAATTCACTCAACTGCAGATTAATGATCAACTTTTATCTGTTCGTTCTTGTTCGTTTATATCAGCTTTGAAATGTTGTGAGTATCTCACAAAAGTATCTCACAGTTGCTGTGTTTACAGACCTCATAATATATTCCTGAACCTTTGACTCACCAATAAGCTTATTAACACCTCACACAGTACATAAACAGTTGATCTGCCTCTTTTTTTGGCAAGGCCAGTAGCTAGTGCTCGCCTTGTCTGGCCTGTGTAAGTAAAACCTCGGCAGGGAGGCCAGTGGCGGTCCATCATTACGTGCTGAGCAGAGCAGCCCAACAACAATGATATACAGGGAGAATTTCCATCATTATCGACATGGCTCGCAATTATAAACACACGCGTTTAGTGTTTATCAGGCGGAAATGCATTTGCTTTTTAATTGCGCGTAATACAGCAGCATCTGTCAGAGCAGGGAAAGAGACCAGCCTTCACGAGGCCATCCAACGCATAGCACCAAGCACACAACAATGAGCCCCTTGTAGGAATTGGATAGCGCCAAAAAAAAATCACTATTAAGAGACAGGTGAGGCTTGGTGGTGGCTTACATTTCTGCTATGATTGAAAACCAGTGGGGAATTAAATAGAAAAAACATTTGAGGTGGAAAGATCCATATGTGGTTTGGGCTTATAATGTCTTGTCAATGGGCAAGGGGAGGCAGAGAGGGAGCTAATCCTATCCTGTGTGATTTGGGTGACAGGTTTAGATTTAGCGGAGAAGGAAACTCGGCCTTTTGTTTGTCGCTGTTATTAGGGCCGAATGAAGTGTAAAGGCGACGGGGAAATCGGAGAGAGCGCAAACGCCCCTTTCAAACTCTCGTGTGCTCTTACGTTAATCCTTCTTGTGTCACACCGTGGCTTCACAAAAACCCCAAACAAAACAAAAATAAATAAATAAAAGTGATCCTTCTGAAGGGGGAGAAGGAGAAATTTATTATCTTTCGAGGGTAGAAAAGGCACCTTTGTGGTGAAAAAAATAAATAAAATAAAACAAACAGAGCCCATAGTCAGCAGTGATCTGAGCTCAGTTGATTGTTTTAGAACAAAGGGACTTTCCATGGCAACCTGCTTGAACCAATGAACAATAGCTACGTGCAGCTCATTTCACCAGTCATGATAAAACCATTGTGGTTTTACAGCCCCCCAACCAAGTTAATATGCAAAAAATTAATAAATAAATGTCAATAAGGCTATAAAAATGCAATCCCAGTTTGGCTCTTACTATGACATATGCTGGACACTATCGCACAAGAGAGGCCATCCAATTTACTCCTCATTTATCACCCCTCCATGACCTGAACGACTTCATGATAATATGCTGGCAATAGTACATACAGGTCTGAAAACGTGGCCTGGATGAATTATGCATGTCAATGCAAAGCATAAAGTCAGAGCCTGTGCGCTCACTATTGGTGCAGCATATGCATTACCTAGCACCGCAAGCTAGTGGTTTAGTGTCGTTCAAAGCCCATTTCATAAATCTTTTTTTCTGGAGAAAAGGATATTTGAATTTGTCAGCTGTTTAACGGTAGAGGTAAAGACAGAGTTTTGGCGTGGGCATTTATTAGTGTATATTATGTGCGAACGGCAAAAGGTTTTACGAGGTAAAATTTTATTTGTGGAAAAAAAAAGAATTTTATCCCGGCTTGAAGTTTCCCAGTCATTATACACGGGTTTCAATACAAAATTTGCATCTTAAAAATGGAGGGCATATAAACCTCCAGCCTCATATAGGGCCCTGGCTCGGCTCCTAAAGCAGCTCAATGCCGCCAAAGTCCACTTACTGTACCCACAGCTGCTGTTTATTTTTAACATTATGATTCATGTGCTTTGCTGACACCTCTGTGGGGTGCGGCACAGTCGCCACAGTCTACTTATCAAATGAAAACCTGTGTTCAAGAAGTACCTAAGTCACTAAATAACACTTTTGTGATTTTGGGGGTCAAAGTTTTCAAAACATGTTGCAGATATATGCAGTGCTTAACAAATTTATTAGACCACCACCCATTGTAAGGTTAATGCCACAGCTGCCCTAAATTAACAGTGTTGGTCATTACCAAAATAATTTTTATGTTTTTGCAATGGTTAATCCACCAGTATGCGCAAGCTGTTCAACTGAAATTATATTTTTAATGCTGAAGTATAATTATTGTTGTTATTCATGAATTTTCAAATTTACTGTTTTACAAAAAAGCAGAAAAAACAGTTAAGCACATTATTATGTTTTGATTAAGATGCCAAATTACTTTATTTTATTGCATTCCTGAACATAAAAATTAGTTTTAGCGGTTGAATGCAAGAATGCAAGCTGTTATCAAGGCCAAAGGAGGCCATACAAAATTAGTTTGTTTTTTTTTTTTGTTGTTGTTTTTATGTGTGAATAAGGACTATTTAGTGGTTTCAGTTCGTTATTTGCCAAAGAAATAACAAAATAATTTTTTGTTTTAAACGGGTTTTTGACAAATTTCTTAAAAGTTGTGTCTTCTCATTTTTTTTATGACAGGTGGTCTAATAAATTTGTTAAGCACTGTATATATAGTTACTTAGGCACTTCTTGCATACAGGTCTTCATATGCTTTCATTGTACGATCACTGGAACAGCTATTCCCTCATGACACAACTCAAGAGTTGAACCTGTAACCTTCTCCCAAGATCAGCTCTGGCACATACAACAGTGAGTATGCGCTTGGCACCACTGTGTGTGTGTATGTACAGCTGTGTGTGTAAGTATGTGTGTTAAATTACCCATATTATTGCATGTACAAGTGTGTGTGTCTGTGTGAGTACATGCTGGCATGCGTACATTTGGAGATGAATGTGTTTTTTATCCGTGTACTATATTTGTGTTCTGTTTGTGCTTGCGTGTGTGCATTCATGCCTGTGGAGAATGTGTGTGACTGTGTATGAGTGTCCATAATGATGCATGCATGAATGCATGCACGTGAATGCGTGTGTATGTATGTGTCCATGAATCACATGAATCACGCATGTGAGCAAGTGATGCAAGCTTGTGTGTGTATGTGTATGTGTTTGTGTGTGTGTGCGTGTATGTGTGTGTTTGCGCACACTCTGATTCTCTCCCCCATATCTGCCAGCACTCCCAATAATCTTTGGCAATAGGAGCTGCCAAGCTGGCCTGAGATGATGTTCAGATGTTATTAGCTGCAAATCTGTCCTCCAGGGAGTGGGACAAGCGGAGCAGTGTAGAAATAGATTGTGCCTGGAGTCCTGGCTGGCTGACAGGGCAGAGCCCTCGGGCGCAGCTCCCACGGATATTCCTTCTCCCTCACGGACCCTGTCTGTTTCTCCCGAGCCCATGACTTCACCAGAGTGATGCTGGGGAGGTGACTAACTAGCAACCAAGGAAAGAAGGAGGCATGAAATTAAAGTATTCCCTAAATCCAGAACTATTATTATTATTAGTAGTAGTAGTAGTAGTAGTAGTAGTTCTGTCCCCCAACTCGTGTGAGAACCATTACTAGTAGTAGTAACAAATACAGGTATATACAACAATAACTTGACATCTAGGCTCTGACCCTGGTACACCCTGCGGCTTATTTAGCACTGGAGTAGAGATGAGCAGTGTCAGAGTATCCCCCCAACATTGGAGATTCAGAGATTCAGAGTTTCAAGTTGATGCTGGGTTGGAGGTGGGATGTTAACTATCAGCAGGCAAGAGTGATGCTGCATAGTAGCAGGCAGAGGCAGACAGAAGCAGTTTATATAGCCCACCTACCTACCAGAGGGGTGGACCACTGTGTGATGGGCATGGGAACGTATGCGGGAATGTGGGCATGTGTCAAGTTGTCAGCCAGAATGAGCTCCGCAAGCTGTGCCCCATTAGTATTAAGAGTAGTACCCTTAGTCTTAGCCGTAGTCTTTGCAGTAGTAGCAGTAGCACTAGTATAAGTAGTAGTAGTAGTTACAGTTAATGGCAGTACGAGAAGTGCCTGAATTATAACAATGCAGTAACTGTGATCAGGCATGATCAGCTGTCTTTACAAATACTCCCATGGAAACTTCCAGAATATTCCATGACAAAAAAATTGCAGTAAGAAACCAATATTCTCTTCCCAACATAGCTGCTTCACAGTTTAAAACTCAGAGTGCTGAACTCAAGGACTGCAGAATTCGAGATGGCCCTTCCACATAACGTTCCACACACCCACTGGTTATTTCACTTCTCATCTTCCCGATAAACCCTCGTTGCCCACGAGGTACAGGCAGATAGAGCATTGGCTTTTACCAACTGAAGATGTTTTCTATCCACAGATATGCACTTCAGTGTTCTTCTCAGAGCATTTTAATGCTTATGTAACAATCACAACTAGTACCTGATGGAAATGGAGTTCCATCATGCTGACTTAGAATTCTGGGTAAAAAATAGAACATTGCAGAAAACCCACCTATCGAAGGGTTTAAAGGTGTTCTCTGAGGGTCATGAGAAGAGGAGGCAGAGGGAGTGTGGGAGGAGTGTAATCGCCCAGGCCAGACTGAGTCATGTTTTCGTCTCTGTGTGTATTTCCCTGGGGTTCCCTGGAAGCTGAGGCAGTGGACTGGCCCTCTGCATTTGCCTGGGTCTGCGGCCTTCGCTGACACAACCCCTGTTTCACACAGGCTACAGACTGGCTGTCTCTTCACTTGAACTCGTGGTGGGGGTGAGAAGCTGTGGGCTTGGTTTGCCATCGCACATCTTGTAGTGTTATTTAAACCCACCAGGTACCTTAGGGTCTGTATTTGAGCCAAGCCATTCCTTTAAAGGGCTCTAATTCCTCTTCTTTAGCCTGTTGTTGCCACTTTTAACCGGCAGAACCAGCCAGTGGTGAAATATAGCATTGAAGCATTAGCCTTTTATGTGGTAGATTTCAACCATGCAGAGCAAACGCCTCTATAGCACAAAAGTGCTGCCTTTTCAAACAAACACACACACACACACACACACACTAACACACACTTGCCCCTGCCTCCCCCTCTAAAGGTTTCACACGAACCCTCACTGACACCAGAGGGGTCGTGTTCACAGATATTTTTTCAGAGTTCTCCTGGGGTGTTGCATCATCTGTTCTGCTTTCTTCCTGCTGGCTATTTTCTCGTTTCTGATGGTTTGGTCACCTAACGCTGTTCTCAGCAACAGGGATGTCAGGAGAGCAGCAGTTACCATGACAGACGCTCAGGTGACCTTTGCACCCAGCTTTGGTGCGACAACTGATTCTGTCTTTGAACAGCACCTGACGAATGACCCAAAAAAATGCCTGACAGAGAAGGGGGGGGACTGAAGCATTTGATCTCCAGACTGTGAGAGACTCGATATCCTGTGTAATACCAGTCCTGATAAATCTGGCACCTGACACCCATTTTGTTACAGTTTTCTGTGTGTCTGTCAGTCTGTCTGTGTGTGTTTGAGCACATTTTTGTGTAGCCTAGCCTTTTGTGCATGTGTGAGTGTGTTTGAATGCACGATTGTGCGCGTGTTTGATTGCATGCCTCTGTGTTTTAAAGTGTGTGTTTGCGTATGTGTCTGTGCGTATGTGTGTGAGTGTGTTTGAATTTGAGCTTGCGTGGGTGTGATTGCATGGGTGTTTTGAATAATGTCAGCATGTGTGCATGTGTGTGTGTGCTTTTGAATGCATGTTTGTGTTGTTTTTCATTTGTGTATGAGCATGGCTGAATGTGTGTTTGTGCGTTTATGTATTTGTGTATGTACAGTTGCAATCAAAATTATTCAACCCCCATTGCAAATTGGGTTTAATAGCAAAATTTACAAACTTTCAGCTGTTTGTGATAAACAGATTAAACAAGAACATTTTACATTGGACAACACAACTAATATTACGAGTGGTTTCTCTATATTTAACACAAAATGCCATTTTTAATGACTAATGCAGTCTCAAAATTATTCAACCCCTGAATTGAATCTGTCATAAGAGCATATTTGCAAATCAGGTGTTATCTAAAGCACACCTAATGCAGCTAATCAAGAGCTTAATAAGTTGCATCAGGTTTACTTGAGATGGAACACATCAAATACTTGCACTCGCTAGGGGTTTGTTGACAGTGACATTTGATTGCATGTTAGAAATATGGCTGTCAAAAGAATTGTTCAAAAAGCTAATAGAGGAGATCATTGCCTGGCACAAACAAGGAAAAGGATATAAAAAGGTAGCACAGGTGCTGAATTTTCATAGAGATACAGTTGGAAGCATAGTTTGCAAGTTCAGAGTGAAAGGAAGAGTGGCTACAGTACCAGGATGTGGCAGAAAGAGGAAGCTATCAATGGCTGTCACCAGATTCCTGAGGAGACGGGTGGTCAAAAACCCTCGAGTGACTGCAGGAGACCCGCAGCAAGACTTGGAGGCCGGAGGCACTGAGGTTTCAGTTTCCACAGTAGGGCGCATACTAGATGTTGAAGGGTCTCCAAGACATACACCACAACTGATCCAAAAACACAAGCTCCAATATGCTCAAAACCATATACAGTAAATAAGCCACAGACGTTTGGGGATATTGTTCTGCGGAGTGATGAAACAAAACTGGAATATATCGGGCTTATGAATAAGTGGTATGTCTGCAAGAGGAGTAAATAAGCATATGCTGAAAAGTACACCCTGCCTACAGTGAAGAATTGTGGGGGCTGTTTGATGCTCTGCAGCTGCCTTGCTTCCTCCGGCACTGGAAATCTGTACAGTGTGGAGAGTGAGATGGATTCAGTCAAATACCAGGATACAGTGGTGGCTCCTGACAAAAAATTCAGGGGGCAATTTTTATGAATAATTACACCGATGAGCTATTTGTCAAATACATCAACAGACTGTGTCTCAATCTTTTTGGGCCTGTTAAATAAACTCATAATCATTGCCTGTTATGTCCATTAGGTGGCAACATACAACAGAAAGAGCTGGACAGAAGTTAGCTAGTTAGAAATTAGTCATTTCCCTTTATTACTTCACTTTCCCACTAATTCATATTATTCAAAATACCCATTTTGTGGAAGTAACATGCATAGACTGAATGTAGAGATGGTACAAATACTGCTATCTAGGTGGCAAGATCATCGCCTCAATTTATTTTATAACAATGCCTGTTATGTCCACAAGAGAGCAGCACTGCGAGCACACAACAAAGTTTTCCTCTAGCTACTCGAGTTGCTGCAGGTGATAAACTGTGGTGAAGAAAGTCACCGCCAGGTGCCTTCAAAAGTAAAGAATGGTTTAGCACTACAATTAATCACTCCACCTATTTGATGAAGACGTGATATCTATTTGGGTGGCTACACACGTTGGCTACAGCCAAAGTAAAAAAAAAAAGCGTGACAAGACAGCGAGTTGCAATTCATATGCAGGAAGTGATTAGATAGCAAACTGCTTATCAAAATGCTTTGATTCAGTAAATAGTCTGTCGAGCAGTTTCTTTGTTTTACACAAGGGTAAAAACCCAGCCGTCACCCACTCCACTACTGAATGATATCACATTAGCTGTGGGCAACAATCATTATTCAGAGCACGAAAGTACAGTCCCCAAGCTTCACTTCGCATGCTGGAAATCACCAATGCATGGAACGAAATAAAGATCTCAGTCCAATCCTTCACAACCGCTGTAGCTGACAAGCTAAATATTTGCCACAAGAATATAGTAGGCTAAAGATGAGGTTTTCACAAAAGCCAGGATTACAATTATGCACCTTTCAATATTCACTAACGCTACTGATAAACTGGTAAGCCCCTCCACTGCTCAATGTCAACTTGTTCAAAAGTGCTAACGTTAGCCTGTATCACAGCTAAATGTGTGGGTATCAATACACACCCCGCGTGTGACCGTAGATGGCCACTAATTACATGGCAAACGCTGGTAACTTCACCGGAAAACAAAACTGACCACTGGCTGACAATACTGCTTTTTGTCGGATTTCGAAAAAACATACTTGTTGGACGGATCTTTGAATTAACGTATCAGGGGACTGTATAATGTATAATACAGTGGGATCGGGACGGTCATCCGTCAGGCGCTTTTTTACAAAATGGTGTGAGCATACGTTTATCCTCTTGGGTGGATGCTTCAGTCTCAGTGCGGCTAGCCACTCCAAGCGCCGACTCGCTGGCATCGAGTGTAGACTATAAGGTGCAGGGCAAGGGCAATATTTTCTAATCACCTTGTGAATAAAGCACTCTGTTTCCATACAAACTTTTATCTTTTTTTGAGTTGTTGGTTGTCCAGCAACAGAACAAGTGGAGCCTGAACGCATTCTCCCTGCCGATCTCTCTTCAGTACAGAGAGCAATGACCGGAAGTAGGAGACCGTCTCGGTTCTCATGGCAGCGCGCATCGTTAGAACAGGAATTAGGTGGATACCCACAACCAGCTCTGCCCACGACCACTGCTGTTACATATGACGAAAGCACGTTGGGGCGAGCCCTCCCGGAACCCATTGAGATTGCATTGAAAGGCCTTGTACTGGCCAAAAAATGACTTTACACGAGAGTCAATGAGAGGCCCCTAGGGCAAATTTCAGTCTGAGTGAAATTGCCCCAAAAGGGGCGGGACAATTGGAAACGCTAGTTTATCCTGATTGGACAATGCCATTCAAAGGGAGATCAAGCTGTAGAACAGTGGTAGAGCCAGAAAAAAAAAAAAATCTCTTTTTCTCGTGGCAGTGCGTCGCCCAATCGCCCCAATGGACAATCCACCTCTGCCAGGATATCCAAGGAGAAAATATCATGCCATCTGTAGGGAAGCTGACGCTTGGGCATCATTGGACCTTCAACAGGACAATGATTCTAAGCATACCTCAACATACACCAAGGCTTGGTTTCAGAAGAAGTCTGAGAAGATTCTAGAGTGCCCATCACAGTCGCCTCACTTGAACCCCATAAAAAATCTCCGGTAGGATTTGAAGAAGGCAATTGCAGCACGCAAACCCTAGAATATTAGCGAACTGGAGGCCATTGTCCATGAGGACTGGGCTAAGATTCCTTGGGAATGCTGCCAAAAGCTGACATCTGCCTATGCATCACATTTCCAGCAGGTCATAGCGGCAAAAGGGTTTTCTACTAAGTATTCAAGATGCTGTCATGAAGGGGTTGAATAATTTTGAGCCTGTAGTAGTCATTAAAAGTGGCATTTTGCGTTGAATTTGGAGAAGCCACTTGTAATATTTGTTGCGTTGAGCCATTTAAATTGTTCTTGTTTGATTTGTTCATTGCAAATAGCTGAAAGTTTGTAAATTTTGCCTACAAGCATAATTTGCTACAGGGGTTGAGTAATTTTGATTGCAACTGTATTTTTGTGGGTGTGTATCTGTTGGACTGATCTATTTCTGTATCTGAGTTGGACGAAAAACCTTTCTTGCAGCCAAGTTTGTCTGCCTGGCATTTCTGTTAACCTGAACTGACCACAAGTCAGGACTGTTACCCAGTTACAAATATGAAGCATTCTGACCTATTATACTGTACAAGTGAACAGAATAAATTTATGTGGGGTTTCCAATCGTCTAAGAGAATGTGCTTCAAGCTATATGAGGCATTTATTTCAATTTATATTTATCAGTTTTGCAGCAAAGCCATTTTTCTCGTGTCTGAGGTCCGGCACATTCTGGAAAGGAGTGAGGAGGGAGAGAGGGCTTCATGATATAAAGTCCAATTTCAAACACACTCATAGTCACACTAAATCTGCATTACCTGGAGAGGACCCTGTGTCACCGGGGTATTAATCAGTGACTTATCACCGCTATAAAAAAGACCAGGGGAATAAAGGGGTAATAGCATATGCATCAGCAGGTCACAGTGTGGCCTCTGAGCTGTAGGGGAGATGATAGCACTTGTCACATTGACGTTAGGGCAGTCTGGGGTCACATATTGACACGTGTTTTTCATTCTGGGTGCCACAACAGGTTGCAGAATATTCCAGGTAACCTCACTAGAGTGTGATTCACGGGCCTGGATGTGTTTGGCTATGTTTATTTATGTATTTATTTGTTGGTTTATTTTCGCCCACAACAGCAAATCACAGGAAGTGAATGGATGACACTAATGCTATAAATTCTGTTGGCATATTTTTGTGACTTTGGCTTTTCAAATGCCCTGTACTGCAATGTCTGTCTTCACAAGTAATTAAACTTGTTTTGACTTTTTTTTTTTCTCTCACTTGAAGAAAGTGAAGTCCTCTGTCTTCGGTTCCACACCTGGACGGCCACAAATCTTCCTGAACAGAGCCATTTCACCAAACTCAATGTATGCTTGGATATGCCGTTACATAAACTATTTTGACAAAGTGGTCCTGTTGGAAATATTGGTTTACTTTAAGTTACCATGTGCTTGACAAATGAAATTTTCTTATCCATTGGACAAATCTAGAAATGACTCAAAATTATCTCACATCAGTGGCAGAATGTTTGTTTTATTGAGGAAAAATGGTAATGGAATGATGAGTTTTAAATTCAAGATTAAAATACATGATAAGATGTTTCATTTTTATTCATTTATTGCTGTGTAGGGACATTTTTCAAGTAGTCCATCGTGAAATAAATAAATAAATAAATAAAATTTTCCTGGTTTGTTTCCGCATGCACCTTCCTGTGATTTATGCGCTGTTCAACTGGGAACTGTGATTTATGACAATGCCTTTTGCAACGGAAAGCATTTTTGCATGACATCTATTACACTTGTTTATTGACAGTAACTTCCTCAAATTCAATAGAACAGCTTTGCCTCAACGCAAGTCTGCATGTTGGTTGATAAAGAAAATCAAACAGTTGCACTTTTCGTTTTGGGAAAGGCAATTTAACAGTGTAATTGATGTACACTTTTCTGTAATGGACGCCAAGCAAAATTGCTTGTGATATCCTGATTGTCAGTCTTTCATCTTTCCCCAAAACATAACTTAATTATTCAGAAAACTAGCTAGCAAACTGTATAACAAACAAAAACTGCTGGAATGCAGGAAATACAAGACTTTTTGTCGGAGAGATTTTGTCAGGGCTGCAGACAGGAAATTAGATGTTTCATTTCAGCCGATTTTTTTTTTCCAGTTGCATTGGATGGGGAATATCAACTGCAAAAAATAAATCACAGAACGCACAACCGTGGAAAGTGATAAATAGGTGGGGAGATGTGGATGTTTCCTTTGACATGCTGCCAGATTAATTTGAAGCTCTGAGCTGAGCTGTAGGTGAAGAAATAACAGCCATAAAGCAACAAAGTGAATCATATGATTTCAGGGCTCTTAAGCTGACTTTTCAGTGAATACTTTCATCAGTAGCACAGGATGTGTCACAGTATCACAGGGAAGAACCTTAGGCAGCATGGTTTTAGCATTAGCCAGCACAGGTTGGATCCAATGCAATGGTCGCAGGTAAGAACATTAGCTAGCACAGGTTGGGTCCAACAGTCCTAGGTAAGAATATTAACTAGCACAGGTTGGGTCCAACAGTCCCAGGTAAGAACATTAGCTAGTACAGGTTGGGTCCAACAGTCCCAGGTAAGAACATTAGCTAGCACGGTTGGGTCCAACAGTCCCAGGTGTGAACATTATTCAGCACAGGTTGGGTCCAACAGTCCTAGGTAAGAACATTAGCTAGCACAGGTTGGGTCCAACAGTCCTAGCTAAGAACATTAGCTAGCACAGGTTAGGTCCAGCAGTCCCAGGTATGAACATTAGCTAGCACGGGTTGGGTCCAATGGTCACGGGTAAGAGCATTAGCCGGCACAGGTTGGGTCTGATGGTCACAGCAACGAGCCTGAACCCACATTGTTTGGGCCTCATGGTCCCAAGGTTAAGCATTAACCAGGGTAAATTTAATTGCATCTCTTCACAAGCTCATGAGTGATCACCGAAGACTGTTCTTGTGTCTATAAATGAAACATTTCACAGTGAGTCTGGTCATGTTTGCTTATTGAGGCAAGACTTGCATACGCACCAGCCGTCCGGGACTAGAGTTGCCTGTCACTTACTTACAGTATCATCAGCCAGTCATGACCAGGAGCATTTCTACTTCTTCCAAAAAATGTCTCTCCAGTGGAAGCACTTCTGCTTTGTGGAAAGGTTGGAATAGTTCTCAGTTGAGTTCCATTCCAAATGAATGCACAGGATGAGTGTAAACATTTCTGATAGGTACATTTTTCTAAGAAAAAAAAACTGTCAAGAAGTCTCTTTTCATTTCATTTTATTTTATTAACTCTGCACATGGCCTTATTCAGTAAGGTTCACATGCACAATATTCTCAGTACTAAGGGTCCATTCATACAAATAAAATCTGCACAGCAGCAAATGTATTTGGCCTGCGGTCAAAGGGACTATCAAAGAACAATTAGAGTATTGGTGATAGTGCTGAATTATTCTGGATGTATAGCATTTTTGGGTCCTGAATAGCACAAACTATGTAGTACACAGTATGCTGTAAACATGAACTCAAGAGTGCAGCATATTGAACCCTGTGAAGGCCTCATCCTACAAAATCATGTAATGCATCAACATCACAAATGCAATGTTGGCATTTTTGTTTGAAATGTTCGGTAAAAAGCACAGCTCTGATTGAGATATATGCCACATCTAACATGGCTGTGGTTTTCCGGGTAGAGAAATATGACGATTGGATGAAAGGCCAACAAACACGACTCAGCCTTAGAACATGGGTTCATGGACTTTACAAAGACCTACTTTCTGATTTCTAGCCAGGCGAGCTTTGGCGAGCTCTGTTGGGCCTGTTTTGTCTACTTCGTTATGTTAAGTGGTCCTGTGACTTTTCAGGCTGCCACAGAAGTGACAGGACCCTTATATTCAGCCAAGGATATTCTCCTGACAGCAACAGACAGAGAAAGTGTTTTTATATTACTGGGAGGCCTGTCAAGTGCATCCAGTCAAGCACTATTCTCAGTGGTTCATATTCTTCAATTTTTAAAGCCCTTTTCAAGTAATGCATTTAGAGGCAAATCATAGACATGTCTCAGCTGTGCGGTTCAGCTTATGTGCTGACAGATGTTACCAACAGACTCACTGAAAATATGTCTTTGAGACTGATGCCATTGTGATGGCAGTGTATTTGGAGAACAACTGTAGCAGAGGAGTCAAACAGCAGCCGGACCAAAGCTACTGTAAGGGCATGTCCCACCAGGATGAGGTCACACTTCCATAACCATGCACAAACATGCACTAACCCTCCGCCACCCAACACCCACATCCTTTCTTTGCGTTTCTTTGTTCCGCTCGTCGAGCGACAGATGCTGATTCAGCCGCTTTTTCTCCTCTAGGTGGGCTCGGCACCGCGCGTTTTCATTCATGCAGTGGACGTGTGTTTGTACAGGCGGGATTACTAACATGTGCTCGGAGGCTATGCCGACTGTACAGTCAGTCAGCAGCAGACAGTGAACTCGACCAACTGACTCCCCAGCCCTGGATGGTGGATGGTTTGGGGGGGGGGGGCAGAGGTGGAGGTGCAATCACATGATGTGGTGTTTCAAGCACACAGCCTCTTCATTTAAAAAAAAAAAATCTAATTCTACAGCATGTCTCTATTTGAGCTCAATCTTCAGCCCTTAGAAAATTCCATTCATTTTCATAACGATCATTCACATTTTTTGCATTCATTCTCTTCAGTTCTCACACTCAGGTAGATCTATGTTGCCTGCATTACTGCACCTTATCTGTTTAATTGATTGTGATATGACTCAAACTCCCATAAAAGGTCGGACATTCTATAAAGTGTGTCAGTGAACTACTGCTTTGAATGTATCTGATATTTTACAGCTGAGTCCCTGATTGACAGTGTGTAGTATATCACAGCCATTCTGGAGTTCACGGCTTCTTGCTCTCCCATCACTAACGGACAGCGCCAAGCAGAACTAATCCTCACACATCTCCTGGCACCATGATTACAAAGGCAGGCTTAAGTGTGAAGCTGGAGGGATAAAAGTTTTTTTTTTTTTTAAATTTCAATAAAAAGGTTAAGGTAAAGTTCACACTGGAGTGTACTTGGAGTGAAGGAACTCCTGAGTTGAAAGAAATGCCTACCAGGTTTCGCTTTACAAGATTGAGATTGATTATTACTATCTTGTGGGAGATTGTTTTCAGGTCCTTAGATCTGAGTGAGAGAGTGTGTATGAAGTGATTCTGTCTCCATATGACTGAAGGGGGGGGGGGGGGGCATCTTGTCGCTGCATTCAATACAATGAGATGGCTGACTGTTAGTTTATAAGACCACTTTCAAAAAGGAGTCTCACTGGGGTCACAAATCCTCCAAAATCACCACCAGAGCAAAAATAGCTCACCAGCTTCAGTCGGATAATGTCAGCTTCATTGGCATTATGTGTTCTGAGGACGACTAATCCACTTTCATCCAGTTCTTCATTGTGCTTCTTCCTTCTTTGTCAGCTTAGAAGTCTTTCCAGGGCTGGTGACTGGCTCCCTGAGAAAAGACTTTAATAAAAACTGATACGAAACAAATGAAGGTGATAATGGTCACAGGGATGTTTCCTCGTTCCAGTTAAACGGTAAATCTGTCATTTTCAGCTGTTTGCTGATGTCTCTTCCTCTCGCTGCTAAACAAACATTGCGTCTAAATGCAAGAGCAGTTGCCAGGGGTCATGACCTCTAGAGTCTGACAGTGCCTGTCAGACATGAACAGCCAAAACGATTTGCTGATGATCCACTGAAACGCCGTCGTGACTTCAGCTGGTTTGACTGCAGCCCGTCAGCCACACGGACATTAACTCCATTCACGTCAGACTTCTTAATAAATTCAGCTTAATGGATGAATCAAACATGACAAGTTTAATATGCAATAAATTATTTACTGCAGCTGTGTGATTTACATGTCTGGTTCTTCAATAAAGAAAATGTAAGTGTTAGCGCTGTGTGCTAAACATTCAGCAAGTTGCTTTTGAGGGAAAAACTGACACTTACAATTTAGTTATGAATAAATATCAATATGAAATACCAACCATGACCTTTTTTTTTTTTTACTTTGCATTTACTCATGATTAATCTCTCATCTTACATTTAAGATCCTTCAGCTTCCCTAGTGAGGGGCGGAGGGTTAATAAAGTGAAATAAGAAATGGTGATTAAATTCAGGGTTGCTTTACCCAGAAGCTGTTTGCAGGGCTGCTTGTTAATTTAACTGGCTGTAACTATGAGAACCTTGTAGAGTTCGAACATTGGGAGCAATGGTTTAGCAAGTTGGTGTCAAAGCCCGCCTTGTTTGGTCACTTTATCAGCCTGGCAGTGGTTGTGACCGTTAGTCAGTACGTTCACATTTAGTTAAATCGAGCAGTTGTTATAGATCAATCAGGCCATTTTATTGGACAACTGTCCTCGCCCCATAATATATGCATTATGCAAATCGGTTTATTGACCGAAGCATGTACGTCTCTGCTATGACAGGTGGTGATATGCCCCCTTTCAGCTTGTTCGTGTTGGACCTTTATCTGGTTCACCTATTATGCCACAGTCCAAACAATCGACAGACAAGTTAGCTGGCCGTAAACTGGTCGCATGTCGAGTGGCATGAACCTGGACAACTCTACAGCTCTGTGCATTTCATACGGGCTGTATGCTATGCTGTTCATACAGTTGAGATGCATGCTATCCCTGGTGGTTATGGCATTAGCCGAATAGCCAAAGCTATGCTAGGCTATGCCCTACTTTGTGCCCCCTCTACAACCCCAAAGTGCGTTTCCCAAAAGTGCAGTTGCTAACTAACATAGTTCGTCCATTCACAGTCTGTGGTTCCAACTATGAAAGTTAGCATCTGAGCTTTCGGGCAACACACCCCTGGGCTCTCTGGGCATGTTGGATGTGGGTCAGGAGTAAAGACTAATGGGAGAGAGTTTTCCGATGGCGAATGGAAGGAAAATTTTCAGATGACACACAAGTCATTAGATAAATTATGCGGATTAATGAAAGAAGTTATGAGCCCTTAAGGTGTGACTGTTCAAGCACCAATACCCTTGCTGACGAGGATTGCTACTGCTCTGTACACACTTACTAGTTGGGCAGAGCACAGATTTGCTGCTGGTCAGTTTGTTGTTTACAAGTCCACAAGACTTCTGGGTCACTATTAACTGGGGAGCACCCACAGAGTGCATAGTCCAGTTCGGTTCGATTCAAGCATTTACATGGAGGAATAATGCAACTAGCAACCGCATCATCTGGGTGTGTTAGTCCAACAATGAGAAATTCGATTTAGTGCGATTCCAGTCGGACTAACGTTAACATGTATTTTAAAAGTCCAGTTTTATCCGGACTAACACAATAATTTGATTTTTTCTAATGTCACGTAAACGCACTCTGTGACGTCACTGGGAGAATAGCACCCTGTTGCCGGCTGCCTCAGAGGTAGGTTTAGCTGCTCAGACCCCCTATCAGTAAACTGATCTCTTACAGGCTTCAACTACCCAAGTGGTCCTGGAATGCTTAGCCTAAACACAGAATTCTCCCCCACTGCCCCGAGGCTCAACCACTCTCTTGATCACCCTGAAAAACTACAGTAGTGAGGCAGCATCAAATGAAATTATGCCTGTTAACGTGGAGGGGGGGAAAGCTGTTCTGGTATCAGCTTGAAGACCACTAATCAGAGTCATGGCTTTTATAAGATCAGAGCAGAAATTAACCTGGGGTCAGCCTTTAGAGTTAAGACTCTGGCTGCCGCCATTACAGAATAACACAGAGTGAAACTGCATTAAACTGTATTCTTGAGAGGACAAAGGTCAGGATTAAATTGACCCATTATAAGTCCGAGGGAAGGATCACTTCCCCATGTAATTCCACAATCGATTCATGGGATAAGATCTTTCCATTCATCCCATTTCTGTGTCTGACCATTTTATCTGTGCTTCTATCTCTCTTAACAAGAAACTAAGCAAGAAATCGCAGGGAAATAAAGAAGACTTAGCCAAAAGGTTCACACAGGGGAAATGAAAAATGGGAATGAGTTCATCAATCTTACATCCTCCTATACCTTCACATTCAACGCTAAGGCAGTGCATATGTTCACTTGATGCAGTAATTGCCTGGATGGTATGTATCTGTCTAGGATAACTTCATTTTTGGAGAAGAGAGAAATCTAATCTTTTTTTAACACAGGTGTAAATTGTTAGCATTAGATTTCCCTCTCATGAGTCTAATTTACGATATCTATCTCCGCGAGAACGGCCACGCGGCTAACGCTGATAGCATTATCTTTCCAGTGTAAAATAAAGACGAGGCCGGGTTTAGGTGAAGTGAGCTGGATAAACGTTGCTCTCCAGAGTAACACCTCTGAAAGAACAAACAAATCCCCATAAACTTTCTAATACAGGGCTCACTCCATTTACTCCCAGATACACATCCATGAGCCGAAGAGGTTAGAGATGGGGAAGCCAGCAAACACGGCGCTGTGGCCATTTGTTTGATTGCCATGACTTTGATTCCTCTCTCAATAAGATTTTGGATCACCCCAGTATTTAAGGATACTCATTGGACCTGCAGATGGCTTTTGTGACAATATTATTAATACGGTGAAGAAGGAGACGGATGATTTAGACAAAGGGGAAGCCATTAAACAAGCCTCGCTGACATGCGACTGGTTCACTTCCCTGCTGCGCAATTATGAATACCCCTCCTCTTAAAGGCAGGCAAACAAAATACCGTATGTTGGAATATACAATTCAAGTACTGGTTATTTCAAGTCTAATGAATATAAAGCCTAACTATTTCAGGTGATTTTAGTTGGCATAACACTTGTTAATGACACAGGAATTAATTATTTTTTTGAGTCACCGTTAGTGAAGATTATGCTTCATGATAACTGCTTTGTATAACTGTTTTGCTCTTTATTTAAATCTGTGTTGCGACATTTTAGGCATTAAGATAAATTGCTACCTGCAATTCATGTATACCCAGAAAAACAGAAATAAAAACAGAACTTTTATCGCAGATTTTTTTTTGTTCTATTTTTTTACTTAGCTGGCATACACTTTAAAAACAATAATAGTCCCTGGAAAAAAAAGAACACAGGCAGAGGCAACATATTAATCTCTGACCAATGCTGCCACCTGTAGAACAAGAGAAGACCTGCTCACACAGGCTGATATACTGTAGCTACCATTGCTAAGCTCTTCAGCAAATACAATTTAGCAAATTCACGTTTGAATTTTACAGAACATAAATGTAATTTTATTGAAGGTCAAGGTTTTTTTGTTCTGCTAGTCTTCTTTATATGAATCCATGAATCATATGCAGTATCCTCACGCAATCACTATTTATTGACACCAAGTGACTAAACAGTGAAGATTAAGGTGGAATAATTAGGCACAGACATTCAATAATTGCTGCCCTCAGAGGTAAAAAGTTCATCCTCAAAATCTGGAAATAGCTTACTTCTCCAAGATAAGAGTTGCAGGACCCAAGGGTCAATATGTTTCCACTTTCCCAAACGCTTTAACCCTTCAAGGAGTGCAATCGCATATACAAGATTTTCTTCACTGAAGATTCTCATACCTGACTCAAAGGTGTAATACACAGAATTTGAACTCAAGTTCTGTGGTTTTATACGTGATAAAATTAAAATGTTCTTGCCTTGTCATTCAAATGCTGATGCAACAATGACCACTGTTAACTGAAAGTGATGGATTACTTTAACACTTAACATGTAAAAGAAAAAAAAAACAAGCTGTGTTCATGGAACACTGATGCCCCTGGCGGCGGGTAGAAGTATTGCAGGTTAAAGTTTTTTTCCCCGCTGCAGACAAACAAACAGACAGACAGGTGCAAAACAATATAAAAAAATCTGAAAAACTGCCCTGTTCTACAAAGGTTTAATGGAGAATAAGGCTTCGGGTCCATTGCCTGTTCCCTCCTTAATCTGTGACTGTCTTCTTTAGTCTGTCTGGCTAAAGAACACACTTGACCTGACTCATTGGTTGCAAGTTTATTAAGTAAACTATAATTACATGTAGGTGTGATGTAATGAGGTGCACTGTTGCCTCACCACAAGAACATCATGGGTTTGTATCTGTTCTTGGCCTTTCTGTATGGAGTCTGCCATTTCACCAAATGCCTGCGTGAGATTCCTTCCATGGTGCTTAGGCATCCATGCAAGGCTAATTGGAGACGCTAAATTTCCCATAGGAATGACTGTGTGGGTGGGTGGTTTGAGAGTGCCCTGCAATGGATCAGCACACTGTGTATTTCACATTTCTCTGAGTATTGACAGGCATTTTGCTGTTTTGCCTCAACAATTCTGGCTTTACCTGAGCAGTGTGTGGTTTCCTTGTGCAATTCTTAAAATCTCTACCAGGTTTACTACATACTTTTGCGTGCTTCAGTTTTTCAGATACTCGTAAACCTACCCAACACTTCAATTTAACTTGATCACTGGTATGAAAATAATTTCATGAATCATTGTACATTGTACAGACAAAAAAACATGCAGAATCATACTACCTCATGCTTTTTCATTTTCTGCCATGTGTAACCCTTAGTGATAGTTTCTGTCAGAATTTTACCTAAAAGTTATTCATCCATCCATTATCTAAATCTGTCCCAGTTGACTATGGGCAAAAGGCCAGGACACGCCCTGGACAGCTGGCCAATCCATTGCAGGGCGCACACACCATTCACTCACACTCATATCTGTGGGCAATTCAGAGTTAGACTAGTACACAGCAAAATGTTCAGAGTTAAGTCAATTTTTAAAGAGTCTATTTGGCAAGAGTTGACTCCAATAGACTCTGTGAGCATTAATTTGACTCTGTAAGAGTAGAAACAACTCTGAACATTTGCTGTGTATGTATGCATTTGGACTGTGGAAAGAAACCGGAGGAGCCAAAGGAAAGCCACAAAAACCCAGGCAGAACAAGCCCCCTAGCCTGATTCAAACCCACAACCTTCTTGCTTTGAGGCAACAGTGCCAACAACTGGATCGCCACCCCACCCATGCCAAAAAGTTATTTTGTGTGTATCTCTCTGGATTTAGAGCCAGATAGTTCAGAATTCATTGTATAATTTTGTGCAAAAATGATTAAAGGAATATTAGAAAAATTTATTCATTAAACTATCATTTTAAAGATTGAATCAGATTCAGGTTTTCAAGAACAAATTAGCAAATTTACCGGACGTGATGGAAAAATGATTGCTACACATTCCTTAAATGGCTGACAGTTAAACATGCTGTAATTATGTATAAGTATTTAACAACTTTATCTTGACGACACTGGATTCAGTGGTTCACTATCTAGTCAAATCAAAAGTAAACGCTACTTGTTATTGCCATGCTTTTAATGCTACAGCAATAAAAAAGGTGGGATGTAAGTGGCAGCCCCTTCAATGGTAAATGCCAGCCTTAGTGGGCTGGAAAACAACAATCTAGGAACAGGCTGTGAATCTCTCTGGCCTCTGCTGCTCACTCCATCAAGCCGGGTCAATTTTCACTAATTATAACCTCGATCACAAGTGGACAACCTGGAGGAACAAACAACTCTGGAGACTGCAAATTGCATGGAACAAAAACAAGTTTAAGTTAAAGAAGATAGAAGGTCAAACTGGGTGCAGATGAACTTAAAACTGCTAATCCCCTGCAGAAGAGCTCTACTGACAAGTCCCTCTGGTCCTCTAGATCAGCTGTTGATAAGCTATAGAAAAAAACAATGCTATTCTTGAATCTTTGTGTTGAATATCCTCTATTTTGGGAGTATTATCCTAATAATGAGTCAGTATAACATGACAATACATTCACTCTGCTACAACTTTGACAGAGCCAATGATGCTTTTTAAAAAATTTGCATTATTTTTTTCTTTGAATGTACAGTTTGTAAAATCAGGGGTAGACTTTTTGATCAATATGATAAACAAATGACACAGTCTAGCACCTGCTGTTGTGTTTCCAAAAAAAAGCTGTATAGTTAATTAACTTGTTCAATTAAAATGTAAACAGAGGCAGAGCCTTTCAAGGAAGTGACGGCCAGCTGTGACATAAAGGTGTATATCGGTGAGCAAATTATTCAGTCTGTAAATAAATGTCAGTACAATGACAGTAACAACTGATAATTTATTCGCAAGGGAGCACCTGACCCTAAAAACCTGGCTGACTTACCTCGAGCAATCCCAATTTTACGATACTTCTACAATAGTCAGGATGTGGGTTAACTGCGCTATTCTTAGGCTACAAAAGTTAGCAGTGAGCTAGGAGCAACTCTGGGGCGTACCAGTGGGTGTCTTGAGAGATGCTATTGGCCTAAGAACAAACTTTTAAAATGTGTCAAACATGAAGCATCTAAGTTTGAAGTGTCTTAAACGTGTGAGGATTGGTGAAGGAGGGAAGGAGGGCTTTCGTGATGCTGTTTCTGAGAAAAAAGGTGATAATGAGAGAGATGGGATTGGAGCAATCATATGCAAGTAGGCTTGACATTTAAAAAAAAAAAATGTAGCTAATTTGGTTGCAGCGGTGATTTTGCTGAGATGTTTGACATGTTGACTTCTGGGCGAGATAGTCAGTGTGGTTGTGGTTGTGCCATTTCAGGACCCCGAGGTGAGACTTGTATCAGCAAGCCTCCACTGTACTCATAGGGAAGCTGTGACACTTAATAAGAAATATCTTGTGACATAGGGATATACGTTTGCATTTTCTGTTTACTGGAGCAGCGCTATACAGCTCTGAAACGCATCGCATGCTGAAGTATTGAACGTCACAAATCATCCCATGCTCTTGACTCGATGAAACACAATCATATAATCGATCAAAACGACTGTGTGTGGCACCCTGCAATCACAATGGCATTGTGGGAAACAGACCTATAATTCGGCAGCAGTGTGCAAGCAAATTCAGTGGGGAGTATTATCTCTGTTAGGATGGAGAAACATAGTGACTGTGGAGGAATAAGAGAACAACAGAATGAGTGAAAGAGTGGGGCTCAGATCTGAGCATCTTGAGCGTTGTTCTCAGAATTTTTGATGCTTTCAAAGCCAATGCATTCTCATCTTGATTCGTTAAGTAGGAGGCTTCTGGTGTCCTTATTTGGCATTCAGGGTTAGGTTTTGGATTAAGGGTTAGAGGTTTGGGGGTAGAGTTTGTTTTAAACTGGCATCAAATAAGGATGCCAATAGCCTCCTTTTTCGTGAAATATCGATGTTTGGTCAGGTAGTGTCACAATATGACGAGTAGGGATGAGACTGGACTCTCCAAGCCATCCTCGCTGTGAGGGAGGAAGATTCTCGCTGAATGGATTTTTCATTCACCGTCCATTCATATCTGGACTTTCTGCACTAATGTACAGTTTCACTCGAGGGGGGAAACTTAGACTCTGGCAACTGCGCCAAAGCGCATCGAGGCCCTGCAGGGAATGCTGCATTTGTTGAATGGCTTTTTACGATTCGAGAGGAACGCTTGGTAGAGTATGGACTGCAGGGGGACAATTCTATGAGAATCAAGTCAGGCTCAACACATCCTCTGTGTACACTTATGCATGAAGATGCCCATGCACCACACAGCACTGTCACACAGCCCGCCGTGTGAGGACAAACGTGAACACATGTACATCACCCAAACCCCCATCCCCTGTACACACTAATACAGCCATATGCAGGCATAGAGACTCACACAGAAACACACACTTCCTCACCTCCTATCAGGGCTAGACAAACATGTATTAGCCGCACTGTGACGGAATGAACCCCATTTACACACACTCATGTGCATACACTTAATCATACATGCATACACAGCTTCGCTTTTGCACCAACACAAACCTATGCACACACATACTCACATAACATACCCAAAAATACAAACATATACTCTCAGAAACTCATCCCCAAATATAGGCCTAAATACTATTGTCCAATTCATCTAACCACATCTGTGTACATGTTTAATGGTGATTATGAGTGAGTGTAGCCCCAGGATAGTGAGCTCTTTAATGTATTTCTGTAATACGCAGTACTGCTCACTCACCTCCCATGTTCTGACTCGTCTACATATCGGCCCACTGCAGGCTTCACAGTTATTAACACCACATTTTACTGAGTCATGTTAAAATAGAAACCACCCAACTTGCCTCAAGTGCATTAAGCCGCACAGACAAAACACCACATTCACTCCGTCAAAGACAGAACACAAAAAATAATGTTTATGTGCACTGGTGATGCTCCACTTCTGGGCACTTTAAACTGGTTGCTTGATCATGTCTGACATTTTATGGAAGGAAGAAGAAATTCTCTCAGTTCTTGAGAACTTATTCTGGCAGTCCAGGAGAGACAGTTGCTTCTTACCTGCAGCATTCGTTCGCCTGTGTGTAGATATAGTAAGTAAAACAAATTGAATGCCCCAACCAAGAGCATACATACACACACACATGAAACACAGCCTCAGCTCCACACACACACACACACACACACACACCAAACACAGCCTCAACTTATACACGCATACACACATGCACCAAACACAGCCTCAGCTCCACACACATGCACACACAAAACATCAACTCACACACACGCACCCCAAACACAGCCTCAACTCCACAGGCACTCACAACATCAACTCACACACACATCCACACACACACACACACACACACACACACACACAACCACTTGAACGCGCACCACACACAGACAGAAGACAGACGCTCACACACATCAAACACATCCTCAACGCCACATGCACCACGCACAACCTCAACTTGCACGCGCACGCACACCCACACACACACACACACAGCCTCAACCCCACAAACACAGCCTCAATTCACGCGCACACACACTCACTCACTCACACACACCATACACAGCCAAAAGACACATGAACCACACCCAGTCTCAACTTCATAAAAAGCACACACACAACCTCAACTCACGTATACAGACACACACACACACACACACACACACACAGATACAATCCTTCCTCAAGCATTCATCTCATATATAGCATATACATATGTAGCCATACTTACCATGTGTAGCACATACACAGGCACATACTGTATATACAGACTGTGTAACTAAGTCTAGCAGTCATACATTCTGGCCAGTTTATAAACCGCACTATCAGAGGAAAAGAAACTCTGAAAAGAAGCCATATTTGCCTGTACATTTTCATTCCCTTACATAGTCACATAATCACAAGCAAAGATTTTTATCTGTCCATGACCAGCACCTCATTAGAACACTTTCCGCACAATGTGTTTCCATAATACAAATAAACACGCCTGTGTTTTCCACTTATATCTCCATCCTCATTACAAACCACTTGTACGATCAGAAAAAGCAGCTCCGTAATGGGAAAGCCGGCATACATAATTAATCATAATATCTACTTGCAGAAACCCAAGCATCTCTGTTTAACTGCACACCCAGATGAAGAGCATAAACCTTATATTCAGGCATGCTACTGTAATCCAAACCTAATGAATCAACGCATCACGTGTCAGATAGACTGAGAGTAATAATAAGCTGCGAATGACTGAAGCTCTGCTGCCACTTGTTATTAATCAGTAATCAGTGTAATAATTGCATTGTGCATCGGTGAGATCGTCACTATTCCCAGAAGCTGAGAAGCGTATAGAAGGCAGGTTATTTTATCCCTGTAAGTATTGGCCATAATTATCTTGAAAATATGAATTATGGAGAGGAAATTTTCACCTTTCTACACAGAGGAGCTCAGCAATGGTAGCTGCTGTAAATTAGCCTTGTGTGAGCACGTCAGCTCTGGTTTCAGGAAAGGAGTGTTGCTCAGAGATTAAGCTGTTGCACTGGCCAGCTTCTTTTTGCTAAACTGCTAATATTGTTCCAAGGGTCAAAGTCAGACTTCAGAACACTTTGGTATGATGTGCAATACAGTACAGTATATTTATATTCCTTTTAAGGGTTCTTATTAGGATGAACTTTTAGCAGCACATTCTGTGAAAACGGCATATTGGCATCACTTGATATTATTTTACTCATGGGTGATTTTCAAATTATCCAGCGTATTGCCCATCCTTACTGCAATTCTGACTGACTTTCCTGGCTTCTAAATTTGTGCCGTTGTGAATAATTGCAAAAATGTAATTTTAAAAAAAGCAAAAGATCGCTGATATTTACAACTGAAGGTAGCATGATGGTTAGCAATGTTGCCATACAACAAGCAGATTCCTGGATCCATATCTGGGCCTGTAACTTTGAATGTGTCGAAATTACATGGTCCCCAGTTCTCTGGTGAATGACTTGTGCCAGAGCAATAATTCTAAAAGTTGCTAATGCTAATGTCTGTGCATCTGTAGTGCTGGTGGGATGTGAATGTGATCTCAGGGATCGCAACAGTTTAAACCCCACTCCATCTTTAAAATACGACCCATCTTCCAGCATCATCAGTCAATAAATCATTAGCATGTAAAAGGTTGCAAATGGAATGCCATCAGGGACTTTCAGACCAGCATAATTAGCCAAGTAGATAATGACCCTGACCTACTCACACATGTACACCCGTCTATGTGTACTCAAATACACTTCCTACTTTATCTCCAGACGGGTACTGAAACTTAGGATTATTATTCTGCCTTGTTTACTCTACATATCCTGTCTTATGCGAAGTACCATTTACTGAGTTGTTGTTTTTTTTTTTTTTTTACATAATAGTAATTTCTGAAAGCTTGGCTTTTAAAGTAATTCAGGTCTGCAGGTTAAGTACCTTTCACCTCGTCTCCTGGGAGTATTAGGGAATTGCACTCTTGGTAAAAAAAAGAGAGAGGGAGAAAGCAACTGGCAATTAAAGCAGCACTTCTGACTCCTGCCCCCCACCTCCCTTATACCCCACCAAGTAGAGTGTGAAATATATCACTCTCTTTACTAAGGCTTCTTGGGGTTCTTGAATTGCTCTCTGGGGTGCGACAAGAACCACCAGTGCCTCTCTGCTATTCTCTCAGCGGAATCAAATCGGATCCTTGTTCAGAGAATGTGGCTGCATAGCTGCTGTCAATCATGTTTTCCAGCCTGGCAGAATAATATCTCCATATACGAGAATGAAAAACAAATTAAGCACAACAGCCGTGGCCCGTACTGAGTGAGACACATCTCAGGGGCCGGAGAAGGGAAAGAAAGAGAAGGGGGGCGTCAATATGAAAGAGAGAAGAAGTGTTGAGCTGTCTCATCTCAATAGATGTTAATTCGATCTGTGCTCTTGTGAAAGCAATTGTGAGAGCGATAGAGATATACGGTGGATAGACATTTGATTGAATCCCCTCTGCTGTTGAAGACTGTGTAGCTTATCAAGTCTATTCAATCTGGCACTGTTTATAGTTGATTGAGGGACTAATTCAGAACAAGTGTCCAGACTGTAGATGAAGGGGGAGAAATCGATTTGAAACCTCTGGGAGATTGTTTGATTCCTCTTGTTTTCCTCTTGGTACGCATATATCTTATATTTATGGCATGGCTTCGTTTGTCCCTCTGCTGACACAGAGAAACTGCTGACCAAAAAAAGAGCTAATGACACAATATGCGACCTATGGAGGTGCACAAAAAAAAAAAAAAATCTTCTCTTGACTTTCTGAGTGATTGATCATGGATAATATTTTCACAAATTGAGCAACAGTTTATGAATGTGAAAGTGATTTGGTCATTGAATTGAAATGAATTGGGACAGAGCTAATTATTGCTGTACTTGTACAGCTGATTTAATAGCTTGCTAAGAAGTTGGCTGACTTTATTTTCAATGCCTGTTCAGATAGCTTGTACCTGAGATCCTCTCATAAAGCTGATAATTCACTGATGAAACCCAGTCACTGAACTGAGAGCTGCAGTATCCTTCTCAAGTTTTGACACAATAAGCACCTGTCCAGAAATCAGGCTGTGAAGCTGTTAGATCACGCTATTGCATTCAAATTTGTCATGATATAGGAACACATGTGAGTGCAGTGTCTAAAATGGTTTGCGTGCCAGGTGATTGGCAAACCTGTCTATGGTGTATTCCTGCCCATAGTGCAATGTGTGTTAGGATTGTCTCTTGCTCAAATATAGGCTGCATTCGAAATATCTTAAAGGAATAGACAACGGAATTTAAGTACATGCATAGGTTGATAGCTTATAATATTGAGAGCCCATGAGAAAAATTTCAGGCATACTTGACCATTTATGAAAAAGTTGTGAGCGTTTTTGTGTGGCAGTCCGAAGGCCACTACTGAGTTGCCATTTTGCCTCCCGGAAGGGCGATGCGCGACGTCACATGGGCGCAAGGGAATCTCCACTCTTCATTACTCTTCTGTTGGTGCATTTGGTCTTCTACCGTGAACTTGCATAAATTCAATATTTGGTTGCTGTTTTCTGTACACAAGACCATTAGAAGAGCACTTACCTGAAGCCTAACCATCAATGACATTTGTTTTGAATGATTAAGAATTAATTAGATACATTTAATTGTTGCTATACAGAGCTGTGGTGACATTACATCATATCTTCATGACAGAGAATAGCTCCAGTTTGGTGGGCGGCACCAGAAACAGAATGCCAGCAGATAAGTTACTTTGAATTATACAGTATGAATAAATACAGGAAATTATTTTTAATTCAAAGTCAATGCAAAGACGCGAATTCACGCGTTTCGCCTGTATTCGCGTCTTTGCATTGACTTTGAATGTAATCTGTCGTGCGAAAAATTTGTTTCGTGTCCGATGTGGAAGCAGCTTAACTCAGACACACCAAAGAAAGGGTTTTACAGGCGGAATGTGTGTTCCATTTGCTTTGCGACAAACTATGGACGTTAGGTAGAACTAGCTTGCGGACTTGCTGATCATAAAGAAGTGGTCTGCTCGCCTGCATCCAAGGAACTGCTCTAACAGTGGATTATTGTGGAAACATCGTTGATGATGTGCCTGACATAGCAGATATGTATAATGACGGAATTGGATTTTCCTGCTGGACATTTTACAATCGACTAAAAAAAGTTTCATAGCCGGGATGTTTTTTAACGGTTTGCTTTGCAACCAACAGTGGACGTTGGGTAGCCTAGCTTGCGGGCTCGTTTTGATCATAAAGAATTGGTCTGCTCGCCTGCAGCATCTAAGGATCATTTGCTCTAACGCTTGTGGATTATCGTGGAAAAAATTCCAGATGAGGTGGCTGGCATGGATTTTATCGGTTTACAAGAAAAGGTAGGATGTGCATTTAATTGTTTATGGGCCTGATGACAGGCAGGCTAGCTGACAGGGAGGTGTGTGAGTGAGACATAGGTGAGCCTGCACCGACTATCACTGACCGTAACTTCAGGGCTGTACAGTAACAATGCTTTGCTGCGCGGCTAAACAAAGCCAGAGTACCTTAACTCAACATCAGCGTCCCGAAACAAAGGCTAAGTCATGGTTTCTGGTGGGATTTTCGGAGTTACTGTTGACACAGACCTTGATTTTTTCATAAAAACAATCAAATCGACTCAAAATATTCATCCACATGATAAAGGTCTTCAATACCCCCAAAATGACAATAACTCATTTTCGACCAAATGTGATGTTACGGTGTTTTGCCTTTGCACGGCAGCATAGAACGTGCGGCCATGCTGCTGACCTGAACCAGTCCTGCATGTACACCCAACCGCTGTACATGCAGGAATATTGTTCTCTCTCTCGGCCTTCAAACAGCCTTCTTGAATATTTTCACGAATAGTAGGGTCTGTTTGTGACTAACAATGTCCTTTGGCACAGAAAAATGGTGACAACAGTGAGTAATTTAACAACTATCCAAATGCTTGTGCAGTCTCACTCGCCATGTATAGCTTCAACGTGCTGCGCCCATGTGACGTCAGAGCATCTCCGCGAGGATTCTTCGGATTGGTTGAAATATTTTCAATGGCGGCATCAGTGGCGTCTCTGGAAGTGACAATTGGTGGGGCCCGGACCATGCTTTTGCGTCAATGATTGTTCCTGGCTTGTACTCCGTTATTTTCCATTATTAACACGTTTTCCAATTATGACATTAATCCTCTGGCAATCGAAGTTAGGGTTTCTCTCTGCATGCGATCTATTGACGACTAAATAATGGGATAAATTCGGATCAGAAAAATTATTTAGGCCACTCAAAAATTGTTCAACGCTTTGTGAAAGACAAACTGCTCTCAAACGTCTGCGCTACCTTTTCCACACATCAAGTGATTTAACTGGCGCTTCATGATCGTTTTGTTTAAATAAAATAAAAGACCATTTGAAACGTCTGTAACTGTGTGCAATTCTGAACAACGCTGATTTAAATGCACGAAATTACGCGTCCAGATTAATGATTGTCGCCCGTGCGAAATGTACCGTACCGTGCGGCGTGTTCTCGGAGTGAATCTATTGCTCAGTCCCTCAAGGAAGTTGCATGTCGCGATTGCAACTGTTAAAGCAAATTCAACCAATCCATGCAAATTTCTCGCGGACAAAAAAATAAATCGCCAAGACATTGCAACTTTCATTGCCACTTTTTGAAAAAGTTACCGCAAAAAATCAATAAAACAATAAAAAAGCCGGGAAAATCCTGGAAGGATTGTTTGTCAATTATGCGAATGATTGCGTGCAAGTCAGGGTTAGTAATTGTTTTAAAGGGGAGCTCTGGGCCTCACCAATCGTCAGTCCTAGAGACGCCCCTGGGCGGCATCTATGAAATCGCCAATTCTCCTTCAGAACAGACTTTCAGAGATGGATAGCTTAGTTGTATGAGCTCTATATGTTCATACAACTAAGCTATCCATCTCTGAAAGTCTGTTCTGTTTATGACATGATCTATCTTCCAAACTGTATTTTGAAATTCCGTTGTCTATTCCTTTAACACTCTAGCGGCAAAACCAATGGCCAGATTCACCCCAAATTGGGTATAGGGATTGCCACTGACCCAGAATAGATCCCTATTGAATTTTGTACAAGTAGGTGAAAGTATGTGCAGGGCGGGGTTTGTTGTGCCTGGTTAATACTTATTTCAGTAATAGGAATCAATGTCATCCATTTGATATATATAGTATACTGTACATATGCTGTATCCTTTTTGTGACTTAAAATATCATTTTGAACAACAAATTATCAGCAAATTATTTATTCGGAAAACAGGAAGTGGGACTTGTATGGCCCTGTAATATTTTATGGTGGGACACAAGAATCCCTACAGTACTGAACACGCTATTCAAACAATGAAATTAATATGCTTTCCGTGAGCTGTGTTGCGTTCAAATCATCAGACAATTATACATGGGTTTCTGGGAATCATATATCCCAACAGGATATTTTGAAAATAATGTCAGACATATGTGTCTTGTTAGTACTGAAAGGGTTAAATCTGCTGGCCATAAAAAAAAATACTGCAATGGCAATAAGTTTCAGGCCTTTAGGTCCATAAAAGTAAGGGGAATGATTTTTAGGCAAATATTCAGCTCCAAGGCTCAGCCTGCACATATGCTGGAAAGGTAATGAATGAAAGGAAGGAGTTTCATTCTGCCTCATTCATGTTTTATTCATGATAAAATAGATTGATCAAACTGTCGATCAGGATCTTAACACATGGAAGAGTTGATGTATCTAACCCAGGATACAAACTTGCACACTTCTGCTTAGCTCATTTATGACAGCGTCATAGTCTAAACTCTAAAGTGAGAACAAAAATCCGTCTGTGTGCTGTCTGGGTTATATAGGTGGCAATTAATTTAATCCTGCTGCAGTTTTGTACAACTGTTCAGTGTGAATTACATGAAAGAAGTAAGGTGAGAATTGGAAACCCGTATTCATAGCGTATGTGTGGAAAACTTTGAGCAGGTCTGTTGAAAGGACCTTAGAGGAGCATACTGCAGCTATAAAACTAATGAGAATTGCACAAAATTACCCTGTCAAGTTGATATAACTATCACAGGACTGAGCAGGTGCGGGTGAGCACAAGATCATGTGAATGTGTACGCTTGTGTGAGGGTGTGATAGTGCATGCGTGCAAAGTACACTGTGCACATACGTATTTGTGTGTGTGAGTGTGTCTGTGTGTGCGTGTTTGTGTGTGGACTGGCCTCATAGTGGGGTGTAGAACATGTTTTTAACCAAAAGAGTGCACATTGTTCTGGAAATAAGGGCATTTTATCTAGTCCTCAATAATACAAAATCAAAGAGATGGAGAGGGGGGATATACAAAGGCAAATTGTAACTTATTGTCTCAGGTAAAGGGTAAAGGTTACATTTAAGGAGAGATTAAGGTTAGGGTAAGAGTTTGGGTTAGGCGTGTGTTGGTAATGATTAAGCAGAGGAAAAGCAAGGAAAAAATGCATGAAAGTCAATGTAATGTCCTCACTAGTGGATGTGTGTGTGTGAGTGTGTGTGTGTGTGTGTTCTTGACTTGCTACAAAGTGAGAACCAGGAAACATTTTTTTCCTAAGAAGTGGAAACAATATTGGGGAGTGAGGACAACTTTGCCTGTCCTCACAACTTCAAAGGCAAATTGTGACATATTAGTTAAGGTTAGGGGTAAGGTTAGAATGAGGGATAAGTTAAGTTTAGGGTACGGGTTTGGGTTAAGGTTAGAATAAGGGGTAAGTTGAGGTTAGGGTAAGGGGTCGGGTTAAGCATGTGTTGCTTATTGTTAAGATTAGGGAAAGGCTGTAGAGACACTTAAAGAATGAATGGAAGTTAATGTAATGTCCTCACAAGGATGGAAGAACAAATGTGTGTGTGTGTGTGTGTGTGTGTGTGTGTGTGTGTGTGTGTGTGTGTGTGTGAGTTTGCGTGGGTGGGTCTGTGTGTGTGTGTGTGTGTGTGTGTGTGTGGGGAGGTAGCAGAGCTTTCTCAACAGCGCAGAGAAGCAGTCTTTCCTTTCATTATATTTAATGCCCCACACTGAGCTTTTCAGGATTGCCAATGAAAAACCCCTTCTGTTTTGGGACACAGTCTTATCAAGGGGAATGTGTTGTGTTTAGATAGGAGGGCTGCATGGAGACGGAGTCCATTTTTATTAAGCACAATCCCATTACAGCGCAGCCACCGCAGGTTGTTCTCATCTTACGCTCCAGATTTACATTTTTAGAGTTTTATCCAGTATGAAAGTGCACATCTCCAGCCCTGGCAGCTCAGGAGGTGGCACACACACGCGCGGGGGAAGGAGGCTGAGACTGTAAGCACAGGGATGATGAAGGTGATGATGATCTTTCTCATCCTTGCGTGGAAACAGAGAGGGAGAGACACTGAGTCTGCCGCACTGGAAAATGCTTGAAAGGCCTGTTTTAGCACTAAAGCACACAAAGCAGCGAGTTTTCCCTGAAATACGAGGAGGTTTGCTTTACACTCCAATACGGGCATCTAATTTGCACTCGTTTGCCGGTTGCATACAGTTGACATTTTATTTCCTTTGAAAATGAAAAACTGAGGCTCTCGGTGCATTAGACATAGGCGGAGCTTCAACAAAACTCAGAAAAAAGCTCATTCATTTGAACCAATCGTGATTTGCAGTGGTTCTCTTTGAAAATAAAGAGAAAAACAGACGAACTAAGTGAGCATTTGATGCACCAAGCGGACACAGTGTCAGTCTCTCTTTAGCTGACAGATGAGTGTGATTTGTTTTCATGAGTGAGGCCTCATTAACCTCATCCTGGGCTACCAGTCCGTCACTGAAATGCCTGAAATGCCAATAAAAAAGCTTTCCGCTGAGCAGCACAGCAAAACAATTGGTAAAATGAGAGAACTTGATTACTTCCTAGTCCGTTTTTGGTTCGGCAGTCATCCCCATTCTGCCATCAATGATCCTTGACTTCAAATGCCAAATCACATGCTTTCCTCATGTTTAATTTTGTTGAAAAGCTGCTATGCTGGGCGTGTTTTGCTCATAGACTGTATAAAAAGATTGACGAAGCAACTGTGATGTCACCCAGTGGTTTCAGCATACTATTTACGAAGGCTCGATTTAGGCAATTTGAACAGCGCCATTTTGTCATTTTGAAACCGGATGCATTTCCTATTGGATGAGAGCGAGAATTGAAGATCCAGGGAGGAGCGAGGGGTGGATCTATGGGTGGATCTGACCGTATCTGACGAGGGCCAGAGGATAGCCACGCCCCCAAAGCATATCTGGCTTTATGCTTTATTCTAGTCTATGTGGGACCATAATTTTCTAAAATGAACATCATGATATATCGAAGGAGACTTGAAACTTGTGATAGATACCATGAAATAATGTGGAAAATCATTATTGAGATAATAAATCAGGTGAGAAAGTCGGGTTATTTTCTCATAGACTTCCATTGACCTTCTTTCTGCAACCACCGACGTCGCCATCTGCTGGCCATTAAATAGAGTGCAATTTTACGGCTCTTCCGCATTGACTTCACTTTTCAGACCTGGGTGCTGTGTCCATCTTTCTATTCAGTCAATGCTTTCGCTCTTTCTGCACTAGAAGGCTGGTTATTTTACCTGCAGCGCACTGCCAGGCTCACACATTGAATTGGCATCTGACTGTGGGAACTAATCCAGCCAAGAGGAGACGTCTGCCCAATGTGCAGATCGTCGGGCACACGTCCCGTGTTTACTGGATGGGCTATTCGACCAATAAACCTTTGGTAAGTATTTTGTTGTGGGGTGGAGTTTGGGGCACGAGGTAAAGGTTTGCCCCTGTGTGTCTGTGTGTCAGTGTGTCTGCATGAGTGTATACATGTGTGCAACTGCCAGAGCATGTGCGAGTGTATGGATCTGTGTCACTGTGTGTGTGTGTGTGTGTGTGTGTGTTTATGTCTGCTTGTAAGTGCCTGAGCATGTAAGGGCGTGCGTGCATGTTTTTGAAATATGATAGAGGACATCAAAACCAGTAAAGATGCAGTCTGCCTGTGGGCTTCTCAAGTACGGCTTCCTGAGCTTACTGCCCATTAACATCTTCTCAATATCTATCAAGCAAAGCGGGCAAATCAATGAATGATTTACTGATACGTCGTCCTCACAGCGAAGAGACATGAATCTCTCAAATTTTAATTTACAGACATTAATGTAAGTGAAGGTTTTGTTTTCAGCTTTTTGCCTTCACTTTTTTGAAGGCAAAAAGGTCTTTGGTGAAATTGCTGGAAATGCTTTGAACTTGAAATAGAATAAAATGAAAAAATATATGCATATATAAAGAAGAAATGTGGTGGGATAGCTTGCAATGCTGGGCTATATTTCTTAGTCAGCACTTGAGAAATGGATAAACTGAATTTAAGTAATTATAAGGTGTATAGGTGAACATGACTCAGAACAAATCCTAATTTACAGCACTAACCGGGCCAAGAAGGTGTATGACTCGAGAGGTTGTACAAGTCTGCCAAAACCAGATAGGTCTTTCGAGGAAGTCATAAGTTCTAATACAAACATGAAATTAAGATTGGATCCAAATTTGGATGGTTAGTCAAGTAGGCGATGCTATACATTCACGGTGGATGACCTTATTCACTGGACCATAACCCATAGAAATTTAATTTAAGCATTTAATTAAAGCCCCGCTTCTTCCATTGCGTGTTACAGAGCACCTCTCACGAGCATCACGGAGACAAACTCAAGCTTCGGTTCCACATGGAGTGAGGAAATTCGACCGGACCAGACCTAAGTGGTGTTTTGACATATGAAAAGAGCTTTTGCTTTTTTAAATTAAGTATTTAAACAAACTTATAATGCAAAATTTATCCCATCCACTCTTCCGTTTTAATTCTTTAAAACAGCATCTCCGTTTTTCTGTTTCAATTCTATGATTAAACTAGATTTAAGGCACGCACCACAGCTAAATAATACTTTGTGGGTTCACTAGCAGGATTCTACATGCGTATATTGCTCTCTGCTGGAGATAAAAATAATGCCACCTCCAGCAAACGTGTTGGGCACAGAAATGTCCGAAGATTCTGTGAAGGCGTCTTCATCAGATTTGGGGAAGATTCTGCAATTTATTTAAAATGAGGACCTTTTGATATTTCTTGCAAATTGGGAATAATTCTATTGCCTAGAGTCGCAAAGAGATTGCGGTCCTGAAATCAAAGCGCAGCAATTTCAGCGGTGACAGAATAGCGCATTACTGCGAGAGGGAAATTGTTTTTCCTCCTTAATTAATTTTGTTTTGTGTTTGGAGGGGTTTTGCATTCGGCTTTGAGCTCGGGTCAGATTTCCCATTATAGCGGTAAATCGCATTGGGGACTTGCAGCGCTCCATCGGACATGCGCGTCCGGAAATTACAAGGTTTGGGGGGGGGGGCATTCCTACACTTGATTGTTTTCCACGCGTGGGAGCAGTCATGAGCTGCAGCCGTTATGGTGTTCCTCAAAGCTTTCTCGTTGGCATCGGGGTAAAAATTTGAACAGACAAATTATTATATATTAATATTAATTAATATTCGGCTGATCCTCAGATCAAGGGACAGAGAAGCAAAGGCGTAGGGAGGGAGACAGTTAAGGTGAGGGAGAGAGAGAGAGAGAGAGAGCATGTCAGTGTGTTGGGGAGGGCAGGCTCAGCAGATGCAAGAACAAGAGAAAGCATCGGGCACATTACAGCTGGAGTACTTCTCAATGCTATAGCACTTGCCTGGGAGGGAAGCTGTTCTGGTGGGAGAGCAGATACAGGGAGAGAGATGGGGCAAGACTTTAGAGAGGGAAAAAAGGAGTTGAAAAGGGGGAGAAGGCCTAAATTATGGGTAATAAATTTTCCATTTTTCATATATTCTACACCCACCTGAGTGCCATGTCGATAGGACATTTTCATCCACATTATTATGATTATAATTGTTAATAATTACACATGAAGGTATGAGCGGCCTTTCAGAAGAAAGAAGAATAACAGCACTAAAAAGAAAATAAAGTAAATTAAAATAAATAAATAAATAAATAAACTAGAGGCACTCTTAAAGTGCGAACCTCCACCATGGCTGCACAGGCGAAATCTTGCTGAGTGAACATGGCTCATAAGAAATCTAAGTTCCATCCCTGATGCGAGACCAATCAACCAACAAAATTTTAGTGACATCACTGGGAGCGAAATTCAGTAATTGTGTCACAGGATTTCAGATGGCTGCCGTAGGAGCCATATTGTTTGACCAATCATGGTCAAAACCCACCCACAAAATTTCAGAGATACCCGTTCATTACTTTTTGAGTAGTCTTATACACAGACAGAAAGACAGACAGACAGATAAACCAACACTGGCAAAAACATTACCTTCTTGGCAGAGGTAATAAAAGCTACAAACTATTTCACTAAAGCCATTCACCCCAGAAGTAATTATTCTCTTCTTCCTCTGACAGTTACACTGCATGTTAATTTAGCAGCCTTTCCCCTGCTCAAAAATCCAGCCTAGCAGGGTTTCTATGCTGGTTTGAGCGTTTTCTCCTCATCTATCTAGTCCGTAGTGGGTTACACTTGGTCTGTGGCTGGTCCGTGCTGGTTAATCCGATATAGCATACCTGTGTCAATCTGGTGGACTACTGGTGCATTATTGGTTACTCAGCTGGTGAACTGCTGGTCAATCAAGGAGATATATCATGGGGCAAGATTACAGAGTTAAGCGAATAAATTCACAGAGTGAAACATGGAACCCTGCCAAAGGTGGAACAAGAACTGAAGTATGAATAGCTTTTCTTCATTTAATGTGTGAACTTATCTTCCTGACCCAGCAATACTGCTTGGGGAAATACTCTATACTACAAGAGTCAGAAAACACAGCTAAAACCAGCTTGACCAGGGGTGCATTTCCCAAAAGCGTAGCTGCTAACTAGTTTAGCAATTTACATACTTTGTTCATTCACAGTCAACGGGTCCAACCATGTAAGTTAGCATCTGTGATTTCGGGAAACGCATCCCAGAGTGTGAGCCAGAATATCCTGCTGAGTCCAAAAAGCCCAGCTGTATGTTTGCATTTGTTCTACTTATGCTGGATCGGGATGTTTGGAAAATGCTGGCAAAGAGCAGTGGCAGTGTTCTGCAGAGAGGCAGTTTGGCTGGACAGGAATAGTTGTTTGGAGTGTCAGGCGGCAGGTGTGTTTGTCAAGCTTGTTGCATCATGCTCTTCCTGTTCGCTGACTGGGTTTGATTCAGCCCTGAGCTCTCAACTGGCTGCAGATATCGTAGCACGATTTAGGATAATTAGATGTGCACGGTCATAATGTTCAAGATGCGTTTCTGAGCTTGGGGCGCCGGATGTTCACAAATTATCTGAGAGAAGGAAATTAATTCCAAGGAAACAATTTAAAAAAGCTTAAATTGTAATAGCTATGATCTGCGAAGTGTCTTTTTTCAATAAACTGCACTGAAATGCTGTGTTTTGGATAATCTTGACTATATGGATCATGGATCTCATGGACAAAAAGGCATATAAATGGATTTTTTTTTTTTTTTACTGTCTGTTTGTGTTAAGTCTTAAATCTCTTGTGATCGCAGTTGGCAGAAAAAAACATGAGGGATTTTTGATGTCAGCATTGTGAAGAAACCAAATTTCATGCCTGTTAATTTGTGCAGGGAACCCTATCCATTTCTATTTGAGCTCCAAATGAAAAATTGACCAAGCTATCAAATGAACAGAGTGCTTTTATATGTGAATTTAATCACTAAATCCATAGGCCAGGGATACACCAGTGCTTGTACACTGGAGCAAGCGTCAGCAGCTTCACATGCTTGCCTGGCTCTGATAGAAGACAGCAGGAGCATAGGTAATGACACTGAACATGTGTGTACTGAACAGCACACAGTTCTTACCTGCTTTTTATATTCACCATAGGAGCATATTTGAAATAAATCAAATTTCATCTCAATTACTCTGTTTAAATAAAAATTCAATATTCAGGCAAGCCCGGCTTTATGTTCGTGAGACGCCTATGAAAATTGGAAAGTAAGCACAAACAGGCTATGTTCAGCGGAGCGATCAAATTTAATTTTCAATAAAATTTATAACTTAATAGTTGATGGCCGACTTACATTGCCACAGTGTTAAACTCTTAGTGGACAACCTTACTAAATCAATTACGTATCCTCAAGCAAAATGTAATTAGTTAGTCATAATTATATTTGTGACAGTTGGTCTCTGGAAACCATTTTAGCACTAATCATCTAAATAATAAACTTCAAAAGTTGAACTTTTGAGGTTTGCCAGATAGCTGGTACAGCAAATTTCTCATTTCCAGCTAATATGAACAAAGCCTGTAAATCATTGGGGAAACACTGGCTGTTTATTTTATGCAGTGCAGGAAGGTTCTTAAGGACTGTACCTCCTGGACTACAATCTAATCATTTAAACATTAAGAGTCAAAGTTGAGACTCATTTTAAATTTCCTTGCCAGGTAAAACACAAGGCAACAAATGAAGACCACAATGGAAAAATGATCAGAGTCACATTTTCACGTTGTGGAGAAATGATGAATTAAAAATTCAAAACGATCTTAGAAACAAAGCACTGAAAAAATATGCAAACAACATAAAATATATAAAATATTATAATCATACATAATATTATATATTGCTATAAATATTATAATCATACATAATATTATAATATATTGTTATACGTATTATAATAATATATAATATATAAAATATACAAAAATGCTAAATTTGGACTCGTTTTTGGTCTTCAAATGTGCTTTTCGCAACAACTGAATGAGGACACTGAATGATCCCCACTGGTCTGCTCTACACACACTATGTAGGCCCCAATCCAAGGCTTTGGGAAAATGATCCATGTGGACATAGAAAATGTGGCGACAAGAAAGCCACTGTCACCAATGAGCACCACCTGACAAGTGTCACAGCTTCACGTTCTCTTCTGATCACCTCAGCGTCCTCAGGGCTACCTTGGGTGGTTGCCAAATCCAGCAGGATGTTGTCCTACTTGGTTGAGTAGACGCCAGGGCTGTAGTTTGGGGCTGGAGGCCAGTCTGTTAGCTGTAGTCACTGGCTCAGATCAGACTGAGACCTTCAGAAGCACCTTCTCAGAACAATTTTAACAAGAGCATTCTTAAAAAAAGTTGTTCTCACCCTCACTACTTGCGGGGAATTGCGTATATTTATCATTCGGCTTTCGAAATGAAACAATCAAGCGCATTGATTTTCTTGTTCTCTTGCTTTCACCTGCAGGTTTTTTAACATAATTGCCAAGTCTGTGGCCAATGCATCAAGGCAACAGCAACTGTGCCTCTTGTAATACTAATACAAGGTGAAATGAAATATGTAAAAACATTTACCGAGTGTTCAGTACAATTTCAGGTTGTCGCGTATCCGCTGTTATTCATCAAAGGAGGTGAAGAGGAGAATTCTGGGAATGCAGAGAGAATTCTGCTCAGTGTCCTGCTTCTTATAGGAGTTTCTCTGGGCTTTCCCCAGACACTAGGCTCCCTATATCTGTGGGTGTATTAAACTGTGATTCTGTCAACTTGATAGATGGCCCTAAAGGTGAGTGAGGCATGTTCCCCCCCCGTCACTCCAATATCTGGGCGGCACGGTGGCACAGTGGGCAGCACTACTGTCTCACAGTAAGAAGATTGTGAGTTTGAATCCAGCCAGGGATCTTTCTGTGTGGAGTTTGCATGTTCTCCCCGTGTCAACCGGTTTCCACCGGGCACTCCGGTTTCATCCCACAGTCTAAAGACGTGCACATCAGGCTAATTGGAGACACTACATTGCCCACAGGTATGAGTGTGAGAGTGAATGGTGTGTATGCCCTGTGATGGATTGGTGAGCTGTCAAGGTGTGCGTTTCCCAAAGCGTAGTAGCTACCTAAGTTAGCAACTTACATAGTTCGTACACTTACAGGCAATGGGTCCAACTATGTAAGTTAGCATCTGTGAATTCGGGAAACGCACCCCAGGGTGGGTACCTGCTTTTGCTCATAGTTAGATGGGATAGACTCCAGCACCCCCCGCGACCCTAGTGAGGAAGAAGTGGTATAGAGAATGGATGGACTCCAATGTTTTCTTAAGCATTCTCTGATAATGGCTTTCATATTAAATACCTAGGTGCAGGACAAATGGATTCAAGAATTCATTTGTCATTGCTGCCATTAATGTTTTAAATGAGTAACTGTATGCAGACTGCATGTCATTAGCAATTGTTGCGTTTTTTTAAATGTTATTTATTTGTGTGTTTGTTGCTAGCTGTACCACAATTTGCCCTTCGGGGTTAATAAAGCTGACTGTGAAACTTAATATTATTGGAGCATGTGGCATTAGTAAATATGTTGGCTGATAACTATGATGGCTCATGAATTAGGCCTGTACACCGGTAATTCCACCTCCCTAAAGTCAATTGTTCTTTTTCAACATTCTTTCCACTGCTTTACTGGAATCGTATCAGTGACTTATCTAATTACCCTCAATTAAGGCCTTAGAGTATTGACCTCAAAGCAAATGTGTGTCGCAGCTTAAACATGTTTTATCGATTACATTGAGTTTTACATTGAGTCTTACGCAACAGCAAGTGGAGAAAAGTGCCCCAAATTAATTGATATCAAGAAATGACAGGCACCACCAATTTACACTAACCAATAAAACAGTCCAAAAATTAAGATTTTCTGTTTAGAATAATGGGGCACAATTTGGAGCATGAAGTTATCAGCCATTAAGGTCAGCGAAAAGTGTAGTGAAAGTGCAGCGAAAAGTGCTCTTTAGTGTAGTGATGTATGCTTCTTTGCACCAAGTAGCTATGTAGATAGACAGGATTAACCAGAACAAAAGTCATATAATTATTTGAAATATTTTGTGGGCTCTATAACCCAATGTTTTTTCTCCCTCTCTCTCAGAAAAAATGAGAGAGAGAGAAAGAGAGAGAGTCAGTCGTGCAACTGACGTACATCCCATACTAATAAAAATGTGTGGATTACAGTGAATGTCTCTGGGGGAAAAATGTTTCTCGGGGAGAATGATGATGAAAGATGTTTCACTGCTGAGAGGCAGCTAATGGAGCCGGGAAGACAGTCCAACAAGGCTGAACAACAAGGACACGTACAAGACTGGAAGGGTAGCAGAGAATATCAGACTGCCAAATCAGGAACCATTTCCCAGGAGATCAACTAAGAAAATTTTCATGGTATCAAACTCAACATTCTGACAATGATTCCTTTACTACAAAGAAAAAATATATTTTTTGTGCCATATCTGAGGAAGAGCTTGTAAAATTCTGACAGAAGAACAACCACAGGTCATTTTAAAGGTGACATATCTTTCTGCAAGAATAAGAACAGATTTATCTCACTGGAAAACTGTACTTCACTTATTTAAATAAAAATATAGACAAAATCTGAAATAGCGGCAGTATTTGTGAGGAACTGCAGAAGAGTACAGTTGCATTAACAGCAGCTATAAAAGAAGCTAATGTTTTATAGCTTTCAAAATTATGAGACCCAGTTATCACCATGTGAATCACATAAGGAGCTCAGAATCTAGCCCAGTGAAAATTCAACTTTTATCATAAATGACAAATTATGTAGGCCCACAACAATCTAAGGGGCATTTCCACGGTGACTCACGCTACATTCAAGAGCATTTCCGAATTCATATTTTGGTCTGTATCTTATAATGATACATTTTAGCACCCCATGATGTGTGTGCTGGAAATTGTTGGTAAAAGCTATAAAAACGTATGAACAAATATCCATTTGATGTCATAATATAGCTTTAATTAACACTAATTATAGCATGTTTCCCGTTACATGAAAAGGACAACACAAACACATCGAATTCAATTGCAATTTCTCCTAAAAGTATACTACACGGAAAATAATTATCACGCTCAGTGTTCATGCTACTAAATGCAGTTTCAAAGTGTACGAGAGGGAATTAAAATTTTACAACCAATAAGTAGAGATATTATGTGATGAGCCTGACTCACGTTACACGTGACTGGTGTTAGCAACTTTTGATGTCCCACACAGCTGCATATGAGGACTAGATATGCATATTGGTGGTACAATTTTGTTAGCTATGGGCAACAGTACAATTTACAATTACAGCCTGTTAGGGGTTATTGTGAGGGAAGAAAAAATATGTTCTTGTGACTCACTTTACACCACCATCAACACCCAATTTTAATGCAGAATTCTGAAAAATCTGGCACAGATAGGGAATTTTAGCTATCAAAATACACTTGACCAAGGTTTCAAAATATAAAATCCACAAAGATGTCAAGAATGCCCCTAAAAACATGATGCAGGGGTCAGGTAGTGTTTGAAGCCCAAAATTAATTAAATTCTGTCATTTTAACTCTGAAGATGTGACAAGTGGGATTCTGGCACAATTCGGCTGGAAATACTGTATTTAGCATTTGTTCCTTAAAGTATATGATCTTCCACTCCATAAAAATACAGATTTCCAAAGAAATTTGTAAGAATTTTTGAAGGTCTTTGTCCCTGTTCTCATGGGAATAAACCTAAGATTTGATAATCACATTGCAATGTTAGCAGTCAAGATCTGACCTAATCTTATCATGTTTTTGCGTTTTTATACGACCGTCTCATGCAAACAGGAAGACGTTAATATGTGTCAGGTCACAATGGCACTCGATAACCATGTACTTATCCTGATTACATACCATACAACATTGATAAAGGAATTCAATCAAATCCTCAGAGAAGTCTGCCCATAGGTATATTAAACTCACTTTTTATTGAACGCTCATGGTACTTGCGCAGCCCTTAACCCGTTTCATCCCAAATTTTTCCTTGCAATATGAGTACATGCATTTTACTCCTTAGACCCCCCAACACATAAATTGTATGTGTTTTTTGATCTCATGATGGTAAATTTAAGTTCAAAGTTCCATTTTTGCCCAAAGCCAACAACAACACTTTTAGAGTTTCTAGCAGTCGAAGAAAACAGGTTAAAGGTGGTTTACTCCCCCAGGAAGAATGTGCAATGAAAGTGCATGCAGAAGTATTACAATTTTTTGTTTAATTAATTTTGTGTGCTGACAATGTCACAAAATGATTCATTATCTCCCAACAAGTTTCCTGATAGGGCCGGTCCTTGCTAATAAGCTCTCATTAGCATAATAATTCATAGCGCACCTCCATTATGAGCTTGATCTTTGCTGAGCAGGTTAATGGTTCCTATGAGAAAACAGATGGGTCCGAAGCTGGGAACGTTACGCCAAGATGTGACATTATGGAAATACGCACGAAAGGGAGGACAACTGCACTTTGAACTTATTCACCGATGATAGATGAATGGATACCTTGCTCAAGTTTTCATTCAAGATGACTGTCCCTTTCAGGCAAACGTAGACGGCGCAAAGTGATTTCAATTACAGCTGAGACAGACAGGCTTGCCTACCTGCCAGAGACTTGGCATGGAAATAGCTTCAAAGAGGGCTTTGTGAAGAAAGTCACAGGTCAGACAAAGTGAAATCATACAATTTCCATTAATCTCAGCCAGGAAAAATGTCTGTTGCGAGAGAATAGTGGGTGAAAGACTAAAAGCACTGCCGCCTGAAGTTACACAATCTCTTGATCTAAGCGCTTGAAGAATTGATTTGCCTCACGTACAGTAGAGCCTATCACACAAGCACAAGTCTGAATGCCAATAGGCTAGCCATAGCCTGTACCAGTCATATTTCACAAAAACGTTTGCATTTATTATGTTATGCTCGGTTTATTTTAATATAGCCAATAATGTTGTTTTCACGGTTCACTCACGAAAAAGATCAGATCAGAGGCACACTCGAAAGCACACCAGACGAATGCATTGAATTTGTTTCAGGTGATATTTGACGCCTGACGTATGATTTGATCAAATTCTGCGCAGGAATAAATTGAGTCGTGTGGTGCGAAGAAAGATTCGATAAATTCATACTTTACACTTGCATGAACCGGACGAGCGTGACAAACGCAGTTGATGGCTGCGACGCAGACCTCCGGGCAGACAGTGGCATGAAATTATGATGCGCCTTTATCACGCACCGACTGGTTTGTCCCCTGCTACACCCCGTCTTTGAGTCTGTGCTGTGTTTCTATTTCGGTGGAAGCAACATCTGGACGTCAATAATAGTTTAAATAAATCAAGATCTTTCCAAAAATGACTGAGTACTCACATGTAAAATCTACAAAACTTGTCCTAAAAGGTTTAAAGAACAAGACGTAAGTTCGGATCGAGATCTCAAGTGAAACGTAGCCAACAAGCTTGGTAGCTCGGTCATATGTGAACGTTAGGCTGCTTTCACACCGGACGCGGAACGAATTTTTCGCACGATAGAGTACATTCAAAGTCAATGCAAAGACGCGAATACACGCGAATTCGCGTCTTTGCTTTGACTTTGAATGTAATCTGGCGTGCGACAAATTCGTTTCGCGTCCAGTGTGAAAGCGGCTTTAGGTAGCTAGCTAGCCAGCTAGCACCAGAAACGCTTGCATTAGGCTGAAGTTGTACCTGCGTCTCGCATCCAGTCAGTTGTCAGCGAAATGGTCTGTTGGCATTACTGAAGTAAAGGGACTGACGGTTCTGGGGATTCGAGGTTTAAAAGTTTCTCTCAAGGACCAACTAGCCTTGATATCTTTATCTTGGTCTGCGGTTATTCCTTTGTCGTTAGATAGCTAGCTGACGACCAACCAACCAGCTTCGCACACAGTATTGGACGTAGTATAATCGACAAGAGCTGGGTTATTTTAACTTGGACAGCTCGGGTTATATAGTTTTTAGCTAAATAATTTTTTTGAAAGGATACATGAAAAAGCGAATACTTTTGCTACCATTATCAATGACTTGGTTTTTAAATTCTGTTTTTCTTCCATTGACCACAGAAAGAAAAAGAAGCACAAAGATAAGAAGAGAAAGCGAGATGATGAAGAAGATGAAGTTGACATTATTGGTGAGACGGTGCCTGAACGTTAAAATATTTTTTTAAAACATCCGTTGCTTCAACTGTCATATTCGAATATTGTGGGAGCTTTTTGTATCACAAAGTTTTGATACATAGACCAAGAAGCGACAACATTAAAACCTCGGACAGGTTAAATTTGATCATCATGTTACAATGACATCTGTCAAGGGTTGGATATTTAAGGCAGCAACGGCCAGTTCTTGAAGTTGATGTGTTGTATGCAGGAAAAATGGGCAAGTGTAAGGATCTGAGCGACTTGGACAAGGGAAAAATTGAGATGGCTTGACGACTGCATCAGAGCATCTCCAAACCTGCAGCTCTTTTGAGGGCTCCCCAATCTGAGGTGGTTATTACCCACGAAATGATGGTCCGAGGAAGGACTACCGGTGAACTGGCAGCAATGTCATGCGCTCAAGAGTCATTGATGCGCATGGGAAGCGAAATGCTAGCCTGTCTGGTTTGATCCCACAGAAGAGCCTCTGTGGCACATATTGCTGAAAAAGTTAATTGTGCTAGAAAGGTGTCAGAATACAGTGCATTGCAGGTTGTTGCGTATGGGGCTGCATAGCCGCAGACTAGCATTGTGACCATGCTGAGTCCTGTTCAACACTGAAAGTGACTATAATGGACAAGTGAGTGTCAGAAGTGGACCATGGAGCAGTGGAATAAGGTGGCCTGGTCTGATGAATCTCTTTTTCTTTCATCTGGAGGAGAGGTGGCACCAGGATGCATTATGGAAAGAAGGTGAACCGACAGAGGCAGTGTGGTACTCTGGGCAATATTCTGCTGAGAAATATTTGCATTCATGTGGATGTTACTTCCACACATACCACCAACTTAAACAGACAAAGTTCACTTCCTCATGGCTACGGTACTCCTTGATGGCAGTGGTCCCTTTCAGCCGGAAAAGACACCCTGCCACATTGAAAAATAGCTCAGGAATCGTTTGACAAGGAGTTTAGGATGTTGATACGGCCTCCAAAATGCCCAAATCTCAGTCCAGTTGATGATCTGTGGGATGTGCTGGACAAGTAAGTCTAATCCATGGCGGCCCCACCTTCCAGCTTACAGGGCTTAATGGATGCGCTGCCAACATCACGGTGCCTGATACAAATGGAAACCTTTAGAGAGGTTTTAGGGAGTCTATGGCTTGATAGGCCAGAGTTGTTTCTGCAACATGAGGGGTCTGCACAATATTAGGCAGGAGGTTTTAATGTTGTGGCTAATCAGTGTTTATGCATGTGGGCAAATCCATGAGCTGTAGCTAGAAGAATCCCTGCACAACATTAGCATGGATAAGCGAATGACAATTAAACCCAACTCTGTTTGCTTTCTGATAGGATCAATGCTAACAACTAGCTCATTATTACTTCCTCTTCTTTTTTTCCTTTGTAAGGCCGGTGGTGGGCAGTTCGTAATTTTGGCGAAATTACAGGAACTGTTGCCATTGAGATGCAGAATTATTCATTCGTGCATGCCCTGGACACGGGGCTGTTCACTTTGGGACCACCACACAAAGGTATGGAAGCACACCACCCTTTCTTTCTCATGACTATTGCTAGAATAAGACTCATTTTAGGATTTGCAGCATATATGTTTTGGTACCTCCTGGTCACCCCAGTGACACCTGGTCTTCAGCAGTCGCAATGAAAAATTTGAAATGGGGCAAAAGAAGGTAGTCAACCTTATCTTTGGAAATGATGGTAAACTGTGTCAAAAACCCGAACAATTTTGCGTCCAGGTTTTCTGTTGTATTGACAAATCAATCGAAACTGAATTGATTTTGGACCATGAGGCACCCGTCAAGGACTTTTATAGGGAAAGGTATGGTGTGAAACCTGAGCAATGCTCATGAAGGTGATGCCTTGTATTTATTTGGGGGCGAATGCGTTGCACATGAAGTTGGAGGTTGGATATAATCACCAGAGTGGTGAAGGCTAATGGCTAGTCAAACAAAATTAGGCGTTATGTACAGCCCGCAGGTTACATGACATAATCCCACTTTGCCTAATATTGCTACAGTGAGTTTTGTTTGCTGACTGTGAAGCAACATAATCTTGAGGCCTTTCAGTGTGTTACCACCAGGTAGGGTTCAGAAACTGCTTTCCCCGTGAATTGAATGCATTATAGGAGCGGTCTCCAACCCTGTAACTGGAGAGCTACCATCCTGTGGGTTTTTGCTTCATTCAGCGCAGCTGATTTGACCATTTAGCGACTCATTTAATGGGGAGATGAGGTGTGTTTTGCTTTGGTTTGAGTGAAAACCTTTAGGCTGGTTGCTCTCCAGGAACAGGGCTGAAGACCACTGCCCTATAGTATCACAAACAGGTGTAGGCCTATTCTTCTGAGTGCACATAGCTAACGTGCTTTATAGCATTAGCCATTTAGCTGAGACTTTAACCCAAAGCAACTTACCATTGGTTAGACTGCAAGGGCCAATCCCACCTGGAGCAATGTTGGGAGAAGGGCCTTATTGAAGGGAGCAACGGCTGTACTGATCTTAGTGCAGCTTCACTTGATCTATAGGTACCAAACTTGGGAGTCAATTGCCTTAGCCCTTGATTCACTCCGAGACTTCTTTTTTTTGTTAAATCAGAGATTGGGAAAAGAAATGAATAAACGTATTTTCATTTCCCCCCCAAAAAAAATCAACCAACAATTGCTGTTGTAGTTCTTGAACAAACTCATTTATAGTTATTCAAGCACAGCAGTCATATTAGCTGCACTTTTAAATTGCCTCCCCCAGAGCTTGCTGTCCAGTCAGTTCCAAATGGCACATCAACCTGATTTCAGTTTTCTTTTTGGAAACTGTAATTTGTCTGTTAATTTTCCCATTTATAGCTCTTTGTGAATTCCAAAATTTTGGGCATAATCCTGTGACAGGAACTATTATTATAATTCTTCTTATTATTTTTTTTTTTACCTCTGACTATTTACTCTGTAACAATATAAAAACCTGGGTGCAGTACACCCAGACTTCTGATTTATACTGTTTGCAAGACTGCAGTTATTGGGCAGGTGGTTCCGGACCATGTTAGGAATATGGCAGCTATGTTCAAGTGGGTTGGGTGGGGATTGGGTGGGTGTCAGTGTTTGGACTAAGGTCGATGGGCTGACCTAGATCAGGTAATGTCTGAACAGAGCAGTCTAAGACCATGATGGAGGATCTACGGAGATCATGTAGTTCGTGGAAAGATGGCCGGGTCACTCCACCAGGGGGGAGCTTTGATAGAGAAACTATATAGTCTGGATAAGCAACTGCCAAAACTAGAGAAATCAATTGGCTTCTGTTGGCAGATAAAACTGCCCCCCATGTTCATAGTGCATGAAGGTAATGATATAAATTCTGTCCTTCATTTTGTGGTTTTCATTCAGAAATATTTTCATATTATGAGGTTCCCCCATCCTCAAACAATTGGAGAGAGACAGATTCTTCAGAAAATTAGGCTTTATTGAGGCATATTGATGAATATAAAGCCGAGTTCTTTTTTTTGCACAAGAGGAACTGACATTCTGCTTTTCACACCCAATTTTTATACCTTCATCACGGGAAATATCTTCCAAATATGGTTTTTCCGCCCTCTCACGCTACAATGGTTCAATAAAGTAATGTCTGCTTCTTACTTGTTTTTCAACGGCACAATAACGTGATGTCTGCATGTTACTTGTTTTTCTCTTTTCTCATTGGTTGGCATCCTTTGCGAAATAACTACTTCAAGGCTGCTTCATTGTTTAAGGGGACCTTTAGTTGGGTCATAGGTCGTCCCAGAGGCAGGCAAACCGAAACACTGCCAACTTGCCTTGAAAAGTGCAACCAAAAGATAACAACCCTCTTCCAGTGTAATACTGGAGCACGCATAACTATATGATTTCTGATGAACGATGGTGAATAATACTGATGACTGACCAGATATTGGCTGAATCAACTGAACAGATGTCAATCAAACCTACAGAAGCTAATTGCTCGTGTGTGTGTACTGCTCATGCGTGTGTGAACTGCTTGTAGGTGTGTGTGTTGTGTGTGCATGTGTGTGTGCCTATGTGCGCGCGCGCGTGTGTGTGTTACTGCTGCTCACATAATATGGTTACCAATTATGATTATTGATTATGGTTATTAATTATGGTCATTGATTTACTGATGAATATGGTGAGAAATATTGAAATGTGATCCTCAACATTCATTTCAGTGGTAGAACTACAGTATTCTTCTGAAAGAGCCTCTCATACAAAAAACAGGAGCATAATTATGCCTCAGTTATATTTTATTTATTATGCATTTTCATAAACACAAATGAACCGGCACTGAAACCTCTTTGGATGTGCAATTTATTTTTCAATTTGTACTTCTTTTGAAAAGGATCATTATTGTGACTCTGCTCAATGAACATAATTCATGATTCACTGCATAAGTGAGTTCCAATCATGTTATTACTGAGAATCTTTGCTTGGGGCGATATGTGAAAACAGCCCCTTTGAAGAGTGTAGTATTTCGACTAAATTACAAAATGAGTGTATTTTCTCTTAAGAGGAGATTAAGCTGGTTTGAATATTCAATGATTCGGCATTATTTCAGCATTTGTTCTGAACTGCAGATGATATAATGGGTCTGATTTTAAATTTTTTATATTGTTAACTTATCTATTTTTTACTTTATGAAGCCATCCTTCTTCATTCTAACTGTAAATAAACAAAGGAACAAAACAAATAATTTTCCTGCGATCTGACATTGTTGCTTGGGTGAAATTGAATACAGGAATTTTAATGAATCCCAGGAACTTGAATAGTGAACTTTGCACTGTAGCAAGGCCCCCAAGTGCACGGTCTCCCTTTCCAATAGTGGACTACTCAGAAATGGATTGCGAAGCAATATGGGTTTCGTGGAATGAGATCCTTTTTTTTTTGGGCGGGGGGGGTTGTGCTTTATTTATATCCCCGAAATACGAGTTTCGGGGATATCATAGTTTCGCCGCCGCCGCCGCGTCTGCAGATTTTAGTCATTAGCGCAATAACTCACAAAATACTTTACATTGGCTTCTCATTTTTAGCATATGGGTAGATATGGTAGAGAGGATGAACTGATTAGATTTTGGGTAAGTATGCACTCCTAGGTTTGCCACCAGGTGGTGCTCTATATTGAAAAAAAATCAGCTTTTTAACCATATCTCTGGAACAATTACTTACGCAGATCTCAAATTTGCCTCATATTGTAGGTCTAGTAAAGGGGAATCTAATAAAGGGGGCTTCGAGGATTGGGGAATTTCGTGGATATACCCCTTGCTGTCGTAAGCTTAGTCAACTGAAAGGACTGACTAGGTGTAATTGTCTCCTGGCTTCATTGTTTACCATTTGCTGACCTGGGCACCATGCTACCACAGCGAGTGAGAGGCGCAATTAATTTTCCAACACTATGATGGAAAACGATGCCCAGTGGAAGCTAGGCACCAGTGTAGTCATGCAGGCTCTGGTTCTTTTTGAATCATTCCATAATCGGTGTATGGCAGCGCAGACTTGTAAAGTTGGGAATAAAAAAATACTTAAAATCAAGTAAAGCTGTTTACAAGCTGTTTGAACTTGGCTGTCCTGGTGATTTTTTACAAATCTCATATTGAGTGAGAAGGGATGAATCTTTGTGACCAAAGGATTTAGCTCCGGTCGTGTTCCATGAATTATTATTTTTGAGCAATATTAGTTTTTTTTTTTTTTTTTTTTTTGCGGTGGATACCCATCCTCTAAGTGATTAATCTTTTCTTCATTCATGTAAATATAATGGAGTCACGGAGCACCTCATCTCTTCTGGTCATGATGAAGCAGTATTGTAGCATTAGCTAAAGCAAAGGATATCCAGTGTCTTTCCTCTGCTTGTTAAGTGTGCTTTTTGCAGAGTTGAGTTGGAGTTTTGAGTGTCTGACCTCAGACAGTTGTAGTGTGATGGAAATGGTGTCTGTCTTGATTTTGAGAGTGATGGTGCCATATCGAAGCATGTTCTATCACTGATTTCCATCAAGAAGTGCTACTGTAAATTGGAATGCAGTCCTTTACAGCAGTTTGGGGTGGAGATTGGGGCATTTCACCGTCTTTCAGGTTGCAGGTCCATATTATTGGTGAGGAAATGCCCACCAGAGACGGCTGGTGAACTGGCGATAGGGTAGGCTCAAAACAATCCCTTGAAATTAATGATTGGTCACGACCTGTTTTCAGTCATTCATTTAAATTACCGTTACAGAAACTCCGATAGCTCTCAACATTATCAGGTGTGGCCAGTTTTCATTAATAACGCATACCTGTCAACTCTCACGCATTCAATTTGAGTTTAAGTGACATATTTCCGTTCCTCTGCTGTTGTCAGCAATTATTCAATCAACGCGTATGTAAGAGATTCTTGCGCGGAATTGAAGTCCTTGTGCACTGGAGGGGTTGGAAGCAATGGAATTGCATTAAGACGTTTCAAATGATCTTATTTCATTTAAACGATCATGAAACACATGCATTGCTTCCAATCCCTGAATAAAGAAAAGCGTGAGAAGTCCGGAGTCGTAATCGGTATGTATTATAAATGAAAACTGGCCACATCTGATAACGCTGAGAGCTATCGGAGTTTCTGTAATGGTAATTTAAATGAATGACTGAAAACAGGTCGTGACCAATCATTAATTTTAAGGGATTGTTTTGAGCCTCCCCTATCGCCAGTTCACCAGCCGCCACTGATGCCCACATACCATTATCCTCCTTTGTGCAGTTGTTCAGCGAACGCCTTAGCTGTGTAATGGGATATTTGTGCCTGGCATGATCTTGTGTAGGTGTTCAAAATGAAAATTAATACCATGTTGATGTATTGGCGCTGCGTGTTTATGCATAGCTCCCACCCACTCCCTGCTGCCTTTCGAGCTGATCACTCCCCTCCCTGTGGAGTTTGGGGCAAAGAGACACCAGCATGTGGCTTAATGCAGCTTTTGGCGCTATAAGCTAAGCTAGAATAGAGCCCATTTAGCATTTCTCTGCCAAGCTATTCGCTTCTTCCAAGCGGTGACTGCATGGTACTCCTGGCCTCAGCAGGATAGTAGTGGTGGCATAAAACGCAAATGTGGAGTATTATTTCAAGCATGTTTTTAATTACATACGTGTTCAAACACAGAATATGAGCTGTGTTTTCATTGCACACAAGCAAGTATGGGTTGCTTATTTGTCTTTTGCTGTTTTCACCGTGGGAAAGCACAACCCCAAATCAGAAGAAGTTGAGACAATATGTGAAATTAAAATTAAAACTGAAAGCGGCGATTTTTAAAAAACTTATCTTTGACCTGTATTACATTGAAAACAATAGAACAGCGCAATATTTGATGTTTCTTCCCATAAATTCTATTGATTTTTTTAAAATTAAACACTTATTTTGATTTTGATTGTTGCAGCATATTACAAAAGAAGTTGGGACAGTAAAGTATTTGCCACTTCATAATGTTGCCATTCCTTTTCACAACACTTAATAAAGGTTTACGGACTGAAGACACCAAGTGATTTAGTGTTTCAGGTGTAATTTTGTCTCATTCTTCCTGTGCCACACGTTTTTTATTGGGAACATGCCAGGACTGCAGGCATACCAGTCCAGCATCTGCACCCTCTTTTTACACAGCCATGCTTTGGTAATGTGTGCCGAATGCTGTTTTGTGTTAACTTGTTGAAATATGCATGGTGTCCCTGGAAAAGATGTCATCTTGCAGACAGCCTATGTTGCTCCAAAATCTCAGCGTACTTTTCAACATTTATGCTGCCTTCAGAGAAATGCAAGTTATCTTTGCCAAGGGCACTGACACAACCCCATGCCATGACAGACTACGGCTTGGGCAGTTGGATGTTCCTCCCCTGCTTTGGTTCACACTGCGTCTATTTTGTCCAAAAATACCTGAAATATTGATTTGTATGATCAGTATACATGTTACCACTGTGTGATGGTCCATTGCAGATGCCTCCGAGCCCAAATAAGTCAGAGGCGCTGCTGTACACTGTTAACATAATGCTTTCTTTTTGTTCAGTAAACTTCTTACTGGCATTTGTTGATGATATAATGTATTGAAGTACTTGACAAAGTAATCATGAGCCCATTTGTTATATCATACAAAGATAAATGATGGTTTAGATGCAGTGCCCTCTGAGTGACCAGAAATCATGGGTATCCCGCTTAGGGTTGTACCCTTGCCCTTTATGCAAAGAAATTCCTCCAGATTCCTTGAATGTTTTGATTGTTATGTTCTGTAGATGCTGAAATATCCAAATCCCTTCCCATGTTTCTGTGTGGATTATTGATTTCAAACAGTTCTATGGTGCTGCTTTTGCTCTAAATCATGATCACCATCACTTGCTGACATTAGCAATTTTAAATCGTCTCCATATTTAACTTTTTTTTTTACCTCATTACTCGTCTGAAATTACCCGTACCAAATCTTTTCCACGTGCACAAACTATCAACTCTCACTCATGGATTTTTGGCGGGGACACTTCGTAGGGACGTTGCATACTGTGAGTCTGCGCAATTTTTGCTTGTTTTGGAATGCGCTGCAGGCCGGAATGGCAGGAATGGACGAAAATTTACAAATAAATGAAGTTGACCAGACAAAACATGATATACCTTGTCTTCATGCTGTCTGCAATGAATTACAAGTCAAGCTGTATATAGAAATCTGTTTCAATGTGCTTTTTCTGAGTTGGGGTTGTATTTGGGTCTGCTGCCAGTCATACAGTATATAGGGTATATGATGTGGGTGTTTTCAAAGAGATTGAGGATAATGCTTCCTCTCTTGATTACGGCTGTCAGGTCCTGAGTAGCCACAGCAATTTTCGACCTCAACATGGTGTGTCCTCCGTAAGATGGACCCTTCTGCCAAATTTTTATCAGCGACCCTGGCTTTCTCATGAGGTCCGCTGGCTCAGAAGGGGCCAACCCTGGTTTTGCTTGACTGCATTTGGCATGAGAATACAGCAAAGAATTTTGTTTGATGAAAATTATAAACATCATAAAAAATGTAATATTAAATGTAGATTTTTTTAAAAAGATATTGATTCTATCTTGGACCTGCTGAGAAGTAACTATTATACAGTGACTATAGCTTTAAATGGTGTTAGCTGAAGGATTTCTTAAGATGGCACAAATGCTGAAGTAGTGTTCCACCACCTCCATTTAACTGAAGAATTTTGCAAATTAATGCTAACGATTTTTGAGTGTTTTCTTTCATGCATAAAAGAATAGCTCTTGCACTTAATAAGCCTGGTATTTATGACAGCTGGGATTAGCATTAGGATAGCGTTTCGTCATCACGACTGCTCAGTTTAAATAGCTTCATTTTTGGAGCTGTCACTTTTCATACTTTTCTCCTGTTATTGCATGAAAACTCATTCACTACCGATCTACTCTCCGGTTATATTTATTGCAACTGGCAGCGATGCTCTTTTTTGCTCCGGTATGAAGTGCCATCTGATGGTCTTTTCGCATAGCGGCACTATTTTAGGCGAAATGATCGGAATGGGCTGGTCGCTTAAGGTAGGCAGTCATGCATTCAGCAGAGGTGCACAATTTTACATTTCTTTTTTTGAAGCAAATTAGCACTTCAGGCTAACTGTCGGCTTGCACTTCACATCTTTGCCAGCTCGCATAGCGGGATACTACCAGCTAAGGGCCCCATGGCGGGGGAGGGTAGTTATAAGCATGTCTTGGAGTGATTATTCCAGTAATGAAAATCTGAGATTCATCTTCAGGCATGAAAGGGCAATGATGCTGCTCACATTTCAGGCAAATAAAAAATAGATTTTTTTTTTTTTTGTGTTGCAGGTGTTCTTCATTTTGAGTCTGACATTTAATAAAGAGATAGTGAACATGGAAAAAAGATTAAAAAAAAATTGGAAGTGACTAAAGTCTCCATAGTGAGCATTTTTCAGAAAATTTGAACAGAATGTAAATGTGCCATGTTTGTATGTTACTTCTCAGGGCAGGTCAGGTTGAATCTGTCCATTATGCGTTTTGCGCTAATGCAGTTGTGCAGTAATACAGACAAATGTTGGAGAGAGGGCTAGTTGGTGACTTTCGGTTTGCATGGGCTCTGATGAAATCTATGGGGTTTGCTCTGACTTTTTCAGATGACGACGGCCCTGATCCTCCGGAGCAGTTTACCGCCATCAAGCTGTCAGACAGCAGGTGAGTGCCATCTGGTGGCAGTGAAGGGAATTACTTTTTAGTTTGTCTTGGATATAAGTCAAGGCTGCACAGTCTTATTCATGGACAGCTTCCATCCTGTTGGTTTTCACTATGCCTTCACCACACACAGTGGGCAGGAGGCATACTGTTTTGTGGTTGTGCGTCCGTGTGCGCGTCACCTCATCTGTCACAAATATCTTTTCTCCATTATATCTACCGAGGAGATTTTCACCAAATCAGATATGGTACCTCCCCACAGAGGGTAGCTGATCTGATTAGGTTTTTACGGTCATTGGGTCAAAGGTCAAGGTCACTTTAGATCAGTTTTATGTGGGGGCTGAACATCAACGCTGTTTAGGGGCGTATGAAGCTGTGGCAGGTGGAGGCATAGCAATCTATATTTTTCGTTGAGCTGTATCTTGTTTCAAACCTAATTTGGTACACCTGACTCCACTTATCTGAGAGCTCAATGAGATCTTTAGCTGTTTAATGAGGCACGCTTTATTAGGGAGGCTTGAAAATATGCAAGACGGTGGACCTGCATGATCAGGGCTGGGCAGCCCTGACGTAAGGCGTCAAATCTAACCTTCACCCCACGCCTTGCAGGATAGCCCTGAAATCAGGGTACGGGAAGTACCTCGGGATCAACTCAGAAGGCACGGTCGTGGGCCGATCTGACGCCATTGGCTCCCGGGAACAGTGGGAACCCGTGTTTCAGGAGGTGAGTCCGTGAGTTCCGAATACATGGGAACATTTTAAAGGGGACCTATTATGCTGATCCTTCTTTTAATACATATTAGTAATGTTATAATGTTGGTTGTCCATGCTCAACCTCTGAAAAGTTTCTAAACATAAGATACAGGGGTTTTGCCGTAATCCAAGAACGTGATTTCGTGAGCGTGATTTCCTCTCTGAACAGCTCCTCCCGAGATCTTCATGAGATCTGGGCAAAATCTGACGTCAGGTTGTGCCGTCCAATTAGTACAGACCTAGCCAGAGCCAACCACTGAGCTGGACCTGCCCACACCGGAAACTATTCTAGCAGGCACTAACAACGGCAGATCATACTATGCCTTAGTAGCGTCTACACTTTTGGAAATACAAAAGAAGAACCGCAGATCATTTGAGGTGCAATTTTGTCAGTATCTCTCCCAAAGGTGCTTGTCCGTTTACTTTTGGACGCAAAGAAAAACAACTATTTCTCTTCCAAAAGATGATGCCACCAGAAATCAGTGGGTAGCTGTTTTTGTTTGCTGGCAGCAAACAGCCACGGCCAAAGGGAACGTTTGCTGATTGTGCTCAGCATTTCACCAAAGACAGCTTTGTTAATAAAGGATAATTCGACTCTGGATAAGCATTTCAGCTGCTTCTCAAACCTGAAGCAGTTGCATCGATCAAGTGCTCGGAGCCACAAGCTGTAAGTAACGATATAACAGCAAATAATGTAAGTGAAGCTAACGTGTTACGGGTGGCTACTGGCTTGCAGGACCGCTAACGATAGTTAGCACTAACAACTGGCCTCAAGCGCAGGCTTTTTAAAATATCTGAAGATAAAGCCAGGATCTGTCGTGACTGTCCGTGACTCACAGACACAGAAGCTGCAAGTTGCGTTTACTGCATAAGCCAACCTGACGTGGTAGCCAGTTGATTGTGGCTGTAGCACTGCGGCTAACGTAGCCAAGCTACTGTTGCTAATTTTTGTGTCCCAAATATGCAAGAGTGATATCGGGAAATTCTACAGAAGGCGTGTGAACATAAACCTTATTTGAAGCTAACTTTTTATACTTTTTTGTAATTTGGATGCTTGGTACAACTGTCCACGGTGACGGAACTTGCTGTCTGTAAAACCTGTATTGCAAGAGCTTGTCTCTGTGGTTGTTTTGACCGCTCAGTTACCAGCTACTGCATGTTAGTTCGCGTGCCGTGCTAATTAAAAATTCTCCTGGTTAACTTATATGCTATAATTCTAATTGGTATGCTTGTGTGACTTCGGTAAGCATAAATGCGGCAGTTTCATCATAACCTTGCCCAATTTTAGCTACCACGATTGAAGCTAACCGGAGAGGTGCTGTATGTGTCCGCAAAGTTGGGCTGAAAAGCACAGTTAGACCAGACGTAGGTTTTGCAGAGCTTGGGATATGCGTTTGGGTTTGTTGACGGCTGCTTGTGATCGCTTCACTTATCCATGACCGGGATCAGCCGGATGCTTCACAAATATCTGGGCAAGCTCTCTGGTGCTACCGAGAAAGCAATGCAAAACGTAGAAGCTCTACCGTGTCTGGTATAACAAATGATTTCTCTGCACTACCGTGACATAATTTCATCCCCCTTTAGAAGTTATTGTGGCTAATAAAAAGCCGAAAAAAGCAGAGATTAAATAGGAAATTCTTTCCTGTAGTAGTGATCGATTCGCTAGCTCCACATAAGCAACTTGTCCGTGCTAACGGAACTTACGGTCTGTAAAACCTGTATTATGTTCATAACATAACCGAGCTCTCTCTAGCTGTCGCAGACTATCCATAAAGCTGTTTTCATCGGACGCGAAACTAATTTTTTGCGGGACAGGTTAGCCTACATTCAAAGTCAATGCAAAGATGCGAATACACGCCGTTATGGGCGCGTTAAGCAGCTTTCACACGACACGAAACTAATTTTTTTCGCCGGCAGGTTACATTCAAAGTCAATGCAAAGGGCGAATACGCGCGCTATGGGCGTTAAGCAGCTTTCACGGACGCCAAACAAATTTTTTCGCTATTGACAGATTACATTCAAAGTCAATGCAAAGAGGCGAATACACGTTACGGGCGCGTTAAGCAGCTTTCACACTTTCGCGAAACGAATTTTTTCGCTACGACAGATTACATTCAAAGTCATGACCGCTTATCAGCTACTGCATGTTAGTTCCCGTGCTCTGCTAATTAAAAATGCTCCTGGTTAACTTATATGCAGCGATTCTGATCGGTATGCTTGTGGTACTTCGGTAAGCATCAATGTGACAGTTTCGTCATAACGTTGCCTGATTGTAGTCACTGTAGTTGAAGCTAACTGGAGAGGTGCAGTTAGACCAGATGTAGATTTTGCAGAGCTTGGGGTGCGTTTTTGGGTGCTTGTGAAACGATCGCTTTACTTATCCATAACTGGGGTCAGCCTGATACTTCTCCAATGTCTGGGCAAGCTCTCTGATGCTACCGGTGAAAGCAATAGGGAAAAGCACAGGCTATAACGTGTCTAGTATCACAAATGATTTCTCTGCATTGCTGTCGATTGAATATTAAATTGGCGACTGAATATTAAATTCTTTCCTGTAAAAGTGATCGATTCACTAGCTCCACATAAGCAACGGTACACGCAAACGGAACTTACGACATAACCGGAGCTTTAGCTAGCTCTCACGCACTATCCTTAACGCGCCCATTCTCTGCGAGGAAACACTTGTCATTCCGACGCAATAAGTAAACCATTACCACAGGCAATTTCCGAAAAGGCTGTTTAGCCTGGAGCTTTCGCCCCTCCGTCATATACCAGCGCAGAAGCAGTTTGTTTCTCCACGCTAATGACACACCACAGTTATGCACACGAACCAGCAGGTCCTTATAATACACACCGAAGCAGTCCATAAGCTGTTGGTCCACTTTTAGCTGCTCCTCACTGTCTGTTTCTCCCTCTAAACTCAGACCCACCGGATTTCTACGGTCTCCACTCTACACGAGGGTATGTCGACCAGTTCTACAAATGTGTCTATATGGGGTGGATTCTAGCTTTCCCTGCATCCTAGCTATAAAGTAGAAAAACCGCTGTACTCACCACTGTCGCCGTAGCAAACTGTAGCCGAGAGCAAATTTGATCTTGAGCTGCCAGATTTTCGCACTGCGTCCTCCACTTTCGCCGCTGCGTTTGTTAGAACAAGTTCATTTCATTAGATCTATATTCAAGTATAACGTTAGATTGCAGAATTTGCCCGCTGCTTCCTTATCAGATTGCAGACGTGTCTCACGTTTCACTCTGGGGAGCCGGACCCGGAAAACTGCGTTCTGCAGCCTCGTCCCGCCCAACTCCGCCCTCCACAGAGCTGGCCAGTCAGAAGAAAGTGGGCACACGGGGAGTGGGGGCCATAGCGGAAGAGCCACCCCAATGAGGCGTTTCAGGGAGAGACCACAATGGACTACAAATGGGGTTCTTTGAGGATGGCAGTATGAGCTAAATAAGGACCCTGTTTTGGACTTTGAACGATCAGGAGTACTCTAGGGGAGTCCAAGATCAAAATATAACCTTGGAAATATAGCAAAATAGGTCCCCTTTAAAGCTAGCGAGCGGAATTATGTCCGGCAACATCCCCCATATATTTTGGGATGGTCTTGGATGAAGCTGCATTCTTGACGAAATTAAGATGTTTTGGGGAATCTCCATTTGAAGTTGATCGTAGTCTTGTTCTTGGCTTCGTCTGTAATTTTAAATCTGGCTCTTACGTCAGTTCACAGAATGTCTGTGTATTGTATTTGTAATGTAGTTGAGAAAGCATGCAAGTACATTTCTGTACACAAGCCCCCATGGGATATGTTAATGTTTAAAGAACATGACGCTCATCCGTGAGTTGTAAAACCAGGTCGTCTCGTACCGCTCCGAGCGTAAAGCCGAATGAACAGCTGTTGTCTTAAGACAGTCCTCCTCTGCTGCCTTTTTAATCCTGGCCGCGTGAAAAATTGACTTCATTCATGCAAGAACTTCTTTGAAAAAAAGCACCTATTGTTCTTTTTACGGCGTGCTTGTAGGGTGATTGCGGTTATTCATCAGCCCGTGAAACTTAATTAGCGGCTTCAGCACTAACTCTATTATGCGTCAGTGCCGTCCTGGGCCGCGTCGCTGAGCCAAACGAGAGTGTTTTATATGATTCTGTATTATTTGAGGAAACATTTTGGCTCTTTATGCCCCATATGTGTTTGGTGTAATGGCTTATAATGGGTTATTGCTGGTGAAATGGAGAGGGTTTGTGAGCTGAGGACACTGAATGCCTCCCCTGGGTCTGGTTCCTCTCACTGTAGGGTAAGATGGCCCTGCTGGCTGCCAACAGCTGCTTCATCTCCTACAGCGAGAGCGGGGACATCGTCGCCACCAGCAAGACAGCCGGCGAAGAGGAGATGGTGAAGGTGATGCTTGTTCATTAGGCCCCCCTCCCCGATGCAAACAGTTCATAACGCGCCATAGACTGAGGACGGAGTGTAGGTGGAACCTATTCAAATTAATTATGAATAAAGCTAGATTACGTTCTGTTATGAAAGTCAGTTTCCATCACGGAATGATTAGTGCACTTGTCACTTAAGGAGTGTAACTATTTACTAAAATATATGTAGTAAACAACTATTTTTTTACTCAAAAAAAGTTTATATATATATATGTATATATACATGCATACATACATACATACATACATACATACAATATGTACGTATGTGTATGTATTCATTGTCTCACACACACACACACACACACACACACACGGACATGTTTGGAGATTCCATGTGCTGTAATCTTGCCTCTTGCTGCATAGCTGGCAACCACTGTGGCCTGAGATGCTACTCCGTCCGTGTTTGGCAGCACTAGTTTAAATTTTGATTTTCAAATCAGTCTCCTGTGTAGTTATCCACACTAAAGATTTTTAGCATTTTGAAAATGGCAGTGTATTTATTATGTTGCCATTTTTCTATAACTACGTTGATTTTCTTTGTAAAATCAGACAGATTTTCTGCTTGTGGCATGTGTGCCCTCACTAGTCGACTGAAACTATAGGCGTGTTCCCACTGGGTACTTTTTGGAAAGCGGCTGAGTGTTTTGGCTAGGCCCACTTTTTAGTTCCTCTCGGCCCTCCGTTCCCATTAGGTACTTCAGTAGCGGCTCACCAACGGAGTTGGAGTGTGACGTTAATACTCCTGCGACACTTACGTGCTTCCAGGCTCGTCTGGACCCTCTCTTGCCCCCAGTAGACGAGCAAGGCCTGGACCTCGCAGTCAACCCACTTGTCGGCAGTCTTTCTTTTAACTTTTTCCATTATTGTTTTTCTATTCTTGAATTCGATTCTCTCAAATGTTGCTCTGCTTATTTCTTAGCGATGTTTATGTTGTGGTTTGTGTCGAGTTGTACTCACGTCATATCCCGTCTCAACGGTATCCAGTCAGCATCGACTAGTGAGTAGCGGCTCAGAAAGCGGCTGAGAAAGCACCTACCCGAGGTAGATACTTTTTGAGCCGCTTTGTGAGCTGCTCATCGGTGAATGTGGGCGGATCTTGGGCGGATCCTCCCTCCCAAGCCACACCCATAGCGGCTCACGAGGGCAAAAAGTACCTAGTGGAAACGCGCCTTATCTGAAGAGTTCTGCTCCCTGTTGGAGCAATTCCTGAGTGTCTCTAGTGTTGTCCACAACCTCGGAATCAGAGTAAATTTCAATGGCTCTCCCCCCTTGAACCCCCCCCACGAACAGATCAGGACCTGTGCCGAGAGAGAGGTCAAGAAAAACGATGACATCGCCGACGAAGACCGGGGAAACGTGAAGACCTGCGAAATAAACTACGTGTGCGTATAAATTACATACCTGCAGCAATTTTTTAGATTCATTAAATGAATGCTCGTCTGATCATTAACCATGTGCCACATGGAGACAGTATCTTGCCGTTTGTCAGTGTTGTCCTGGTAAAAAATATCTTGGTGTTGAATTTAAACTGTAATATAAGTGAATGATAACTGAATATGCTGAGATTAGGGGGTTAGTCGTGTCTCTTTTCACTTGGACTGTCAGAAATTTATTATTTTTTGTATGTAATTATACTTCCAAGATTTCAAAAGTCACAGAAAAGACAAACTTTTCCATTTTGGAGAGCAGACAGACTGCCTTTTTTTTTTTAATATTTCAATGTGTGAATTCCTTCAAAGTTTCCAAATGCAGCACTTTGTCCTCAAGGTGATATTCATATTTTTGATTACTGGACATCTAAATGGCACCCTGCCCGTCGTGCGAACATCTGACTGCCGCTTTGAAAGCTGGAACTTGGAGAAAGCGGTGTTGAAGGGGGTGGGGAGATGGAGTGGGATGTGCCGATGACAAGGGCATTTCAGTGTATCATTGGCACTTCTTTTCTATTATGCCTTTTTTGTGCGCCATTTATGGATCATTTAAGTCCAGACACGGTAATGACTGCTCTATCGGTCTCAGACACTGCAAAATGACTGTATGTCGCTTTGGGTGATGATGATAATGATGGCTATGTTCGCGTCCCGTTCCTTTTCTGAGCACCTTTTTCATTCTCTAAAAGCTCACTACTTTAGAGGGCTGACCCCTTCTTTGTAGGCGTAGCAGTGGGTCTGAAACCGAGCCAGTGTATCTGGCACTCGAACGGTCCCTCAGAAAAATTCAGCTTTCCCTACGAGAACAGTCATGAGTAAGGCATTGGACGTCATTTAGAGCAATAGGTACAGAAAAAACGTGTTCGTCTTTTTTTCTGTAGATTCTGAACTCATAAGAACAAACTTGACATTAAAAAGGTGAAATTAATAATATTATTCGCATATGCAAAATTCCAAGTTGATTGTGAATAATTAAGCAAAAACTGCATGCAGTTTAGCTTACCAATGGTGCTATAAATTTGGATATTTCATACCATAAGCTGCTTTACTTTTTTTGAATGTACGCAATATTTAAGAATGGAATCCACACACATTTTTATGAATAAGGCACACTGAGTCTCTTTTCCAGACTTTACCCCCCTGATATACTTACGGTTATTCTGTGCTCTGTCTTTGCACAGATCCAAAACCATCCACGGCTGGAACTGATGCCATCCAATTTTTTTCTTTTCAATTTTTATTCCCCGCCAGCTAAGAGCTGCAGGGGATAATGTTGTGATGATGTCTGTCTGTCCGTCCGTCTCAGGGTGCCTTTGTCCTGTAATTAACTCTTCTCACATTTTTGAAGGGAATCTTTCTAAACTTAGTGGAAGTTGGTGATTGGAGTATTGTATTATCACTCCACATACATTTTAACTGAGTTACAGACCTAGATTTACGGGGCTTTATACTGCACACACTAATGGGGGTAAGTCTGCAGCCAGGGGATACTGTGCCCTAGGAGTTCTGTTGTTTTTCATGTTATGTTCTCCACAAAAAATTATTCTGATTTTCCCTCCCCCAAGCAATTCTTAAAATTTTTTTTTTTTTGCTCTTCAAGAACATTGATTAATGTGCTGTGAAACCTGCCTACTTGCTTCTGTCTTTCCCCTAGCATGGTTTTGTAATTTGCAGAAAGAAGTTCCAGAGTTTTCAGGACCGCAGGTTGAGAGTGAATGAAGAAGACAGTGAGACGCTGAAGAAGGCCAGGGTTGATGGGAAATTTCATGAGGCTCTATTAGATCGGTACGTGATGCCCTGTGTTTAAATTACTCCACTTCATCATCCTCTATGGTGACGAACAGAAATTTGGCAACAGGGTGACACGTAATTGATCAGTCAAGGATAGACGGTTTCATACGATTAAACCCCCCACCCTCCCCAATCCTCTCATAATATGGTGACTTGTCTGGACAAATGAAGGCTGGATCTCCGTCTCAACTCGGTGCTTCATTTGTAGTCCCACGGCATATGCACTCATGCACTCAGTTGATTGAAGTTGAGGCAGCGAGCAGGATTTACTTTAGAGCACTGGTCCCCTACATCAGTCCCTGGGGTCCACTGTGTATGCTAGCATTTGTTCCAACCACAATTGCAATTATTGGATTTTAACAAGCTTCGGCTTAAGGGGGTAAATTACTGCTTTAAACATGAAATGCACTTAATTAAGACAAAATAGCAGCTTGTTAAACTTTAGCAATTACAATTGTGGTTGGAACAATAACCTGCACACACTGTGGGCCCCCAGGACTGCCATTGGGGACTACTGCTTTAGAGAACACTATTGTTATTCCACACTCCCAAACTGACTAGCATAGTGATGATTGGACAGGCTGAGTGATGGAATGCAATCTTCCAAATTTGATGGAAAAAAAATAAAACAACAGTAGATAAACTTACACCATGAAATGTTGTCTTTTTACCATTCTCAGTTTATTTAAGATTGAGGATTATATCAAATTACTGCATTTTTATTTTCATTTTCCATAATGTCTCAGCTTCTTTGCAGTTGTACTGTATGTGTAAAGAAGGCTGGTGGGGTCTTCTTGAAAATTCACCTTGAAAACTCAGCTGTTGGTTGTTTTCTGTGAATAACTTCTTGCACATTTGTTTGTCCACAGGAGATCCAAGATGAAGGCTGACCGATACTGCAAATAAGGAGGGGGGAAAGGGCCATTCTGTCAGGGGTTTCTGACATCAGAAAGAGCTGTCTTTTTTATACTATTAAATATTGATATTAAAAAAATGCTTTGGTTCTCATTTCTCGCGCACATTTTTTTTTCCAAAATTGAACAAATTATAATATACATTTGCGCAGTTAAACGATTAACCATTTTGTTTTTTACATTATAAAGATATTATTTGAGTGTAATCAAAGTGGTTTTGTCCACATTTGAAAAAAAAAAATCAGTTTTCTTCTGGGGATTTGTTAACTGAGCAACATTCATTTGCATATTGTGACAGAGTAACTGCCCACTTTAATTTTACATTTGGCAGTCATTGCTGGAAAATGCAGTTTGATAAAGTGTCACCAAACATGAAATTGAACTGCTTAAATGTTTCTAGTGTCAGCAGGACGTTTGACTCAGTTTAAGAATCATACCTTTAGAAAGGAGGTAAAATTAAGAGGCAGGTGTGAACTCTAAATAACAGAATGCTTGTGATGGCTGAATGCATTGAGGGAGAGGTAATTTTATACACTGCCCGGCCAAAAAAAGCCACCACCTGGATTTAACTAAGCAAATGGGTTAGAGCCTTCCATTGGATATTTGCTGCAGTGATTAATATGTTTCAGCTGGCAACAAGTTATTTAACCCTGACTGATGCAGTGAGTAGCGTCTCATTTCTTGGACAACCATGTCAGATTATCCTGTGGTTGTGGAAAAGGTTTTTTGCTGTTTAAGAAGGGCTAAATTATTGGCCTGCATCAAGCAAAGAGAAAAACTTGGGAGATTTCTGAAACTTCTAAAATTGGGCTAAGACCTGTCCAACACATTAGTAAACCTGGAAGGATAGTGGTGAACCGAAAACTTAGTGGAAGAAATTGGTCGGGAGAAAAAAAATGAAGATAACGATCAGAGATTATCAAAACACTTGTAGATTCATCCTTAAAAATTTACTAGAAATCATGGCTATGTTGAATTGTGTAAGCAAGAGCATGTCCACACAAATACAATGCGACAAGAACTTGCTGGATCGGGACCTAATGGCTGTATGGCCACAAGAAAACCACTTGTTAGTGAGGCCAATCGGGGAAAAAACAATTTCAATTTGCTTGGGACCATAAAGATTAGGTTGTGGAGCTATGGAAAAAGGTCATGTGGTCTGATGAGTCCAGGTTTACCCTATTCCAGACCAATGGGTGCATCAGGGTAGGAGAGGAAGCCCATGAAGCAATGCATCCGTCGCGCATAATGCCCACTGAACAAGCCTCTGGAGGCAGTTTGATGATCTGAGTTCGCTTCAATTTGTCAGGTCTAGGCTTGGCAATATAATGAAGCAATGAAATGAAGTCAGCAGACGACTGGAATGTACAGAATGACCAGGTTATCCTTTCCTTGGATTTTTTAGTCCCTTATTACATAGGCATAGTCCAAGATGACTGCCATGATTCATTGGGCTTGAATTGTGAAAGAGTGGCTCAGAAAACTTTAGGAATCATTTTCACGCATGAATTTGCCACCACAGAGTCCTGACCTAAACCAGTTGAAACTTTATGGGATGCGCTGCAGAAGGCTTTATAGAGTGGTTTGACTCTCTGCCATCATCAATACAAGATCTTGACCAGAAATTGATGCAATTGTGTCCGAAAATAAATGCTGTAATATTGTTGAAACAATGCTATGACGAATGCACGCTGTGATCAAAGCTAGAAGTGGTCCAACGAAACGGAGCATGACTTTTTTTTTGGCCGGGCAGCGAACAACTGATGAAATTAACTGAACAGTGATGAGAGTCTGTTGAATTCTGATAGGCCTCTCTAGGCTGTGTATTGTTGCTAGACTGTGAAGCTACAAGAAAATGAGACTACAGCAGGTAACGTTTTCTGGAGAGTAAGGTAAATCCTGGGGGGTGTACCACAAAGCTGGCTATGTGATTAAGTCTGACTTCAGCACTTAGTAAAACCAGGAACCTCTTCAAATCTGGAACATGGACTAAAGTAAAAAGAGCTGTTCTGGGTTTTACTTAAGCTTAAAGTCAGTCTTAATCACAAAGCCAGCTTCGCAGTATACACCCCCAGGAGTCACTTACTCCACTGAAGGACCGAAACAAAAACACAAAAGAAGCAGTCGTCATAACTGAAGCCGCACTTGCTTATTTGTCAGCTGATTTGACATTCCAAACTGCTCTTTGCCACCCTGCTACCTTTATCACACAAAGGTACTTTCCATAATTGAAAGTCTGGAGACTCTGATGATCTTTCCAACCCCTGCATTTATCTCAATTTAGAAACAAACTGGCATTGCTCCGATGCCAATAAACACGGCTGTTCATTCTAAAACATGCTGCAAAGACACATGAAGACTACACCACTATACGAAATCCCTCGTTTTTATTAAAGACTGGTAATAAAAGAGTACAGTAGCGCAAACAAATATCACAGACTAGCACAACATGCGCTTGTGAAATAACTATTTACATCAAATCATGAGTTTCTGCTTCTTCTTTGTTGAGTTTTTTGGCGGTTGAAATACAGTTACTAGGTGCAGTACTGCCACCAACTGATATGGAGTGTGGATCAAGAGGTCGAGTATATTTATCATTCATCAAAAAAAAAAAAAAAACCCTCATATCTTATCAATTAGGTTCCTCATTATAAAATACTGAACCATTATTTAATGACACTTACTTCTCAATTCCTCTCGTAGGATATCTATTAAATTGAAGCGCATAAGTTTTCAGTCATAAGCCTTCTCTCAGCTTCGTATTTCTCACTGTACTTCACCACATGTTCTATTGTCTCTTCCTGCCCACAGTAGTCATACCTACCTGTATTGTGTTTACCCCTTTTGAATAGTGTACTATTGAGTCCAGTGTGTCCAAATCTTAGTCTTGACATTAGTGTCTCGTCTCTTGTATTCCCTCCAGCACACCTCATTTCTCCCACTTTCCTTTGAATTCTATAAAACCATCTTCCTGTCCTCTCTTCCTCCCACTGCTTTCGCCATCTTTCCCTCAATCTCTGCTGAATAATGCTCTTTATTTCAGACTTGCTGATGTTAACTGCCAACTCACTGTAACTATTTCTTGTGACCTCCGTAACTTTGTCTGCCATTTCATTCCCCTTGACACCAATGTGTGCCGGTACCCATAACAATATCACTGTTAGACCCATCATTTGAATTCGGTATAAGGTTTGTTGTATTTCTATCAGAATGTCTGATCTGCATTCTGAATTACTGTCCTGTAAACTAGTTAATGATGCACTTGAATCTGAACAAATGATTGCCCTCAACGGTCTTGTTTCTTCTACCCACTGGACTGCCAACAATACTGCTAGCATTTCTCCTGTATAAACTGACACTCCGTCACTGATTCTTTTCCCTACTTTCAAATTAAACTCTGGAATAATGCAGGCTATTCCTATCTTATTAGCTAAATTCTTTGATGCATCTGTATATATCTTGACATAACCGTGATAACTATCAATATACTCCTGTACTGCGTTTGAATTAAATGTATACTCCCTATCCTTTTTCTTCTTTTCTAATAGTGTGAAATCTACCGTGGCATCGGGATGTATCCACGGTGGTATTGCTGGCAATGGTACTGTTGGACTACGTAAAAATGATCAATTTCAAGTTCTGCTGCTTTCTGTGTTACTGTCCATCCAAAGCTTTTTGTTTCCCTCCTCTCTTTTTCCCAACACGGCTTTAGAGTATCAAGTGTTGGGTGATCTTGCTTCTGACCCTGTAGATTAGCCCAGTAATTTTATGACAGCTGTATTCTTCTCATTTCGAGTGGCATTTCATTAAATCACGAGTTTTCTTTTCACTTCCGTATTTACTTTGAGAGCAGACCATATAATCATGCTAGAGAAGGGGGAGGTCATGGTAGATAAAATTGACAATTACTCAGCAAACTGGAACATAAAAGTTATTGTCGACTTAAACCCATTTATTACACGACTATATGTCCAAGAATTGTATATTAATAAAATCAATTCATAAAATCGGAATACGGCATAGGCAACAAGTCAGACAGTGTCCCCTCCCTTTTGAACGAGGTGCATTCCGTTACTGTTGAAAGTCACGAGCGAAGAGATGTTTGGAGTTTGATACTTCCTTGTATGCTGCAGGTTGAATAAGTGGTTGCTTTTATCAAACAAACAGAATGGACCGCGGTCCGATAAGTTTCCTCGTCTGCGTCTTTGTTTGTGCGCTTTTATCCACTCAGTTTGTGCCTGCGGTACGTCAGATAAGGTTGTTTCTGTTTCAGTTTGGCTAATAATGCTAGCATGTACGCAGGTCTGATTACTTCGGTTTTCCCGATGGTCCCTTGGCCACTCGAACTTGTATAACAGCTAGTGGTCGAGGCTAGTTATTTTGATTGCTTGTTTGCAGGGAAACTAAAAGTTTCATTCTCATCTGCTAACTGAGGTCATGCACAACCTTGTCTTGACAACTGAACGAATAAGCTAATTTTCTCGTTACATAAGTTGTAAAATGTATTGTTACTTAACTTTGTAATTATTTTGTTTCATGACTTGGCAACCTACTGTTACTTAACCTGATATCTGTAATATCCTTCTCGTTCACAGAACACTGAGGAGTGTCGCACTGGCATGTACCCACCAAATGGTCCGACGTATGTTCATTTTTTTTTTTTTTTAATCATCATGTTGGCTAATGGCTTTTGCGAATGAATTTTAATCTTATGACACAGTGGGGTAGGGCTAATCTTCGGAAAATATGCTGCTGAAAATTCGCTTACTAATTCTTCTTTTTTTCATCAACTCAACTAGATATTGATAAATATACATCTCAATGATAACTGGTGAAAATTTCATCACAATATATTAAGAAATAAAGAAATTATGAAGGAAAGTATGGATGGTTGTAGTTTTTCAGCAGAATGTTTTCAGAAGATTAGCCCTGCCCAACACCGCTGTCTCCTGCCACAATTGTCTTGTGCTAACCCCAATAACATCAATTATGGAACGTTTATGTATGACCGGCAAAACACGCAAGCTGTAATCAGAGGTGGACAATCCAGGTTCAGAAAGTAAAACTCCTTTCCAGTATTTAGTTCCAACCTCCTGGATTTGTTAAATAAAACAGTCCTTCAGATCAGAGGTTGGACTAGTCAAGAAAATGAGCTGATTGAGTTTAGTTTAAGTTTAATTTATTTGCACAAGGTTAGGGATAAAATATTACACAGCAAATTTTCAGAATAAGATCATCTGTGCAGGAGAGAACAGAAGCCCAAAGGGCTCAGACCAAGTCCTCCCCTTCAAGTCAACAAATTATTAAAACATCAGGAATCAATAGATCAAAAACAAACAAAAAAAAACCAAGAACACACAAGCAAAAAAGTCAAATAAAAACATCATATATGGAAAAAAGAAAATGGAACAAAAAAGAGAAAGGAAAAGGAGAACTAAGGAAAATAAAAGGATAGACAAAAACCTAAATGCATTAAATGAACCACAAATTAATTACATAGACTATAATGACATACAAGTCTATCTGTACAGAAGATACTTTTTTTTAAATGTCTTTTGAAAGATGTCATGGAGGATGACAACTTCAAGGTACTACTTTGTAGATTCCAAAGACGAGGACCTCTAAATTTAATAAACATTTGATGACTGGCAGTATGACAATAAGGTAAATGAAAGTCTTTTGGGCGCCTCGATGAGTAGGAATGAATGTCTGATGATAAAAGAAAAAAGTCATGAAATGCAACTGGAAGGTCTTGCTTGTGATGTACGAATTTAAACAAAAACACATGTTAAAAGGTAATTTACAGAGTGAATTGACAAAACATTACATTTTTTGAACAATGGTGCTGATGGTTCTTGGCAGGTGGAGTTAGAAATCATTCTTAAAAACCTTTTTTGAATTAAAAATATCTGGTTGAGATAAGAAGGGTATGTAGCTGCCCAAACAATATTACAATAACTGATATGAGGATAGATTAGACTGTAATACAAACATAAATGTGCTGAGGGATGGATCAGGGAACAGACTTTTCTCAATATTCCAATCATTTTCATTGACCTTTTGCAAATGAGATCAGCATGATTTTTCCAGGACAGTCTTTCATCTACAATAACTCCAAGGAATTTTGTAAATGGGACTTGAGACATTTCTGTGTCATTTACGAATATTTTTGCTTCATCTTTTGAATATTTTTTATTTTTGTGGCAAAATATCATAAAATTGGATTTTTGAATATTGACAGTAAGTTTGTTCATCTGAAACCATTTGTAAATTAAAGACATTCCATTGTTTGCCTGCTGGATTAGGGCTGTGAAATCACTATGAGTGGCGATAAGATTTGTGTCATCGGCAAAAAAAAAAAATGGGGGGAAAAAAATCATTGCAAACCTTGGGCAAGTCATTAATGTAAATCAAAAATAAAAGTGGACCGAGAATAGAGCCTTGGGGTAATCCACAAAGTAACTGTAATCTATCTGAACTGCAGCCATTTATGGAAACAAACTGTTTTGTGTTGTTTAAGTAATTAGTTAGCCATTTGAGTGCAACATCCTGTAATCCATATTTACTAAGTTTAGAAATAAGAATTCTGTGATTAACTGTATCAAATGCTTGATGGGTGTTGATGGGTGGAAGTAAAACATGGTGGCACTTTTACTTTCTGACCCCTGGAACGTCCACCTCTGGCTGTAATTGTGTTACAAGCAGTCGTAGTGTCGAACAGGGAAGGAAACAGTCGATTTTGTCATCGTGTTAAAGTTTAACGCGTGTGACGAACTGTCCAGTACAATCATGTCTCCGTTTTGGTCAGTTTCAAAGGTGCTGTCTCATGGTACACAGTAGACCTAAATTTGCCCCCCAGCAAACGATGGACTGGCATAATTACTGACAAGAAGGCAGATGTAAGTGATTTATTTCTCTTAAAACTTTGGTGCAAATTTATTAATATTTCCGTAATAGAAATGTGATTTGTTTGACATTATATAGGGATCCCCCTGAATGATAACTGCGTGCCACGTGATTGATTTTAATTGAACACTACATTTTACCATGACATTGATTTAATATTTAAATTTGATTTTTGTTAATTTTATGTATTTTCTTTACATGCAGGGTGAGTAATGTGAAGGAGGAAGCTTAGATGTCAATCCCTATTCATCACTGACTGTACTTTGTCTCGTTTAGCTGGTATCTATGATCGAGGCCATCAAAGACTTGGCGGACTCCTTTGTTCCCAGTGGGAAACTAATCGATGTTGTGGATAAATATTTGGTGAGCGCTCCATTTTATCATTCAGTTCTTGGTCCTTCAAGGAATTTTCTGTTCTTACATTCCATTCATTTCTTTTCCATAAAGTATATGTTCCCGCATGTCACTCATAAAAGTATATTTTGTGCAAAATTGAATGCCACTTATGTGAGCCATCATGTTCTGAAGTTCAAAACTGAATTTTTCATATTGTAGACCCTTTATGGTAGAAGAAGCCAAAAACTGAATGGGCTGTTTAAAGACGATCCACAAATAACTGTTAGAACAATGGATTTTCTGTCAAAATCAGCCCCTAGTGTTACTTACGAAGCCTCATTGGACTCCCCTTTGTCTGATGCCATTTGTAGTCTTGAAGAGCTCGTGGTCATGTACCCTGTCCCACTCGAACGTCCGTGATTTTGACTGTAGCCTTGAACTTTTCTGACCGAGGCCTGTTGGGTGAACTTGCAAAGACAAAGCATCTCATTGTTTATTTTACGATTGTGTTAACCCAGCCTCTGATCGTGAGCACGCTGCCCTACCCCTTCAATGAGGAAATTAAAGGAATTGCCCAGGATTCTGGTGTTCCGCTGGGTAATGCTGCATTCTCAACTACATGATCACTATCTTTCCATAAACCTGTGAAAGCAGGGATTTTGCTTGATGCCGCATTCTCCCCTTCTCTAATAGGAGAGGTTGTCCTCTTCAATATATTCTATGAGGTATTCACGGTGTGCACATCGTTGGTTGCCGAGGATGCAAATGGTGAGCTGTTACTACATTGTCTAATCTCATCTGTGGTAAAAAAATGTTGCTCAATAGAATTATGATTTTATATGTGGAATTTGACCTCTGGGCTAGTTGTTTTAGTATTTGGTAGAGTTCATTGTTGCACATTACCAAGATTAAGGAAATGAACCTTATTTGTATTGAGTGTCCGGTCTGAATGTGGATGTCAGATTGACATACTGCAGCCCATGTTCATTAAAATGTGACGGGGCCAAAATCATATATTGGCATTTAAAAATCCATGCTAAACGATGTAATCATGCTTCTTTAAATTCACCTTTTTCTCATTTTACAGTTGGAATACCTGATAGACAAACACTTTGATATTTGTTTTGAACTGGAAACTATAGCAATTTCCCTCCCTTTCCTCTTTAGGCAACCTGTTCCATGGGCGGAATTTAGACTTCGGCTTGTTCATGGGGTAAGCAGCATCCATCTTCTAGACTGTAATTTATAGTCTTGATATGGTGCAAACTGATTCTGCCAATTGGCTGTTCAATGAGATCTGTAGCTGTTCAAAACTATGCACTGTTCACAGGATGAAATTAAAACCTACAGGACTGTAGCCTTCCTGTCACTGTTTAATGTAAAGAATTGGGCTGTATTAGTTCAGGAGGAGGGTTCATTTATTTATGACCAATGAGTAAAAATAATTCGTGCAACCTTCCTCTGCAATTAACACACTTACTGAACTGCATCTAAATGTGGTAGTTGGACCAATAGTCACAACTGTAGTTAATTTGGTTCAGTACCAGCAAGGCTTGTTTTGATTGCTGCAGGTGGGACTTGAAGAACAGGTCCTGGACAATAACAGAAAAGCTGAGACCGCTGGTGGTGAATGTGGACTTTGTACGAAATAACCGGACTGTCTTCAAATCCACCAACTTTGCAGGATACGTGGGGATGCTGACTGGTATCAAGCCGGTAAGGACTGCCTCCTGTAGTCTTGAGCCATCTGTTCAGAATTTTATTGCGTATGTATGTGGATTATATGCATCATCTGGGTCATGTTTTGTTCTGGATCGCTGGGTCATGTGTTGTAAACGTTGCAGGCCCTGCTTAAAAATTTCATGCCGGCTGTAGAGTTGTAGGGAACATTGATATGGTACATTTACCTTGCCTTGTGTTCTGATACATTACACTTGCCCTTCTGTTCTACTACATTACATTTCTATCCCTTCTGCTCTAGCACATTAACCATTACTTTCTCTCACAGCGCACTTTCACTCTTACCATGAACGAGCGATTCAGTCTCGATGGAGGGTACATTGGTGAGCCTTGTTCTAATTCTCCATATATCCTAATCAATCTTCTGGAATACTCAATTAACTGGAAACATTTTTTTTTCCTCCCCAAAGCCATTCCTGTCCTGGGAGGGGGAGGGGGACAATTAACCCTTTACCTCCTACGACTGCCATATGGCACTTTCCCATAATGCCTTCGTATTCCTTAGTGCCATATGGCATTTGCTTAGTTGCTGTGTTCAGACCAATCAAAGCAATCGCCAACCTCTCATAGAGCTCTGTGCAATGGCCTGGGAAATTCTGATTTCAAAGCATGAAAAAACTTTCGCTTTATCAAGCATTGTTCTCCACCTTTACCTTTGTTTTCCTTGCTGTGGTATGGATAATAAACCTTACTGTTGGTTAGCCAGGTATACAGCTCTCATGAGTGGCATTTGCTAGTAAACGTAATTTTTGAGTACCAAGTTGCCAAAACAAAGATTTAATTTTTTTTGTCAATATGAAAGTACTCTGGAGTCGCAACAGATTTTTTTTTTTTTTTAATGATCTCTTTATACTTCTATCTCCTCTATGGTTAGGTGCAAATCCAATAACTCTTCTTTGTGGCTTAATGTTGTTTAGCTTATGGTTTTTTGGTGAACAGAGCTTTTTGTGAGGGTAATAAAAATTAGCTGACTGGCTGAAACTGCCAAAGGAAGGAGGGGCCTGGTACACATTTCAATCCTAGGAGGTAAAGGGCTAAAGCAAGAATACATTTAAAAAAATCATAAGGGGGTGTGGTGGGTAAAAGGGGCATTTCTGGCTTGTTTTGTTAGGCTGCTATGTGCACACAGCAGAAATGTCTTCATTGGGGCAATGTTAGAAGAAATACTGTCTTCCCGCAGGTATCCTGGAGTGGATTCTGGGACAGAGGGACGGGATGTGGATGAGCTTCCTCACGCGGTCGGTGCTGGAGAACGCCACCAGGTACCCACCCCCACAATCGCACCAAAACTGATGCGGCTCGGTCCTGAAACTTACAATGCTGCATCTCTATCGCACTCTACAACACTGTCATCATTTTTTATTTTTCATCATTCAGCCATCTGAGATGTGGGGAAAAAAAATGCAAAGCTTCTCTGTTTTTGTCTTCTCATTTCATATGAATGATTCCCCATCACTAATAATGGGTGGGGGGGCAGGCAACCTGTTAAAGGTTAAATGAGGTTGTCCATCTTTGCAGCATCCATACTGTAATTGACTGGAAATGCAGTGAGTTATATAGCGTGCATCTATAGCAGGGGCCAATAGGCTCAATCTTACCCAGAGGGGGCCAGTGTGGGTGCAGGCTTTCATTCCAACCAAGTAGTAACACAGCTGATTCTACTAATCAAGGTCTTTCAGCAAAGACTCCTAAGGGTTAATTGGTAGAATCGGGTGAGTTACTGCTCGATTGGAATGAAAGCCTGCACCCACACTGGCCCTTGTTGGATAAGATTGAGGACCCCTGATCTATAGCTTCACTTCTACTTGGCTGCCAGCTGTGAGTGCCCGTGAATAGGGGACTAGATTGCCATCTTTACAGATACAGTTAGCAATGATTGCTACACTTTGCCTTTCACTGTTTGTTCGTCTCCATACCTGCAGCTATGAGGACGCCAAAAACCAGCTGGCCCAAACTAAGCTTCTGGCCCCGGCTTACTTCATCCTGGGGGGGAACCAGACAGGGCAGGGCTGTGTGATCACCCGCTCCAGAGTGCTGAGTCTGGACATCTGGGAGTGAGTTCTGCCATGTGAAAGTCATAAATTATGGAACATCATGCTCAAACTGTACAGTGATTTGTTATTTTTTTTTTTTTTTTTTACCCTCCATTCTGGTACTGAATCCTGATTGGCAAGCACTCTAACCCCAGGTGGTTTGGGTTTTATGGGCCCCAGTGAGCAAATCGCAGGGAGACGCGTCTTTCAGTCATTTTTTCAGGAAAGTCTTGGATGTTGCCATTCAGTCTAATGTGGCAATATCTACAAACCTGACCCATCTAAGCAATTAAAAAACAAAACATTCTGACCAGAACTCCTTAATGATGAGACAAAAGCATTAGTCTACATTCAAATGGGCCCTCTTTTTGGGGAAGTGACTACAGCACCTCTGTACATTTAAGGCTCGACCGGAAGCTGGGCAGGTGGTACGTGCTGGAGACCAACTATGACCACTGGAAGGAGCCCTTCTTCCTGGACGACCGGCGGACCCCAGCGATGAAGTGCATGAACCAGACCACGCAGGCGGTTAGTACCTGGCGGAGGGTGATTTGTATTCATTTGAGTCTCCGCAAGAAGTGGCTGCACAAATCAGTTTCCTGCTGGGCTTTGTGTAGCTGGAGTGATTTGTTCTACTCTAGGGGGTCTGAACCCTGTTATTGAAAAGCCATGGGGTGCACGGATGATTTTCACCTCATAATGAGCAGCTAATTCTAACCCAAATTGCACAGGTGAGGCAAATCAAGAGCATAATCAACAAATGTTATGCGCAGAGACCGAGAGCACTGACACATATTCTGAGTCAAGGGCATATGAAGAGGGGCAGCATCACCAAAGGGGCGATTAGGGTACGGCACATGCATTGTGCAGATGAAGATGAACTGCTGGAGTTCGCACAAGAGTGGTGAGGAAAATCTTGCACTGCCATAAGAAGAAAGGAAGAAAACATTAGTGGGCAATATGTTCAATCTCCAGATGTGACAACTGCTTCAGATTGTGATTTTGTAATTGTCCAAATCACTGCGATTGTCAGGTTTGTTTTAAATTTCACATTTGAAATGTAAATAGCCACCGCGGTCATCATGTTCATTTGCGAGCAAAGTGCTGTGATGTGATTCTGAGTTCATGTGGCGCATTAAGCGGCCGTTTTGTGAATTTGTTTGCTAGGCTTATAACAAGTATATCTATTTTTGCGAATGCTAATGAGCAGTTATTCAAAATGTTTACTGTGTTTTCTTAGGCATTTCTTCCACGGTGTAATTTGAGCCGATGAAATTCAGAGTTAGAAAAAAAATTCCAAATTTGGATTATTGCCATCATTATATTTTATGTAAATGTAGCCAGTCAGTGATGCTTGTCATTTCCAATTTCTTAATCAGTATTGGTTTGATGATTCATAAGCCAAAATAATTTTTAAAATGTGACTTCTTTTATATCAGACAAGAAAGCGTAGTTCTGCATTCATACCTTGACATGTTTTGACGGGAACTCCCATCTTCCTCTTAAGTGTCACATGATGGTATTGTGACATGTCTTATCAGCTGTTTTTACTGAGGCGTGACCATCCTGCCAGGTTTGACAGGACGGTCACGCCTCCTGCTGTCAGTTCGCCTCTTCAGAACCGCACTCCACGTGTGAGACAGCATGTACGCCCCCTTATCCCTGTTCATCGTCCTTTGGGCTCGCTTCCGGATTTCTATCGCCTCCATAATCCAGCGTTGGTGTCGGTTTTCCTCAGTGCGGATAACTTTGGCCTTTTCCCAGTCCATAACATGGTTTTCCCTCTTAGCCTCTAGAATGTCTTTATTTGGTGGAATCCATTCTTCCTTCCACCCGCACAATATTGCCTGTGCCCCCAGCTGCTACACAACCGCAAAGCATAATGGATGCACCGCCATGCTTAACAGTGGGCAGTGTGTCCGAAGGGTGAGGGAAGGGGTATTGTTTTTGGTTCGGTTTGTTTCTGTGTTTGTGTGTTTGTTTGTGAACACTCTAGCGGCAACACTAATGGCCAGATTCACCCCAAATTTGGTATAGGGATTGCCACTGACCCAGAATAGATCCCTATTGAATTTCGTACGAGTAGGTGAAAGTATGTGCGAGGGGCGGGGCTTGTTGTGCCTGGCACCACTTGTTCCATTTATTTTCCATTTTCTTACGATGTTTCTGACAGGAGATAAGGGTAGTTTGAAATGTTGCGATTTTTTTTTTTTTTTTTTTGTAGTCCCCTCCTTGTTGGTGGAAGTGAATTATCTTGATTTTAACATCCTTGGACAACTGTTTAGAGGAACACACGGTTTTTAATACCAGACACAACAGCCACCACAGTCGGATACTTTTGGAGTTACTTCAGAATGTATAGTTCAACCCTGGAGTTATATTCACCTGACTCACTGAAGCCCTAACGAGTAAATCACCTGGGTCTGGGCCTTTAGTAATCATCTTCTTAAAAGGTAACAAAGAATAATCCAAAAGGGTTCCCAAACTTTTGCACAGGGCCCTTTTCCCTTTAGTATCATTTAAAAATCAGAAAAATTAAAATAAAAAGAAACCTTGCTTTTAAATTAGCAGAAAGGTGTCATTTTTAACTTTGAACGCAAACCTGAACACCAAGTACTACAATCACTTAAGAGATTAATTGTAACTGACATTTCAGATGATTCAGATTCAGATGAATTTTACTGTCATTGTTACAGAATAACAACGAAATTAAGTTTGGAGAGAAAGTGCTCCCGGCTGCTGCAACGTGCGTCGCGCTGCCAACTCCACTTTCTTCTTCGAAATTAAAGGTTGCAGTTAACAAACATATTGATGACATCAGACATAATACACATCAGGTTTATAACACGACATGCTGGAAACGCGTTTTTTTTTTTTTTTTTTTTCATGGGAATGGGGGGGATGAGAGGTGGGGGAAGAAGGGGTTAATGAAAAATGCGGAGGCAGCCTGTGGCAGAGGGAGGGGGGGGGGGGGGGGTGGAATGCAGAGTCCAGAAGTCCTTATCAGGGGCAGAATGTTCTATCCTTGCCAGAGGAGGGATAAGGGAATGTTGTTGATGATGAGGACCGGTCCGTGCGAGGCTGAGGCAGACAGAGGGGAGACGTGGAGTGGGGGAGGGGTGCCGAATTCTATTCAATTTCGGGTTGATCCGCTGTCCATTTTGTAAATTTTTAACTTCACACTTCAGGGCCACCAGTTCTCCCATCAGAACCATTTAAACCAGGGGTGCCCAAATTCTTTGCACCCCACTGTACTTCCTCATTACCTTCACTGTGCATTTTAATCAATCAGGCGCTGCTCTGAAAGCTGAAACTCTGGATGTTGGGTCAGACTAGCTGTATAGTCTTAGCACTGGCCTTATTGGGGCCCTGGTGCATTTAGCAAGAACTTTCAATTCTACATTTTACGGTTTGCTCTCAAATGTCATAAATTTTCCATTAATCTTAAGCTTAATGCTGAGTACTCCTACACACTGGTAATTAAATTAAAATGGTGGTTATAGGTTTCATTTTGGCAGTTCCTTGCACATTTGGCATGGTCATAGGCCAGCTCTGCCCCACCAAGGCAAAAGGAAGTAAATCCATCAGCAGCCATTATGAGAAAAATGCAAAAGTTTGTTTTTGCTTCTGCTCTGCAGAAAGAATATATCCACTTGCATGTGCTGCATCTCAGTAAATGGGGCGAATTTTGTCATCATCATGCTCCTACTAAATTGAGTACCACTAGTATGTGTATGTCATGGTCTCGGATCAAATTTTGACAAAAAATGGATTCCCTTCCTTTTGCCTTGGTGGGGCAGAGCTGTTGTGGTAGTTTTTGGGAAAGAATTGAATAGCTGCTATCCTCCGACTGCCCTTAATCTGTAAAAATTTCTTTTCACTCCACAGAACATTTCGATTAAGACCATCTACAATGTTCTTTCCACAAAGCCTGTCCTCAACAAGGTGAGTAGCAGTCCCAAAATCTTAAGTTTTGCTTGTGTGTTCTGATATTGTAGTTAATTGACACTGGTAATCTGTCCCTCTGCAGTTGACCACGTACACCACCTTGATGGACGTGTCGCAGGGCAGATTAGAGTCCTACATGCGAGACTGCCCCAGCCCCTGCATGCCCTGGTGAATGGTTTCACTCCTAAATGGAGCACCGAAGGATGAAATGACTTTTGCACATACACAATACTACTGTAGTTCAGGGGAATATGCAATCGCTTTTCTAAGGCTGACGTGAAAACAGTGCTTGGTGTGCTCTTGAAAACCCTCATCACTCCAGTGCAACCCCTCACAACAGTCTCTGAAGATCGGCTCTTTAACTCAATTGAACATCAACTTACTTTCCCATGGAGAACATTGTTTATTGGTCAGTTGTCCAACTGGAAATTGCTCGAGTGGATGTGTGAAGGGGAGTAAAATTTGGATTGTATTTTTAACTTCCCTGTGTGCTCAGGGTATATTGAAAAATATGGTTGAATAGATTCAAAGGAAAATCAATGAGGTATTGATTGGGTAGACAGTGGACTTAAAAGATATGAAAAATATCAATCCAGATATTCTGTCCCCTGAGGTCTGCTAAACCTGGTTGCTTGGAGATAATTCAGGAAATTACGGAATCTTATTGTAAAAACAGGGCGCCAGCGATGTAACTGTCATAATGAATTTATATTCTGTAAAATGGCAGCGTGAATTGAAACGAAGTCCTCACAAAATGTACTGAAAAAAAAAAAAACAATTTTCATGAATTCATATTACTGCTAATTGTAGCAGACGGGGTCTTAAACGCCACACTGGCGTTATGTGATTAAGAAAAGCGTTAACCGAATACCAGTTTGTGAAAACCTGGCTTTCTTGGGATCCATTTCAAGGTGACAGAATACAGCCATCTGAAGAGCTTTATCCTTTACTAACATGGAAAGTGTACTTCCTGTATACCTCAACAGGTGAATGTTGTGTATAATATCCCGAAGAGCTGTTTCTATATTGAGTATTGAATCCGCAACTGCATGTGTAGACTGTACATCGCAAACATTTTTGAATGGCGTGGTGTTAGATGTTTGGAAAACAATGTTTAAGAAGAACAGAATCAGAGTATGGATGCATGTTTTTATGTCAAGACCTGCAATTCGGTAAACTGAGCTTGAACCTTAAATGTTCTGCAGACATGTTTTCAAAGAACAAATGGCAGTTCAATAAAATACTGACCCAACTAATGTCTTCCAGTTATTTATATGATGTCATATAAAACATGATAATTTACTTTGTGGGGTGGGGCCTGGGTTTTCAAGGGAAAAAGGTGAAAAGTATGAGCTGAAACCTCTAACACCATGGGGCTTAACCAAAAAAAAAAATTTCTGGAACCGGTGAGTGATGATAGAGAATTGCACTGGATTAACACTTGATCACTCCTGTCTCGTCTATGTAATGCCCAATTGAGTTTCCCTCCCCCAAAAGAAAAATGTAGCAGTTTTTTTTCCACACCTTTTTAACAAGTGGTGAGCAAGTAGAATACATTTTTCTTTTGCATCCAGTTTGAAAACTCAAGAGACCTTCCTCATTAGTAATCAGTGCAGCAGTGTTATGGCACTTAGACATGATGTGGTTTGTTCAAAGCCCAACAAAGTAAAATGTGTTCGGCAAAAAAAAAAGATTTTCAGTTTCTCACACACACCTGGGGCACTTTTCTTACATCCGAGCTCATGACATAACTGACATTACCTTAGGTACATACCACTTCTATAAAAATTTCACTGGCTGAGTGCCTGAGAAGGGAAAGAAGAAAAAACAATTGCTCCTCATTACTTCACACACTTGGGGAGTTTAGCCAAACAACATTAAGTGCAATGTTGGATAAATCAGTCTGGCTCAGTGCTGTAGCAAGCTAGCCAAGTGCCAATCTCATAACTTAATGTTACTTAGCTAGCGTACATGCAGTACGTTTCCATTACCATTATGTAACATTAGTTTGTTTGCTAAGGAGTAGCTAGCCACTCTGTTGTCTGAACTAGAAAACTGTCGAATCAAGAATGTCAGCGAGTCACTGACTGAGAAGCAGAGTGATGGAGTCAGCTCAGTGTTAACATGTAACGGGAATTACCATTAAGGTGTCAACAGAAATTGTGTTTTTTATTAAATTATGTGATTCAGTCATGCGATAAACAGAATCTTATACTGTTGGTCATGTCATATGGGAGTTATGAATAGCTTTAATATGACACGACCACTCGTGAGAGATTTAAATCATTGCTCTTAAAACTTCAACTCTCAGAACCAGAAGCCTCAAGCTTACATGAGAGTTCGCACCAAATGGTCAACCTGAAATCAGCAAAAGCATTATAAAGACAGCCAATAAATAAAGGCACATTTTTTTGAAGCCAAAAAAAGTCAATAAGGTAATTTATTTAAAACTTCCATATTAACGTTTTTAATTTCAACACAAAAAGAACAAACTTCAGCCATGGAAATGAGAACATGCCTGAAATCCACAATAAAATAGACACACTAAAAAAGCACGCAGGATAACGCAAACTGCCATGAATGCGAGAGGATGCGAAACCCAGTTTTGAGCATCCCAACCAGAGCGGAAGTTATGCAACTGGGCCTTCTGCAGTTAAAATGAGGAATCAATTACAGCTGTATTTTTCAAATGCAACTGCAATCATTCATCAGGTTAAGTGCTAGGAGTCATGAGAAATGTAGTGCAGCTGAACTTCTGCAATGAAACTGGCGTAGTCCTGAGTGCAGTCTCCTGACGCTTTAGAAGCAGAAAACTTCATGGACAGCAGCTGACAAGCCTGCAGCGTCACATTTTTAAAAAGGCTCTGGTGTTTTCCAGGAAGCAAGCAGACTGCTTTTGGTCAGTGAGCTGCATTCGTCCATTGCGAAAATCGTAAAACAAACAATACAACAAGCGAATAACACTTCTGTGATGTTCTTGCCTCAGGATGTCTACAATAGACAGGCATAGTGGGGCTCTTACGCAGGTTAATCAGTCATTTACAATTAATTTGATCTTCAGTGTAGTGACGATTTCTTCTAGGTGGCAAAACACAGCTAACTCTATTCACTGAACTCATGTGTTGTCCCGTTTGATGGTCATTAAATTGAAAAGGGTGGACAGTCGGTTAGACCCCAAGGTAACCTGAGCCTTGGTCATCACAAAGCTGAGGGAGGTCTTCATGCGCTTTGGGCACCAATCGTTTCTACCGAAGAAAAATGAGAAAAACCACAAATTAACTTAATGCTCTCCTGCAAAATTACACTATTATCTAAAATTTATTTATTTAGAATGCCCAAGAACCCTTATCAGCATACAGGCAGTTATTTGTTAAAGCGCCATTTTAACTCCATTACAGTAAACTTAGCTGAGAATGAAAAAATAACACCTCAGTCTGAGAACATATTTTAATGCTGAGCAATGGGAGAACTATGCAAATGTTAACGTTTACCAAAAAGGTAAAATAACATAAAATTCTGATTACTGGATCGGTCACCTGGCTCTTTGAGAGCCTGGGAGTTTCCGACAAGTCCGGTCAGCCCTTCGATGCTCCCGTTGATGATCTCTGCCGAGAGGTTGTTATTCTGCTGCTCTTCGGAGATCCTCTTCCGCAGCTCAACCTTCCGTCCCAAAGCAGAAGAAGCTGGTTATTTCTGTACAACAGGAGTGGGTAACCCTGGTCCTGGGGATCAGGACCCCCCCATCATGTCACCAGGGGCACAAGCCAATTAGCCATTTCAAAACATTTTAACAAAAAAAATTTCCTTTGTGACATCACAAGAGGGAGGGGATTACTCAGAATAATGAAGGAACTGATCAACTGGGTGGCTAAATGTGATCAGTCCATGCCTCAGGGTGGCCACTTCACCATGTGATGTCACAAATTACAAATTCTGAAATGGCTCATAATGACTAATTGGCTGCGCACCTGGCGATGTCAGGGGACCTCTGATTGTTCAATTAACTCACCTCACTAGGTTTTCTTGGGTTTAAAGCAGGAGGTGAAAAATAAATCCAGCACAATCTGTGGCTCTGCAGGACCCGGGTCGGCCAGATGTGGTGTACAGCTTGTAAAAATAAACAAGGCCCTCAGGGCCCTCAAGGGCCAAGACCTGCTCAGTCTCCACCCTCCCTTTAACTGGGAGTTGGGTGGAAAGACAATCTGGCCAATCAGCAAAATTATTTGCTCATCCAGCTACCCAAGGAGGAGAGGAAACCCTGGTGTTAGATCTGGATTTAAAGGCCAAATTTATTAATGGCTGATCTATTTATAGCAGAAGTTCAGGGATTTCCAGAATCGAATTTGATGAACATTTAGGGTTTTCAGCCCATAAATCTGCTCAAGATATGGCCAGTTTCTGTTCAGTTGTTTAAAAAAAAAAAAAAAAAACATATTGCCAGATGGTTTTAAGTAACAGCCTCACATGATTCTCATCCCCCGCATTTGCTCAAGCTTTCCAAGGCAATAAAAGATCAAATCTGTAAATCGAGCGGGAAAATAATTAAAGTAAATGTAAAAATATCCATGTGTGGGAAAAAAAGTAAAACGCAACCAAATATATCAGCCAAAGTTTGAGAAGAACATTTCTCATAGCAAAAAATAAATAGTATGGTTAGACTGCTTTTTGTGTGGCATTAACCTAGTGTAGATGATAGTCACTTTGGATGTTTGCACTGAGAGGAGCAGGCAGCTTCACATGTTAAACGAGGCCCTAATCGTGCCCGTGTTAAATGATGCGTACCTCACACAGAGCAGAGAGCTGCAGGGGTGCGCCATCCACTCTCACAAAATCATCTTCATCCGACTTCTGGCTGAAAGTTCCAGAGCCAACCTCCTGCAAAAGCAGATAATCGATGCAGTTTCCACCCCCCGGTGCTTAAAATGTGCTTAAATATTTCAGACCACCCTTGGATGAATTCACCAAAACACATTAACATGAGTCAATACAATAAATATGACAAAAGACCAGCACATTCATAAATGCAAGACAAGGGAATGGATTTTCGCTCATCCCAAGGGAGCCGTAGTTTGTCAGGCAAATAGAGATCACTTTAAACATACATTAAAAAAAAAAAAATTATGGCTGCTTTTATTGAGCAGCCGTATTGAGTTTAAAATGGACCACCACACCACAGCCCAACCAAGCGAAAAGCAGACCAGCGGTACCCACCAGCACAGTCCAATAAGAACTTGTTACCTCTGCCAAGGAGGTTATGTTTCTGCCAGCGTTGCTTTGTCTGACGGTCTGTCTGTGTACAAGATAACTCAAAAAGTAATGAACGGATATCTCTGAAATTTTGTGGGTGGGTTGCCATTACATCAGGGATAGATCCTATTGATTTTGACTGCAGTCCGTCAAACAATACAAATTTTATGTTGCAGACACCTTAAATTTCTGATGAGCCATGTTCACTCCGCAGGATTTTGACTGTGCTGCCGTGGCGGAGGTTTGCACTCTCAGAGCGCCTCTACTTCCAATTAACTCAGATCAGGAAGGTGTGAGGTCACAATGGCCCAATTAGAATGTTAACTGAACATTCCAATGGTGGAGTCACGATCAGTAGCAGAATTGTGGAAAACACTACGAAGAACAACTCTTCAGACTGTAAGACAACTCTCTTCATCTGGAGAGCAGCATATGAAAGAACTACCCCTCAGGTGCTACTAAACATGTTTCTGGTCATTTTAAAAGCGGAACTGAATGATAAACTAGAATGTGTTTTTGCTCGAAAAACAGATGTCTCTTCCCCCCTGGCCCCATTCCTTGCCCAACTCACCGAACGGACAGACAGACAGGCACAGACCAAAAGGCACCACTGGAGGACCTGAGTAGTAAGTCTGCAAAGTTTCGTTAAGATCATGCAAACTGTTTTGGAGTTACGCTCCGGAAATGAAGTGGGAACGCCGACGCGAATGGGAACCAAGCCTAAAACAATACGTCCCCCCTATTAATCGAGCAATGATGCCAGCTGGGCAAACAAGATGGGCTAAAACATAAATTAGTTCCTTCCCCGAACCTAAAACTATAAAAGGTGCTAAATATAGCTAGTAACAGTAATGCCTACGATAATGTAAATATCCATTCAATATTGATTAAGGCCCTCCAGGACTGGCCCCTGACTTACACAGCTGCGTGAGAAGCCTGTGCAGAGGAGCAGACATGATGCAGTTCATACTGCATTAGATCGCAGGCTTAGTGAAATCCATGGGGGCAGAATCTTCAGCTGACTCTGGGTCAGTCACACTGGCAAACAGGGATACTAACCTCTTCATTGACCATGACAGGGGAGTCCGAGTCGGGGCTGCAGGCCCCAGAGCCCTCGGAAGACGACCCTTTTTTAGCAGACTCTTTGGGGGCCCCTGAACCGTCCCCCTCTCCCAGAGTGCCCAGACTGTGACCGATCCCAGTGTCTCTGTTCCCCCTCTCCCTCACAGTGGGAGAGGCCACCTCCATGGATTCAGACTGAGCCATTCCCACACCAGCCTCTGTTTAGGGGGGAGACAGACTCTAGTTTTTTGGAGCATAAATCTCACCTCAGCAATAAGGCAGTAATGAAGAGTGCATACCAGCATTGTCACGGCTTTCAGTCGTCTCGGCATCACAGTTCACATTTCCGGATGCCCTCTGCGTGCCCTGGAGTGACAGCAGCCAAAATAAGAGCCAGAGGGCAGTGAGACTGAGACAGGAGCCCAGCACTCAATGCAGAACAATGCTGATGAACAGTCATGTCTCCCTCAAGCAATCACAAGCTCAACAACTGCCTGAATTCTCATACAAACTGCAAAGGGCTGCATGTACTTTGATTCCTCGCCATTTTCCCTGCATTCACCCAGAGATTTCAGTTACTAAGTTCTATCTGCCCATCCTCCGTAAGAGAGGTGGTAAAAGGGGTTAAGCATATAATAGCTGTGCCCACTGTTCTTAGTCACATATCTTCGTGAATATGCACAGCAGTGTTTAAATATCACAAGTTTGCTGCATAATTAATGCACAGCAGAGCTCCTGGTACAGCAGGGCTGTTTTCACTTCAGCCCTAACAAAGCACTGCTCTACCATCAGTCATATAAGGATTTAGATGAAAAGTTACAGGATGGCTGAACTGCAGTAACAGGGTTGGACAGCCCTGGTCTACAGTGTCAGTAGTTGGGCGGCAGTGCACTGCGGAGAGAGGCCTGCTCATCTCACCTGCTCAGGGGCAGGTACAGCACTGCCACAGGTCTGTAAGGAGGCCGAGATGCCTCTGAGGTCAACCTTCAGCTCCTCTCCCTCCTGCTCACTGCCGCAGCTGCTCACCGGCTGGCTCCCTCCTCTCTGCAGGACTGTCGGTGAACAGGGAGTAAACAAACACTGTTTCACAGTGTAAATATGCTATAAAAACAACCCCCCCGCTGGCCAAGTGCTCCCTGATGGTAAAAATAGCCCCCCCCTCAAGTGTCACTGATGCAAGAAGCACTAACTACATAGCATCTACAGAGCTTTACGTGGTCATATGCACAACGTAGTGCTAATAAAAACGCCTGAATAAAGGAAAAAAATGTGGATGGCACCATGGCACAAGACTATACACCAGAGATGCTAGAGGCATCACCCATTACAGTGTTAATGGCTCCCCCTTGTGGAGAAGAGAGTGAATGGCTGAACAAACATTCACTCGGCTCCAGGTGAAAATACTATAATGAATATACACTTTAGACCATATTCATTGCTGCAGATATGACTCGAAGTAAAAAATGAATCAGTGTCCGCACATAAGAATTAATCTGGGCTAAATGAATTGTGCGTCATACAGTAGAAGACCTTTGGTCATTTTCACTCCATGATTAAAGTGCTTCTGCCTTATATTTTCCATGGTTATATTCTTATTGCAATGATGTTAGATAAACCTACTGATAAAGTCCAGTGAAGTCTGCATTAAAGCAGGCATTCTGCCTGCATCGGAGCTGGCATGAACCTCTTTGCAAATTTGATTCATTTCAGATTTGAGCATCTAAAAAAACTCCGAAATTCAGAGGAATTCAAGAGTGAAGTTAGCCAGTCTGAAACTGCAGGGAGGCCCACTTATCTGGATTTTGCCAATGAGGAAGCCATTTAAGCCAGGTTGGCACAGCCAGTCTCATCAAAAAAGTGGCCCAGATATTCCTTGTAAAACGATAAGCCCTCACATCCCTCCTTCTCTGACTGCTCACCGGTCACGTCGTGCCCAGATTCGTCTTTGTCGCCGTGGAAACGTGAAACTTGCTGTTCAGCCTCGTCTTTGTCCTACAGAGCAGTTAAGCCCACGGTGAGTCTCGGACATGACTTGCATACATCATATTTCAGAATGGTGCCTTCAGAATCACAGGTGGAAACTCCAGGGGTCAGAAAGTATAAGTCCTGCTATCAGTTTCTCCATGGACTCAGCCTGCTGACGTCTCTCAACACTAAATGTGCTTCCAAGCTGAAGACCTGTGCAAATGTGGTTAGAACAAAATCCTGCAGAGGACCTTGTTAACCTGGATTTTCCATCTCTGGTCACAATCCATTTACATCAATTGTGTTCATGAAATGCATGATCAGGGGTGTCAAACTGGTCCACAAAAGGGCCAAGGGGCTGCAGGTTTTCATTTCAACTGAGCAGAAGCTCACCTGATTCAATGAATCAACTGTGAAAACTGAGATCAGTTGATTAAATGAGTTGTATCAGGTGTGCTTCTTCTTGGATGGAATGAAACCCCACAGCCCCTTGGCCCTTTCACAGACCAGTTTGATACCCCTGTTCAAAACTATCAAGTCCCTTCTCCCTTAACAACAAGGCCAGTGACAACCACTGAAATCATTCTCGTTCAAAATTTGGAAAATGACAAGCCAATACTTTAAACAGAGCTGCTATGGGTAAGTTACGCCGTTACTTACTTTATCTTCATCGGTAAAAACATTGGAGATAGACTCTTCACCCAGAACTGTCTTCCGCTCCTGTAAGAGATGAGCACTGCATTTGTTACTGCTGTAACACAATTGTACTTTTGCCGAATACCAGTTCAAGAGTAGTAAGGGGTCAAGGACGCAACACACAAAGACACACACACACACACACACACACACAAAAGACACACACACACACACACACACAAAGACACACACACAAAAAGACACACACACACACACACACACACACACACACACACACACACACACACACACACACACACACACACACACACACACACACACACACACACCTCAGAGCGAGCAGGCCTCAGGGCGTTTGGTGTTTCAGGCTTGTTGGCGGCTCTCTCCTGCATGAGGCTGAAGAAGGCCAGCTCGTTAAAGAGGATCTCTGAGATCATCACCAGCAGGTCCTCTCCGCAGTCCTTCAGCGTTCGGCCCATCATCCTACTCAGGTTCTCCTGCAGGGAAACGCTACAATGTCCTGTTTCAGGCCTGTAGAGCGCAGCGTTTCTAAAGGCCAACTTCCACCTCAACGTCCTATTTCAGGCCTGTACAGAATAAAGGCCAACTACTTCCAAAGGCTTACTTGCTGCAAGTCTACAGAATGGATGGTGCACTTCAGCAGAACTGATACCCTTAATCAACAAGAGGTTGTCACTAACGTGACCATATCCCCCGCCGCTTTTTGTAATCAGTTATTGTAACCATATGATATGGATGAATGATGGAGAATGGGATATCAGGTTATATGCTTGGGTTATTATACAATGAGACAAAACTGGAGAGGAGGCTCTACCACACAAGAGATACAACAAACTTCACCATATCACTGATTTTATGGGGTCACTATAGTCAAAACATATATTGCTATCAATAGGTATAGCAATTATAAATGGCTATGTTTTAATGTATCTCCCTCGACAGTGCATTTCAGACTATAATGAATACCTGGAGAAAAAAAAAAGTCCAGATATTGTGAACACAGCGGTGGTCTGAAATGCATTGTTAACATGAAATGTATTTAAACAATTTAGTTTATAAGCTGAACCAAATGTACTTGTTTTTAAACAATTTACTTCATAAGCTGAACCAAATGTATAATGGGTAAACTTAGCTCTATATGTCTTTATCGGGTCAATGAGAAAGAAAGAAGGTAACAAAGTAACAAGGTTTCGGCAGTTCCAAATGACTTTGGATCACAACAACCTTGAGAAATATATCAAAGTCACCCAATCAGTGTTGAAATCAGTCAACTTCTCCTTGAGATGTCGTGGTAACAAAGTTTTGGTACTAAACTGTTTTCGATTATAACGACCTTGAAAGGTATGTGAAGGTCACCAAAATCGACTGGTGTCGGCGTATCCCCAACAGGAACCTCGGTGCCAAGAATGATTGAAATCGGTCAACTCCTTCTTGAGATATCGCTCTGACAAGGATTTAAAAGCTGTAAAATGTTTTTCGATCGTAACGACCTTGAAAGGTATGTGAAGGTCACCAAAATCGACTGGTGTCGGCGTATCCCCAATAGGAACCTTGGTGCCAAGAATGATTGAAATCGGTCAACTCCTTCTTGAGATATCGCGCTGACAAGGATTTAAAAGCTGTAAAATGTTTTCGATCGTAACGACCTTGAAATTGATCTGAAAGGTCACCAAAATCGACTGGTGTCGGCGTATCCCCAATAGGAACCTCGGTGCCAAGAATGATTGAAATCGGTCAACTCCTTCTTGAGATATCGCGCTGACAAGGATTTAAAAGCTGTAAAATGTTTTCGATCGTAACGACCTTGAAATTGATGCGAAGGTCACCAAAATCGACTGGTGTCGGCGTATCCCCAATAGGAACCTCGGTGTGAAGAATGATTGAAATCGCTCAACTCCTTCTGGAGATATCGCGCTGACAAGGTTCGGGACGTACGGAGCTGAATACTATATCCCCCGCTTCGCGCTAAACGCGCGGCGGGGGATGATTAAAAGAGGTTCTAGCAGTGCAGTGTTGTTTTCGTTAACGATGACAAAATGATTTTGTTAACACACCCTTTTTTCATGACTAAAACGAGACGGTGACGAGCTAAACATAGCTCTTTGATGAGGAAAATATGACAAGACGTTCCTGTTGTTTTCGTTGACAAGAGGAGACGAGACGAAAATGTTAGTGGGTTGGCTCGCTGGCCTGCAAACTCCGATTCCCGAGCTACATAGCAACAGGAGAAGTTTTAACAACTTTGACTGGAAAATGATGTTCCTCATTTGCATACCAACCAATCAGCTTCTGGGAGTGTGTGCATGCATTAGAGAGGCTCTCTGCCAGAAAGTTTCTGGTACAGTCATGGATGGCTAGACGTCCATGCGAGCCATCGTGTATCAAATTACGTTGCTCTTTGGATACAGCCACCCTGTATGCTTGTAAGGTAACAAAGATTAACAAAGGAAAATCTTTGTGAGTGATCATCATTTTATGGCAATGTGATTTGTTTCTTGCCCCAACTTTACCAACTTTGCCAGCTGTAATAGGCATGAACTTATCTGAGGTTTCGCGGCAGTTCCATGCATTATGCATTATCTAGTTGCGCATGCTATCGCGTATTGCGTTACTCTTCAGATTATAAAGCTAGCCATCTTCTTACCTTGCTGACGCTAGTTCAGGGAAATCTATGTAATCATTGTTATATTATGGCGATATGATTTGGTTTTTGCCCTAACGGAGAGAATTCGCTTTCGACCTCTACTTTTTTCGGCTTTAACTCTGAATCGTTAACTCTGAGTTGTAGAGTACCTTCTGTGACTAGATTTTAATGGAAATGGATCCTTTCGCGTCTTTGATCAGGTGTTAAACGGCATCATATGCTACAGTAAGGTATCGATAAGACAGCTGTACTTGCAGGCTACAAGTGGTTTACAGAAATTTCACTGACAAACGGAAGTGTTCTGTATTAAATTAAGATTGTTCCGGGTAAAATTGATACCTTTTGGAAATAATTTGTTTTGTGTTCAGAGTGGAGTTGTATTTCTTGTGTAATTGTAATTTGTCATTTGGAAAGAATAAAAAAGCCTTTCATCATTTAAAATCTGATTGACCGTTTTCTAATTTTTGCCATTCATTTTTCAGATGTGCTAAACAATTGCAAATCAATTGATATAAAGATTAACAAAAAATACTAATAATTTTTTTTCCTTAATCTGCTCACTGATATTTGAGTTACTGTGAAACATATGGGGGGGAAATGTAGCTTTTCAGACCTGTTGCTGTTCCTTATGTCTAAATGAGCAGCAGCACACCTGGCTACTCTAATGTTCGTAGCGTGTTTAGCCAGCATATTTACATTAACGGACAGCGTGGGCATCTTCTAGTTGTGTGTTCACCATGGCATGTTTGTGCTCAATCAGCGCGTTGCGACATGTTAAACGGGTCGAGTTATGTGCTTTGTTATTATTCGTCAAGTCTGCTGTTGGGCTAAAGCCACAAGGGTCTGACAGTGACGTCGCACAGCCATAACCACAGATTGTGCTTTTTGCTGTATTTTGCTGTGGGGTTATATAAGCTAATCTCTGTTGTACTTCAGAATAGTCAGAGAGATCATATGCATGTTCTCAATTGCACTGGCAGACAAGGTCAAGTTGAGCATATGTGTTCCTCATCCATTGCTCATATTTTGGGCGTGTGTGTGTTAATTGCACTTTAATAGGATCTCAGAAATAAAGTCACAAAGAATGTTTTGTTTCTTGACTGTCTTGGAGTGATGAACATTGATTCCACTCATTGTTACCACTCTGTGTTTAAAGCACTATTCTTAGTAGATCAGCAAGTACAGCATGACAGAATTGCATCTTCATGGATGGGAAAGTCTAGGCTAGCGCTATCAAACTGGTAAGGAATCTGGTTATTATACAAAAGTGTTAAGAAAGTTAACCGCTGCTTTATGAATTGCAACACAACCTGTCAACCTCGATTACAATTTCCTATATCTGTATTGGCCTAATTTAATCTTTTAAAGTCAATATTTTTTCAAGTGAAATCAAGGACTAAAACTGGACTAAAACCCTTTTAGTTTTCGTCGACTAAAAACTAGACTAAAACTATCAATGATAGAAATGACTAAAATGTGACTAAAACTAATAAGCATTTCGTCCAAAAGACTAAGACTAAAACTAAATCAAAAATGGCTGCCAAAAACAACACTGTAGCAGTGGTGGCAATAGCAACGGTCACAGTAAAAACAGTGGCCATAATGGTTAATTGCAGACAGTGATATTCGTGATACCGACTGTCCAATTATGGTAGCCAAAGTAATAAGTAATAGTAGGTAGCAATATTCACAGTAGAACCACAAAGATGGCTCTCATTACAGAATAAACGCAACATAGTAATGTTAGCAGTAGTAATATAAGGTATACTGGGTAGTACTGCAACAATAACTACAGCAATGGCAGCATTAGTAGTAAACAATACCGGGTAATGAGTTTAGTTGAAGTAGTGAGAATGATATTAAGCAATACTAATGGCAGTAACTGAAGCAAATATTGCCGCAAATGTAGCCTCAGTGATAGTATGTGATAATTTTTAGCGGCAATTGTAACCAAAATAATTGTGGCTGTAACAATAACAATATTGTTGGCACCCAGTAGTAACAGTAGTAGAATAGTCAGCAGCTCTAATGGCAGTAGCAGCAGCAGGTGTAATCGTTACATAAGGAACACTGTAGCACGGCAGCGCCGACCTTGAGGATGCGGTCGAGCTGCCGGTGGAGGAAGCGGGTGAACTCCCGGCTCTCGTGGGCTCGCTGCAGCAGGCACAGCACCATGCTCCGGACCGAGCCCATCAGCTGTGGAGAGCACACCTCCTCCATGTGCTCCTGCAGGAAGACAACCCAACACCTCCTCATCACATACCAACAGCACCGGGGTGGGTTCGCACCGCTAATGGGACATCACGCACACCCGGCACACCTCCGAATGTCATTCTAGATTAGGGCTGTCCAATCCTGCTCCCACAGACCACCAACCCAGCAGCTTTTCAATTAACCCCTAATCGTGCAGACCTAAAGCTACCACAAGGCTGCTAGCTGTTGAAGAAAGCAAGCTTTATAAGGAGTAACACCATTAAGATGAACAGCCCTGATTTAGGTACTGAAAGGCGCACAGATCAGCCCAACACATGCCAATCTGCAGTGATCTCAACTCAAAGGACAGGAACTGGATCAAGTGCTTTCTGCAGTAAAATGACTCCAAAGTTTTCAGCAACCAACCAATTTTGTATAGAAGAATGGGCGACTGAAGTGAATGCAATAGGAATGGACATCGCAATGCATTTCGAAGACCGCAACAGAACAGATTTAATAACGCCCCAGACTGCTGACCTCTCGCGCTGAACGAGAAGAGTAAAATGTCTGGATTACGCAAGAGTAAAACAAAGCACAGCGGAAGTGAGATTAAACTCCTCCATTTCTTCTGTTGTCACTCCATTACCATTCAAATGAGCTGAGGAAATTGCTCAGAGGCTTTCAGATTCGGCATCTCGCTCAGAATACAAATGGAACAGAACTTCACCAGTGCTCTCAGTTTCAAAGGAGGAAGGAAATGAGATCCAAATTAAACAATCAATGGAACAGTGTGCGCCAAGTTTGAGCAGAAGTCTATTCGCCATTCTAGAGAGGGGCAGTTTCAGGCTATTTTGAGAGCTGTACAGAGTAAATTATATGCTTCTGGGTCAGTTTTCCGCACCTTCAAGAATGGGATGACCTCGGTCATGATTTCTTTGATCTGCCGGTCCAGCTGCTCCGTGTCGACCTGTGGACACTGAGCCTCCCCTGGTGTCCGTCCCAAATAGTTGGCACCATCACCAGCACCTTCTGAACAAAATGAGACACCATCAATCTCCACAAAATACCAGTGCGATATGTTCATTACTGAAGATGCCATTTTAATGGTTGTGTTCGGTAACAAGTGTTCCAGAATGTTCCTCTTCAGCGGTACTAGAGTTCTAGAATGGGCCCGCGTGTCTTTGATTCTCGACCCTCAGAAAACTGGTTTTTTGGTATGTTTTCTCAGCTTTCAAGAACCTTGTTGTTTCCGCAGACCAGCATTAATACTACTGTTCAGCCAGTAACATTCCAAACACATATTTGTAATCTTGCACCGTTACTCTAAATGCAATTTGTAACATGAGATATACCTACAAAATAATATTGTTTGTGCAGCAAAAGAGAATACAAACCACCCAACTGGGAGGCTTAAAAACCACAAGATCTGAAGCGAACAGACTTCCTACATTCAACACGGATGAATGGAACTAGGTGACAAGCGACCAAACGAATAATGACCCTGTCCGAATACACAATTCGATGCCAAGATCAAACTGAATGTCAAAAATCGAGCTGATAGTGTGGAGTTGGAAGGTACAGCACCGTCAAGAGCCGCTGGCATGTTGTCAGTCCCTGAGCTCTGCTGACCCTCCCTCTCCCTCATCCTGGCCAGCGCCTTGTCCAGGTGGATCACAGTGTCCCCTGCAGGATGGGAGGCGTTACAACACTCATGTAAAATGGTGAGCGACATGGGAGTTTTGGTTCCTATGCGTGTGACTCTCTGAGCTTACCCAGGTCATCGTTGGCGAAGGGCTCCTGATTGGAAGAGGAGGAAAGGCCGCTTTCGTTGTCCCCGCTCGGCCTCCGCAGGTTGTTCAGGTCGTTCCTGATGTTCTTCTCACAAACATCCTGAAAAACAATGCAGATGTGTGGAGAATAACTAACCTGAGCAAATAACCTGCATGTACACATCATCCATGGACCAAATACTCAGGGTTCAGTACCAGCTTCACATAGTATATATGGTAATCCAGTCACTGCAATCATAAATTGGCTCAGCAATCTTTAATCTTCGGAGCCTGCTGATGAGCCCATTGTGGTAATAACGCGGGGGTGTCCAAGGGACAGATATAATTAAGGGCATAGGCTCATCAGATGTTCAGGGGGGGATGATGCTGACCGGTAACAGCGCCTTCAAAGTCCTGTGGCACCTTTGGGCAGAACATGCTTACAGTAGCATGTTTGGTATAAGTTCGTGTTTAGATACATGGCATTTAAAGGCTGGAGGAGTTCAGGTGAGTATGTTCAGCGGTAAAACGGAGTCAGGTGGCGTTTTTAGGACAGTGGGTGGTCAGCAGTCCAGGGCGCATTTCCGCGTTTGGCCCAGTGGATGCTGGGATAGGCTTCAGGCCTTCCGTGACCCTGACCAGGACTGAGCTGGTCAGAGCGTGAATGGACTGTGTTGTGTTTAAATCATTTAACTTAGGGGTGAGTTGATAATTGGGCCCTCACCGCCTCGCTTGTGGCTCGGCTGGTTGGCTCGCTGGGCGTGAGCTCTGAGTTGGAGGCGGTGGCCCAGGCCAGAGGTCCGAGAGGATTGGGCTGCCCGCTGGACTCGTCTCTGTCGTTCAGGTGCCTGGTGACCACGTCCTGCAGCAGCCAGAGAGAGAGAGAGGGGCAATGATAAAACCAAATGTCCAGCCTGCTCACAGCTTACTACAGCCACATACATAAAGGTAAGTCACTACCACTTGCACCCAAGCTCAGCTTCCTCTCAATGACTGTTCCCATTCAAATTGCGGTTAATTAAAATTTGTGAAACTCTAAAGATTTTTTTTTTTTTTTTTTTTTTTTTTTTTTAAGAGTAGAAATAAAATTTTCATTAATGGGCCATGATTTTGCCAGGGTGGCCAATTTTCTTATGAACCTTGCATTCACATCATAACTGTTAAAGTTAAGGACAACTTTCGCACAAACCAACTCGAAACAAAAGAATTACCCAGACGGAGGTCACCATTCTTTTATCCCACAAAAAGGATTAGCCTGGTCGAGGAACAATTTGGCAGTCACGTACCAGTGAAGTCAACTGTAGTTTAACCCAAGTCTGCATAGGCTGCACTCATTTTGTAAATTCCGCACGAGTGATTTTGTTTGCTAAAAGTTTGTTGGCTCCCCCTTTCGTTAGTGGTTGTCCAGCAACGAGAGATTTCTTTATCTTCCCTTTTTTCTCCAATTGGTGGTTTCTTTTCTACAAAGTATGCATGAGTACAGTGCAAGTTGTCTTTCATATTCATGATAATGAGCGGACATTTACACAAACACAGGCATTACCACTACAAGCTATAAAGAAGATGTCGCTCCTTTCATAGTTCAGGGATCTGGGAAGTCACATCTGATCATTACACACTGCTCAAATGATAAATGAAATAATTTAAATTTTCGCTAATTTGTTAACCTAGCTGGTATCGTCGTTCAATTATTACGTACATGCAACAGTTGACTTATACAGCCTTTCTCATTTCTTCCTTCAGGAAAATCATGCATACTTACCCATCTACATCCATTCATACATGAAACAATGTATTCCTACTGAAGCACTACATAGAAGGTGAATCGCCTCTTGCCTCCTGTCAGCTTCTTTAGTGGGCAGTATGGGGATGGACATTTTAGCTAACCCCTACAGTGCCAGACTAGACCATTCTGAACATGTTTCACCATCAGCTGTGCCACATTGACTTATCTCCACAGTATCAACTGAGAGTTGTTTTCATATCATTTTAAAAATGCAACAATCAAGTTTGTTTGGTCATATAGCGGAGCATTTGCAGTACGGGTGGATACATTTCTTCACAGATCGTAATATTACCGGTATGTTCCGTGGTTGGGGGGTGTCAGAGGGTCAGAGGACTCATGGGAATTCAGACGCATCGAGTCTTTAGCAGAGCTTTTTTTACACCTCTTGCTGGTGACCAACTCCAGGATATTTGACATTGCTGTTACTGGGGAAAATGGCAGATTCTGGGAGTGTTTTGATATGGATGGTCAAGTAACTATTTGGTTCAGCTTCCTCTTAAAAGTACCAAAATTATTATGCAATATTTGCTCCAATGGAGCAGTTCATCTATTTGCAGTTCACTTCAGATGAAAGTTGTCTTCCTCGTTAATAAGCCAGGGTAAGCAGATAATTTTCACCACTGGACCAAGAGGTAAATGTATCTGGATTGAGACAGGAAACCCACATGAACAGAGGGAGAACAGGAACTCATACCCCAAAGACAGGACTCAAAACAGGCGAAACAACATGGAAGATTTCCTCCTACAGTCCAAAGACTTGCAAGCCAGGGTCTGCAAACGAAAACTAGCCACCCTTGCCTGAACCACCATATTCTGAGGTATCAGTGCCAACCTCCACGCCTCCCAGTGTAAGGAAAGGGATCATAAAGCAGGAGTCAAGGTGCTCACACAGCCAGTCACGGGCCGTACCTGCAGGGAGTACAGAGCTCGCTGACGCAGGTAGTCTGTGTTGAGCAGCTGGAGCTCGTGAAAGAGCTCGATGAGGAAGTGCGGTCTGGACTCGTTCTGGGAGATGAGTGAGGCCACTTCTGCATATATGGTCTCCCGTAGGGCCTCGAACAGGGAGAAGTCACTGCTGGTATCTGCCAACACAAAGCATACCTGATGCACTTCCACAAATTAAAAATGGCCCCGTTCTCATTTCTCAGTTCCACGTTTTAAATTGAACATTGGTCAAAAACCAACTTTCACCGACAAGAATGCACGTCAAGAAAAATAGACGCACATAATTTGAAACCGTCTTCAGAAATAAATGTTTATAACACAGGCATACCGACAGCCTTTCGATCCTCTGAAAAAATTTCAATTCTGTGGGTGGACAACTATCCACAGGATTGTTTATCAACCATTTCCACTGCCTTTTATTACCATTATTACAAGAGTTTTAAGCTGAAGATAGTTTTTTATTACATTATGCAAGGCAATATGGCTGGACCTTGTTAGCATTCTCTCTGCCATTCTGTGTGCAACTGAAATTGATTCTATAGCCTACTATACTTCAAGGAACGGTTTACAGTCAAGTTTTCACATTTAATCTGGCATCTTCACAAACAAAATATAGTCAAATCGCAGTTCTATTCAGAAACATGCAAAAGCAATGTTTTCACCAAGGGAGCTGTCCAGCAGCCTGAAAATTTCACCTTTTACCCTTTAAATACTAGCAATATATGACACACACACACACACACCACAAAGACATGCCACCAAGAATACCAATATCCCAAACCAGCAATAACACATCACATTCCCTTGCCGTGGCAAAATGTTTAAGGAGCTGGACCAGGTAGCAGCACCCATTCCCACGTTAGTAGTTAAGTTGGTCTCCACTACAGTCTAGGTTACCACTAGTCATTTTACACCACTACATCACAAAATTTAAAGACACCACAACTATGCAAGCAATCTCTTAGCGAGTGTAAACCAAGAAATGCGTAGCTGATCAGTGTGGTTTAGTGTTGACAGATGGCCACCTAATGAACTAAAAAGCTACAGTAGTTGGGTTTCCATCCAAATATATTGCAAATTTTAACTGAATTTTCGGAAATTCGGCAAAACAAAATGCGAATTTATGCACGTCTCCATCCAGTTTGTTGGAGTTGGTTCATCGAGATAAGCAATAGGTGGCGCTTATTCTCCAGCCGTGTGACAGTATACCACTGCAGAAGAAGAGAGCGCAACGTGATGACGTAGTTACAGGCGTCTTTCAAACCTCAAAACAAACAACAGCAACAGAAGAAAGCTATGGACCAAATAGAAGAAATACCACAATTATGCGCTCTAACAAGAGTACTGATAACAGCGCTGTGCGCGTTCATAATCATGTTGAAAGCATATATGCATATATATATATATATATATATATATATATATATATAAAAAAAAACACTACTGATACACCCAACTTCTTCATAAAAATGAATGGTTTCCAATAAGGCCAATTTCAAATCAGTCAATATAAGCGTTAAAATGCCGAGATGTGCGGCTGCCTTTTGCTGCAATATTCATTTGAAGGGCTGTAATACAACATTTCATGCCTAAGTTAACGTAGAACCGCAAATTTGTCACTTTAAATAGAAAAAAAAAAAAATGCTTTGTGTGCTCACTTGCTAATTAGCCGTCCCAGTCACTAGAATAGACTGCTGACTAACAACAAACGCTAGCCATTGATAACAGTCACCAGCGAGCCACCTTGGTACCCTTACTGTCGTGGGGATTGCATTGACTTAGCAGTTAATACAATTAACAAGGTGGCTAACAAGCTAGCTACTCGTAATTGACATTCAACGACAATACTTCTTACCTGCATAATATTTAAAACAATGGACAAGTCGCTTTGTCTGTTTATACAGATTTCCAAAAGACAAGGAGGGGAGAAAGGCTCGCTGATAGAAATCAGGAGAAAAAACTTTTCTATCCCCTCGATGCGTGCTGTGCAGTGATCATTTTTGAAAGCAGTGTTTTAACGGGACAAAGGGCAAAGATGAAGCATAGTAAAGCAGTATCCAGTTAACTAGCGCTTCCTTTTAACAACATTGGCATTGGCCATATGATTCAATATAAACAATTCGGTTGACGGCAAATATGCTCAACCAGGGTACAATGAAGTGAGGAAACCAGAGAGTAATTTGATAACGTATACGGACATTCATCGACGTTTCTTATAACGGCGAAAACTTATCACTTATCAATTATCTTATCAAAGGGTCATTAAAAGCCTCGGTCACGTTAACTTTTCTGCTCACACTTTAACGTTGACACCAAGTAACATTTCAATCTTCCCTTTAGTAAGTGTGCCACTTTCCATCCGCCAAAAAGCACATATTTAGGGAGACAAAATGTTGCTCTGCACAGCGATACCAAAATAACACCGACTCGCATGCAAGTGTTTTTGAAACTGTTATTTTAAAGTAGGCGAAAATGAGTGGGAGTCTACGGGCGAATTTAACTTCCGGGTGTATATGCTCCTGGAACAGATGCTTCACATCTATCAGCGATCTACTGAATCTTGTGTTCTATCTATATAGATAAAGCCACCCAGAGACGAAGAGAGTTTGCAGTGGCCTATGTCACGTGATTATGAGCGTCACCGTTTATTCGCTACATCCGTTTCCAGAACACTTATTCGCATTTTCCTTTTATCGATACACCAACTTTTCTACCTCCCCCAAGCGTAAAAACTTTTTTGCAATATTTGGACATTTTTTCGAATTTTCAGTGTTTCCATTCGGGTTTTTAATGCGCAAATTGAAAATGCCAATTAAAACAGGTGGATGGAAACCCAACTAATGTAATCGCATACCTTCAGATGAATTTCATTGAGTCTACAGCATGAATTCAGCTTTGCATTCATTTAAAAACACACCAATAAAAACTTGCTTGTTCCAAATTATTAATAAAATTGAAAATAACGTCATTTATTTGTTCATACATGAGCCATATGGTAAGGCCAAGACTAGCGGGGTCCAGGGCAATAACACCACTATAACTTCCATCTGAATTATTTCATTTCCCTCCCAACAAACCCCTTACAAGTTGCAACACTTCGACGGCACGCACAGGCATTTAGAAAATGCTCGCTCTCGTGCTACGGTTAGCATAGAGAGCGCAGGCCGTTAGTGAGGCGAGTCAATGTGTGAGGAGATGCGCAGGCCCAGTAGAAAGCCCAGTGAAAGGAGAGACCAGAGCTACAGCGGAGTCGGTATGCAGTGGCTGCGGATGAGGCGTTACCTGCTGCTTCAGTGCATGCGTTTCGGTTAGAGTGGAGTGGTGCGCTCCGAGCGAACGCTGCGAGGAATTGGGACAAACAGGGGTGACAAACAGAAACCCCAAACAAAATTTAAATTAAAAAAATAAATAAAAATCCAAGACTAATAGGTTAAAAAGAACTGATCACCCCACAAAAAAAAAAAGTAAAATTATAATAAAAAAATACATTAAAAAAAAATTTTAACACTTAAAACCAAAAAAGAAAACAAAGGCTGGCAGTTAGCAGAGGCGAGGATCAGCTCTGAAGGTTTAAAAATAATGTGAAAAAAGGTATTAAGAAATGAAAACAAAGGCTGGTGGTTAGCAGACACGAGTATCAGGCCTGAAGGGGACGTTGCGCTCACCTGACGATGGCTCGTGGGCGGGCCGCACCTTCACCTTGCTATCAAGCTTCTCCTGGGTCAGTCTGTCCAGCAGGCGATTCCTCTCCCGCTGCTTGGTGAGCGGGGCGGAGTCTCGGGCAAACTCGCTGGCACTCGACGCGCTGTCCGTTCCCTGGCCCGCGGGAACAGGATCGCGCTCCGCCGAAAGCTCGCCTGCATTCAAACAACCATTTTAACAACACTACTGTTCCTCATACCAACTTTGCTCCACACACAAACCTCTATATCAGGGATCCTCAAATCTGGACCTCGAATCCAAATCCAGCCCAGGTTTTCTGTTTTTTTTTTCCTGATTGGCCAGATTGTGTTAACACCTGACTCCCAGGTAAAGCGAGGGTGGAAAACCAGCAGTTCTCAGACCTTGTAGGGTGTGATTTGAGGACCAGGGCTCTATATTAACACAAAGCTGTTTTACATGCCCCAGCGTAACACATTCCTACTCGTTTCTAGATGCCCCGACATGACACACTCACAGTACAACAAAAACTGCTTATACCAGAAAAAAAAAATTTTTTATTTATACCACAAGTCCTTTGAATACTCTTGGTGATTGGTTGAAGGACATTCTGAAGGTGTGCATTATTTTCTAATAACTGCACACCTTTGAAATGGTTCCAAACATGCTAGCCTTTGACCAATTTTATCAATTCACCTCATTGGAATTCCAGGCTAAGTTTAAATGAGACTTTGAGTCACAGACTCAACAGAGGCAACAGCTAAAAGAGATGTTGATTGCGTGTTTAAGTTACCCAATATTATTATTAAAATTTTTGGCTAGTATAGTGATTTTAACAAATTAGACAAAGCGCAACGCGACAATGACCATCTGAATGGAATTATGATGCTGGGAATTGGTAACCACAGCTTTTCCATATAGGCATGGGCAACGCTCTGCATAAACTGTAATGGAATGTGTAACAGCTGAACTGGGGCGGTAAACAAGCCTCAGAAAACTTATAAAAAAAATGATGTAAATACCATTTGCATACAAAAAGAACACCATGGTTTGATTAAAAGCAACCTTTTCAATAGGATACCCGCATTTCATACGTGAACTCTGCGTATTACGGCCAATAACGCGATTTGAACAGAGCTATTATTCGCCCGCTGGATGAATGCGTGACCTCAATTTGCGCCATGTTTACAAACTTTCAAGTGCACGGCGTGGCAAAAATATCCATTTTGGAGGTAGATTTCAAATAGCCCACGATGACGTGATATCCCAGCTATGGCCCTGATTGACTTACAGGCATCTAATTTGAGAAATTACGAGTCTATTCGTCCAAGCTAGACCTCCAGGGGATGTGAAATAAGTTTGACAGAAGTTGTTGAAGTTCGGCGCGAGTTCGCAGTGACTTCTTCTCAAAAATAGCAAGAAAGGTGAGTGTATTTTTACTGTAACCTACATAGTTAGTTGACAGAATATCCTGTGACCCTATTTGTGAAGTTTCAGTAAAATATACCAAGGAATAAACCAGCGCTAGGCGTTCTAAACCTACCAGTGTTCGGACAAATTTTGCTACCTATCAAAATATGCCACCTCGCGAACACCAGTCACAAGATTCATTCACTTATACCCTTCAATTCGAGACTGCGAGGATGATCTGATAATCAATTAGGAAAAATTCTCGGCTCTCGGTAATTCTGTATATCGTTTAAACATTTTGTTAGTCGGATTATGAAAGAAGACTGAAAATAAGCACCCGCTTTTTGTTTGGATGTTAAAGCGCGTATTTAAAGGAGAATACATTGTATATTGATTAAGCATTGAACTCTGCATAAGTCGAACTGTTTTAATATTTGTTGATGACATTGCTTCGGCTTCCTGGAAGCAAGTACGCGCAAATCTGCTGTCTAGTGAGCATTTCAGGTTTGATGTACTGAGTAATAACGCCGCGGAAACTTAAACTGGCCCGTCATTCTGCCGAATAGTCTTACTAAACTAGTTAATCGTCTGATTGCTAATCAAGCAAAGGGGAGGTTTCTGCCTCACCAAACTAACCTCCGACTGCACGTCACTGTGTTTTACTATGAATTATTCACAGTAGCTCATTGAAACTATCATGGGAGGAGGGTATATGGACATTGTAAAAAAACAGTGCAAAGGCTTTTTTTTTTTTTTTCAATCACCACGGTTATTGAAGGGGGAACGTTTACGTAGCAGTGGGAGGGCAAACAACTGCCGGCATCAGCGACTTCACTGCATTTTATATAGTAATGGACGAGTAGCGTTAATGTTTGCCCTCCCACCAATAATTTTGACATTTTTGCAGGCCATTGATCCAAAAAAAACTTCACAGGCAACCCATTCATACCATTTTTTAATATCAATGCAAAACCTAATGTTTGTTGAACATAATTGGGTGAAATTCAATGCATTTTCCATTAAAAAGGGCCTAGGGGGCGCTGCTGTACTTCAGAAAAGGGGTTGATGACTTTAGCATCAATTATTTCTGTTAGGGTACCCTAATGGATAATTTGGCCAGATTTATTTCTGAGTAGACTGCACTTTCGAAAATGCCCTCAACCCCCCAATTTTCACAATGGGTTTTGTTGATAAATGCCGAAATCAGCCATTTTTGGGACCCTGTGGCTCTGAGACCCTTTCCTGTAAAGGCGTTGGACTTGTGGCAAACTCTTCGTCTGTGTCTTCTGTACTTACCTGCAAAAAATCATTAGAAAATAATAAAAAAAAAATTCTCAGCAACTCAAGAAATGTTGTCATTTTATTCATTTGTATTGCCCATGCCTATTCCATAAAACAAAACAGAACCAAGGACTGCACTCTTAAACACACCAATGAACATTTCAGCTCTTCTGAAGCAGCACAAGTCAATGCAGGGGGAAGCAAATGGTCCGCATATAAAATTTTTGGTTGAAAATTCTGTCCTTTGCCGAGCATGCGTGTTAGGAAACCGTGGCATTAGCGCAACAAACTCAATGTCATTCATTATACAAAAATATTGAACCACCAAGGCGTGGATATATTATTGTATAGCCACCTTCATGTCGCCGTTTATTGCTTACATATGATACACAGTAATGAAATGTCTAGATTTGCAGTTTAAGTGATGTACACCACCTCAATTACAGCAAAATTCAGTGATCAAAGGGTTTTTTGGGGATTTATTTAGTTTGTAATTCGGCTGTAACTGCTACACAGGTGACCCCACATGGCTGCAAATACATTAATGTAAAACCACCCACTTCAAGTGAACCAAGTAGGAATTACTGCCCCTCCAATAGCTTCCCAGTCCAAACGCTTACGAACCTCATCTTTGAACTGACCCAGTTTAATGGCCCAATACCTTCATACTGACCTAGTAATAGAACCCCCAGCTTTCTGACCCATTTAAACGCACCGTCATCTCTCCACACCAACCCATTTTACCATAGAATGTCAAACTAGGGGCAAAAAGATCTGGCTCATTCCTAGTAATGTTTGATGAACCACTGATGGAGCTTCAATCACACCGCTATCCATTATATTCCATTTTTAATTAGCTCTGTACATGTAAGGTATAATATTGTGTTAGTGCGCACACAGCAGGGATAACCCAGCTCTCTTTTTTTTGTGTGTGTAAAAACTGACGAGCGCAGGACAGAAATATTCAGGAACACCAAATGATATCAAACTTCATGAATTGGTGCACTGCTCAATTTCTCAACTTATGAGTGCATGTTCCCTTTGACAAAAATACATGCATACAACCAGGTCTGTGCATATCTGGACAGTGATACAATTTTTACGGCAGAAATTTCTCTAATAACTGCCCTCGAGCTCCGCAAGTATCGGGACAATGGTTGCATGTAGAAGCACACAAACCTGCATTTCGGGTGTGGCACTTGTTCCTCTTCCTCTTGGTGGTCGGGGTCTTGTCCCTATTGGCCAAGCAGGCCTGTGCGGAGGCCTTGCGCCCGCTCCGGAAGGTTCTGGTGATGGTGGTGGGGTCCGCTGGGTCCGGTAGGCTGCTCAGGCTCTCCAGGGACTCCGGGTGGAAGAGCCTGGCCCGGCCGGAGCGGGACCGCGGTGAGGGGGACCCCTCCCTGTCCTCGTCCAGGTCGGGGGTCCGCTCCGCTCTCGCCGTTCGGGCCAGGTTTGATCGACCCGATCCTGACTGCTCCCGCCCGTCTCCCTCTCTGGGGGTCCTGTCCATCATTCAGACAGACAGACATTGAAGCGAAGCCACACAGGGTAAGTCTGAAACTACACGAAGAGCTCCACACTGCACATTTCGGAGAACTGGATTCTGCTCATAGATGTGTATTAGCAGGGAAAATAATTGATTAGTATTAATCCAAGTCACCTACTAACTGGGACACAGTGAGCCCCAATATTTTTCCAATATCAAGTGAGAGCCTAAATGGCTCACTCTACATGCCAAAGATAAGCAAATTAGCAGATGTAACTGAGCATGACAAACCATTAAAAATGGCAGAAATAAAGTCTGACTCACAGAAAAGACCACAGTGTTCAGCATACATTTCTATGTTCCACCTCTACAACAGAGCAGGTGGCTTCAGAAAGAGACTTTCAACTGATGGTCCAAAAGCCACCCACTTCTATGACTGCACCGATTACCAGAGGAGCCAACAGGATGCGCAGGAGCAGATGATCTGTGAGGGCGGGTTACCGTTTCTCCGCTCCGCTGGCGGGGGACCGGTCCTGCTGGGGCGGGGGGAAGCTCATGTACTCAGTCCTGGCCGAGGAGTTGTGGTCCGTCTGCTGCTGGGCATTGGGGTGAGGGACGGGCGTCTGCCCAAAATCAGGGAGGAACACGGGGCTGAACCCCAACCCTGACCAGTGGGAGGGAGGACAGAGGATCACGACACTGCATCCCACTCATGAAACAGAGAAATTATACATCTCGTCCCACAGGAAATTACAGCTTTATCGATGCCCACTAACACCTGCATTGCCACATCTTCCTACTGCTGGGACATGATTAAATGAACACATGTGAACAACACTGGACTGCTAAGACCAGGGCTGCCAAACAACATGTTTGGAGATCTACAACAATACTTTGCGGTTTCACCGTCAACCCAATACAGCATAACCCATTCAGTAGTTAGAGACAAGCTAGTAAATACATACAAGTGCACCTCACCAGGCTCAAAATAAAACCCTACAGAAATCCCAGAGTCTAACTGTCTAAACAGAAGTGCGCTCCAGCATCACAGCCACACACAGTGGCCCAAACCCCAGCACTGACCACCAGGACGCAGATGCTCACGAGGGCTCGTACCGGAGGGCAGAGGGGAGAAACCAGTCAGTCCGGGCATGCCCACAGCACCTGGCGGCATGGGGAAGGGCGGCGGGAAGGCAGCAGGTGAGGCAGAACGAACGTTTGGCTGCGCGGGGTGGGACTGCTGCTGGAGCAGGTCATTCAATAGCTGCTTCAACCTGTTAAGCCATGGTTTGGGTTGTTAGCTTAAGCACCATAGATCTAGAACTAACACCATCCTAAATAACTTGACCAACATTAGCCCGGTGTTTTGATTGCTAGGTCTACCCTCCTAACCAACGGTCTGAGCCCTTAATACTAACGTTAGCACAAGTAAGAGGCATATTCAGTACACATGTGCGGAAACTCCACCAGTTAAGTGTGCCAATATAGGAGAAAGAAATGGTTTGCACATAATACCAAGCTCTACTACTGCATAACTACGGAAAGCTAACTGAAAGCTGATATTAGCATGAGGGCTGCGGGGGCGTAGATGTGTTAATCTTTACCGCTGCACGTTGTTCTGCTGCCAGGCGAGCTGCGTGTAGCACTGGTTGAGCTGGTGCATGACCAGGTGCACCTGAGGGGAGCCGACATTACTGGGGATCACACTGTACGGTGTGGAGAGGAGAGACTGGAGCAAACAGGACAGAGACTGCAGAGAGAGGGAGAGAGAGAGATGGGGGGGGGGATGGAGGGGTGAGATAGTGTTAAACAACAGGCCCGAGTTTAAGACCAAGGCCATTAAACGCCATGTTTAACTTTAAACCTTATGCCTGCCCCAGTTACGAAACCAGGGCAACCCAACCTTTTTCCCCAGAGAGCCACCATCCAGTAGGTTTTCACTTCTACAGTATTTTTTATTTATTCATTTTTTAATGAATTTGGCATCTCCAATCCCACCCGAATCTGGAATGCCCAATTCGAGAACTATGTACAAGGCTTGCTCATATGCGACCCCCTGTTGACGGCTCAGGAGAGAGAGACAGTTCGCGGCTCTCCTCCGAAGCACATGCCCGTTAACTACTGCTTCTTTACACTCATTGGTCGAAACTATCCCAAGTTCAGAACGAGGGTGGAGGATACCGAACATGAGCGAGTTCAGAATCTCACTGACGAGCGCCCGGCTGGCCAAAAGCAGCCGCTTGAGCAACGAACAAGGCAACCATTTTTAATTTCCCTTCCCAGTGGTCCCTTCCCAATTTGCATCCCTACAGCGCTTAAGCCAAGTGCGCTGTTCTGAAAAAGCCACCAACCACTGCTGGTTGGTACAACCGGGGATCAAACCCGCGTCGTAGTAGTCACTACTGCACCGCAATTGCAGTGCTTTAACCCAGTGAGCTAACCCGGCGGCTCCACTTCTACAGTAACTCGTTGCTCTTGATCCTCAGCAGCTAACTGCAGAGCTCCTGCTGTTGAATGAGGAGTCCTTGGTTAGGGTGGGACAGTTAGTTCTCCTGGAGCAGGGATTGGTTGGGCAGCCCTGCTGTAAACAGTCCTGATTCGCTCTCTCTCGCTCTCCCCCACTCACCTGCTGGTCCTGCAGCAGCGTTTGACACATGCCCGTGCTGAACTCCAGCTGTCTCTGCAGCTGAGCCACCTGCTCCTGCCAGTGTTGCTGTGCGTCCACAGGGGGGCGCTCCCATGCCCGCCGCACGTTCTCCTGCCTCTGTCTTCGCCCCCCAGCCCCGCCCTGCTGCCTGCTCCGCGCCTTCTCCCGCCCCCTGGAGGACGGTCCCGCAGGGTACGGGTTCGAGGCCTTGAGACCACTGCGCCAGGAACAGTAACAGAGACACCATTGACACCTGCACTGAAGCCAAATTACCAGCCTATATACAGCCGAGCGATATATCAAACTTAAATTTGGTTCAAGTCAAACACAGGAGCAGGAACAATCTCTAAAAGCAGCTTAAAGTGATCATCTAGTTTAAAGGTTACTGGATCACAGATATAAATTAGGCTTCATTTTGGAGTAAATTAAGTTTTGTTCAGAGAATCAGCCTTTAATATTCGGCTTAATCCATCACAGCATCTGCTTTATCTGTGTTTGCTGCATGGGGCCAATCAACCATTAAAGCAGTGAGACGATGAACTGGACAGCCAATTGAGGGTATCGCCAATACGCAAAGAATGCCCGGATGTAGCGCTTTCAGCAAAATATCCTGCTACTTCCGGAACCCACTTACTTCCACTGCGTTACTGAGGTCACGGCTATCGTTTAGCATCAGCTAGCTGCGGCTCTGCCATGCACGCACGCATACGTAAATCAAGCCGAGGAAAATGTGAACATTCACCAAGCGCACAGCTAGTTTCACGAGCGTACGGGCGAGTATGCAAGTAAGTACCCGACGCGGTCGGCGGAACCACACACGCCTAGGCAGCGTTCGATTTTTTCCCGCAGCCGCGAAAGAGACCAGAAGCGACTGGGTTATCGAACTATCCCATAATGCATCTGAAACAGGGCACGAATGCAACATCCGGGCATTTTTTGCGTATTGGCGATACCCTCAATTGGATTTGCCCAGTGAAAACTGCTTATTAAAGGCAGAATTGGAAACACATTTACCTAGTGAAGTTCACCTGCAGGAAACACTGCAGTACTTAGAGAAACGACAGCCCTTCCCTATAGAGTACAATAGGAAAGGAGTGGGGCCCTACAGACTGGTAAATTCCCGAACAGCAGGACTATCCCTCCCCAGTAGAAGCCAGAACTTTCCGCACAGACCTCTCGTTGGACTTGTGTCCGCTGAAGGAGGCCTGGGCCCTACTGGTGTACGGGGGCAGTTCCTCAGTGGAGCTCGAGTCCCTCACTTCCTCCTCCTCTTCCTCAGCCCCGGACTCCGAGAGGTAACCGTCCTCATCCTCCAGGTGAAGAGGTGTGGATCCGCCCCATGTGGCCATTGTCCTGTTGAGGAACCCCTCAAGGTTACAGTGTACCAATCCCAGACTATAACAAACACCGCAAGCCCAGCTACAGTACCAGCGTGGATAAAGGTACCGCTAAAGTTAACGAGAAGTTGGCTTCACGTTTTCATTCACCTTTCCCTGATTGGCCTGGCAGGTGGTGTAGGATTACAACAGGTGTCTGTGTAGTCCCGGCAGGCAGAACTTGGGAGGACTGTCGATAGGGGGGAGCGGTTTTTGGGTATGACTGGTGTGTACCAGATGTTATTGCAGGCCTTGAATTTTGGCAAGAATGAACTACCACAACTGTTTCGGATACAACTTATTTACAAGTCAATCAATGTTTCTGTTATTAGAGTTTTAAAATATCTAATTCTATAAGAGGCAGTTAGAAAGTAGGAGTAGTCATGAAGTAGAAACGCTTTCCTTATGGATGACAACTTATGCATTTATTGTCACAAAATATTCATTATTACATTTATAATTTCTCGTTGGATGCCCAAAATTTTAAATCTTGCTTGTGTCACTGTAAATGTCGATAATTTGCCGTGGCGAAATATTGGTCTTAATAATGTAAGATATTGGCTTGCGCACAGTTTGCAAATTGATAACTATACCATTAAATCTGAATATAAATGTTTTACACAGTATACCTAAGGCGGATAAGTGATCATTTCTCCCAAATGTGAAAACATAATCAGTCCTGCTGTGAGAACAGTTTTTAATCCGCGCTACCCCATGACACTTGCAACTGAGAAGGGCTTCAACGCGTTAATTTGTAGGTAACAGCCAACATTTATTCTTGAGATTAGCTCTCAAATTATGAGTAAAAGGCCACAAAACTTAGCACACTTTACGTTTAACCGTTTGATCTGACTGAACAAATCACCGCTTTCTTGACTGAGTTATTTGGCTTATACAACGAGGACTAAAACCTCCGGATTTCCAAAGGCCGAAATATTTCTTGCAGACTTAGGAAAAAGTGACACTTATTGTAAGTTACAACTACGTAGATATTTGCACATTTTATTTCTATTTTCAGAAGTGCGGGTTTTATTCATAATGTAAATAATATTAAAGTGGTGGCAAAACATGTTGTTGTTGTTTTACTTTCTCCGATAACGGCGCTTTAGAACTAAAGGTTTAATTTCTTAATTCTTATCGGCAAATATTGTGACAAAAATATTATGGCAAAAATATATGAATTTGCAGACATTAACTTTCTTGGAAATAAATAAATCGCCAACTGCGCGAAAGAAAATCTGTAGCAAAAATTACTTCAGGCGTTTACATTATACTATAAATAAAATGGACGTCATGTTGTCCGACGAAAAAATTTCAACGCTGAACTTATTTGGACTTATTTGCGACAGGGAATTTACACCAAGATATGCGTGAAACGGCCGGCCAACATGCCTTCTCACTCCCTCTACTTCCCGGTTCAGTGAGCAGGGCATGTCCACCTGACTTTCGGCTGACACACGGCCAACGGCGCGTTGGCGAAAGTGGAAGCTTTATCCACGCTGGTACTGTATACCTCGCTCAGAACACAAACTACAGTACAAGTGTTTTAGCATTCAGTTTTTACTCAAATTCACACAGACAATCAGATAATCCTCGAATTATCTCAAACATTTTTCAAACCAGATAACTCGGTCGCCACAGGGACCGAGTCGTGCATCTCCCCGATCCCCAAATTTCGGACAAAATGGCAGCCGGCAGCCATATTGGACGTGCAAAATTGCCGAAAATCGGTCTTGAGCATTGTCAAATAAATATCTTTGCCTGTGCAAAATTAGAAAAAATTCCTGTAATAATTGTCGCTTCCAAAAAATTTTGATTTTATTCAGAATTTACTCTCCGTCCCAACTATTTCGGAATTGGGGTTGTACATTCCCTGCACCGGCTCGCTCACCTCTCGTCCCTGCTCATTGGCTGAGGGATGGGAAGGGCGGAGTCAGGCGCCCGCCTCTGCTGCTCAGCCATCAGCCCCTCCAGCTGTTTCCTCCTCTGCCTCAGCTCCTCTCTCAGGATCTGGTGCCTCCGGATCTCCGAGAACAGCTGCAAGCGCAGGAGAGAGAGGGCTGATGTGTACATGCAAGGCTCTGCCAGCAGAGGGCAGCATCGAGCCGTGAAGGGGAGAGAGATGTTCACTTTAATCTGAATGTACTCAGAATTTTCTTTTGCTCTTTGCCTCTCAACTCTACCTCATTCAACTACGTTTTAAGCAGCAACTTCTCCCTTTATATCGTGGGTATTCACATCCATATCAGAGAACCGTTGAGGAACTGGAGACCTCCATCACTGTCCAAATGCCAGATCAAATACGGGTCTTGAATCCAAAAATGTCTCAGATTTTCTGGCTTTGGGCAGTTAATAGAAATGTTATCGCTCTTGATTAGGAGCACCGTCTCAAGCACAAACTACAGAGATGGAGGAAACCAGCAGTCAGCCGATCTTGAGACCTGATTTGAGGAACTGCACGGGGAAGCGTGTGCTGCTCTCATGATGAAGGCCAGCTAGCCTGTGTTGGAAAACATGGGAGGCACTAGCAGAGAGGCCCTGTAAAGTGTTACACCTTGTGGAGGGCCAATACACAACCTCGTCTGGTCCCTCTGCTTTTCGGTATACTTCTTTGATCATTTCCTTTGTGTGATTACTTTATCACCCCTCAGCCCACACCCCAATTTCCCCTCACCTTGTTTGTCTCTCCCCCCGCCTCCTATTACTCTAGGTAAATTACCATTTGTTCCTTTGCATCCTTTGAACTTTCAGCTATAAGTGTTCACATTTTCCCTCAGTTGTTGGTTCTTGTTCATCTGTACTTGGGGAACAGACCCACTAGTTCCTTGACTCTATTAAACTATCCATTTTGCAACTAAAACGTGCCTGCACTTATTTTTTTTACTTACAAAAGTACGGAGGAATACAGCAAACTCTTAAAAAAAACCCCACAGCCTGTACCTCGTTTTCCGGGACAAGCTCCTCTGCAGAGAAGGGTGTGGCACCGTTAGCGCTGGGGGTGGAGGATATCTGCTGGGGCTTCCTAGGGCCCTGCGGACTCATCGTGCTGGACAGAGATGACTGGAAATGGAAGAAAAACCTCAAATGGAATATGGCGTAGCAGCGGGGACAATTCCCAGCTATGGCCGCTAAGCAATGCAAGCAATAATCTACACAATACTGCTCTGCAGGCAAGTTACAGATGTAGAACCTACGACTTGTGAGGGCAGGGGTAGATGCGTTTCGTGCACCTCAAAGTGAAGGCAGAGGTAGGCGTGTTGCGTACCTGGAAGTCTGGACAGGCCCACTGCAGGTGGTGGATCTTCCCCTGGATCTCGGACAGCCGATGTCTCTCCTCCTGCAGCCTCTCCAGCTCCCACTGCTGCTGCTTCAGCTTGGCCTGATAGCCTGATAGACCACAGCCAGAGTACAGACCTCCCACCATGTACCATCTGCACCACACCCTCTGCCAGCCAGAGTACAGACCTCAACCACCATACAGTACTGCATCTGCACCACAGCACCTTCTGGTATTCCACAACCAGAGTACAGACCTCAACCACCATACAGTACTGCATCTGCACTACAGCACCCTCTGATATTCCATAACCAGAGTACAGACCTCAATCACCATACAGTACTGCATCTGCACTACAGCACCCTCTGGTATTCCACAACCAGAGTACAGACCTCAACCACCATACAGTACTGCATCCGCAGAACAGCACCCTCTGTTATTCCACAACCAGAGTACAGACCTCAACACCATACAGTACTGCATCCGCAGAACAGCACCCTCTGATATTCCATAACCAGAGTACAGACCTCAACCACCATACAGTACTGCATGTGCAATACAGCACCCTCTGATATTCCATACCCAGAGTAAGGACCTCAACCACCGTACAGCACCCTCTGGTATTCCATAACCAGAGTACAGACCTCGACCACCATACAACACTGCATCTGCACTACAGCACCCTCTGATATTCCATAACCAGAGTACAGACCTCAACCACCAGGCAATATTGCACCTGCACGACAGCACCCTCTGATATTCCATAACCAGAGTACAGACCTCAACCACCGTACAGCACCCTCTGGTATTCCATAACCAGAGTACAGACCTCAACCACCATACAGTACTGCATCTGCACTACAGCACCCTCTGGTATTCCATAACCAGAGTACAGACCTCAACCACCAGACAATGCACTACAGCACCCTGATAATCCTTAACCAGAGTACAGGTGTCAACCACCACAGAGCCCCACACCTGCACAACAGCACCCTCTGATATTCCATGACCAAAGCACATGCCTGCACCACCATACAGCTCTGCACCTGCTCCTTAACTGCCACGTCTACATACGAAAAGCACACAGTGAACCAAGGTTGATGTGTTGAGAAGGCAGAATATTAGCACAAACAGCCCCACAGCAGTAATCCAGTAAACTAATTGTCTTATATAACCTTTACAGAAGTATCCTGCTGAATGAAATGGGCCTCAATAAAATGACATAAAACAAAGGCAATTATAAAGGGTGGCGTCTCACCTGGACGCCTCAGTCACCGCTGGGTCCACACGAGGCCTGGAGACGGAGGCTCGGGCGTTGTTGGGCTGCTGGACTGGGCCCTCGTCCTCGTTAGCCGTAGTCCCATCTGTATCGTCACTCTGTTAGCAGGAGAAACACAGGTACTAGTAACCAGGCTGAGATGGGCTCAGCTCTTGTACTCAAACTGCTCAATGGTGAACTCGAATACACATTCGATTCGATCCAACAGAGTAACTGCTCCCACGTGTAAAGGAAGGCCTCAAAGCATTTTGACTGGGGCACGTATTTCCAGGATTGCAATGGATACACCTTTAAGTGCATAACCAGGTTCACACATATGCACAATTACGGCTCAAAGACTGCCAGCTGAAATTAGAAGGGACACATGCATTCGCATCCCATGAATGCACAGGCCTTTCAAATGGTTACACTGTCCAAATATTCACAGACCACAGGGTAAAATGAGTCAACGTTCTTGGATTCCCTGACAGTGTAATCGTTCAACTGTGTGGTTAGCATAGTCAATTATTTATCTGTTGCAATGGACTCTCCGCTCACCATATTAGGCATAAGGACCAGCTCTTCTTCGCTCTGCCACCAAATGCTATACTTAGGTTTCCGTGACCTAATTTGGCAGCAAAGAGGGGATTGGTTGAAAGGTTACCAGGGAACCGAGCCTCACCTGCACCATAGCGACCAGCTCCTGCAGCTGCTGAAGCTTCTGCTTGGCGGACTGCAGGCGCCGGACTTTCTCCTCCAGCTCGGGGTCATCCCCCAGGCTGCTCCTGCGGCTCGAACCCGACCCCGAGCCCTCGCTGCCCTGCCCCCCCTCCCGAGCCACCTCTTCATCCGCCAGCCCCTCCCCCTCATCGTCCTCCGCCTCCTCGTCTTCCTCGCTGCGAGGTTTGGCCTCATTGTAGGGGCGGTGCCTGTTGTACTGGCATTCTGCACCAAAAACAGAGCCACCCGAGTCATTAGAAAGGTTCATGGTGAACACTAACTAGTTTAAATACCCTTTGGGCTTTGAAGATAACTTCAGAACGAGGCAGGGCAATTCCATGGCAGGAAATATGTACAAACAAATTACGGCTCATCTGTGACACACCTCATGGCAAATCATAATTGGAAGAAAATGAAATGATTTTAGCACCGAAACACATAGGTAGTGTCAGGTGAATGCTAAACTGTCCCAGCAGCCCTGTATAAGAGGCTTTAGTGGATAGGGTCTCCCCATCTCACCAATGGCCGAGGGGAAATTCAGGCTCCTCAGGTTAGCCGCCGAGCGGTTGTTGATCTCGCAATCCGTGTTCAGCCGCTCGTCCCGGTTGTTGGTCCCGTGGGTACTGCTCAAGGCATTTCGGCCCAACCAGTTCCCAGCATGCCGAGGGTTCCTGAGGACAAGCAAAAAAGGTCAGAGGTTCAGTTTTGTGGCTTGAACACCAACTTAAATTAAGCCTGACAACAAAGCGCACAACCATCGAACCAAGGAGCTTGTCTTCACTCATTATACCGCATACTTCTCAAAGCCGGTCACACAGGAGTTACCAGTACAGCTGCTACAGCTTTAGCTCATGTACAAGACATGGAAACATTCAGTCATGTCAACCACAACTTATCCAAAACATTCATCTACAACCACTATTACGGTTTCCTATTCAATTCTGAATTCTTCACTACTATTGAATCTTAAACTGCACCACTGCCATTACCGCAATCACATATACTTCAAATATTTAAGCAATTTCCAATGCAACCTTTTCAACTTGTCAATAAGTAATCAAATTGTACAATAAATTATCCACCAAATGAACCTTGCCAAAATTATTAATTTTTTTATTTAAGAATTAAACCTGCGAATTAAAGACAAGATCATTTTTCCGAGACTGATTATCTAACAATAAAGCAAAGAATCTGTCTGCACGCGTGTGCGCACGCGTTCCTCCCATATCTCAACAACCACTCATCTAATCGACTTAACACTTGGCAGATGTATTGCTGAGGATACACTGAGGTGTCGAATGTGAAGTTATTTGCCTGAAAGATTCTCATGAAATCTCAAGAAGGCTGCAAGCAGCAAAACCGGAACCAAAGCAAACAGCCCCGCTCCGAACAGACAACTGGACAGGCACTGTACTAGTTAAATAACAGGAGAAAAAGCCCTACATGATCCAAAAACTATTGCAAGCGAGGTCCCCCCATTCAATTTTAGCAATTTAGACTAGTGGTGTAACGATTCATGCGAGAAATTGATTGATTGTAATTCCTGCCGATTCAACTAAATCGATCTGCTGAAATAAATAAATAGAATGAATCGCTAGTGCTTCTCCAATAATCGATATAAAATGTTTATCGATATAAAATCGAATGAATTGCGATTCTTAAATATTATTAATGTTTTAAGACCTAGTTTATGTAAAATGCAGCTCTGTAATCCGTAACTCTGTCATCAGCTAGTCAGCCTGCGCGAAAGTAGCACCGAGCTTCTTTTCTGCGCCCTCTACTGCATTTCACCAGCAAACATGGCAGAGAGCGGTAGCGAGATGTTTAATCCACCAGCAAACCTAAAATCGAAAATCGGGCGGCATTTTGGCTTCGCAAAGAAAAATGGTCGAATTGACAAAATGTCTGCAGTGTGTCGAGTTTGTAATACTACAATTAATACCTCGGGAACACTACAAATCTAGCCAGCCACCTTTCAAGACGACACGCTATCACAGTAGCATCCACTTCGGGGGCAGCTAGTTCAGCTAACCCTTCTACTAGCGGTGACGTTGCTAACATTATAGAGTAGAGTGGAGTAGGGCCCTATGATTTCCGCGATCACGGAATCGCGGACGGAATCGCGGAGTTGGCTAATAAAAACGGAATCTATTGTTACACGCAGAATTTCGCGGAAATTGACATAATTTGAAATGCTGTTTGTAAAGCCACATTTCCTCCGAATGCGTAACAAAATTTTTGCGCGACCCGAGTCTATGCAAAGACGCGAATGTACGCGAAAATGTGAGCAGCCTTCGTCAAATTCACCTGCCCTGAGTGTTTGAATGGCATATCTCTTCGGTGCTACTGAAGATCCGGGAGAAGATTTTTTGTTGTTGTTGTTGTTGTAGACGAGATCACTGATGCTAGGGATTGCAGCCTCCTAAATATCATCATTGGTCAGCTTATGTTGATTTAACAACTTATATAACCGTTAAATAGCCCACATTATTTCTTTTCACAGTCTACTTTTTTTTTTATTGTGTCCATGCAAATTATGACATAACGTCGTCCCCCAGTGATGAAATAAAAGCTGAGGCATCCTTGTTTCAGTTTGTTCATGTTTAATCATTACTATTTTACATTTTGTCGTGGTATGTAATGCAATGTATTGGGATAACTGAACAAAAGTTTATTATAAATAAATAAATAAAGCTGATGCATCAAAATCAGACAACTGTTGATCCCTTGGGGAAACTGGGTGTCATTGCTGCTGCTCTCATACATTCATATATACAATAAAATTATAAATAATTAAAAAAAAAAAAGAAGCACTCAGACGAGTGCATGTCAGTACAGCCGTTGTCTGCCTTTTTGACTGCAGCTTACTCTTCGTTTCAAGTGACACTTTTATTTTGTAATATTATTTCAGGGAAAAAAAAATGTTTTTTTCTTACTTCACAGTGCAATGTTATATTACGTCATTATGCAGTATTTGCTCTGACTTTAAGTACTGAGAAAAATTAAGCAATGTTGTGTTGCATCAACAAATTTAAGGTTATTTTTATTTAACCCATTTAAATCGGGACAGCATGTGCGCATTTTAAGAACGTGTCGTTGCCGACACAGATACGCGCGTAATTTTGAAAGTACCGTAATTACTGTAAGTTAAGCGCAATAGAAAAAAATTCCAACTGTTCCTGAAAGCTGAGAAGCTGTGCTTCAGCCCAAATACAGGTTACTATGGTAAACATGGCAGCATGATTCTCTGCTGGGATTTTTGCATTAGGCCTTAAAGGGTTAATTAGTGGACATTTTACTTATTAACAGAAATAGCACTCTATCTCTGATGGTAAAATTGGTGTAAAAGGAAAAAAATAAAAAACAGAATTCCAAAAAATTAAAACGGAAAAAAAGGAATTTGGGGGAGAAAAAAAAACGGAATTTGGATAAAAAATCAAATGGATTTCATAGGGCCCTAGGAGTGGAGTGGAGTGAGTGAGCGACATGATGTATAGAACCAACCACTGGCTCTTAGCACCAGCCTACTCTCTCCTCTGCCAGCATGTAGCCCATTTGTAAGTACAAATGTTCAAATAGCTTTGTTACAAGGCTGAGCAATTCATTTGTTTAATTACATTTTTGTATTCAGCATAAAATATGCAGGTCTACTTTTATTATAGAATAAATATTTTTATAAGTAATTCTATTGTTGGTTGGTTATTTTTTTCACCTTTCAGACGGCACAGATGGTCTCCCTCGCATTATTGCTGTTTATTTCAAGGAAATACAATTTTAATCAAAAGTTACTGAATCGAATCGTGGTTAGCAGAATCGAATCGTTGGATAAAATAAATAATCGTCCTTTAATCGAATCGCAAACTACTTCATCGTAATCGAATCGAAGTGAAGCAAAGATTCACACCCCTAATTTAGACACACAAAAATCTCACTTTCCCCAAATGCTCACCTTATGTTGGTTACCGGCTCAAGGTCATCCTGCTCCGAGTCAAACATGGCCTCGGTGTCGTCGTCCTCGTCTTTGACGTTCTCGTTCACGGTGTCGGCCATCATGTCAGACGACTGCTCGTAGTACTGCACCAGCTCCCTCAACTCGTTCAGCCTTTTGTGAACCTCCTTCAGCTTCCTGAATCAAACATGGTCACAAAATTGAGTCTCCGTAACTACCATATGTCAATTAACCAATTACAGAATGGAGCACCCTGATGACTTGTTTCAGAGAAAGGAGGATTTCAAGACCCAGTCAGAGAGGCAGTTGGTCACTGCTCGACAGAGCAAGGCCAACTGATCAGTAGGTTTTGGACTGAAATACTGGTGCAACTGGGCCAACCAAGAGGATCAGAGGGTTGGCTTTACACTTTTTGATAGCATTAAATAGGTTCCATTACATTAGAAAAGCATAGACAAGCATTTTCATCCAAGATAAGCCAAGGTGACCCAGGTCTGCAAACCAGCACAGGCAACTCAAATCAACCCAGACATGGCAGTAGCAAGAACCCCATGACCAACATAACCAAAGAATAACTGAACAGCTCTTAAAGAGACAGATGAGCTCAGGACCACACATTACTAACAAGGCTGGCTAGGATGCACCAACGCAAAAAAAAAAGGTCCTACTAAAAATGTGAAGCCTTTACCATTATACCCGATTAAAATCAACCAGGAAGTTTACAGCATGGGAAATATAAGGAATTGTGGCCGTTTAAAATGAAGGGAATCTAACCGCTCTTGGGGCTGCACAATGGCAGGACTCCCGCAGAGCAGGGAAGAAATGTCAGCCTAAATTTAAGTGCAAAAGTAGGCCATTAGATTCTTGGAGGAGAGAAGACTGAGGCGGGCCCGGGTGCTGACGGGGAAATACCGCCATCATCTTCCCCTCTATGACCAACAGCTCTCAACATACACTGCACACAAAATTGATCCCGACCAACACAAAAAAAGTTCCTGCAATGTTAGTAAAATGTTTGGTCAGCGTCTTCTCACTGGCACTACACTGCAGGAGTCAGTGTTCAAGCCAGTGGTGGTTCCACTTCATTCCGCTACATGGACACTGGTCTCCAGTATTCATCTTCTAGCCACTAATACTTATTACGGCAAATTTAAACTAACAATTTTTGGTTAATCCTGACTAAATGTGCTCGTTTTCAAATGATAAGACTATTTTGAGTCCGTCCATTCGTTTACATTTGTTGTCCATGTCTAGAATTCCCATCCATTTTCTTTCTAGGTTACCAACACTCAATCATAAAAAATGACTGGATGCTGACGCAGTTGTAAGATGGCTAAAATACTGGAAGTGCGAGAAGCTTTTGGGACAGTGGTAATACTCGCCTCGCAAATGCTAATTTCTGCCACTACAAACTTTTAGCTCCAACATCAATACAATACTACAAAAGACAGCTGCTTGGCTTCATAAACCTAGTTCACTCAGGGATGACAATTTGTCAGATCTCTTGACTGAAAGATTATTTTTGTTTCATGGGACTTTTCACCAGGTTCTTTTTTTTTTTTTTTTTACTGAAAACCAAGTGACTGATCAAGTGACGGGCAGATAGCTGGCTAACAGGCAGACTGACTAAATGAGAACTAGTTGCACAGGGATGAAAGGTCAGATGGACCCACCTGAGTTTATCTGGGGGGTTGGGGATATCCTCCAATGGCCGCTCCCTGAATGAAGGAGAGGGGTCGTGTCTGATGACCACACCCACGCAATCATTCAGCTCCCGGTTCACACCTGATGGCCGTCCTACAGAAGCCCCAGATGCCGCACCCCTCTGCGCAGTCCCTCGCTGACTGAGGCCACACACTTCTTCACCTGACAAGTCAAGGCGAGACAAGAGATGAAAGTTTCACATGCAATTCTACAGCACAGCACCATTAGGGTGTATTCACACAAATGGTTCGCTTGCTTTCTTCTGATTCAGGGGCAAAAATGATACAATTGTTGCATTTGTCCTGTGGCTCGTTTGTGTTCACACGGCAACAGTCTCTACCGGCCCAAAGTTGTAAACAAATGCCATGCACGAACAAACTGTTCTGTCATTGGTCAGAAATCTTACCCAGAAAGGAAGGGGCGTTTCTTCTTCTGTGTGAATGTGAGCGTGAACTACAGCTATGAGTCAGTTGTGCCAGTTGCTGAGACGATTGTGTTCTCACTGCAATCGAACCGCACCAGGGTTCGAATGGAAGCGAGTCGAGACCACCCTTTTTTGGCGATCTCGGCCCGCTTGTTTTGCTCCGCATCAGAGTGAGTTTGCTGTGTTCACACTGGCCAAAATGAACCGATCTCTGGGGGAAAATGCTCCCTGTGTCGGAACAATTGCTCCAAACGAGCCAAAACTGCAGTACTAACGGTAAGGTTAATATTCAGATCGGGACCAACGCTAACAGCCTTCAGAGTGACATGCTCAGAAAATATCCATTCTGGGGCCTCAGTGTGAGTACTCACAGGATCTGGTGCTGAGTGTGATCTCTCAGTGTGAGCGTACTCACAGGATCTGGTGCTGAGTGTGATCTCTCAGTGTGAGCGTACTCACAGGATCTGGTGCTGAGTGTGATCTCTCAGTGTGAGAGTACTCACAGGATCTGGTGCTGAGTGTGATCTCTCAGTGTGAGAGTACTCACAGGATCTGGTGCTGAGTGTGATCTCTCAGTGTGAGAGTACTCACAGGATCTGGTGCTGAGTGTGATCTCTCAGTGTGATCTCTCAGTGTGAGAGTACTCACAGGATCTGGTGCTGAGTGTGATCTCTCAGTGTGAGCGTACTCACAGGATCTGGTGCTGAGTGTGATCTCTCAGTGTGAGCGTACTCACAGGATCTGGTGCTGAGTGTGATCTCTCAGTGTGAGAGTACTCACAGGATCTGGTGCTGAGTGTGATCTCTCAGTGTGAGAGTACTCACAGGATCTGGTGCTGAGTGTGATCTCTCAGTGTGAGAGTAATCACAGGATCTGGTGCTGAGTGTGTGATCTCTCAGTGTGATCTCTCAGTGTGAGTACTCACAGGATCTGGTGCTGAGTGTGATCTCTCAGTGTGAGCGTACTCACAGGATCTGGTGCCGAGTGTGATCTCTCAGTGTGAGCGTACTCACAGGATCTGGTGCTGAGTGTGATCTCTCAGTGTGAGCGTACTCACAGGATCTGGTGCTGAGTGTGATCTCTCAGTGTGAGCGTACTCACAGGATCTGGTGCTGAGTGTGATCTCTCAGTGTGAGCGTACTCACAGGATCTGGTGCTGAGTGTGATCTCTCAGTGTGAGCGTGCACTCACAGGATCTGGTGCCGAGTGTGATCTCTCAGTGTGAGCGTACTCACAGGATCTGGTGCTGAGTGTGATCTCTCAGTGTGAGCGTACTCACAGGATCTGGTGCCGAGTGTGATCTCTCAGTGTGAGCGTTACCTCCTGTATGTTTATTTATGTGTGTTTACAGGATCTGGTGCCGAGTGTGATCTCTCAGTGTGAGCGTTTGGATTGGATATTATGTCCTCTGTGTTGTTTATTTATGTGTTTTCCCCCCAATATATTCATTCTCCAATTTTCTCAGGTGCAGCTGCTTGGTTACCTGTTCATCATGATCACCAGTTCCAGATCAACAATTAACAATCAACTTATTCCTCCCCTTTTAAATAGTCTCCCTTTTGTTCAGTTCGGGTTCTCTCTCTGAGCTGTGGCAGGGCCAGGTGATGAGCTGCTTGTTTGGGTTTCTTTTGATTTGATTTGACTTAGTTTAGTTTGGAGCCTTTATGTTGACTTCTTATGTTTTGCCCAGCCCATTTCTATTGTCCTTTGATTGTTTGTTTTTTTGGGCACAGAGGGGACTTCAGGTTAGTTTAGACACCCTGGGGTACACATTTCTTTACATTCACGTAGTTTTTTTAAATGTTATTTTCATTATTGTAGTGGTGTGCACCGCCCTCTGTATTTTGGGGCGTGGGGTGTAAAAGGCGGGGGATTAATTTTTGCATTTTGTGCTTGTTTGGTGCCACCAGTTTCCTCACCCTTTTGTTCCCCTGTGTTGCCTTTGTTTGTGTAATAAAAACATTTACTTTTGAAACCCCATTAACTGTGAGCACTCACAGGATCTGTTGTTGAGCGTGTGATCTCTCAGGGTGTGCAGCTCTTCCAGGATCTTGTCCATGGTTTCCTTCTTGTCCTGGAGCTCCTGCAGCTTGGTGAGCCGAGCGCTGGTCTCGCACGGAGAGGTCGGCTGGGGGCGGGGCTGAGGGGGGGGCTGGGGAGGAGAAGGCCGCGCTTGGGACAGCTCCCAAGCCAGGGACAGGCTCTCCGCTTGCCTCCGGTTGTCCGGAACCACCTTTGCCTGGCAGAAGCATCGGTCTCATCAAGCTATGGCAGCATATATAGGTCATGAAATTTCACACCAACAGTCAGTGACCTAAGGAAGCACAGCAGGGCTGCCTCACTGTTTCTGAAAATGTACAGTTAAATCCCAATAATTCCCATCTCAGTCATCAGCGGGAGATCTTTTGACCTGCACATTAGTGGAATTAGCCACATCTTATTCTAGTACAAATTAGAAACTGAACAATTGCATATGTTCAGAATCAGAGCTGCGCAACCCCAAATCAAAGCAGTAAATACTAAATACTAATACAGCTAAATAAAATTCTCAATGCAGAATGTCTCAGCACAAAAAAAAGAGCGAACCTGTGAGTCATGAAGCTGGTTGTGGAAGCGCTGTATCAGATCGTTCAGCTCGTCGTTCAGCTCCGAGGTGATGCTGAGCCCAGACACACTGCCAGTTGTTTCTGTTACCACTGCAGATATAAAGACAAACAAGTCTTTCAGTACGACACACAAACGCGTTCAAGGGATGGGGTCACACAGAGGTGAGCGCTCCACTTCAGGCAGATATCCCTAAGGCAAAGAGTTACCTCAACACTGTTCCAATGCAGTTTCAATTTCACAGCGTTTTTCAAAACATTCTCGCAATGCTTGCGATGGTTCCTATTTAGGCAAAGCGCAGCTCATGTTTCAACACTTTGCACATCTGACTCAACAGCAGAAAAGCTAGCTGACCTGCTAATAAGCAGAATGAAGGATGCCAAATAATGGTTATAATGACAACCCACAGGACTGAAATAACAACCCACAGGATTGTAGATCTACATGTTGGGGCAGCTCTGTCATAAAGTCAGCATGTCACTGCCATTCCAGGCCGTCTCACCCATGTCCTCAATGCCTGGGCCCGAGCGCGGTGCGCAGTGCTGCCTGGCCATTAGCGCCTCCTGCTGGCCGCGCAGGGCACGCAGCTGCTCCTGCTGCACCAGCATCTTCTTCAGAAGATCCTGCTGCCTCCGCAGGTTCTCCAGCTCCTCCTCTTCCTCCTTCGTTGTCGCGCCGCCCCTGGGCCGGCCCTGAGATGCAAGACTCGCGTAAGTGAAGCTATGCCCAAGAGCGACCCCCCCCTCATTTTCCAGGGCGAAAACCCTAATACACATACACCGTCTGATTACACTACCAGGTTATTTTCGGAACTAGTAATTTTTTCAGAGGTCAGAGGATTCGTTCTGACAGTGAAACAGCACTTCAGAAGATCTTCTCCATTTTCTGGTCAAAACAGCTCAATGTTAAGGCCCTGTCCACTCATACACAGATATTTTTGACGAAGTAGCTTTTTCTATGCATTTTGGCCTCTCGTTCACACGCAAACAGCATTTTAGATTTTACATGTAAAACTAGAATTTTGCGAAGTGGATGTGTCACCTGCAAAGCTGTCTGTAGAGAATGACAGAACAATGAGGGAAGTGACAGGAAAAAAACATTTATTGAATAAGTAGTACAGTGAAGTGACTGTTGTAGTTGTTTGCACCTCGACAAATTTTGTGGATGTGGATGACCTGCAATAAAATAATGTAAAATGATCATATCTCATGGGTATGTCTACCCACGAATACCACAATAATCTCCACTCTCAAAATCTTAAGACCTAGTCAGCAACTTAAAATTCAAATTTAAAGAATGTTTCCTGATACTTTTATAGCTAGAAGTTAATTAACCGAGATACTTATAAACCGAGATACTTATTAACATGACTTGGTGCTCTGGATATATATTCCTATAAAGAGCATTCAACCCAAACCTGATCAAAATCCTTCACTTACAACAGAAAAGAGAGCACGGAAACCCGACAACCAATCAGATTGCAGTATGCAAATTAGTTACGGTCGAAACCATTCCGAAATCGAACTCGAGCAAGGTATCCATATAAAAAGCATCAAACCTAAACCTGATCAAAATCCGCCAACTACAACAGAAGATAGAGCACGGAAAACAATCCCCGGACGCCGACACCGCCGACACCGCCAAAGCAACCCCCATGTGTCTCCTGCTATCGCAGGCGACACAATAAAATGAATTGTTTGGAAAATGATGATGTCACAGCTCATTTGACTTAAGTCCACTGTCGTGTTGCGTGATGTTCTTTTCTGGTATTGGACATTTTCACTGCAGACATTATTGCCACTTACTACCTGAAATACTTAATTTGAGCGTTTGTTGTAGTTTTTGCTTTCTCACATGTAAGCAGATCATTTGTAAAACCAGGTCATGTGGACAGTTTTTATTTTTAAAAAACGGAGGGGGGAAAATATCTGTTCAGAAAAATAGACGAGTGCGTGTGGACAGGGCCCATGTCAAAGCTGTACATTAGCTTGTTGGTTAACCGATACCAGCTGTCACGGAATGGGTGGGCAGAGGGAGTTTGGCTTTAACTTTAAGCTGAGCAACACCAAAAAAAAAACAAAGTGTTGCTGAATACCCCTCAGCCTGTGCACATCTAAGGGTCACAGAGTTTTACCATACCAAATTTGACGAAGCTACGACCAATAGCTAATTTGTACTTGGCCGGACAAGATTTCCATGATGAAGGTCACAGCGCTAAGGTCAAAGGTCAAATCCAGCAAAAAACCTGACGTTGCACATCTATGGGTCATCGTGAGTTACCACACCAAATTTGGTGAAGCTGCGATCATTAGTTGCTGAGTACTGACCCGGACAAAGTCATGGACGGACGACGGACAGACAGACAGACAGACACGCAGGTGATGCCAAAATTTGGCCGAGGGGTAAAAAAATTGGTGCCGATAGTCAGTCCAGCAGGCAGCAGCACCAGCGAGCCTAGAACTGTCAGTACTGCACCAGATGAGAGGGCTGAGATGCAGCTCATCGGACAGGACAGATCCACTTACCACAGCAGCAGAGCCCTCCGCCCTCGCTCCCGAGTTTCGGGAAAAGCTCTCGGCCACTGCTCCTGAGCCCCCTGCCGAGTCCACAGCGTGGGCCCCATCCTCGTCGTTCCGACCGGCCTATAAAGACAGCACAAGGATGTGAGCACAAGCAACATCGCCACAAATGCTGCTATGGCAAACAATTCTTCCCAGGCATTTCCTATTCCAGCACCCAGAACTGTCAACAGTATGCAATTATTTTTTGTAGCGATTGTATAATTAAGCCAAGAATAAACCTGAGTAAAAGAAATTGATATTCAGTAGTCTTGTGCAAGGATCCAAAATGTCTTTCAAGAACTTCTACTGAACGTCCTGACAGTAATGGAACAGCGATTCCTCTTTGTCTGCGGACATGGAAAAGCCTGAGAAAAACTGCATGCTGGGAAAAACTATACGCTTCGCCACCTGCTCTAAGGCAGGCATCAAGTGAAATGTTCATGCAGCTCAAAAGACAGCAAAAGTGTTACAGCAACACCAAAGCAAAATAACACCGGTATTTTAGCAAGCAGTGAACATGATTTTGGCAATGGCATGCTCAGTAAGGGAGACGGCAGGCAGGGATGACCTGTAAAAAAAAAAAAAAAACAGAACAGGCCAGAAATGATGTCATGCCAACTTATCCACGACAGAGACCGGCAGAAGCATGACTCCCATGCAAAAGGGAAGCCTAGTGAAAGAGATGGTCCTTATCCGTGAAACTTTCGAGTTGAGAACGGCCACTGAACTTGGTTAGTAGCCCCCGGGGACCCATGCATTGGAGAAAAAGAAACACAAGGTACTGACCAACATCTTTTGGAGGTATCTCAAGTAGGACCTTTCCTGTTCCTTTAGATGCACTATTAGGTGCGATAAACGCTCAACATTGGCAGGGATATCATTTTTCTCCACCAGGTCGTCCCTTATGGTGCTGGCCTTGCCAATATACTCCCTAATCTGAACAAGCTTGCTGACGACCTGAGGGAAGCATACAGCACAACAAATACTGTGATAACCGAAAGGTACGTGCAGCTGGGCAGTGACTGGTCACATTTCTGTAACACCTTTAGTTGACCGTCCTCACTTTAAGATTTTCTACATGAATTGCATGCAGGGGCATCAATTTTATCATTCGCCCACAATAGCCATCATGTGTCCGTGAGCAGGACAAGCTTTCACTGATTTCAGAAATGTTTTGTCAAAAAGCTATCTTAAAGGGACACAGTGCACCCCAAAAATCAAAGAATGCATACATTTCCTCTCATCTGTGGCACTGTTTATCCATCTCCAGATTGCTTTGGTACAAAGTGATAGGTTTTAGACATCAACCACAGAGATATCCACCTTCTCCAAATAATGGAACTAACTAAAAGTGCCAAAAAAAAAAAAAAAAGGAAAATTTGAAAGCAAGGTCTTCCTAGAAATCATGACCAAGTTACCGAAGATAATTTCCCACCACACTGTGAGCAGTTCAATGCAGCAAGCATTTTTTTTTTACATCAAACTTTCAAAAGAACCATGTTCTTCGTACTGAACTACACTCACAGTTGATGGGCAAAAAATATTTTTTGGGATGAACTGTCCTGCTGAAATCAACATTGTGCAAAAGTCTTACTTGTACAGAAAGAAATCATCCGGTTTCAAGCCAACAACCTAGCGGGCTTGTTACATGTTCCCGGTGAATTTTGAACACCATCCAGTAGAGAAAAAACATGGGTTTATCATGTTACATTTACCGTCAGTTGAGTCTCGCAACAAAACATTGAATATTTTACCGCTAGACTCAACAAAAAAAAAATTTGATTTCCCTCAAAAAGTTACCTGGCTGCTGTCAATCCCTGAGCCTTCAGTTCTGTTATCCCCTGCACCTCGTTCAGCCTTCCTTCCCTCCTTATTCTGATCGCAGGCTGCCAGGTCCAAGCCCAGGGCCTGCTTTTTAGTGCCCCTGCTGGCCGACAACGGAACTGCAGCCTGTGGAGTAGTTGTCGATGATTCCTTGCTTTTATTGGTGTTCACATGGAGCGGTAAAAAGTTGAAGGCCTTTTTGTTATCGGCCAGCTGTCTCTGGTTGTTGGCGGCCGTGACTCGTCCCTGAGAATCGCTTCCGATGCTCCGCTGCAAAACAAGTCATGAACTGCATTCAACTTCTTATCTCACTTCAAAGATCAACTAGAAAATTTGTGTCTATGAGAGAGATACCCCCACATCCGGTAAACTCAAGAGAATTTTCTTCAAACACCTGAAAGATTGTCAAAACTTTGGAAAAATCAGAGACTAAGTAGGACAAATGCACACCTTTTGGGTCCCTGCAATGCCCATATATAAGCCCAATGAATTCTGTTGAGCAGTTTTTGAGAAGTGGATAGACTACACCCCCTACAGCAAATGGAGGGGAAAACTTGACAAAATTTACCAAAGTTCAAACACCTTAAAATCATCAAAATTTAAAAAATTCAGAAATAAGGATGAGACATAGTGTCCGAACACAGCACGTGTCTAAGTTCAATAAATTCTGTTCACGGGTGTTTGAGAAGAAGTGAATGAACGACACCCCCATCCTACATGATCATCCTTATACGAACAGATAAGAGTAAGCCTACATGCCACCAGCCATATGGGGGCATAACGAAAACTTAACAGAACCATGGGTCAACATAAAAGAGCTCCATTTGGGCAATTGACACTATTTTGTGGCCGTATTTGGCCACCCATGGATGCCACCATTTCAAAAACTTCAAAAAACAAAATCGTAATAAAATGTTTTTTTTTTTTTTCCCCCCGTGCTTCCACTAAACACGAAACAAATTTTTTGCATGGACAGCATCACATCATCTGTGAAAAAAGAGTTTCACAAAAGATAGAGACCAAGCTGCACATCAGATTTGACCGCATCATCAGTTCTGTGAATATTATTATTTTCTCACAGGCATAGTGCTCATAAAGTAAAATGTTTGTGACGTTAGCGTAGCAACATAAGCGTCGCCATCTTAGCAGATTTTTTTTTTCTCCCCCGAGATTCCAGGAAGTACCGGCCCCTTAAGGGGTGAACAAGCCTCAACTCGCATTGCTATTGGTCGACGGTGTGAAAACACTGTGTCAAACCTCTTCCGAGTTGACCCTGCAATAAAAGTCAATTTAATGTTGCCAACAGGGCCACAAATCAAAGCGAAAAAATAAAAATAATTCCGTGGTCAAACTTGTGCGAGTAAATGGAGGACAAATTTTCATTTTGCATCTGGTGGAAACGAAGCATGACAGTGATCAGTCACATAGCAAATGGTCTCTGGATCTTCTTGCAGTCATCACCAGATTTATGAGATCTTTGACCATCTGTCTCTTGGATGGCAAACTGATTTTTTTTTCCCCTCATGGTGCTGGATGATGAAGGGATATAACCAATTTTTTAAATTAACAATTACCTTTATAGAAATTTTAATCACACGGAAACTGATATTTAATTTTTAATAAATAGATCATTTTAGTTGTTTAATATTTCAGTGGAACCATGTACAGTATTCCTCACACATTGGCTTTTTGAGCTTCTCTGCAATGGCATTTCTTCGGTAGTGTTTTTAGATCATTTCCAGTCAGTGGTGCCAATAATTCTGGAGCCCAATGTACATGCCAATTCTGCAGGCTCTCTCCATTCATTGTGCAGGACGAACGCCGATCAACCATCTGCCTAATGCATGAAGCAGCAATGCATTTTGTTGAACTGGAAAACAGATAAGCAAGCAGGAGGCATATTGCTTTCCAGTCATCTGTCCGTCCACGACACCATCTGCCCATCACAAGCATATTGTGTGCACGATATCTACAGAAGGAGAGGATGGATTTTGAGCAAATCAGACGTGGCAAATCTTCAGACAGGGTTGCTGAAATTATTAGGTTTTAGAGGTCATTGGGCCAAAGGTCAAGGTCACATAAGGTAGGCTGTATGCAGGGGGCCAAAGACCAGACTCTAGGGCGAATACAGCCATGGCAAACGGCGGCAAGGTAATCAATGCTTCGCACCAACTTCTACCTTAAATATAACAGTTTCATTATTTAAAACGCAGGATATATTTTGCTCCAAATATAGGCAGTTAAGCAATGGCAACCATACTTTCAAATTCGAAAACAAAAAGCTGAGCACTTGCTCCGAAGGCTGGCAATCAATTTTAAGAGTTTACGTCAAGCCCCGGCAACAAATGACACTCTCCCTACCTGTCACAGAGAACACCAGTAATTGACCCAGGCTGACCTTGCAAATAACTTGTTCTCAGGTGAACTACCTTAAATAAATGTAAAACAAAGAGATAAACTAGACATTGCATTTCAACCAGAAAATGCAAACTGGCAACAAATGTCCACTGTCAAGTCTAAATAGTGGGTAGCTGCAAATATCGAATGCACAGCAGTTTCCTGGTAGACCATAAAATGGTTTCAAACCAGGAAATGCATACAGCCCGTAATAAAGCAGACAAGGGATTAAATAAAACCTAATGCCATGAGAATGACGTTTCATAAAAATTACAAGTGCGCTGTACAGAAAGGAGACAGACCCGTGAAACCAGGTTTGGAATAGATATCTGCAAAACTGTAAGAGAGGAGAGGCGAGTACAAAATAACAATAACAAGAATAATCATAAGCTAGAAGACATCAGCGAGAGATTTGTTTTTTCTGCAATCTCTCAATAAAAAATTGCAGCGTATTTTTAAAATATCAGAAATAAACAGAAAATTGACACCAGGTTTTGCAGAATGTCAAACTGACGAGCAACTTTCAACCCTTTTCAGCTATTCCCAGTACAAACCGACATGTTTTTCGAGCAATTACGCTCAAACGGGGCGTATACTAAACACCCCGTTAACTAAATAGTATGCCAGCCGCGTCGGGGTTTTAAACTCACCTCGTCTAAATCGGTGAAGTTGATTCTCTGCCTGAGTCTCTCCAGCTCAGCCTGGTCTGGGACAGACATCTGCGTAGTGTACTTGGTATGGGGGAAGGTGTGCGGTGTGCGCGCCCGCCTTCGCCCCACCCCCGGGGTGGACTCCGGCGAGATGTCATTGGTCAACCGACTTTCCACCGCTTCCCCGCACTTCTTCCGATTTTTCTCCGAGGGGCGGTTGGCCTTCTTCTGTTGTGTGCCCCAGTCCTACAAAGAGACATCAAACTGTGTGACAGATGCCAAGAAAGCATTCTGAACAGACCAGGTCCATCAATACTTCCTACACCAACAAGACTCATGAATGCAATTCAACCTAAAGGGTCTATAAAAATAAAGGCTCATGAATAACCAACAAACAGCAATCACGGTGCTAAATGCACCTTAGACAAAACAGGAGGGTCATTCCATGTCAAATCAACCAAATTTTAGCAACTTCCCCACCAAAAAAAAAATTTACTTTTTATTATATTCCCCACAGTGGAAGACTTATATATCTGGTGTGAAATGGTAAAATAATTAAGCTCAATTATTGCCAGTTCCTGAGATTTAGCTTCTTTTAGGGGGGGGTCAGTTTTAAGAGCTGCCACTTGGCGGTAGAATGCAACAATACCCTACATCAGCCAATGATGATCACCTAATATGATTGGCATGCTGTACAGTCTAAAGGAAGAGTTTTACATCTCCAGTTTTTTAATATGTTAGACCCAAGACCCATGCCTTCAAAAACTAAAAATATGACATTGATTACTTGTGCCCCTTTTGAGATATATACCTACTATAATGACCCAAAATACACACTTTTCATTCTGAAGACAACTTCCAAGGTCAGTAAAACATTTAATACAACCATCGTGACTTTGATATTTTTTGTGGTCTCCAGAAAGTTGACCGACAGTTTGCATACCAAGTTGCAGGGCTCTATCATAATTAGTTACAGAATAATAAATGCATTAAATTTTGAAAAAATTAGTATGATTGGTGTTTTTTGCATTTTCCAGGCCACAGTACAGGTAAACTAAACACACTGAGTAAAGAAAAGTAGCTTAAGCCAAGAGTTCAGCAACTATTCTGATGACAAAATGAAACTTGTGGGTCTGTCAGCTCTGAAAATCCATTGCTGAGGCCCTCAAACTCCCTCCAAAATTAAGGCGATTTTGTTAAAATTGACCCCCCTTCCCTATAATAGGCTAAATTTCAGGGACTAGCAATAATTGAGCTGAAATATTTTACCTCAGTACTGCCAATGCATATCTCTTGAAATGTGCAATATTTTATCAAAATCAAAATTTTGATGTGGGGGGCTCTGGTTGAGTTGACACGGAATGACCCAGGAGGCCTTCCAGAACTGTATTAAATAATCATAACCACTTTCTCTAGCCAGCGTTTTGACCATCACCTAAATCACAACTAAATTATACACTTAAACATACTGTACAATAAATGCTATCCAAAAACAATAGAAACATAAACTTCACTATGTAATATATCTGAGGTCATGACACAGCCAAGACAATACAATGCCAGCCCGTCCGCCAAACATTTATAATTACCATGTTGTTCAACCTGTCTTCCAGGCTGCCGTTGCTCGTTGCCCAGTTCGGGAGATCTTGATTATCTGCGCAGTCGTCATATGGTGTACCACCCGTTGCCATCCTAAAAACACCCTGTACCGATCACAGATTAAAAATAAAATTTAAAAAAAACCGCATTCTGCAGGGACAAGTGGCTTTTCATAAACGTAGCTAGGTCACGAGAACCCAGCAAAGCCCGTAAAGAAAGTCAGGATTTTTTTTGCAAAAATACATTCAAGCGCATGAGACAAATACCTTCAAAGAACTTGCCCCCAAACTAATACAATGGTCCAATTAAACAATGTCCAAGGGTTGATAAAACCCAAAAGAGTCCGATCAAAACGAGCAACGACTAACGTTGCTTATAACCTGCGATGTCGGCCAAGCCATTTACAGAACATCATCTTTTTAATACAGCGGGAATCTGCTTCAGAAATGTGAAAACATGTTACGAGCAAAAGGTATTCTTGAAGACAGATGTACCCTGGAACTTACTTTTTAAAGAAGAACCACTACGTTAAGACTAGCAAGTAACGTTACTGCATGAAACGAAGCTTGAGTCACAAACCTCTACAATGGACTCTAGAGCTATCCGGCCAGATTAAAGAAGACGATATTCAAGTCGACTTCATGAGTAAAACTGCAAGTCTGCTGAACAAAGAATAAGTTTGTTAACTGGTGAAAGCAAGATAACTCACCAAATCACGTTTAGATGGCCTTACTGACATGCTGGAATGATAAAATCCTCAACTTTCTTTGCAAACAAACGGACCAAGCAAGAAAGCAAACTGGTCAAATAACGCTTCTCGGCTGAATGTCGCCGTCGTCCCACTGACCTGCGTTATTTAAGCCAACTTCCACGTTATAACATTTAGCAAATAGTCGACGGTTAGAGGCAACAAAAACTCATGTTAACGGACCCTGCAGCGCACTTAACTGTAGCTCGAACTGCTCCCACAGTACCGCGAAATTTCCCGGCAAAACATCTCCGTTAAGCCGCTTTCACACAGGACGCGAAACGAATTTTTCGCACGACAGATTACATTCAAAGTCAATGCAAAGACGCGAGTGTTCGCGTCTTTGCATTGACTTTGAATGTAATCTGTCGTGCGAAAAATTCGTTTCGCATCCGGTGTGAAAGCGGCGTTAACGTTGCCCATCTATGGAAAAATGGTCAGACTAGCCAGTTAGAAGCTAATGATACAAAGGGCACATACCGCAGCACAGGGATGCGTCTTCCGAGGGATATGATGTTATCCTATCGCTCCAACGTTAGCGTCTGACGCTCAGTGCAGCCAGGGTTAACCAGCTAACGTAAGGTAGATAACGCGAACATTAGTTAAGGAGTGATGTCGCACTTGGAGGTTGTGATAGGTCTAGTTAGCTGGCCAACTTAGTAAGCAAGTTAGTTAACAGCAGCTAGCTAATACTAATATACCTAACGTTAGCAAGTACCAAGGCTAGCAGACTCTCCTGATGAGGTAGCTAGCATTTAGCCAGCTGACAAAAAGTATGACTGTGAAATACATTACCACTGAAATTCCGGAGGGAAAACGTTATATGACACCCAGTGACACAATTCCAATGCCTGCGTGGTAAAACGAAAATGTAAAGATCTCATGAAATGTACTGCTATTTCCACCAGCAAATGTTGGCAGTTCGTCACAACTTAGACGCCATCTTTCAGTGAGGGCATGCGGACAGATATAGCGTTACCAATAGTTACCGGTTTCCAAACATTATGCATCCATCATACATGTTGAAATAGTCTTTTTTTCATATCATACTGAGACACGTTATATTCAAAAATTGATCATTTTTTTCGCAAACAGCGTATTATTTCACTTGGAAATAAATTATGTAGTTCGGGGGGGAACTATTTTTTATCTCGGACCATTTTTGAGAGGATATGAGGCAGCCAAGAAAAGAATTTCGACCTAAATACAAGGTTTTCTGCGCCCCCTGGGCCGAGTTCGAAGTGATGAGATAAAGTCCTTTTTTGCCTGACAGGGAGGAGAATGCATTGAATAGAATTAGAACGTTAGTTCACAAATATATTAAACATTTCTGCTTATTATAATCATTGGGTGCCGAATAATTAATTAGAAAATGCATTTTTATTTCTGATTAGTGGTATTTTCGGTCGATGTGTCTGCTTGTGATTAGAACACTAATGCCCAATGGTTACTCGACCCTTGTAAGAATACCTAAGTATTATTTTAAAACTTCTCTGAGCAGGGTAGGTCCACTGAGAACATGTTTTCATTGTATGGGATATCTTGGTAGTTGTTCCTGGTGGAGCTCGTGCAGATTGGGAAAGAGATTGGTGATTTCCAAAAAGTGGTTTGGGGATAATGGCCATGCTTGATGGCCAAAAACAGTTCCTCCCAACTGCCTAAAAGGTTACGTTGTGATTGCATATCATAATAACCGATGGCTGGGATGCGGCGAGGTGACGATGACCAGCACGGGAGAACTGAGATTGAACTTTTTGCATCCTCATGGACCGTCTCCATCATACACATTCCCATATGACTCGTGTTCATGTGTGATGGACTACCAGGATGTGCTAGTGGTAGTTAAACTTGTATCAGCAACAGGATGAACGGACACAATGTTGAGCAAAGACGCAGTTGCAGCATCAAAGGCTCTGAATGAGCACAAATTGAGAGTATAGCCACTGCTTCTTAACTTAATTACCACCTAGTATGGCACAAGTGAGGACTTTTGCAATTGAAATTTCAGATTCATGATACCAACGATGTTGTATTTCTTTGAGAAAACAATCAATTGGCCTTGGAGCCCATCAAGGAAGTAGTGCATTGTACATCTGTGTGTGCCTGGCCATGCACTGATCCATAAATACTGTTAAACAACATTACAAGGAATTAATGATGTGATGCCATTTCAAATAAGGAATTACATATCAGCAGTGACTCAAAAACCAAACTTTCTGGAGGTGTTGATGACATGACAAGCTAACTTTGACAAACTTTTGACCCATTTTAAAAATAGATTTTTTTCTGCAAATCACTCATATTTCACTTTTCATTTTGGAAATAGAATGACATATAAGTAAAATATGTAGAGCCACAAAAGACCTTTACAAAGCTATGAGAACCATTTCTCTATGACCTACATTAAAGGAGATGTGGAAAGTCAAAGTCGCAGACTCCACGCTAATTGATATACTTTGTAAGCCCAAGTCATCCTTAATAGAGATCCAAGACGTGGAAATCAAAGGTTTCTTATATTACCAAATCAGTATTTCATTAATATCGATGGTGACACAGTCCAAAAATAGGATGATTTGACCTGGACGAAAAGCGTTCTTCAGTTTGCCATTACTTGCATTATTTAATAATGCCAACATGTCTATTGAAAACTGTTCGATTCACAAGGAGAAAGGGTTGTATCTGAAAGTGGTCCAACGCGGACCACTGATCCCTACTGGTCCCTATCACCCGAGGGCACGAGGACCACTTCAGGAACCACCTCTAGGACCACTTTCCACCGGTCGACGGCTGCAGGGACCACCCTCAGGCCCAGTTTCTACTGGTCTTTGCCGCTAACAGACCACTTCCAACTGGTCCCTACGCTGCTCTCCGCTACCTCTAAAGTTCCTTTGAGTTTGAGTTAGTTACTCAACACATGAAATTAAATTTCCTTAATGTCAATAGTGTGCTCATTTGCGAGAAGTTGCGCAACACTTTAAATGAGGTTCAGTAAACACTTGGGATAGCGCAGAATGAAAATGCCACCTGGCAATACAGTGAAAACTAGTATTCCCAGAGTGAAAGTACCTCCGCCAATGTACTCAATGTTATTTTTGCCAGTATTAGCTAGCATGTCAACCCCTGTGTTTATGCGGTGGTGTAGTCTTCGCGCCAATATGTTTTTAATGTGTTTTTGACCTTTTGCATGCCCTTGACCTTTGACCTTGACATCCCAAAATCGAATCACCTCTTCCTTGAACAATACTTAAGAGCCATTTTGTGAGAAAATGGCACTTTTTGAAGAAGTTGAGGAGTTGACCCCCCTGGAATTGAATGAAACTTGGCAGATAGGTAGATATGGTAGTCTCACAGAAAAAGCCAAATTTTTAGGTTCGTATCTCAAGAAATCTGCCAGTGGCGTCACCGGAAAGCGACTAAAGTGGCTCAGTTTTGCTTTTGACTCCACATTTTACATCAATTATTATGACTTAAGGGTACACAGTACCGATGTGTTATACTTTTAACATGACCTGTCACACTTCAAGTCTGCATGGACATAAGCACCACATCAACGCCAAGCTGGGTAACTATGTTATTGAGCCGCAATTATTTGAGAAATCACGGTAAAAATTGAAAATGGGAATAGGAATAAAATAATATCCCAGACATATACTAAACTAGAATGCTTTATTATGTGTTTACTCACTACAAAAATATCATTTTCAGTCAATATTCCCTTGGTATTTTGCTGGGTTCGTGCAATGGAAAGATGGTCGAAACTGATTTTGGTTCATGTTTGCGGTATATTTTCTCAGTGACCCAGATATGTTCCATGGTGATAAATGCTGTTTGTTGTGCTTTTGGAGCTCGGTTTTCAGGAATATTAAGAATTTCTTTGGTAGTATCTACACTTTCAAGCTAGACGGAGCCAAAGTTGGAGGAAAACTCAAAATGGACCATTTCATAGCAGATTGTGCCTATGTTTAGGTGGCATTTAGGTGACAGTGTATGCTGGATGCAAGTGCTGGCCATCCCCATCAATGTACCAAAGAAATTTTTTTGAATTGTGATACACACAGCTAGTTTTCTCAGAAAGTGAAGAGCTTGGTTTGGTACTATGCTGGGTACATAGCTTTTTGACTAAAGGTGGCGCTCTAAAGAGCTAATGTTCTACTGACCTAATATTCCATATTCCCAGACCAAAGTTCTGTTTTTGAAATATATGAAGCACATACACAGTTATACATAAAATTTGTAATCCCTTTGGTATAAAGCTTGGTTGGTTGTAAACTGGTGGTGACTGTGAGCATTACAAACACACAATACATGGGTTATTACCAATTACAGGTACAGTGCAGTCAGAAACGTACAGCACCCTATTAAACATGACCAGTCCAAATTTTTAAATGCAAAAAAAGAACTAATGTAAAAGGCGAACCACCGTAAATAAGTATGCAGACATGTGTCAACAGTATACGTACACTTACATAAAATAACAGTCCATAATTTGAACTCTGAAAAAAAAATCTTCGTCACACAGCCGTGTACATGAAGACAGAATGTATAGTACGAAAGTTAAAACTGTTTTTTCATGTTATCCAAAGCAAAATTATGTCAACACAGCATGTGACTAGCTCTATCCATCAGTCTGTTTTTGGAATTGGATTGTGAGTTGGCAGCACCTGGTGGTGCGCACCAGAGGTGCTACTTGGCCTTGGCCTAGAGCAGCCATCCATGGCCTTCTTCATTGGATCCGGGTTGATGTTACGCACGAAGCCAGTCAAGCCCGAGGCAAGCCCTACTACACTGCATCCTGGGTCTCTACAGGGCTGCTTACAGGCCGTTGATAGTGAGCTTGTCTATCTCTGAATTAAACAGCGGGCTGCAGCCTATATGGCACAATAGTTGCGTCAACACCCATGGGTTGGTACGCACGGAAATGGGAAGTCTATAAAAGAAACCCTACCCTCCCATCCAGCGGGCATCCCATAGGCTAGACATCATGGGTTGGTGTTAGGAATGAAAGCATGCAAGTTACCACTACAAATGAACTGCCCTTTTCTTGGCAGGGTGCTGCTTGCTTGCTAGGATTTCTGTGCCCTTTATCAGGATAATCACTCGCTAGACGCGACTGCTGTGCCCTTTTTCATACCCAAGCACCATACCATAGGGAAATCCTAGAATTAACACTGAAGCCTGCTTTCTGATTCTAATAGTAATGCAAAAATGCAGAGAATTTGTTATTTTCTGAAACTCCAACACGACAAAACGGTACACTGTACTGACTACTGGTAAAAGTCTTGCATGTTGACACAATGCTACAATCACCACCAATATTCTTTTCCAATATACAACCAACCTAGCTTTATACCAAAGAGGTTACAAATTTTATGTTTAACTGTGCACGTACTAAGTGAAAAGACAGAACTTTGGTATATGTCTGGGAATATGAGATGTTAGGTTGGTAAAATATTAGGTCTTTAGAGCAACACTTTTGATCAGATAGCTCTCCACCCAGGGGTGCGTTTCCCAAAATCACAGATGCTAACTTACATAGTTGGACCCATTGACTGTGAATGGACGAATTATGTAAGTTGCTAACTTAGTTAGCAACTACGCTTTTGGGAAAGGCGCCCCAGAGTAGTACCAAGCTAAACTTTTCATTTTCAGAGAAAACTAGCTGTGTGCATCACAATTCAAAAACAATTTCTTTGGTACTTCGCTGGGGATGGGCAGTACTTGCATCCAGCATACAGTGTCCCCCTGAAGGCGAATTTTTCCGAGTTTTGACGTTTAAAATCATCTACACTGAAAATACTACCATTGAGATTTTACTAATGCTGTAATGTACCCCAAAGGGACTATGCATCCAGAGAATTTCAGATCTCCGTCTTGCTGGGTAAACAAAATAATGCCACCTAAACATAGGCACAATCTGCCATGAAATGGTCCATTTTGAGTTTTCCACCAACTTTGGCTCCGTCTACCTTGAAAGCGTAGATACAACCTAAGAAATGCTTGGTATTCCTGAAAATAGAGCTCCAAAAGCACAGCAAACAGCATTTACCCTCACAGTACAAATCTCGGTTACAGAGAAAACATACCGCAAACCAGTGGCGGTTCTAGAACCGGGAACTGGGAGGGCACAGACACGTCCCTTTATGACAATTAGGATAGTCCTGGCTAGTTCTCAATCATTTTCCTTGTTGATGCGTTTTCCAATTATCGTAATTGGCAACTGAAGACACGGTTTCTCTCCATATGCGATCTAACAGCGATGAAATCATGGGGTAAATTCAGTAGAACTGAGAATTGGGGTGGACAAAACATCCGTTTTAAACAATTATTAAACCTGACCTGTTCTTTTGTTAATCACTTTCATGATTAACAAAAGGTTCACTCCGAGAGCACTCCACACTTAACAGCCCTGCTGAAAAAAGTCAGAGAAACCATTAGGCAACCATTAGGCATTTTCTATTGGTTTTTAATGGTTCCTGGTGGTTTTGTAATGGTTTCTAATGGTTTCTAATGGCTACTTATGTTTTCCTAATGGTTCGGTTTGTTTTTCTAATGGGATTCTATTATCTCCTACACAAATCCACAGGACTTTAACTGGTCCCTACTAATGGTTCCTACAGAGGTCTTAATGGTTCCCACAGGAGTCTAATGGTTCCTACAGAAGTCTTAATGGTTCCCACAGGCATTTCTATACCAGTCTTGGTCACTATACAGTCACTATACAGTGGTCTAGTGGTCACGACAGGGTGTAGTGGTCTCTAATGGTTCCTAATTTGATGGAGGAACACAGATGTTATAGCCTTCTTTGGCGATCACATCTGTGTGATTTCTAGTGGGTCCTTGTGTAGGCTATACAGCAGGGTTCTCCAAGTCCGGCCCTCGAATCCAAATACAGTCCTGGTTTTCCTTCCTTCCAGGCAATTAAGTGAACAACTTATGCTGCTGATTGGCCAGATTGTCATCTCAACTGACTCCCAGGTAAAGGGAGGGTGGAAAACCAGCAGTTCTCGGCCCTTGAGGACCGTGATTTGAGGAGCCCAGCTATACAGTATGTTTGTAGATTGCAGTGTTCAATGATTTCATTTAATACATTCTAAGATCACCTTTGGCCTTTTGCGATTACATTTGTGATTAAATCATATTTGGCCTTTTGTGATTATGTTTATATATGTGTTTATATGTGTTTTAAGGTTTTTACTTGGTTCATGATGGTTTGATGGTTCATGTTCTGAAAAAATTTAATTAAAATCACATACTGCAATGTGTTGTCACGCCCCATATGTCCTGTTCCCAATTCGGAGGGGAACATCAACATACATACACAATTACAATTATGTATAGACATGTCTCTGGTGCCCAGTGTTAGGACTCTGCTACAATTTCTGTTGCTGCAGTAGGTTTCTCAGTATGTTTTTTGAAAAGTTTTAGATCCTAATGGGACCAGTTTTCTAATGGTTTTAGCTCCTAATGAAACCAGTAGCTTTCTAATGGTATTACATTCTAATGGAACCAGTAGCTTTCTAATGGTATTACATTCTAATGGGACCAGTAGGGTCCTAAAAGTTTTACATCCTAATGGGACCAGTAGGTTCCTAATGGTTTTACATCCGAATGGGACCAGTAGGTTCCTAATGGTTTCTTCTAATGGTTCCTAATGGGGTTCCAATTCCCATTAGACCATTAGAAACCTAATGGTTCCTAATGGTTTTTTTCTAATGGTATTCTACTGCATTTTTCAGCAGGGAGGTGTTGCTTGTTCTGACCGATTAGGTAGGACGACAATCATTCATCTGGACGCGTATTTGCTGAATTAAATCAACATTATTCAAAATTGCATACCTGCGCAAATAGCTCGAGCCACATGCGTTTTATAGCCTATTTCACTGCTGAGTGCCACTTTTTTCACTCAGTACTGAGAGTAATTTTGAATAATGTTGATTTAAATGAAGCAAATACATGTCCAGATGAATGATTGTCGTTTTACCTAATCGGGGAGAACAAGCAACACCTGTTAAGTGTGGAGCGCTCTCGGAGTGAACCCTTCATTAATCATGAAAATGACTGAGAACAGGTCAGGACTAATAATTGTTTAAAACAGATGTTTTGTCCACCCCAATTCTCAGTTATACTGAATTTACCCCATGATTTCATCGCTGTTCGATCGCATATGGAGAGAAATCGTGCCTTCAGTTGCCAATTACGATAATTGGAAAACGCGTCAGTAGAGGAAGATGATTGAGAACTAGCCAGGACTATCCTAATTGTCATAAAGGGACGTGTCTGTGCCACCCCAATTCCCGGTTCTAGAACCGCCACTGCCGCAAACATGCACCAAAAATGAATTTCAACCATCTCTCTGGCCGTCTATTGCACAAACACAGCAATACACTAAGGTGCTATTCACTGAAAATGATAGTCTTGTTGTGTGTAAACACATAATAAAGCACTCTAGTTTGGTACATGTCTGGGGTATTATTTTATTCCCATTCCCATTTTCAATTTTTCTTGTTATTTCTCAAATAATTCTGGCTCGATAACATAGTAACTCAACTTGGCGCTGATGTGGTGCTAAAGTCTAACCGGACTTGAAGTGTCACAGGTCATGATAAAAGTATAACATATTTGGTACTGTGTACCCTTAAGTCATGATAGTTGATGTAAATGTGGTGTCAACAGCAAAACTGAGCCACTTTAAGTGGATTCCAGATGGTGCTATCGGCAGGCACAGTGAAATACGGAACTAAAAATTCGGCATTTTCTGTGAGACACTCATATCTACCTATGTGCCAAGTTTCATTCAATTCCAGGGGGGTCAACTGCGCACCGAATGTCAATCTCTCGTGGAATGGCTCTCAATCGTTCCACCAAATTTGATGAAAATCCATCCATAACTTTTTGTGTAATCCTGCTGACAAACAAACCAACCAACAGACACACGGTCATGATCACAAAACCTCCACCAATTTTGTTGGGCGGAGGTAATTATGTATTTGCTCTTTCCATCATGCTTAACCTAAACTCTCAAGAATACAGTGATATTTGTTATGACTTGGAAATCACAACAAAGAAAACCAGCAATGACAACTCAAACAAATTTATTCCTCACAGATTAAGTCCAAAACCTTCTACAAATAATCCACTGTCTAATCTTATAATAACGCTATAATGCCAGTATGTAACCCTGATGCCAAACAAAAACTCTGTCTTTACTGACCAATATCACAGCATTTATATAGACTAGCAACATTCTGGAAAGATCTACAGGATTTCTGGGTGATCTGGCCCCCTCCAGGCAAGAAGAAGCCAGAAACTTCTAGGGCGTATTCGAATCCCCAACACGAGTCAACACGAGTGCGAGATGCAGGGTTTTTCGTTCCGAACACGGAAGTGCGAGTTCGGATGTTCTCCAGTCTCCAACTCAGGCTAGCCCATGGGGCTGCATATGATGCAGAATAAAATTGAATTGAATTATTGCGATACCGACAGTTTTTACAAAATTTCAGCAAGATCAACCCTAGTAACAGGCCTGAAAGTCACTCCATGCTTCTATACATAGTTAATTGCCACTGAAACTACTTTTTCTCGTGAGTAGAGGGCTATTAACAAGATTAATCGGTGAAATTGATGAAAATTTCACATACATATCTCCCGCGTCTGCCATCTTTGTTCTTGTCAACACTCGTCCCACTCTCCAAAAAGTGGGGAGTGACAAGAACGCGTTCTCGTGTTGGTTCTCGGCTGTTCGGAACTTCGTTCTTGTGTCGAGTCAACCCGAGTGTCGCCAAGAACAGGGATTTGAATACGCCCTGTTATGGCGTCAATTTGTGATAGCCCCAATTTGTTATGGCGTAGTGGACAGCAAGGGATGACAGACAAAATTTTAAAACTTTAACAGATTTAATTACACAAACACTTTAAACTAATCTACAATCTACTCTACTGACCAAGATTGAAATAAAAAAAATGACATATTTACAGTCCCTTGGTAATTGAGATGGGCTGCTATGTAGCGATGTCCTGGGACAGGAAAATGCTCCAACACAGGCAAAAATCCACAAAAAGCTTCACAGGTCTTGAAAAGAGTGACAGGTCTGGTCAAATGTATCCTTCCACAATTTCTCCTTGCAATTTCTCCGACTACCTTTCACTCTCTCAATTTTTCTCCTTATACACTCTTTTTCCAGCCCCTCCCACCTTCCAGACTTTTTCTCCAATTCTCTGGGACATTCCCTCTGAGGCATGCCCAGGACATTCCCCAAAACCTAGCTCCAGACTGGGCTAAACAAAAAAAAATGGCAATACTGCCATCTAGTGGCTTTTTTTTTTTTTCCCACATTACACCTCCATTCCAAAAGGGAAAAATTTTGACTCATAAAGGCAAAATTTTTCTTTTCAATACAAAAATGGTTAAGTAGACACTTGTATACATATACATATAATACAATATGCTAATAAACACGTGATATATATACACATACTCAAACACGGGTAAAGCAATCAGCAATTACATTGTCAGTACCCTTTACATGCTTAATTTCCAAGTCAAACTCCTGTAAAATCAAACTCCAATTCAACAATCTCCGATTCTTGTTTTTCATCTTACTCAAAAACATTAACGGATTGTGGTCAGTATGTACAATCATTGGCTTTTGCTCTGTACAAACATAAACCTCGAAGTGTTGTAAGGATACAACCAGAGCCAACAGCTCCTTCTCAATTGTGGAATAGTTCTTTTGGTGGCGATTGAACTTCCTGGAGAAGTATGCCACGGGATGCTCAATGTCATCAGAATCACTTCTCTGTAGGAGCACAGATCCACAAGCTTGGTCGCTAGCATCGACCGCCATGGAGAATGGTTTATTGAAGTCAGGAAATTTGAGCATGGGGAAATGACACAGCAGAGACTTCAGGCGATCGAAGGCTCTTTGGCATGCTTCATCCCAAGTGAACTTTATGCCTTTCTTCAGTTGGTTGGTGAGACTGAGAGCAATCTCAGCAAAGTTCTTGCAGAACTTGCGGTAGTACCCGATCATTCCAAGGAAGCGGCGCAAAGCTTTTTTGTTGTCAGGAACTGGAAAGTCCATGATGGCTTGGACTTCAGCATTTATGGGTGCCACCTTACCCTGGCCTATGACGTAGCCAAGATACGTGACAGTAGCACAACCAAAGTCACTCTTGTTCAGGTTAACAGTCAGGTTAGCCTGGGTCAAGCGCTGGAACAACGTCTCTACATCTTTCAGATGTTCTTTCCAGGAGTCACTCCATGTGATCAGGTCGTCGATGTACGCACCCGTGTGTGGCAATCCGGCGATTGTAGACTGCATCATCCTTTGGAACGTGGCTGGGGCATTTTTCATGCCAAAGGGTAGGACTTCATACTGGTATAACCCAGATGGTGTGGCAAAAGCAGAGATGCTCTTGGCCCTCTCAGTTAAAGGCACACACCAATAACCCTTCAATAAATCAATCTTGGTCAGAAACTTTGCTTGCCCTACTCTATCGACACAATCATCAATCCTAGGTATTGGAAACACATCAGTTCTAGGTACAGCATTGACTTTGCGATAATCTGTACAGAATCTAGTACTTCCATCAGGTTTTGGAACTAGAACACAGGGTGAACTCCAATCTGAGTTAGAGGGTCTGATAATATCATGTTCTAACATGTACTCAACCTCTTTCTCAGCAATCTTTCTCTTTTCAGGATTCATCCGCTACGGATGCTGTTTTATTAGTTCGGCATCATCAACATCTACATCATGAGAGGCTAAAGAAACTCTCTTTGGAACATCAGGAAATAGATCTTTATATTTCTTGATCAACCTCTCAAACTGATCTTTCTGTGAGGGTTCTAAGTGCTGGAGTTTTACATCAAGATTTTGCAACACTTCAGAATTTGACAATTTACATGAAAGAACTTCAGCTTTAATTCTAGGTTCATCTTCTTGAAACTCCCCCTCATCTTCACAAGTCTCGGCCATAGGAGGATCTGAAGTGACAGCTGCAACCCTCGCATTCCTATCATGATAAGGCTTCAGCATGTTAATGTGACACAACTGTTTTGGCTTTCTCCTATCTGGAGTCTTCAAATGTAATTGAGATCATTGAGTTTTGTCAGAATTTCATAAGGACCATGAAATCTAGCCTGCAATGGATTGGACTGCAAGGGAAACAACACAAGGACCTTGTCTCCTGGTTTAAACTCACGGCTTCTAGCCTTATGATCATACCAAGTTTTCATTTTTCCCTCACTTGATTTCAAGTTCTCTTTGGCTAGGTCACAAGCTGCACGCAGTCTTTCCTTGAACTTGCTAACATAGTCTAACAGACTGATATGCGGCTCTTTCTCTTGCCATTGTTCACTCAACAATAGCAAAGGTCCTCTCACTTCAGGGCCAAACACTAGCTCAAACGGACTGAATCCAGTAGACTCCTGCACTGCTTCTCAAGCTGCAAACAACAGCAAATGAACACCTTCATCTCAGTCTTTCTCATGGTAACAACAATAAGTCCTCATCATTGTCTTGAGAGTGGAATGAAACCGCTCTAAGGCACCCTGACTCTCTGGATGATAGGCACTGGAAAGAATCTCCTTCGCACCTAGTTCATACACAACCTGCTGAAACAATCCGGAAGTGAAACTGCTGCCTTGATCTGACTGAATTTCCCTGGAAAGGCCAAACAACGTGAAGAACTTTATCAAAGCCTTCGAGATTGCAGTTGCCTTGATGTTACGTAGAGGTATGGCTTCAGGGAATCTGGTAGATGCACACATGATTGTCAACAAGTACTGATTTCCAGATCTAGTCTTGGGTAATGGACCAACACAATCAACGATGACCTTGGAGAAGGGCTCCCCAAATGCTGGGATAGGCTGCAATGGAGCTACAGGTGGGTCTAACTGGTGTTTTCCAACTACCTGCCAAGTGTGACAGGTTTTGCAAAAGTTGGAAACATCTTTCCGAAGTCCAATCCAGAAAAAGGGTTTCATGATCTTGTCAACAGTCTTGTTAACACCAAGATGACCTCCTAAAGGCAAACTATGAGCCATTGTTAAGATCTCATTCCTGTAGACCTTCGGAACAACAATATGCTTGACCACTGCCCAATCTGCATTGGCAGGGATATCAGGAGGGCGCCACTTCCGCATCAACACTGCATCCTTGAGATAATACCCAACTGGAACTGCGTCTATTTCTTCATCAGAAAGGGCTCTCTTCTTTAGTACACAAATTTCAGGATCATTGGTTTGCTGCTGAATCAACCACTTTCTGGACAGAGACAAGTCTCCAGACACATCAGAATCACCAGACCCATCTGGCTGGCTGAACAGAGAACTGATAAAAGTGTCTGATAAGTCCTCAAACGGAGAAACCATAGTAGGCTGAACAGAGTCATGAGGCGAACCACCTGAGTCATGACTATTCAATGTGCTGGACGGCACCACATCATCTTCTTCTTGAGCCTTCTTGGCCATAGCACGGGTCACTGCACAGGAAGGATACAGAGATGGGTCTTCATCGCCATCTTCAGTGCTCGGCTGTGAAGTAAGATGAACAGGGGGAACTACATTGCCCCCCAGCCAGGTCATTGCCTAGCAACAGAGAAACACCCTTGATAGGTAGACTTGACATAAGTCCCACCTTTACCTGTCCTGTAACTAAATCTGACTTCAAGAATACAGAGCGCAGGGGTACAGATACAGTCCTCCCTTCAATACCTCGTACAAGTATGAAATCCCCAGAAGCGGTCTCATCACTTACCTCCAAGGAGTCCATCAATAAAAGTGACTGAGAAGCTCCAGTATCCCTTAGGATATATATGGGGACAGGAGGAGAATGCTCATTCAGAGCCACAAATCCCTCTGACACAAATGGAAGAAATTCCTCCCTCACAAAGTCAGCAGTATCAGGCTTCTTAGCCTCACAAGGAGCAGGCAATTTAGCAGATCGGTCATCTACTACAGGGGTTTCTAACCTTGTCTTCACAAAGGCATTTGGTTTGGTATCCTTTTCTTTTTCTTTCTAAGCTTTAAGGAACCAACAGTTAGTTGTAACATGACCAGATTTCTTGCAATAATTGCAAACTAGACCACTTTTGTCACTGTCAGCTTTCACACTTTGATCAGACCTTTGACTGGATTTCTGACCACCATCACCAGATTTGTCTTTGTCTTTGGGTGAGGAATCTTGGGTATCACCGTTACCTTTCTTCTGAAATTGGGACCATCTATTGTTACTGCTAGACTGAAATTTGGAATTATGTGTGAGAACATATTCGCCTGCAAACTTGGCAGCTGATTGCAAATTCAGTGCTTGCTTCTCATTAAGGTAGGTCTTAATATCATTCTTAACACAGTTCTTGAATTCTTCAACTAACACCATCTCTTTTAGCGAGTTGAAATCATCCTTGACCTCCATAGAAGTACACCAGCGCTCAAAGCAAATCTTCTTCTCGTTAGCAAATTCCACATGAGTCTGATTGTCAGATTTCTTCAGACCTCTGAATTTCTGTCGGTAAGCCTCTGGAACCAACTCATAAGCTGTCAAAATAACCTTTTTGACAACCTCATAATCAGAGGAATCATCTGCAGACAAAGCCGAATAGGCTTGTTGAGCTTTACCCTTGAGGACAGTTTGCAACATCAGAGGCCAGTGTTCCTTTGGCCACTGACAACTCTTAGCTACCTTCTCGAAGCACTGGAAATACTTATCAACCTCCTTCTCTGAGAATGGAGGCACCAGCTTTACCTCCTGGCTAGCATGAAATTTGTTTTCAGCTTCCATTTTGATTTTTAGTTGCTCCATTTGGAGCCTTTCTTCTCTATCTAATTTTTCTAAATCGAAATCTCTCTGTCTCTGTCTCTCTTTCTGCTCTTTCCTCTTTCTCTCTCTCAAACTGTCTTTCTTTCTCTCTTTCTGCTCTCTCAAACTCTGTTTTTCTTTTTCCTCCCTTTCTTTTCTCTTTCTCTCTCTCAAACTCTTGTTTTCCTTTTTCCTCCCTTTCAATCTCTTGCATTTTTAATTTAAGTTCCATTTCTACATTTGGATTTTCCACTGGAAACTGTTCCAGATCTCCTGGTACAAACACATTTTCATCAATGTAATATTCAACAATCTCTCTAGCCAGTCTTGCTTTTCGCATGGCTGGTTTTACATCTGTCAGCTCTAACTGTCTGCATATTTCTAGCAGTTCTGTCTTTTTAAAAGACTTCAAAACCTCTACGGTTGGTGATGCCAAGAAATCATCCATTGCTGTTGATCTGTCAATATAGATCTAGGAAAATTCAAAAAACAATTTTACAATTTGAAATTTTAGATTTTCAATAAATGACTCACACAATGGTCAATCCTGGACGAGCCCCCACTTTGTTATGGCCCCAATTTGTTATGGCGTCAATTTGTTTTGACGTCATGGACAGCAAGGGATGACAGACAAAATTCTTAAACTTCAACAGATTTAATTAAACAAACACTTAGAACTAATCTACAATCTACCCTATTGACCAAGATTGAAATAAAAAAAAAAGAGAGATATTTACAGTCCCCTGGTAATTGAGATGGGCTGCTATGTTGCGATGTCCTGGGACAGGAAAATGCTCAAACACAGGCAAAAATCCACAAAAAGCTTCACAGGTCTTGAAAAGAGTGACGGGTCTGGTCAAATGTATCCTTCCACAATTTCTCCTTGCAATTTCTCCTACTACCTTTCACAATCTCAATTTTTTTCCTTATATACTCTTTTCCAGCCCCCTCCCATTCTCTGGGACATTCCCCTCTGAGGCATGCCCAGGACATGCCCCAACCTAGCTCCAGACCGGGCTTAACAAAAAAAGTGTCAATACTGCCATCTAGTGGCTTTTTTTTTTTTTTTTTTCCACATTACACAACCAAACCATGGAAATGATGGGTGATTTTAAATTTCTGGGAACAGTTATTTCAAACGACCTGACATGGGAGAACAGTACAAATAATTCTGAAGAGCACAGCAAAGACTGTACTATCTGAAACGCCTTAAAAATTTGGTGTTTGCATGCAAATCTGAGAGAATTTCCACAGGACAGTGAGAGTATTTTCTGACATTCTCGATCACAGTCTGGTATGGTAGTGTTACTGCATGTGAAAAAGCCAAGCTTAATCATGACATAAAAACAGCCCCAAAAATTATAGGTAAGGACATGTCCTGTTTGAATGTTATTTACCAACAACGACTGACCCAATGTGCTACAATCATTGCACAAGACAGCACACACACCACAAACTGTTGCAGATGGAAAGAAAAATGATTTGTATCTGTATGAACACTGTACTTTGCTGACACTTGAGAGGCAAGCTGTTATTTGTGCCATTTATCCTTCAAGATTTTTTTTTTTTTGTGACTTCCAGAAATAGGTTTTTTTTTTCCTGCAACCTAGAAGAAATTTTGGCAGGCCAGCTATTTCTATGAAGATTCAGTACTTTTCAAGGGGAGATAATGGCTCTCAGTATGTGGCAGTAGAACCCCAGCTGATATGAAGCCTAACCCCTTTATTATTGACAAAAGTACATTCAGTGGAGTAATTAAAGCTTACTCATTCTGGAATTCTGCATCCGATGACATGGTGTGATGTTTTCATTGTCATTTTTGTCCATTTGTTCCAATGGACAAGAGACAACAGACATGCAACCCCATTTCCAAAAAAGTTTGGACCGCTTTGTAAAATGTTATAAAAACAGAACGCAGTGATTTGCAAGTCATTTAAACCTTATATCAAAATGAAAATAGTATGAAGACATAATATCAGATACTGATGACCATAAGAGGATTGAGAGCTTGTTTCTAAGAAACTGGACAAAAAGAACAAACTTGGAAGGGCTAACAGGAATGCAGTCCCAATCCTGGACCCTGATTAGGATTGGAAGCTTGTTCAAATGAAATAAATGACAATAAAGACTTAGAGAAACTGCTGTCACTACACTCTAAGTTGCATTCAACAAAAATGAGGAACTTTTTCTATTAATATTGCAATATCCATACGGACCGACCCTGCCGACACAATGAAACCAAGGAACGACACAGTCTTGGCGTGAAAAATGCATTTCTCAGCCTTGACAAAAAGTTTGGCTTTGAGGAGGACCGCAAGCACTTGTCGGACGTGTTGTTTATGCTCCAAGAGAGTTGTTGGGGTTTTCTGGGAAGAACAGGTTCGGTTACGCACAAGTATTAATGATCATAATTAATATTAATAGAGTTATTAATATTAATAGGATTGCTAATATGAGTTAATAGCAGCGGGGCACCACCCTGGGATCAGGGACCAATAACCGAACCAAAATTTTAGTCTCAAAGGAATTGTTTAAGCCAAAATGTCAATATTAGAATATCTACATTTGTGGAATTAACAATGAAGGGTGAAATTCGAACACTGGACCTCCCGACCAGCTGTCACCGCAATAAACATGCACAAATAATCACAGGGAGCTGTTCAGAAATTATAACAGAGTTTATTTAACTTTGGTAACACTGATGGTAATCAATACTACTTTAGTCAACAAACATCTATAACTACCACGAAAGATGGCTACATGTACAAGCAACTAAGATTGAGGGTAACAGACACTGCACACGTGAGGGCGCAAAAGGGAACGAGGAAGGGAAATGGGAGAGCAAAACGGCCGACGCAGTCACGTGAGTGAGTATGTCACCCAGAGGAGGAGCGGGACAAAGGAAGAGCAAGATGGCTGACGCAGCTACGTGAGTAGACACGTCACTAGAAAAGGGGGAAGAGGAAACGGGAGAGCAAGATGGCCGACGTAACCACGTGCGTGGGTACGTCACTCAAAAACGATGACCGGGAAAGTCGAACGGGGAGGAGCGGAGCACAAATGCGGTTCAGCGCACTTTAATGGCAAGATGCGTGAGGCCAGCGAAGTTGCGCTCCCATGCACTCCGTAGCCCACATTCAGGTGTGTGATGCGTGTGGGTGTACGAGTATGTAGGTTAGTCAGAGAGAGACGAAGAGAAATAAAAGAAGACGAGCAACAACCTGGCACAAGCAACATAAAGGGTTCTCACAGCAACTGCGCTTTATTATACAGGAGCCAGACGAGCGAACTGGGGCTCGTTCGCCGTGATCCTGATTCCTTCGCTGATAAAGTACAGTTAGCTAGCTTTATCCGCTCGGCGGCGGACCACACAATAAAAACAACAGCTACAGGATAAGCACAAACAGATGGCACGAGTAAAACTCAGCAGACTTGGCAGTCTGCAAAATCGATGATAAGAACTGAAATACAAATTGGAACAAAAATGTAATAACACGCTAATACTAATCTCTGCCCAAACAAAAGCCTCTTACTTTATAAGCAAAGTCTGTGCGCTGTTTGGCGGAGTTTCCTAGGGCTCCAACGTGACGGCGGGGCTGGCAGTTGGTGCGTCCACAGCGAGGTGATCCACACGTGGGGCAGAGCAGGATGCAGCGGGTGTAGGCATTATTCTTCTTGTTCTTGAAGAATAACGGATGCTCCGTATCTTGTTCTTTTGAGCAAGGCCAGAATCAGAATTGCTTCACTGATCCGAAAGTAATAATAATAAAAATTAAAACCGGGAACAGTTTGCAGCTCTCCAGCTAGTGGGGACTGTGGCCTAGGTTAAAAAAAGAAGTAATACAAATGTTTGCGTTACCGACACCTCTATAGCGACTCGTGTCACTGTGGAAAGGTGCAGTAAGGAGGTGTGTTCTGAGTCTTATAATCCCCTTGACGTCATGGCTGCGTCTTAGGGATCCCCTGGGGTGTCCACGGCTCTTGTCCAATGGGACACAAGAGTTTGAATTCAACCCAAACTTCGCACCTAGGTGCGAGGTGCAAAGACTGATGGGGTTTTGGCGGAATTCCATTGTTAGGCTTTGGACTTTACATGTAGGCCTTTCTTTGTTTAGCCATGTAGTGAGGTCCCAATAATCCCCCCTTTGGTCTGAAGAGTGGGGCGCTAGCCACAGTCTTTAGAGCAACAGAATGGCCGAACAATCCATGTGTTTTGGGGTAAAAGAAGGGGTTAAAACAGTCCAGACAGTTCAGTTTCACAAAGGCTTCCTAGATATTTGGGGCAATGCAGTGTTGTCGCTAAGAATTTCGCCAGGCGGGCTATAGGATAACGCAACCGGGTGCAGCAGGTCAGCCCTCGCGTCCGTCGCAGAAAAATTGAAGTGCACAAGAACCCTATGCAATTTCCGTGCACAGTCTGTGACATCGAAAATCGCAAAAAAAGATTCTTATGCCGCCGTAATAAATAACTGCTGTGACCTTCCAGCATCGCGCGCCCACTTCCCGCTAAAGTCTCGCATGCATGTTTTGCCGCCGATGAACATACCGCGATCCTCCGACCTCGCGAAACGAGCGTAGTTACGCTGTCAGTTTGTCTTTGCTGCATTATTCTGAAGGCACCTGTGCATTCCATTTCATTTACGCTGGCTTCCGTGTTGATGAGCAAGGAAAATCAGATTGGCAATAACGAATGTTTTATTACTTAGTAACCTAATTGCAACATACATTTTACCGAGTATCTTAATCACAAAATGTCACTCAAATTACTTGCCAAAATAAAGATTCACGATAACAAAATTAACTGAATTATTCTGCCCTGGCCGCATTGTTTTTCCTAAATCATGACTGATCCATCGAAACAAATAAAACAACTATGTATTTTAAACGTAGCAGCAAGTAGCCTACATTCAAGGAAGTTTGTGGCCGGATCGTTAGAGCCAAAATGTTTCATCAAGTTCGTCCACCCAATCCAATTCAGAGTCCTGGGTAAGACCGGATGCATCCAAATCATCATCTGACATGTCATCAGAAGATTCCGACATTACCTCAGAATCACTTGAGTCGACTTCTCTAATTTTTGTTTGTTTCTTACTTGCATCTGCCTTGCCCAACGTTAGTGGCAACCGTCTTTGTTTTTTGGCGCCCAGCCAAGATTCGCTGGCCTGCGAAATCATTTTTGTGCATTCCGGGGTACCTAATGCTGGGCCATTAATACTGATATGCATTCAGGCTTCAAATATATCATTTCCAAGACGATTTCTGAGCTTTGATTTTATTCGCCGCATTGCACTCACGCTGCGCTCTGGCCAAGCATTTGTCACTGGAATGCACAGAATTGAGTGAATGACAGACAGAAGACATGGGAAGTTTGGACCATAAGATGATCTCAGCTTTAAAACTTCTTTCATTAACCATTCTGTAGCGGTTTGAGTTTTCGTTCCCGGGTTTGCAATGCATTCCGGCATTTTAGTTCTCATTTCAAGCATATCATACTTGAATTTATGAAACTCGTCACTTAACTGGGCCCTCTTCCTTTCATCATCATGGAAATAATGTTTACCAATTATTTCAATTTCTCTCTTGTCATATTCTCTGAAGGCTGGGTCATCGCGCTTTGGGCATGCAACGGGATTGAGTAGGGCAAATGCGGAAACAACTGGTTTGATATCATCTGGAAATCTCTTGTCAATGTTGGCCGTCAGTGCCTCAACATACTTTCTCAATAATGTTATACAGCCCTCATCACTACAATCGCGCTTCATTAGTTCGCAACAAAGGTCAAGCCTTCCACCCGTCGCTAGATCCTTTTTCAATTCGATCAGTGGACTTCGTGACTCAGATATTTCGTTCAGAGAATCCTCAGCCGCAAGAAGCACTGGGGAAATGCGACTATAGTTCAAAGATGATGTCTGCAAGCATTTGCTCATGCTAGATAGAATTGGTAATACACTCTTTAAAATGTACAGACAGGCAAGGAATTTGTGCGACTTAAACCGTTTGACCAAGCCCACAGCTACTGGTTCTCTAGAGTAGTTCCTTAACGTTACCAGCAAAGGGTAATCGTTGACGAATGCGGACTCAACCGATTTGTCTAAAGAGAGCCACCTGGTGGAGACTGCTCTCTTCAGTTTGCGTATGCCTTTTCTACGTCCAACACCGCGTGCATATGAAATCGAGAAGGAAAGGAGAAATGAGGGGTTTCTGAAAATTGGGAAATTGTTGTTAAAATTTGCCTGTTTTTCTCAGCCGGGCACGCAGGTAATTACAGCCGGGCTTTTCGCCCGGTTCCCGGCTGTTAGCGACAACACTGGGCAATGTCTGGGCAGCAACTGAGGCAATGTCTGGGCAGAGCTTCTAACTACATCTAGCTATGCAAAACATACATCAAGACACAATCCTTCATGCAGCAGGCAAGCATAGCATTAACCCTGGTACAATCATTGACCCTTATTTGATGGTGCTTGCATCAAAAACACAAAAGATAGAATGAGTAAATCAAAGCGGAGGGAAGTTAGGAGAGGGAAGACAGGTAACAGGGGAGTTTGAGATTAATGGGCTTACTCCTCAGAGAGATTGGAGCTAGCCCGTGGGAAGGTCACAGTCTGGTTCGTGAAGCGTGGTGACACAAACAAGAGGGAGTCTAGCTTGGCTTGCAGACTCTGAATGTACTTTTGCATTATGTGTGCGACGATTACCGTGATGACCCAACTACTAAGGAGGAGCAAGAGGGCAACCGTGCCAACAGTGGGCTGTCCATAAGGTGTTGGCCTGCTCATGCGATTAAATGGGGTGGTGGTCAGTCCCGATGGTTTGAGGTTGAACTGCACCAGTTTAGTCCCTTCAGCTAAGAGTTGTTGCTGAAGGGTCTCATCTATCGTGAGGTTGTGGCCCTTAAATGCGTCCATAATCTCAATCTCCACATCATGTCTGTCAGAATTGAGATGATGGAGGACAATGTCACTAATGTGTATTGTGGCCCCTTGGGGAACTGACAAGAACACCGTCTGATTTGGCAAGGTTAGCTTAGTGGTTGTATCATGGCGGTCGTGGGACAACAGGACTTCAGTGGCAGGCGTGCTGACAAGCCATCGATTTCCCGCTCGCTCTACCCTTGCCTCTGTCCTCTCGTCCTTGATGGACATGCTACCTTGGCATTTCTGCTCAGGGGATGCAGTCCTCAAGCCACAGAGGTAGCTGGCCGCATCTTTAATGAAGGGATTGCTTGGACAAACCCAGTGGATGTCCTTTGTTTTAGTACACCTGGTTAGGTTAGGGATAAGATAGAGCGAGGGGTCATCGTCATAGTAGGCGGTTGTTGGTGGTGTTTTAAGGTGCACATGTGTGTTACCTCTCCAAAACCCAACATTTAAAACAGACTTTAGTCTATAAATGTTCTGTCCCTCGACTATAGGTAGGTTGAGGATGAACCCAATCTCTAGGTTAATGGGGTCTACAGAGATTGGGATTGCTTTGCCGAGACTTTATGCCAGATGGACCTGTGAAGGTTGCATAAGAGTGGTAGTAGCGGACTTAAGGACATGCTGTACAAGGTCCCGGGAGGCCAGATAGGCTGGGATTATTCCACTGCTTAGGCTGTTGACCGAGGAGCTGATTTCCCTAATGAGGTCCTGCATTAAATCTTTATGGCTCTACTGAGAGTAGTCTTCTCCCTCTTGGAGCGGAGGCTGCTCCCCCCTACCGGGTGTAGATGCCCCAGCTTTCTCCTTTTGATAGGGGCTTCGTTTTGGTTTCACCTGATCCTGGGGTTGTGCCATATTCTCACCCCCCTGGCTCTGTTGCTGACCCTGCTGGCAAGGTGTTTGATGCCCCTGGGGTCTCACTCTCGGCTTAACCTTATCGTGAGGCATTTCGTGGCCTTCGAGCGTTAGGTCAGTGGTTCCTGAAGTTTGGATTCCCAGAACTCTGGCATCATCATCATGCCTTTTGGGGTGACACGTGCGTGTTTCCCATGCCAGCTGCGCATACTTCCGAATTTCCTGCATGCTTAATTTGTTTGTTCTGCAGTGCATGGTGATGTTGTAGCGCACACTCTCATGGAGGTTGTGCAGGAACAGGGACTTGAAAGCCGGATCCTCCTCCAACCCTGGGGCATTACGTCCCTGAAAGTAAGCAGCCTTTAGTCGTCGGAAGTACTCCCTAGGTGATTCATGTTTCTTTTGCATAATTGCGAAGGCGCTTAGGGTGGCTGAGGCTTGGTCGGAGTACAACGAGTACTCCTCCCGTAAGGCTCGGCAAAGTGCCGAGTAGCGGTCTCGGGTCGCAGGTGGGAGAGTTTCCATGAAAACATGGACGCTCCTGGCTGTCGTTTCCAGATGAGCTTAAGTTTTTCCCGTGACGAAGGGTGAGGCAAGTCAAGGAGGCAGCGCTCTATTTCGCGAAGATAGTCATCAATATTTGACTCCTGAATATTTGGGTCAAACCGCTCTGCATCCCTTGCGAGGGACTCAATTTGGTGGGTGCGCAGGCCACGGTCTCGAGGCGGGCATGGGCCATCTGAGTCGTCAGAGGTCCCATAGTCACTTGGGTCTTTGTGACGAGGGGGTGAGCTCCTTCGCCTTGGCAGTGGTGGTTGGAGGACACTAACGCTGCTTGGGACCCTGGGAAGGTGGCCCCCCTTCGGGGTGATGATTCTACCCTGCTGAAATGCAGTGTGCGGTTCACGCCAGGATGTAATATGCTCCTGAGAATGGGTCACCTGGACCGAGGGAGCGGGCAGACGGAGACTCTCGATAGCTGTCCAGGGCCATGAGCTCAGAGACTGCACGGCTATGGGCCGCTAGGTCCTTAGCCGTGGTCCCTAGTTCAACTGGGGGGGCTCTGCTGCTCAGCTGGGGTTCGTCAAGCCTTTGGAACAGGGCCTTTTCCCTACTCCAAGTGGCCTGAAGTTCTGAACGGAGCCGCTTAGCCTCATCCACATCGGCTGGACTTTCTCCAGGCGGAGGTCTGAATGTGGCAGAGAGAGGGCTGGGTTCGAGGTCGGGGACAGTGTCAGGCGACCTCTGGGTCAATGAGGCGGCACCTGGACTTACCTGGCTAGTTCGAGGATCTTTGCCTCTGACCTATGCCCCTTGCTGGGCAACCCTGAGTTGTGCACGCAGGATTTCAGTGCATCCCTGCAGGTCTCCATACCTCTCTCGCACCTCAGAAAGATCAGCATGGGCGGTTTGGACTTCAAGCAGTAAACTGGCATTGTCCCGCTGCACAGCCGTTCTTCAGCTGTGTGAGCTGCTCTTCATGCTCAGCAGCTTGCAGCTGTGTTTTACGGTGATACAGTAGTATCACCTGATCAAGCACGTCTGGGACAGTGCGTTGAGGCTTCCCAGAGGGTTGGTCAATATAAGCGATGAGATCCTTCAATTGATCATCGCATGCATTAGCACTATAGCTATTGAGATTTTCTCTCTCCGCTAGGGAGGGCTGAAGGAGATCAGCGACCATATCTCGCAGCTCTGGGTCATCTGAGTCATAAGGAGCTTCAGCTCCTTGCCAATGGGGATCTTGTCTGCTCATTTTACTTTTCTAGTAAGGGCAACACCCAGTGGCTCTAAGTGCCTGTCGCAGCCAACTGCGGTAAGGCCGATTTTAATGCACAGGTGAGAGGCTTTACCTGTGACTTTCCAGCTGACGTATCAGCTGCTGACTACTTCGCTGCAGGATACACAAACAGCAGTGTACAAGGAATTAAGATTGCCGAATACACAGACAGCTAATCTTTACATTACGACTACCGGATACATGAACAGCAGTGTACAAGGAGTTAAGATTGCCAGATGCACAGACTGCTAATCTTTTAAATTACGACTGCCGGATACACAAACAGCAGTGTACAAGGAATTAAGATTGCCGGATACACAAACAGCTAATCTTTAAATTACAACTGCCGGATACACAAACAGCAGTGTACAGGGGGAATTAAGATTGCCGGATACGCAAACAGCTAATCTATCCCCTTTTAACCTGCCCAGTTTGAAGGTTAATGAGGTGATTACAGCACCTCTGGTGAGCAGTGTTAGTGTGTTGAGAATCGCAAATCTAAGCAACGTGCTAAGTTGTTATGAAACAATGACAAAACCTTACTAACCGCTAGTACACACCGAAGCAACCAACAGTAAAATGTATGCTTGGCAAATAGCACAAAATGAATCTTTGAAATTGAGACCAAAAGTTTCTGTGAAACTTTCCTTCAATTTGATAATTCAAATGAATATTTCTGGATTTTGCACATGAATATTGCAGTAAAGCTGGTGCGAGAAGTATGAGAGGCCGTTTGAGAGAGAATTCATACTTGCTTTCACATGTACTATCATACTGTCACACAAACACCATCATTCCCTCATACACACACCATCATTCTCTCACGCACACGCTATTATACTCACACACACACACCATCATTGTCACACACACCATCATTCTCTCACGCACACACCATCAATCTCTCACGCACACACTATCATTCTCTCACACACACACTATCATTCTCTCACACACACACACACATCATTCTCTCACGCACACACCATCATTCTCTCACGCACACGCTATTATACTCTCACACACACACCATCATTCTCACACAGCAGAGTCAAAGCAGGTGCGGGCCAGAACCGCAGCAAAAACAGCGCGGGGTTCGCCCCAGGAGGAAAGGAAAAGGCGGCGGTGGCTGTGGTTCATATCGACAGCATTGTACAAGAAAAATTGACGAAGGTAAGTCACACAGTTTAGTTTTCTGTGCCACAAAATTAATTTACGTGTTTTTGAGAGCGAATTTTGCTTATTAAATTAACCTTAAAGGTCTGAGATAGGTATTTAGTAAGTTAGCCTCTTCATCGGTGCTTAGTCATGCTAATGCGTATTAAACTTCATCGGTTTGTTTATAAAAGTCAAAGGTAGGCATATGTCTGCAGTTGTTTGTAAAATTGGAGATTTTTTAACTGCATCCATGATTTTTTACCCTCTACGGAAAGCTAATGTCATTGAGATGACGAATAATACACTTTCTGGACACTCATAAAGAGAGCTAAGAGGCATTGTGAACACACTTTCAACTCGGGCACGCCCCCAAAAAAACAGAGCAAAAATAGCCTCTTTCTGATGGCATTATTCGTGGGAGCCAGGAATACACGGTAAGGAAGTCGAAAGCATCGCCCGTCGTCTGCCTGCCCCAATTCGTTCATTTCTTGGCCTTGTTTCATTTTATATTTCGAGTATATTATATATTTGCACTGGAATCATCATCATCAACCTCGATGTCCAAGTCCAGCAAAAATTCTGACATTTTAAGTGGATTTCGACGTCTTGCTTACAATGTAAAATACGCATACGACAGCCTATGCGACACATATGATCCCACGAGTAACGTCACAGCTCTTGGCCCGATTCTCAGTGCTGTTCAGGGGCGATATTGCCCGTTTTACATCTGTGATTATTCTATTCCGCGATCTCCGAGTGAAAAGTGTTGGTCGTTAGCAGAGTAGGCCTGTTGCATGCCCTTTCGGATGATAGCTACCAAATACATTTTTACTACGTTTCAAATCAATACATGTCTACTTTAAGAGTTTTAATCTATGTTTAAGTGCGTGGGCTAACCACTGTTTTTTGTGTACTCCACACATGTAGTTTTACCAGTCTTCGGATAGCAGCTGTTTAGCCTTGTATCGAGCCTGCCCTGGACTGCTCTAACGGCAGAAAAGTAAGTTATTCAGTATTCTTTGGCTAAAGAGTTAGCCAGCATTCGAGGTAACTTAGTCATTGAAAAAAGTGGGTTGGTTTGATATATGCAAGTCTGTCCGGATGTCACTGGTGCAGAGGTAAGAGCGATATGCGATGCACATAACCGAAAAATTAGTGTTTTTATGTTAGGTTAGTGGGAAAAAAATATATGTTTACGGTAAATCTTTACTATTTAATCAGTAGTCAAACAAAATGTGATGAGACAGGAGCTCAGCAAGCAAAAACAATGAGCTCCAACAGTTTAACATGAGCGAGACAGTCGTCTGCATGTGTGTGTGAGATTTAATGACCATTTGAGAGTAGACTGTATGTATCCATAGTTTTGCGCTGTTTGGTTATAAAACGTTTCAATATGAAGTATACTGTGACATTATTTTATATTGCCATAACCCATATGTTTCAGGTTAATTGGGAACATCAGATTGATTTCAAAATTGTTTAATAAATGACAGCAATGCGGCTGTAATAGTGACAGCCAGAATTTACAGTTTTAGATTCCCGGTAGGAGTGATTTTAATAGTAATTGAGGTAAAGTATGTAAAGTAGAAAGTGAATTTAATATGGCAGAAACTTTTCTTGATCTCTCTAGGGCTGTAAAGAACTTAAAATAATGATTAATGTAATGCAGTGCCTGTTCAAAATGTGCTTGTTATGTTATCAATAATTCAGTATTTTATTAAGTGATATAATAATTATTAAATAATACATGTCAGGAGAAAATGTTATCATATAAATAACATAAGAAAAATTATCTGTCCGAAAATATTGGACCACAAATTAAAAAGGATTTCTCTGACATAGTGGCATGCCATTTTATGAGGTACATCGATTGCTTTCCAATGAATCAAGTGTATGTGTGTATGAATAAAACAATATCACAAGAAAACTGGTTCCAACATGAACTCGATTAAAATAAACTTAAAACCATAGTTGAGATCATTAATTTTGCCTCCATGTTGGAATCTGCTGGACTTGAGCTCCATGAAGGTGTTGTTTTCCCCTCATGCATGTTGACAGGAAGCCGGTCTGCTGTCAAGCTAATATTACTCTGTGATGTTAATAGAGTAAGAAGTACAGGCACTGGTAGTACATACAACGAATTAAGACATTTTTTTTTTCTTTGGTTAGATGTATTTATGTCAAACACTGTAAGTATTTCCCCCCCACAATTAATCTTTTTTAGAGACAATGAAAAGGAGGGAATCTCCATTAACAAGTTCTGGAGTGAGACGGAGGGCTCGCCTTGCTCTAGAAAAACGACTACATAACATTGCGGAAGACAGCGTGGAGGCAGAGCAGACAGATGAAGCTGACACACGTGACACCACCAATGTTATGATTCTAATCTGTTCTGTCATGATCCTGCCATGTTTGTTATGATTCTGCCACTCCCTGTTATGTTTATGATTATGTCTGTTAGGTTTTGCCATGTTCGGTTTCGTTTTTGTACTTTGCCATGTTTTCGTTTTTGCCATTCCCAATCCACTATTCTGTTAGATTCCGGTCCATGTCTTTGTTCATGCCCTGCATTGCACTTTGTCTCCCCTGTCTGGTCTCTTGTTAAGTTACAGCTTCTCCCCAGTCCTGCGTGTCACATGCTTAGGTGATTTCATGGTTTCTGGGTTTCAAACATTCCTTCCAATCTCGTTTGCTTCCTTCGCCTCTCTTTTCTATATTACTAACCAATACTAACAGTTTGTTGTTTTCGTTAAAGTTACTAACCCAAACTAACATTGTATATAATACTAACTTACTAACGAGCACTAGGGATTGTATAGCTGCACTTACTAATTGATTAACAAGCTCTCAGCACTCGCCCTGTTCTAGTCTCCGCCTCTTGCCTGCACTTAGTCTTTGCTGCAATTCAGCAGATCCTCTGCACCTGCTCCACTCTGTCCTACCTCTCATTATCTGTGCACATTAGAACTCCCTAACCGGAGCTGTATGTTTTGTCATAGGTTGTCTCGTGTTCCCTGTCCGCGTTTTGGCTTTTTGCCAATTTCATGTGATTAGGTTCTCCCTCATGTTCCCTCCTTTGTAATTAGTCTGATCCTCATCACCTGATCCTAATCATAGCATGTGACTTCCCTTGAGTGTATTTAAGCTGTCTTCTCACTGCAGTTCCCCGTCAGAACGTTTCCTCTTGCTTACCTGTGCTGCTATCTTTCGCCTTGTATTCATAGTGTTAATCTTCTGACTGGACCGCCCGACTTACGATTTTTGGCTCTGCTCTTTCGTACTTTTGTCTGCATCTGTTTTCGAACCCTTTTTTGCCCGACTACGAGTTTTGTGTTTGCTGCCCTGGTAACGGTTTGGATTTCGCCCTCTGGATTTTGGCTTTGCTTCTCTGACAAACCTGTGCCTGTGTACCGAACCTATTTTTGCCTGACCACGAGTACTGTGTTTGCTGCCCTGGTTTTTTGATTCTGTTTCTGCCCTCCTGGATTGTGATTTTTGGATTGTGGACTCTGTACCTTTGCCTTCTGCCCTGCGGGGGTTACCCCCCTCGCTCAATAAAGCCACTTTACCAGCAATCCTGTGTTCTCGCAACTGGTTCCTGAATGATACCTCACAACCAATGACATAGAAAACCGCAGTGACTCAAGACTCTCTAAGACAGATGAGCATTTTGATACCTTCTGTACCTATGATACTGATGGACTGGCGGTTGGACAAAATACTTCAGAGTCCCTTTCTGAATCAGAGTGCCAGTTTGATCCTAAGCCAACCAGCCTTGTTGAAAGCTTTGCCAATTGGGCTATACAGTTCGGTGTTTCGCTGGTGGCTCTCACAGCCCTCCTTAGTTTACTGAGAGCATACCACCGGACCTGCCCAAGGATGCCCGAACCATCCTTAAAACTAATACAGAATATAAAATCCAACAAAAGTGTGGGGGTTTGTATCATTACAGAGGTATCTTGACAGCACTACATAACACCCTAACCCAGCTGATTCCAAATGTCGCAGACTGCTTTACTTTTAGATTGCAGATAAATATTGATGGCTTACCATTGTTTAAGAGCACAAATTTACAATTATGGCCAATTTTAGGACTTTTGTTAAGCGTCCCAATGAAGGCCCTGTTGTTATTGGCCTTTTCTGTGGTACAAAAAAACCAAAAGCTCCAGATGAATTTTTGAGTGACTTTACTCAAGAGTTAAAGCAGCTGCAGGAGGGATTTCATATCGGAGGGCAAAAGGTTCATATTGAACTGGATTCCGTTGTTTGTGATGCTCCTGCTAGAGCTTTTGTTAAAAACATAAAGCCTCACAATGCCTATCACGGGTGTGATAAATGTTGCCAGCCAGGTTTTTATGTAAACAACAGGATGACTTTCCCCATAAATGATTTTGTGTTAAGGACTGATTTGTCATTTTCAAACAGAGTTGATGAGGAGCATCACCTTAAAGGACCACATGGATTTTTTGGTCTAGATGTGGGGATGGTGACTCAATTCCCTCTGGATTACATGCATCTTGCATGTTTAGGTGTCATGCGTAGATTGCTGAACATATGGCTGAGGGGCCCCTTGAAATTTCGCCTCTCCTCTAGTCTTGTTGAGAAGATTTTGCAGAGTCTGATTCAGATGCGTGCTTATATACCAGCTGAGTTTGCAAGGAAGCCAAGGTCTCTCAGAGAGCTAGACCGTTGGAAAGCAACTGAACTAAAACAGTTTCTGTTGTATACTGGTCCTGTTGCTCTGGTTCCATATTTGGACAGTAATTTATACAACTTTGTTATTTTATACAGGCATTTGCATCCTTGTCAGTCCTCAGCTATGTTCTTTGTATAGTAATTATGCAGACATGCTGTTTAGAGCATTTGTTAGTCATTTTGGTCAGATTTATGATAAAGAAGCCTTGGTGTACAGTGTGCATGGCATGGTTCACCTGTCAGGAGAAGCCCAGCTGCATGGTTGTTTGGATTCCATCTCAGCTTTTCCTTATGAAAATTACATGTGTAAACTGAGGAGGTTCGTGCGAAAGCCAGAATTTCCCCTTGCACAGATAATAAGAAGGTTATCTGAAGTAGAAAGGATCAGTACAGTTGAGTTGCCGTTGAAGGACTTGAGAAAGCAACATAATGATGGACCTGTTCCTCATGGTCTTAGCCCAAGAGCACAGTACAGGGAGCTGCACACTAAACAATGGTCAATGAAACTTTCCACAGGTGATAATGTATTTGCTATCAACGCAGATATTGGTGTCATTCATAACATCATTCGGTCTGAGGAGGGAATACATGTGGTATTTAAAGTACTCCCATTGATGGAAAATTTCTTCAGTTATCCAATGAGCTCTGATTTTCTGAGGGTATTTATTGTGTCTCCACCTACAGGACCATTCAAGGTAGCCAGAATGTCACATATCTCTCACAAGTGTGTCCTGCTGCCGTACAAAGATAGGTTTGTTGTCATGCCGCTCTTACATCTCCCCAGAGGCAATAGAGAGAGTGGAAACAGACACCAATCGACCAGTAAAGTGCTATACAACCACCACAATGACTCTTCACCTGTTAAATTAAGGTTAGTTTAGCTAAAATAGTTGCATAGGGCCTCTTTAATATCATTGCTGATGTAAAATGTAACATGAAATTAAAACCAACAAAACCTTATTAGAAAATTGAAGTCAAGACAATGTGACATAGTTATTTATTTCTGTTTAAATTGTGATTGATCTATCCAGAATCATCATTTAATAATGAATAGCTTGATTATATCAACAATGAGTCTTTTATCAACAATGATTGTCAGATTGTGCCTGTATGTACTGTAACCTGCCTGTAAGAGTATCTGATACTCCGACAGCACAATCTGAATAACAATGTTGATAAAGAAGCTAGCTGAAAGCTGAGGACACTCATGTGGTGCAGAAACAGAATCTTAGCGACAAGATTTTAATTGATACTGATAAATTGATAAATTTAATTGATAAATTGATACTGCACAGATAGTTGGTCAAACCATGGTTTTCACAATTGTTGTTTTGTAAAATTGTTCATATTGTCATTGATTTATTTCAAGAAAAAATATTGGTAAAATAATTCTAATTAGCTCTTTTCCCTCCATTAAGATGGTAATAATTGATTTGCATTGCACATTTTTCACTCAGATGGGCTGATCTTACCATTTATCAGCCCTTGTAAAACATGTAGCTGTGGGGGGTTCACATAAAATAAGTTTGTTAATTTTTTTTTTTCACTTCTTTTTTATTTCATTAAGATAGTCATAGATGTATTACAGGTCGTGTAGATTGGCTTATTTCACCATATCACTTTGTGAAAAACGTGTAGCTCGCAAGGGGCTCTGCCCCTTGAACCCGTCAAGACCCAACTGGGGCTTGCGCAGCCCCCAGACCCCCGGCGTCTTGTAACCGCCTATAGCAATTAAATTTCCTGCTGTCAGAAAGATTAACAAGAACCCTGCAGATGACACAAGTAAAACAGAAAGCAACTTTTTCATCATAAGTTATAGCAAACAATAAGCTTGAAATTTCAAAGCCCTTCAGTACCTTGGACAAAGAGAAATCCCTCGCCAATTCCTTACATGAAGTAAAATGTTGGTTTGTGATTTTGTTGGGTTAGAATCAATGTCAGTGCTCACATGTTTAACCACTGCCCGATTTTAGCAAAACAGTACACTACAGTGATAATATACAACAAAGTGCCAGAATCCCTTCATAATAACGGGTGAAAGTCCATATATCACTTTAGGGGTCTTCATGGTAAAGTGTAGAAATAACCATAATAATGTAAAAACTAACAATTAAACATACTCAACATGATTTTAACCTCATAAAATGTAGTATTTTGATAAAAAATTTACATGGTTGCCATGGAAACAACACTTTAATGACAAAATCTGAAAATATTTTGTGACACTGATATTTGAGCCCCTAAGAACCATACCGGGCCATCCCGCACTTTCGGTGAAATTGAGTTGATGTAGTCAGCATGTGCAGAAAACTGAGATCTACATTTCCTAAATGAGCCAACCCAATCTACACACATTGATTGTTCATACAAGCAAACGTCCCCTCTGCCACTGAACATATGCACTGCACTGCCTCATCCATAGTGGGCCATCCCACAACTTTTCCATAATTCAATGTAAACATGGCGGCTGGGTATCTCACTGATGAGGAACTGCTTGCTATGATTGATGATGATGGTGAAGTGGAAGATAATGGAGACCCAGAGTTTGACCCAAATAAATCTGACGATTGTTCCGCTTCAGAAGGAGGTACTTTTCACTTTAATTGAAACAGAAGGGCATCCAAAACCTGCATAAGAAGTGCATCACGTAATTTTACATATCTTGAGTTTTTAAAATAAGCAGTGTTTCTAGTTCCCAGATACTCTAGATGACACAGGAGGCTGGCAACTTTGAGTCCCATTTTCTCTAAAGTTCCCCAACATGGGTTGGCCCAGTATGGCTCTTAAGGGCTCATTTCAATAACCCATGGTCAGATTTTACTCGAATTAGTCTCATATGAAAGGTTTAAGATATTTCTATGAAATGAAATAGGATTTTTTTTGTTTGGAACATTTATGAATATTTAATGAGCTCTGTTATGTAACCATAACGAAAATCTGTATCATCAACTTGCTTCATTTTCAAAATTAACCCCCTAGGGATGCACCTATCTAGACAATCCTATGTCATTTCATAGATCTCCAACAGATATAACTGCAGTCCAATTTTCAAGTCTATCAGATGAATATTAATGATTTTATGAATGCCACAAGGTTGAAGATCAGTCAAAATTGTGATTTTCGGTAATTTGCATTTAAAGTCACAAGTAACAGTTGAGGCAGAGGAAAAACCTAGATTCTTGGTGTTTACTGGCATCTCACTGTAGCCCTTTATTTATTTTATTTTAATTGACATTTTTACCATGAAGACCCCTTAAGAGTTGAGAACCTTCTCTAATTTACACTGAATCACTAATTCACTCATTTTTTAGATTCTGAAAATGTAAGCAATGTTCTGATTGTCTCGCTCAGCGTTGGTTGATCCTCGAATTGCAACGCGGGGCGGTTCGGACCTCAACCATCATACAATTTGGGTTTTTTTGTGCAATTGGCACATAATTAAAATTGTTGCTGTTATCATAATTTTTATATTTAATATCTGTGTTGGAGGACGCCTAGCTAGGTGATGGAGTGATAACAGCAATAATCAGAAACACAAGTATACTGTGACAAAGCATTTCAAATTACGCCATGCATTATATAATCTCCCCAGAAGTTCACCTTTGTCAGCAATGCAAACACAAACATATTTACAATTTATAGGGGAAAGAATTCCGAATTCAAAATTAATCAGTATTGAATGAAATCACTGCTTTTTCGGATTACCTTGAAGTCTGGGTACCCAGAGAAACATCTGGGTGTGTAAAAACATCAAGTGTACGTTCAGTCCAGAAAATTTAGAGTTTAATTTATAGTGCTGCTACACGTGGTAATAGCATATAACAGCAGCAGCCTCATTACTAATGATATACCAGGTTGCTAGGGCATGCGCAGCATACGAGTTTGCAATATTAAATATTAACATTATGTTTTAAACCCCCTTCTCACTAATAAAACTCTCAAAATATACTGGCTCACCCTTTTAGCTAAAAAAGCTGAAAAAGTGGAGGTTGGATACGGAATTCCTTCCATTTACTGGTAGTTGACAATATTTTATTAGACGCCCAGTCTAGTTTGAGGACAGGTTTACTAGTCCGCCATAATTGTATCTCCCTGACGATGATAGTCGGGAGATCCAATGGTTTAGTTCCGGGGCCGCCGCAGAGATTTTCTGTTCCAGGCTCTGGAGGCTTCAAAGTTTATAGGATTTTTCTCTAAATTTCCATAGTCAAAGATGTTTATTTGGCAATGCTCAAGATCAATTCTCGGCAATTTCCGACATCCAATATGGCCGCCGGCGGCCATTTTGTCTTTTTTTTTTTTTTTGCAGGTTTTGTGTTTTCTGCTCATTTTGAGCCACATTTACATATACATACATGTACAGGGATGCATATTAATGTCATAGCAAAAGTAAAAACAGTAACATTGCGGCTGTAAAAATTTGCAAGCGATCTCTCATGGGGATTGGGGAGATACACGACTCGGTCCCTGTGGTGACCGAGTTATCTAGTTTCTACTAGTGCGTGGCTAGTGAACTACCGCAAACTTCGAACCCTGCATTTGAGTTAATCACAGCCTTATTAACTTGGGCATATTGCATGTTTTCTCTCAACAGGAGCTGTAAGAAAGAACCAGGCTTCTTCCAGTGCAGCTGATAAAGAGATTGATTCTTATGCCATCCGTTGGTTTAACCTCGCCGCTGACCGTGGGGGTGGCCGGAAAGAGCGCGCAAAGGCCAAAGAGTTATCCACTGAGGTAAATTCCAGATACAAGTACCATTGCTGGAGATTGTTTTTATGCCTATGCGCCAGTGATGGCCAGAGGCATTGTTTTTTCAGGTTGTTCATTTATTTGGGCTGTTCTCGTGACCGCAATATCTCAAGAACGCTTTGAGGGATTTTCTTAAAACTATACACAAAGTTGCTGAAACTCAAGGATGAACTGATTAGATTTTGGAGGTAAAAGGTCAAGGTCACTGCGGCCTCATGTTCAACATGTTCCTCCCATGCTTATGAACATGATATTTCATCAATGCATTTGTTCGTATTTCTTCAGTTTTTATCCCACCGGTATGTATACCGTGGGATATAGTCATCGCCCTGTCCGTCCGTCCGTCCGTCCGTCCGTAATCATTTTCGTTTCCGGAGCAGAACTCAAAAACTATACCACTAACAAACTTCATATTTGGTATGCAACCCCTTAGGGTGCCATTGTGCCTTTTATGGGTTTCAATTCCATTGGGCCCCAAAATTTTTGAAATTTTCACCAAAAACGCCCCAAATTTCGCCCCCAAATTTTTTTTTTGGTATGCAATTTAGGGTTTCCTTTTGAGCAGAACTCAAAAAACTATACCACTTACAAAAACTTCATATTTGGTATGCAATTTCCCTTAGGGTGCCATTGTGCCTTTTGCGGGTTTTAATTCCATTGGGCCCAAAATTTTTGAAATTTTCACCAAAAACGCCCAAATTTCCAACTTTGTTTCGTTTCCGGAGCAGAACTCAAAAAACTATACCACTTACAAACTTCATATTTGGTATGCAATTTCCCCTTTTGGGGTTTCATTTGTGCCTTTTTGAAATTTTTCACCAAAACGGCCCAAATTTCAATTCCATTGGCAGAACTCCTATAATTTTTGAAATTTTTCACCAAAAAAAATTCCATTGGGCCCAAAATTTTTTTTTTCACCAAAAAAAACCCCAAATTTTTTTTTTTGTTTTGTTTCGAGCAGAACTTACATACCACACCACTTACATACTTCAAATTTGGTATGCAACTTCCCTTTAGGGTGCCATTGTGCCTTTTGCGGGTTTCAATTCCATTGGGCCCAAAATTTTTGAAATTTTCACCAAAAATGGCCCAAATTTCCTTTTTTGTTTTGTTTCCGGAGCAGAACTTACATACTATACCACTTACAAACTCCATATTTGGTAAGCATCTTACCATTGCAGGGTTGCATTGTTCATTCTCTGAGACTATAAATTCCATAATTTGCATTTTTCAAATGTTTTAACAACAATACAACAACGGCACTCCAGGTAGTCTACTTCCTCGCAGTGAGTGCTGGTAACATGAACAGCAAGATGCTAAAGGTGATTATACTTCTGATTGATGTTGTCATCTTCCCTGCACTTGGTGTTCGGTGTGCTTTCATCAAATATCATCATTGCTCAAATCCCCTTTCCTTTGCCTATTCAAGTATATATAAGTATTAAATTATTAAAGGGATGAGAAAGTATACAACTCTCCTGCAATCAGTAACTCACAAATTATGTGGGGACCGGTGGGATATGTCATCTTCTGATGACTCTTGTGTTACAATGGTCCACTTGGACTCAAAGATAATGAAATTAGATTTTAGAGGTCACTGGGAACTCACCTTTTCCACCCTCCCCTCGACAAAACAAGTCTGTCTGGAGCCGCAACATGCATTAGAGCCTTATAACTTCTTTGAACTGTACATTGCCCCTTTTAAGTTAAATAAATAAATTAAATAATGAACTTGAGGTGGCTAAACAAGCATTCAGTCTATCAATATTATTACAAGACCAAAATGAAGTATTAGTATTTTCAAATGTTGCTTCCCTGCAGTGGGCTCTTAATGCTAATTATGTACTTGAACTTTGCATTTCTGTGACAGTAACAGCCCCCTTTCTTACTATTTGCATACTGTAGTGTTGCATAGGGCTCATTAAGCCCCCACCCCAAAAAACATCAGTGATGCTCATTCTGTCCTAATCTGTTTGCAGATGCCTCCTGGGAATTCAACAGAATCTTAGGAAACAAAATGTTAACCATGTGATGCCCTCCACCCGTTCCTTTGCATCATTTAGAGAAAAAAAAGTTTTTTTCAAGACTGTATTTATTTTAGACACCAACTGTTATAGTTTTTGACAGTGTACGTTGACTTTGTCACTGATGAAATGATTTTAAAGAAAGATACTAATCGTTCTCTGCATGAAAGTTTAGCCCCTTTGAGCAGATATAGACGCCGGTATCCGTAAATTCAGAATTTAATTCCTAAATTATTGTAGCCCCCGGACAAAGTTGGGTGGCTACTATAGATTAATGTGTGTTGTCTCCGCTGTGTCTGCGTCTGTAGACACTTCCTTGTGGACACTGTAATTTTTAACCGATTACATTCCTATTTGCTATGGACATGTGTTGTACTTCACTTATGACTCCTATTGATTTTGATTGCCATGGCAATAATATTGGCTGAATAATGCGCATATTTGTGGCAAAACATAGAGATTTCCTTGTGGAGATAGTACATGCTGCAATTTTTGACTGATTAATGTTTGGTATGGACATGTTACATTTCACTATGACTCCGATCTATTTAGGTTGCCATGGCGACAGTATTAGCCGAATTATACGCACATTAGTGGCAAAACAGAGATTTCCTTGTGGACGCAGTACAGGCTGTAATTTTTGACCGATTACTTTCATATTTGGTATGGACATGTCATACTTGCATTATAACGCCTATTGCTTTTGGTTACCATGGCGACGGTATTGGCCAAATAATGTGCAAGAAAGGAGAGATGCGGGTTTTCGGCGGCTACACCCCTGCAATCGTGGCCGATCGGACTGTCTACTTCTGTAATTGAATTTCGAAATGTCTTCCTTTACTGGAATAATTTTCCACAGTCTCTGTGACACAAGTACTGAGTCATAAAGCTTAAATCGGCTCATGCATAACAGGAAAAATTGCCATTATTTGTATTCTGCGCGAAGGGGTTAAATTAATTTTGATATTGAGTTGTTCTATCAACCAGTTCTAGCTGGATCCCCATTGTTTTTGTTTCTCATTGTTTTTTGTATTTGTATCTGTATTTCCATTTGTCTTCAATGAAATGATATCAAACATTTTTTGGATAGTATGTATCACATTTCAAAAGCTCAAACCAACAGTTTTTCCTCTGGAGAAAATCAGTTTATGATTTGATCTACAGTTGTGCTCAAATGTTTGCATTCCCTGGCTGAATTTGTAATGGCCAGGGAAAACACATTTCTTTTATGTCTTATTGGATTCATATCCAATTGTAGGTCATGTAGAATGGCATAATGATCAAATAAAACAATAAGGGAAAACATAACGCTTTGCTGAATACCCCTCGGCCCGGACAAGATTTCCTGCCTCAAGGTCACAGCGCTAAGTTAAAAGGTCGAATCCAGCAAAAAAGCTGACGTTGCGCATCTGTGTGTCACAGTGAGTTACCATACCAAATTTGGTGAAGCTGCGATCAGTAGTTGCTGAGTACTGACCCATACAAGATTTCCTGCCTCAAGGTCGCAGCGCAAAGGTCAAAGGTGGAATCCAGCAAAAAACGTGACATTTCACATATATGTGTGACAGTGAGTTACCATACCAAATTTGGTGAAGCTGCGATAATTAGTTGCCGAGTACTGACCTGGACAAGATTTCCAGGGTCAAGGTCACAGAGCTAAGGTCAAAGGTCAAATCCAGCAAAAACCTGACATTGCACATTTATGGGTCATTCTGAGTTACCATACCAAATTTGGTGAAGCTGCAATGATTAGTTGCCGAGTACTGACCCGGGCAAGATTTCCAGTGTCAAGGTCACAGAGCTAAGGTCAAAGGTCAAATCCAGCAAAAAACCTGACATTGCACATCTATGGGTCATAGTGAGTTACCATACCAAATTTGGTGAAGCTGCGATCATTAGTTGCTGAGTACTGGCCCGGAAAATGTCACCCGGACAAGATTTCTAGGGTCAAGGTCACAGCGCTAAGGTCAAAGGTGAAATCCAGAAAAAACCTAACGTTGCACATCTATGGGTCATAGTGAGTTACCATACCAACTTTGGTGAAGCTGTGATAATTAGTTGCCCAGTACTGACCCGGGCAAGATTTCCAGGGTCAAGGTCACAGAGCTAAGGTCAAAGGTCAAATCCAGCAAAAAACCTGATGTTGCACATCTATGGGTCATGGGGAGTCACCATACCAAATTTGGTGAAGCTGCGATCATTATTTGCCGAGTACTGGCCCGGACAAAATCATGGACGTACGACAGATGACGGATGACAGACACGCAGGTGACGACAATACCCCTCCAGGCCGGAGTCGGCCGAGGGGTAAAAATGAAATGAACCCTCTTCAAAAGTGTGCATATACCTAGTTCTTACTACTATGTATTGCCCCCTTTAGCATCAGTAACAGCATGCAGTCTTTTGTGATAGTTGTCAATGAGGGCCCTAATTCTCTCAGGTGGTGCAGCTGCCCATTCTTCCTTGCAAAATGCCTTCAGCTCCCGCAAATTTTTTGGTGGTCTTGCATGAATTGCACATTTGATATCTCCCCAAAGTGGCTCGATGATATTGAGGTCAGGAGACTGTGATGGCCGCTCCAGAACCTTCACCTGTCTCTTCTGTAGCTACTGGAGGGTCAACTTGGCCTTGCACTTTGGATTGTTGTCATGCTGGAAAGTCCAAGTGCGTCCCATGCGCAGCTTTTGTGCTGAAGAATGCAAATTGTCTGCCAGTATTTTCTGGTGACATACTGCATTCATCCTGCCATCAATTTTCATGAGATTCCCTGTGCCTTTGGAGGTCACACACCCCCAAAACATCAGAGAGACACCACCATGCTTTACAGTGGGGATGGTATTTTCTGGCATATTTTAGGCAGGCTTTATCGTGGGATTGGTGCAATAATGGCTGCCTTCTAGCAACCATGTTGCTCATTGTTGTTTAACTCTTTCAACCCCAGATATTCTAGCATCACTATACCCTTCAACCCCACAGCCCTCTGTAGAGGGCTGGTCATTATCTGGACATTGTATCTTACTGTTATCTCTGGAATCCCATTAAATGTAACCTGATATGTTCCAATCAATTAGTCAGATTGTTTGAATTTTCCCTACAGGAATTTGGGGTTGAAGGGAATATGTTGGTCAGCCCTCTGTAGAGGGCTGTGGGGTTGAAGGAGTTAAATATCTCCTTACCATGCTCCTTGAAACAACCACACCATCTGTTTCCCGAGCATCCAGTATTTCTCTTGAGGCAAATTGTGGATTTTTCTTTGTCCCAAACAATTCTTCTCGCAGATTGAGCTGAAATCTTTCTCTGCCTTCCTGACCTTGGCTTGGTATCAACATATCCCCTCATTTTCCACCTCTTAATCACAGACTGCACAGTACTGACTGGCATTTTCAAGTCTGTGGATATCTTTTTATATTTATCTCCCATCTTTAAAAAGTTGAACTACCTTGTTATGAAGGTCCCAAGACAGTTCTTTTCCGCTACCCTTGTCTGGCCAGATAGTGTGTCTAATTGGGAGCTAACAAACTCAATGACTATACACTCATACTAGTCACAATGAAAAAGCCGCAGGTGTGGAAAAATTAACCCTTAATAGCCATTTAAACCTGCGCATGTCACCTTGTGTCTGTATAACAAGGTCAAACATTCAAGGGAATGTAAACTTATGATCGGGGTTGTTTTGGTGAATTCCATTATCACTGTGATTTAATACAGAGCCAAGCACCTATGATGATAAATGACTTCATATGATCACACTCCTTAAATAAAAGACAAGTTTTTTTGAAAGATGAGACATATTTTCCAATTAAATGGCCACATTTCGCAAATTCAGTTAGGGTATGCAAACTTTTGAGCACAACTATGTTTTGTACATAAAGTTTTACAAAATCTATGAATTTTCTCTTCGTAACCGACTTCTTGGCACTAAATGAATGAGTGACACACCCTTTGAGAGAATCTAATTTTATTGCATTTTAATAACTGCAGCACTTTGATCAACTGAGATTGTTTTAAAATGTGCTATATTAATAAACTTTGACTGATTGATTGAATTGCGTGTAGTAGTCATTTAAATTCCTCATGGATGTGAATAAGTTATGCTTCTCCATGTTTCAGTGATTGATTTATTCATTCCTTGATTCACTGAATAAGCATAAAAACCATACTGGAGCCACATACCTGTTACTGTATTTGGTACAGATTAGGTACGGATCTGTGACCAGATGTCATAGAATCTGGTCCAACTCTGGTGCAGATCTGGTATGGACTTGGGCCAGATGTGAACAGATCTGGTTGGGTCCAGTATGTATTCGGTAAAGATCCGTTCCAGATATGGTACGGATCTGGGCCAGATATGGTACGGATTTGGGCCAGATATGGTATGGATCTGGGCCAGATGACCATCATGTGGTATGGAGCTGGCCCGGAGCTGGCCCAGTGCTGGCCCAGATAAAAAAGACAGATCCGCACCGGTATTGGCCCGTTGTGCTAAAAGACACTGGGCCAGATCTGTTGGCCACATCCGGACCAGATCTTATCAAGGATCTGGGCCAGATCTGGGCCAAATGACTTTTGCTGTCTGGGTAGCCTACTAGCTATAAGGAACGCAAATTGCACGAAGCTGGTTTACTCCACGACTTCGCTTTTTATGGATCTATAGCCCCGTTATGTAGCCGAGTAAATACTAAAATTTAAATGGTTTGAGTGAATGTATTTGGCTACACTTATAATATAGTAAAAGGAAAATTGAAACGAGGTTCCGTAAATTTATAAGTGCTGGAATCTCACAGCACTTCTATCAATGGTTTGGTTTAGCAATAGAAAATACGCGAAACGGGGCTTTAGGCTCTGCAAGCGTATAGCTTACGAGTAGTTACAGACTATGGTAAAGCAATAGCATTATATACCGGCTGCTATCACCCAGCGGAAACAAGGAAGATGGTTCCAGTTGACTGATGCAATAGCAGCGCTCCAGGCCTTAATTGGCTGGTGCATGTGCTGGACCGTAATAGAAACCGAGAACCTGACGGGACAGTGGTGGGACACGATCAAAAAAAAAATAATCGAATTAATTAGAGGCTTTGTAATTAATTAACTGATATCGATTAATCTGGAACCATCACCATATGAGCATCCGTTATTCTTCAGTAAGAGAAGGATAACGCCTACACCCGCTCTCTCATCGACCCACTGCATTCTGTTCTGCCCCACGTGTAGACCACATCGCTGTGGACGCACCGACTGCAAAGCCCCGTCGCCACGTTGGAGCCCGAGGAAACTCCGCCAAACAGCGCACGGACCCTAAAGATGTGTGGCCTATGTTCAAGTAGCCAAGAATGTCCTAAAACAACAGGGAAAACTGGGGAACTGATCAGGAGAAACCGGATTTCCTCTGAATGACCGCCAAATGGGACGAACATAGTCAATAATTCAGAGGCCTCGGTTATAAGCCCAGTTCCCAACGGGCGACCGTCCAAAGACCTGATAGTGCGTGAATGTAAAAGAGGGCAGATGGGGAAGGAATGTTTCCTAGCCCACTCCGCATCCATAAAACAATCTATGGCCCCTGAGTCCAAAAATGCCTCCACAAATATTCTCTGTTTCCCCACAGTCAATTCTACTGAAATAAATGTTCAAAAGGGAGATTGGGTCTGTCCCTCTAGCGCCCCCTATTCCGCTAGAGGGACTTGCCATTTCCCTTAAGCTCAGGGCAGCGCGGACGGATATGTCCCAGTTTGTTACAATAATACAAATAATACGTCTGCGAACGGGCTTACGAGCCCGGCTCTCATATGAGCCATCAACCTGCATGGGCTCACTGGGAGTGGAAGTTTCAGTGGGCGGAGTTGGGGCTTTATGCATGTTGCAAGGAGTATTAACCCTGTTGCTAGCAAGAGCCAGTGCAGTACGTTTCTCCTTGTTTCATTCGCGGATACGATTGTCAATTCGCACCACAGTACGAATCAACGAATCTAAGGAAACGTAAAGAAACACAAGGCTCCAATGTCGCCAGAGCCTCCAAAACCTCCTCAGCCAAAGCGTGAATAAACACTGTCATAAGAGGTGCCTCTGGCCACCCTGTCTCTGTGGCCAGGGAGCGGAAAAAAATAGAAAACTCCGCGACGCTCTCAGAGCCCTGCCTTAGATGCATTAGTCGCGTAGCTGAGTCCTGACCACAAACATCCTAATCAAAAACAGAAACCATTTCTCTCACGAGAGTCTCCACTGAATTAACGACTGGCGAACCAGATCGAATGAGTGGCCCCACCCAAGTGAGGGCTGTGCCGGTCAACAGGGATAAAATAAACGAAACCGTCGTTCTTCATTCGAGAACCGTGAGGGTTGCACTTTAGAAAATATTTCACATTGAGCAATGAAATCTTTACATTTTCCTGCCTCACCTCCATATCTTGGGTGTAACTGGAGTTTAGGCTCTGGGGGAAGATGAACGGATTGTGCTTGTGAAACATTTTGTGTAATTTGAGCAGACAATGCTCTAAGACTCTCAGTGAGACTTAATAGAACGGTTTCCTGTTTCTGCATGGCATTCGCCTGTAGGCGAATTCTCTCCACCAGCTATCCCTGTTGATTGCCTAGACTAGTAAGGCCCTTGCCATTCCCAGCTAGCACTGAATGTTGGTTAGCAACAATCTTCTCTAGAGTAGCTGCTGCTGGCGACTCCATGTCTGGCTGGAGTGTGCTGTAATGGCCGAACAAGGAGGGAGGCCAAATGCAGCAGTGGGAGAGAACGAGACCAGCAAGGACTTAAAATACCAACAGGGAGAAATGTAAACGAGGCAACAGAAACAGCTCTCGCGCTTCCAAAAAGGACTTCCAACAATCCGAACCAGGAAGCAAAGCAAGAGAGGAAAAACAAACAGGGAGAGCGAAAGGGAAATAACTCGAGGACTGAGAAAGACAAAGCACCTAAATTGGTGCGACACCAAAGAAAGAGAGGGAAGGAATCAAAAAGGAAAATTCCCTAAAGAAATAAATCGCAAATAGACCGCAAAGGCTTTCGCCACAAATCCTTTACTAGAGATAACTTCTGGCTGCAGTGAAAACTGAAATCAGACACTCCAGCAAAGGAGGCGTGGCGGACATCCGGCTGATATAGACTTAGGGGAACACGCCGCCCACGCCTGATGAACCAGCTGGGAAAAGAATCCGATAGAGAAGGAATTTGATATTGTCCCGCGACAAGATAAGTATTTCCAGTGCTTCGAGAAGGTAGCTAAGAGTTGTCAGTGGCTAAAGGAACACTGGCCTCTGATGTTGCAAACTGTCCTCAAGGGTAAAGCTCAACAAGCCTATTTGGTTTTGTCTGCAGATGATTCCTCTGATTATGAGGTTGTCAAAAAGGTTATTTTGACAGCTTATGAGTTGGTTCCAGAGGCTTACTGACAGAAATTCAGAGGTCTGAAGAAATCTGACAATCAGACTTATGTGTAATTTGCTAACGAGAAGACGGTTTGCTTCGAGCGCTGGTGTACTTCTATGGAGGTCAAGGATAATTTCAACTCACTAAAAGAGATGGTGTTAGTTGAAGAATTCAAGAATTGTGTCAAGGATGATATTAAGACCTACCTTAATGAGAAGCAAGCACTGAATTTGCAATCAGCTGCCAAGTTTGCAGACGAATATGTTCTCACGCATAAGCCCAAATTTCAGTCTAGCAGTAATAATAGATGGTCCCAATTTCAGAAGAAAGGTAACGGTGATACCCAAGATTCCTCACCAAAGACAAAGACAAAGACAAATCTGGTGATGGTGCTCAGAAATCCAGTCAAAGGTCTGATCAAAGTGTGAAAGCTGACAGTGACAAAAGTGGTCTAGTTTGCAATTATTGCAAGAAATCTGGTCATGTTACAACTAACTGTTGGTTCCTTAAAGCTAAGAAAGAAAAAGAAAAGGATACCAAGCCAAATGCCTTTGTGAAGACAAGGTTAGAAACCCCTGTAGTAGATGACCGATCTGCTAAATTGCCTGCTCCTTGTGAGGCTAAGAAGCCTGATACTGCTGACTTTGTGAGGGAGGAATTTCTTCCATTTGTGTCAGAGGGATTTGTGGCTCTGAATGAGCATTCTCCTCCTGTCCCCATATATATCCTAAGGGATACCGGAGCTTCTCAGTCACTTTTGTTGATGGACTCCTTGGAGTTACGTGATGAGACCGCTCCTGGGGATTTCATACTTGTACAAGGTATTGAAGGGAGGACTGTATCTGTACCCCTGCGCTCTGTATTCTTGAAGTCAGATTTAGTTACAGGACAGGTAAAGGTGGGACTTATGTCAAGTCTACCTATCAAGGGTGTTTCTCTGTTGCTAGGCAATGACCTGGCTGGGGGTAATGTAGTTCCCCCTGTTCATCTTACTTCACAGCCGAGCACTGAAGATGGCGATGAAGACCCATCTCTGTATCCTTCCTGTGCAGTGACTCGTGCTATGGCCAAGAAGGCTCAAGAAGAAGATGATGTGGTGCCGTCCAGCACCTTGAATAGTCATGACTCAGGTGGTTCGCCTCATGACTCTGTTCAGCCTACTATGGTTTCTCCGTTTGAGGACTTATCAGACACTTTTATCAGTTCTCTATTCAGCCAGCCAGATGGGTCTGGTGATTCTGATGTGTCTGGAGACTTGTCTCTGTCCAGAAAGCGGTTGATTCAGCAGCAAACCAATGATCCTGAAATTTGTGTACTAAAGAAGAGAGCCCTTCCTGATGAAGAAATAGACGCAGTTCCAGTTGGGTACTATCTCAAGGATGGAGTGTCGATGCGGAAGTGGCGCCCTCCTGATATCCCTGCCAATGCAGATTGGGCAGTGGTCAAGCAAATTGTTGTTCCGAAGGTCTACAGGAATGAGATCTTAACAATGGCTCATAGTTTGCCTTTAGGAGGTCATCTTGGTGTTAACAAGACTGTTGACAAGATCATGAAACACTGGCCTGGACTTCGGAAAGATGTTTCCAACTTTTGCAAAACCTGTCACACTTGTCAGGTAGTTGGAAAACACCAGTTAGACCCACCTGTAGCTCCATTGCAGCCTATCCCAGCATTTGGGGAGCCCTTCTCCAAGGTCATTGCTGATTGTGTTAGTCCATTACCCAAGACTAGATCTGGAAATCAGTACTTGTTGACAATCATGTGTGCATCTACCAGATTCCTGAAGCCATCCCTCTCGCAACATCAAGGCAACTGCAATTTCAAGGCTTTGATAAAGTTCTTCACGTTGTTTGGCCTTCCCAGGGAAATTCAGCCAGATCAAGGTAGCAATTTCACTTCCGGATTGTTTCAGCAGATTGTGTATGAACTAGGTGCGAAGCAGATTCTTTCCAGTGCCTATCATCCAGAGAGTCAGGGTGCCTTAGAGCAGTTTCATTCCACTCTCAAGACAATGATGAGGACTTATTGTTATGACTATGAGAAAGACTGGGATGAAGATGTTCATTTGCTGTTGTTTGCAGCTGGAGAAGCAGTGCAGGAGTCTACTGGATTCAGTCCGTTTGAGCTAGTGTTTGGTCATGAAGTGAGAGGACCTTTGCTATTGTTGAGTGAACAATGGCAAGAGAAAAGAGCCGTATATCAGTCTGTTAGACTATGTTAGCAAGTTCAAGGAAAGACTGCATGCAGCTTGTGACCTAGCCAAAGAGAACTTGAAATCAAGTCAGGGAAAAATGAAAACTTGGTATGATCATAAGGCTAGAAGCCGTGAGTTTAAACCAGGAGACAAGGTCCTTTGTTGTTTCCCTTGCAGTCCAATCCATTGCAGGCTAGATTTCATGGTCCTTATGAAATTCTGACAAAACTCAATGATCTCAATTACATTGTGAAGACTCCAGATAGGAGAAAGCCAAAACAGTTGTGTCACATTAACATGCTGAAGCCTTATCATGAAAGGAATGCTAGGGTTGCAGCTGTCACTTCAGATCCTCCTATGGCTGAGACTTGTGAAGATGAGGGGGAGTTTCAAGATGATGAACCTAGAATTAAAGCTGAAGTTCTTTCATGTAAATTGTCAAATTCTGAAGTGTTGCAAAATCTTGATGTAAAACTCCAGCACTTAGAACCCTCACAGAAAGATCAGTTTGAGAGGTTGATCAAGAAATATAAAGATCTATTTCCTGATGTTCCAAAGAGAGTTTCTATAGCCTCTCATGATGTAGATGTTGGTGATGCCAAACTAATAAAACAGCATCCGTACCGGATGAATCCTGAAAAGAGAGGGATTGCTGAGAAAGAGGTTGAGTACATGTTGGAACATGATATTATCAGACCCTCTAACTCAGATTGGAGTTCACCCTGTGTTCTAGTTCCAAAACCTGATGGAAGTACTAGATTCTGTTCAGATTATCGCAAAGTCAATGCTCTAACTAGAACTGATGTGTTTCCAATACCTAGGATTGATGATTGTATCGATAGAGTAGGGCAAGCAAAGTTTCTGACCAATATTGATTTATTGAAGGGTTATTGGTGTGTGCCTTTAACTGAGAGGGCCAAGAGCATCTCTGCTTTTGCCACACCATCTGGGCTCTACCAGTATGAAGTCCTACCCTTTGGCATGAAAAATGCCCCAGCCATGTTCCAAAGGATGATACAGTCTACACTCGCCGGATTGCCACACACGGGTGCGTACATCGACGACCTGATCACATGGAGTGACTCCTGGGAAGAACATCTGAAAGATGTAGAGACGTTGTTCCAGCGCTTGACCCAGGCTAACCTGACTGTTAACCTGAACAAGAGTGACTTTGGTTGTGCTACTGTCACGTATCTTTGCTACGTCATAGGCCAGGGTAAGGTGGCACCCATAAATGCTAAAGTCCAAGCCATCATGGACTTTCCAGTTCCTGACAACAAAAAAGCTTTGCCCCTTCCTTGGAATGATCGGTACTACCGCAAGTTCTGCAAGAACTTTGCTGAGATTGCTCTCAGTCTCACCAACCAACTGAAGAAAGGCGTAAAGTTCACTTGGGATGAAGCATGCCAAAGAGCCTTCGATCACCTGAAGTCTCTGCTGTGTCACTTCCCCGTGCTCAAATCTCCTGACTTCAACAAACCGTTCTCCATGGCGGTCGATGCTAGCGACCAAGCTTGTGGATCTGTGCTCCTACAGAGAAGTGACTCTGATGACATTGAGCATCCCATGGCATACTTCTCCAGGAAGTTCAATCGCCACCAAAAGAACTATTCCACAATTGAGAAGGAGCTGTTGGCTCTGGTTCTATCCTTACAACACTTTGAGGTTTATGTTTGTACAGGGCAAAAGCCAATGATTGTATATACTGACCACAATCCGTTAATGTTTTTGAGTAAGATGAAAAACAAGAATCGGAGATTGTTGAATTGGAGTTTGATTTTACAGGAGTTTGACTTGGAAATTAAGCATGTAAAGGTACTGACAATGTAATTGCGGATTGCCTATCCCGTGTTGGAGTATGTGTATATGTTTCACGTGTTTATTAGCATATTGTATTATATGTATATATACACAAGTGTCTATATGAACCATTTTGTATTGAAAAGAAAAATTTTGCCTTTATGAGTCAAAATTTTTCCCTTTTGGAATGGAGGTGTAATGGGAAAAGAAAGCCACTAGATGGCAGTATTGACAATTTTTTTTGTTAAGCCCAGTCTGGAGCTAGGTTGGGCATGTCCTGGGCATGCCTCAGAGGAGGCTGGACAAGAGTATATAAGGGGAAAAATCGAGAGAGTGTAGGTAGTAGGAGAAATTGCAAGTAGAAATTGTGGAAGGATACATTTGACCAGACCTGTCACTCTTTTCAAGACCTGTGAAGCTTTTTGTGGATTTTTGCCTGTGTTGGAGCATTTTCCTGTCCCAGAACATCGCAACATAGCAGCCCATCTCAATTACCAAGGGACTGTAACTATCTTTTTTTTATTTCAATCTGGGTCAGTAGGGTAGAGTGTAGATTAGTTCTAAGTGTTTGTTTAATTAAATCTGTTGAAGTTTAAGAATTTTGTCTGTCATCCCTTGCTGTCCGTGACTTCATAACAAATTGACGCCATAACAAATTGGGGCCATAACAGACTGTAGAGAAATGCTGATCAAGATACAGCGCCCTCCATAATTATTGGCACCCCTGGTTAAGATGTGTTCTTTAGCCTCTAATAAATTCAGTTTTTTTCTAAACAATATAGGACCACAATTAAAAAAAGAGGAAAATCCCGGGTGACCACGGTAACATGGTTGAACTGTCAGATACATCACTGTTTGCACAGTTGAGAAATTCACGATTAAATCACCACTAATCGACAGAGTTATGTGCCTGTTTCCTGTTTTTCAGATTCACCACCAATTATGATTGGTTTTGAGGAGTAATGACCAACAACTTTATGAGGCAATATAGAGATGAGGTGCTGAGTTAAACTAATGAGTTTGGTTTGGTTATTTGAAAGTGTTGCAAAGATATGACTTCACTTCCTGTGACTTGAATATTTGCCACGGGTCAAAGGTCACCACATTATATGGGTCTTCTCCAGACAGTGTTGTGTGTCCTTACACCAAGTTTCGTGTTGATACACCAAAGCATTGCTGAGATATGGGCCTACTTCCTGTTTGGTGGCTTCTCGGTTGATTTTGATTCGCTGTTATGGCCAAACGGTTTGGATTTGAGATACTAAAATCAACGAACTTCTCAGCCTTGGTTTGTAGATCAAGTGAGCCAAGCTTCGTAATGATCGGAAAAAGCTTGTCATTTCTGTAAATTTAAGCGCATTTTGGACAAAATTCAAAATGGCCACCAAACTCTGATGCTTACATACACAGTCTTCGAGAATCTGTCTAGGGATGTCCAACAGCATCAGTAGACACTGGAATGAAGGCTTTACTCCAAACATATCAAGAGATATCAGCTAAAACATGTTTTTGCTATTTACAGCGCCCCCCAGAGGTCAAAGCTCATAGAATTTTTTGTGCCTCCCCAAGGGCAAGTCTTGAGAGTAAGTACTATGTTTGGGGTTGATTCATCCAAGCATTGCTGAGATAAGGCCTCACATCCTGTTTGGCGGCTTCGCTGTCCATTTTGATTTGCTGTTACGGCCAATCGGTTTGGAGTTGATACCAAGCTCCAGAGGCTTTTCAGGCTTTGGTCTGCTGATCATGTTTGCCTAGTTTCGTAAGGATTGAACAAACTTTGTAATTTCTGAAAATTTAAGCACATTTTGGACAAAATTTAAAATGGCTGCCAAACTCTGGTGCATTTTTATACAGACTTCTAGGTTTTGCTCAAGGATATCCAACAGCATCAGCTGACACTAAAATTAAGGCTTTATTATAAAAAGATCAAGAGATATCTGCGAAAACATGTTTTTGCCATTTATAACGCCCCCCAGAGGACAAAAGTGACAGTCTTTTTAAAGCCTCGCCAGGGGCAGGACTTTAGACTAATTATGAAGTTTGGTGTTGATAAGTCCAAGGGTTGCTTAGATATGGCCTCACTTCCTGTTTGGCAGCTTTGCCGCCAAATTTCATTGGACATTTCAGGCAAACGATTTTGAAAATCGAAACGGCTTTTAGTATTGTTTGTGCGGCTCGGTCTGCAGATTCTACGTTTCGCTCAAATTGGACAAAATTTGTGACCGTGAAACTTTTGGTTGTGTAATTTCTGTAAATTTATGCAAATTTTGGACAAAATTCAACATGGCCGCCAATTTCTGAGGCTTACATGGACAATCTTCTAGGATATGCCTTTGGATGTCCAACAGCATCAGGAGACACTGGAATTAAGGCGTTACTCTAAACAGATCAAGAGATATCAGCTAAAACATGTTTTTGCTATTTATAGCGCCCCCTAGAGGCCACACGTCACGGAATTTTTTATGCATCGCCAGGGGCAGGTATTGAAAACATGTACCAAGTTTGGGGTTGATAGGACCAAGCGTTGCTGAGATATGGCCTCACATCCTGTTTGGCGGCTTTGCCGCCAAATTTTATTGGCTGTTACGGGCAAACGGTTTTGAATATCGAAACGGCTTTTAGTATGGTTTGTGCGGATCGGTCTGCAGATTCGATGTACCACGTTTCGCTCAAATCGGACAAAATTTGTGACCCGTGAAACTTTTTAAAGGTTTTTGCTAAAATTCAAAATGGCGGAAAATCCAATATAGCGGAAAATGACGTCATTGGGTGCGTTGAACTCGGCTTGGCCCAAGGATTCCAACGTTACCTGAATTATGAAAATCGGATGAACGGGTCAGAAGTTATGAAGGTAAACGTATGTCAAACTTTGACCTGTTGGTGGCGCTAAAGCTTTTTGGCAAGGGGCATGAAAATTGGTGTGAGTGATCAAGGGACTGTCCTGAACAAGTTTGCCAAATCGATAAAATTTTCCCGGGTACGGTTTTTGGGGCTGCCGTAGACTTCAAGAGCAGAAGAAAGCGGAAGCATAATAATAATAATAATAATAAGAAAAGGTAGAAAAACAATGGTTGCCTTTGCAGCTTCGCTGCTAGGCCACCAATCACTACCTGCAATCAAGTTAGTTGTTGCTTGGTCAGGTATTAGACGGAAAACACCTCAGAAAAAACCAGGATTGTGAAAGTTTGGTGCATATAAATTAAGGAGGGTAACGTGAACAGTCAAAATGGTGCCAGTCACAATTATGAAGCGACCATTTGGATCCGTTTTAGTTGAGATGCGTTGGAAGGGAATATTCTTTTTAATTAAAATTGCCACACCACGTGCTTTAGCTGAAAAAGTTGACTGAAAGATTTGTCCTATCCAGCTACACCTAAGTTTTAAGGCCTCCGTGTTTTGTTTTAAACAAGACCTCCGTGTTTTGTAAAAACAAGATATCAGCATGCAAGTCACGTTAGTGAGAGAATATCTTAGCTCTCATCATTAGAATTTTCTTGCCTATTATTGCAATAACGTATCCAAAACTCATATGGCATTATCTACACATAATGAACAATGAAAAATAGGCAAAAGTATCACTTTTTATTACACGACTTCTGACCAAGATACAGTTAACAGCAACCTACAGAAGTCACTTCATCATGCACTTTCAAAGTTAAAAACATCAACCTTGCCCTCTTCTAGGATTCTATTGCTTGAAATACATTTTAGATATGATAAGTATGTCCAACATATATCAAAGATTAGAATCCTAGAAGAGTGCAAGATCACTGTTCAATCCTATAACAACACTCTAATGCCAGTATGTAACTCTGTTGCCAAAACAAAAACTCTGCTTCCACTGACCAAAATCACAGCATTTATATAGACTAGCAACATTCTGGAAAGATCTATAGGATTCCTGGGTAATCCTGCCCCCTCCAGGCAGGAAGATGCCAGAAGCTTCTAGAAAGCACTAGTCTATTTCATCACAAAGAAGTGGTATTGCATCAGATCATGTTTTTCTATAGACATACCACCAGAGGGTGCTAAATGATAACCAAAATAAACAAATAGCTGACCAGTCATAATGGGCATTTAAATAGTGTCTAACAAATCTCCATTTACAAATGATATACAGTGCTGTACACAAAATACTCATACATAACAATAAAAAAAAATTGGAGACATTGAGAGAAATAGAACTAATAACAGACAGGAGTTCATATAAGGGCTTTCATTTGGCATCATGACCTTTGAACTTGAGTAACCTTGATGTCAAACTCAATGTTATTTAGTGGAAAATTTCAAGAAATCTCCTCTGAAACCATCAGCAACAATGACTTCATATTTGTTATTAAGCATCCTACACACAAGGTCTACCAAATGTGTCCAACAAATTTTTTATTTCTGCTGTTGTAATCTTCTTTGTCCTGTTCAAAATTTCAATATCTTACTTGGCTTTCAGTTGGAAAATCTTGGCATGGCCTTATAAAGTCACTCCAATTTCTCATGTGGAAACGTTTACACACATTTTTACCAATTAGTGTTGAAAGCATTGAAAATATACTTGACAACATGACCTTTGACCTTGAAAGTGCCATTTTGTTGCAAAATTGACAAAGTTCTTCTAAATTCTCTATCTTTGGCCATTGGACTACAGGAGACCTGGTCCTGTTTTGGGATTCATGTTCAGTTTAGAACACTTCTAGTCAGTTTTAATGTGGAGTTTTTACTCCAAATTTGATCTGCTCTACATAGTGTGTAACTTGAGTTCATTTTTTGGGCCTCGTTAGTTTTCATAAACAGAATGATTAATCACCCGGTAAATACACAATGTACAAAAAAAATCACTGTGTCTTGAGTATTCTCCCCTAAAATGTGACCTTTTTTTTGCATCAATTTGATATCCACACTAATTTGAGGCTGTTAACTTGTAAAGCCGCTAGCCCTCTGAGATGATGTGACCTATTTCATCTGTCTGCCAAGGTAGCACATCCTGTAAGGAGTCCGCTTATCGTCCAACAGGTAGCTGGTTTATGCTCTGAGTAGTACTGTAATGGTGCATTTGTAAGTCTTCCAACTGATTAGGTAATCATTATGGTGAAACTAACTGGTAAATACTACAGCTCTGAAGAATCAAAGTACAAAAACATTTAGAACAAACTTTTATAAACATTTCCAATTTTAGCATAACAAATCTCCTTTCTCTTCTTTTCACCATCTAATTTTTCCTCTTCATCGTCTACTTCTTCCACCACTTCTCCACTACTCCTGGCCCAGTCCCATTGCTGCTTGCTGCTGTTATTTATTTATTTATCTGTAAATGTGTGATCTAAAATGTGCACAATAATTCTCTTGGCCAAGTCAATCAGTCAAGAGAATCTGAATTCAATTGGACATGCAGTTTACAAGCTGAGGAGATAACTGAATGCAAAATAAATAAATGAAAAAATGAAATAAAAAAATAAGACAGAACTGAGGGTTGCTGCAGCACTGTATACAAAAGGTAGTGTTATTTCAGAACAGTTCATCTGATTTTATTTATTATTTGTTATTAATTCCTCCACAATGGGAGATAAACAGTACAAATTAAGAACGAGAAGTAAAACAATACAGTAAAACATAAGACAGAGAGAACCAATTGATAATGCTTGTACAAAGGTGACAGGGACTAGAGAACAGACAAATCAAAATGCCTTGACCAGCAACTCAGCAAGTCTATGTTCCATAGAGTTCTTACAATTGAACTCACTGTGGTGGACAAAGGCTCTCAGGGAGTCCGTAACACCATCCCTTACAGAGGTGCTCAACTTTGCTCTAGGGGGTTTCATACCAAGGCCAACTAAGGATGGGGAGTAACCCTGGGAGTGAACGGATTCCAGGAGAGTCCCCACCACCACGGTCTTGTTCATAATATACCTTGCCAACATGAAACAATTTATATCTCTAGTGATAGAGGGGGACCACAGTGATTGACGGAATAGAAGCACCTTTGAAAAGTTAATGGATGCTCCAATACTACGTATGTTTAGTGCATCAAGCAATTTAGAATGATGAGAACGTTTCGGGAAACCCAGAAACCTTTTCACATTCATACTCTGGAGAGATTCCATCAGTCCAATATCCCCTTTGTTTGGGGGTATACAATTTGCACCATAAAGCAAAATAGGACACATGGCAGTCTTCCAAACATTCACTTTGGCATCAGTAGCCAAGCCAGGGTACAAGAGCCCAGCATTTAGAAGACTGTACGCTCAGCGCCTGGCACCAGATAAACAATTTTCCACATGACTAGAATATTTCAAATATGACGTAAATTTAACAACCAGGATACTGACACTGATTAATCTCAACGGTATTTTCCCCTAACGACCAAAAAGGAGGGGTTTTAAAATTATGCTTACTGAAAGCAATACATTTTGTCTTTGCAATTCCAAAAGTAAAACGCCAAGTCTTTGAATACTCATGACATACATCAATGAGGGTTTGTAACCCAGGTGCACTGGCAGCAAAAATGATAATATCATCGGCAGAAGCAAAGTGGTTGAGCAACAGCTCCCCTAGTCTGAGGCCGGCTTTAGTCTTGCCAAGTTCAACCAAGAGATCATCAATGAAATAAGTGAAGAATATTGGAGATAAAAGACTACCCTGTCTGATACCCCTGGTGATACTGAAAAGTTCTGATATGAATGAAAACATCCTCTATTTAAAGCTGACAGTCTGTATTAGTTTTTTTTTTCTCTCCTTTCAAACTTTTCCTTAGTGCACAAAACCAAAATAGAAAAGGTGTCACTATTCAATGAATTATGGAGCTCTTTTAACATAAATAGTTAACAGCAGGGTTGGGTTCAATTACTTTTTTCAATTACAATTGATTGTAATTGTAATTACAATTACTTTCTGGGCAGAATGTTTAGAAAGTAATTGTAATTACAATTACAATCAGTCGTAATTGAAAAAAGTAATTGAACCCAACCCTGCTGTTAACAGTAAGGCCGCTTTCACATCGGACGCGAAACAAATTTTTCTTTGCATTGACTTTGAATGCAATCTGTCGTGCGAAAAATTTGTTTCGCGTCCGGTGTGAAAGCAGCGTAATTCATACTTGTAACAATGGAGGGAATTCACTGTTTGCTTATTAGGGGTCACTTCAAAAAACAGGGAAAATCATGTAATTTTTTTTTTGTTTTATTTAATCTTTATTTTACTAGTAAAAAAATCCCATTGAGATTTAAAATCTCATTTTCAAGGAGATCCAGGCCAAGACAGTAAAATATGATGTATTTTATTTATAAATTTCACAACATTTTTGTAAGCATAATATTAAAATGATTTTTTGAGCCTTAAGTTAATTCACAGTAAACAATATTTTGAGAGCGAGACAGCATTTGTCAGGCATTAGACAGGCACTGAAAAAATTACACATGGTTTTTTATCTCCGGTCACCCACCATTTTAAATGAGGGATGTAGCTAATGTAACTGCTTAAACATGACAGAATAAAGTTAAATATTTAAATTAATAAAAGTTGTTTTTCATGTTATGTTACAGCAGGTTTAAAAACAATCAAATGGCTGTTATCTGGCAAAAACTGAGATGACCAGAATAAGAGGTAACAGAAAAGTGATGATCTCCTGGGGTTTGTTTGTTGCTGCAGCACTGGTTGTGGTAGGTTTTGCTGTGGTTGCTGCGGTTGTGGTGGTTGTGGTAGTTGATGTGGTTGTGTTCGGCAGGGCTGTTGAGAAATGATGAACAATGAGTGTTTTGCAAAAAAAAAACATTAATTCACATAAAAATCAAGTTGTGTGGCTTAGAAAGCACTGAAAAGTTATGCATTTGAGAACTTCATCCTGATAGTGAAAGATGAGTTATAATTATTGTTATAATTATAACATCAAATTCTGGCTTCACTAAAATGTGGAACCTGATGCAAAAGAATATTAAACATAATCATATCATTGACATTACTGAACTGTATATAAATGTCTCAATCTTAGGCATGAACATAGAGAGATGTGGTTTGAGATGCAATGCATTCACAAAAATGAGAAAAAAAGTAAATGCATACAACCTAAATTCCAGAAGATGGGACAGAATGTAAAATGCAATTAAAACAAAATTGAAGGTATAGTTAGTAGGATTTTGCAGTTGTGAGTTGTAAACACAACATTCAATATTGGCCCCTCCTCCCTGGCAACCTTGAAGCGCTACCCAGCAGTGCAACACTAAGTCCCGCCCTCACACCTTTCACGCTGTTATTGGCTGGGGGCAACATACCCACAGCCTAAAGACTGATGCCCAGAAACATCTCGTACGAAGAACAATAAGAAAACACAGACGGCTGAGTCTCTGCAGATGCGGACACTGCTGCACACTTCTAGAGGGTCATAAGTGACGATTGAGATGTATGAGTTTTGTATGAGTTTGTACATTGTTTTTTTTTTTTTTTTTTACTTAGTTTACTTTTTACTTAGTGAACCTTTACGTGACTAGTAAATTCTCTTTTACTAGCATTTAACTGAAAGCAGCGCTAAAAATATTTAAAGTTTCTCCTGATGAGCTGTGCCGATATTTGTAAGTATCTGAGAATTTCAAATTTGATGCTTTTAATACATTCCAAAACAATTTGGACAGGGGAACTGAAAGACTGGGAAAATTTTAGAATCTTCAGAAAAAGCCCCTTTTAGAAAATTTCATTTGTAAACAAGTAAATAGGTAACAGGAGATTCAGTTATGATTGCCTATAAACTGGGCAGTCACAAAAGGCACAGATGTTAACCAGCATGATGCTTTGAGGTTTGGCACTTTGTCAAAAGCTGCATGAGCAAGGATCAATGTTTTTCAGCATTTAGGGATCTGACAATGGACAGTCCATAAAATATGTTGAAAAGATTCAGAAAATCCAGAGGAACCAAAGCATTTTAAATGCATTAAAAGATGAGGCTGAATACCAGTACTGGATGCATGGGACCTTTTGAGTCCTCAGATGGCGCTGTATTACAACACTGCCAGCCTTGTTTGGCGCAAGCTCAAATGGACTGACAGGGAAGTGGAACAGAGTGCTATAGTCTGACAGACCCACCTCTCAAATTGTTTTTGGAAAAAATGGACATCATGTTCTCAGGGTCAGAGGAGAGGGACCATCTCAACTGTTATTAGAGCCACACTCTGGGCCTGCGTTATAGCATTTGCCATAGGCAACAAAATTTTTGTAAATTTTTGTGAGGGTAAAGTTTACGAAGAAGGGCACCAGCACATTTTGGAATTCCATTTGTCTTTTTTTTTTCAGTAACACCCCTGCTTGCTCCCAAAGGATAACTCCAAGCCATGCTGCACGTATTACAACAGCATGGCTGTGTAGACACAAAGTGGGTTCTGCCTGCAACCTGGTCTTGTCTCCCATGGAAAACATGTGTTGTATAATAAAGCACAAAATACAACAAAAGAGATCTGGGGCTGTTAAGCAACTGAAGACTGATATCAGGCCAGAATGGAGGCAAATTTAGCTTTGGAAACTCCAACAATGAATGTCCTCAGTTCCAAAATTACTCATTGGAATATTACATTATTGGAAAGATAGAGAATGTTACACAGAGGTGATCATGCACCTGTCCTATCTTCATTAGGACCTGCTGCTGACATCACATTTTAAAACAATAAAGTTGATGAGTTCAAGGAGTAATATCTAAGGGTGCGCTCGATTATGCAACTTGTGTCACTCGGGTCTCTCGGGTTGATCAATTGAACGGCCAGAATTTTGGACTCGGGTCACACTGCGACTCGACCTGGGCGCTCTCCACTTTTGGCAGGGTCGTTGCGAGTCGAGTGATATGATGGCGGCAAAAGTGAGAAGCTTTGGCAAATTTTTTTTGTTTGTTTTGGTTAAAATACACGTTCACATGGTAAGAAACCAAAAGCAATTGATGGCAAATTAATTTGACAGAATCGTAGATTATATTGGCTCGCTATTAAGGTTTGTCATTGCACTGAATGTGTTAGAATGCTGTGTGAAGTTGTGTCGGAAACTTTTGGGGGAAAAAGGACTAATATGGCCCTGTAGCAAAAAAAAAAAAAACAAAGTGAAATTTGTATAACTGTCAATGGCCATCTTGACCCGGGTTCTTGCACTCGGAGTTTGATTGCATACCGTAATACTCATGCGCTAAAACATTAACCCGAATCACATGGGTAGTACCATCAAACACACCCTAATATATTTACTGTAATAATTATTAAATGACCAGGATATATCATCAGAGATTAAGGAAGCAAGCCAAGTTGAAAACCTGGCTTCTTTGACAACTGAGAATGTTTTGGCCTGTGTGATCCCACACCCACCGCCCATTTCGGCACCCAAGGTTGCCAGATATGACACAAATTGGCAGGCTAGCTGCACCTATATAAAGTAACCTTGCAAACGGGACAAACAGAAGTAATGTTAGATATTGCCCGACCTGCAAAGCTTCAGCATCCGACTAAAGAGCCTCATGACCAGACAACCTAATAAGAGGGTATTTAGAAGAGATGCATTAGAGAGGTGGAGATGGCTTAGTACCCAGATTGATTTTAAGATGGATACCGAGTCTGCAAACTAATGTTCCTCTCAACTGGAAAGCAATGAGATACACTTAATGTTAGCTAATCTTAAAATAATTTATCATGGCTACTACTAGCTAGTTATCAATCTGATCTATGAGAAAATGTATACCAGTTTTAGATAAGTTTAATCAATTTAGTGACAATCAATGATTGTTATCACATTTTGTGAGCATTAGATTGCTAGGTAGATATTTTGGTGAAAAGAACTTGCCATAGACGACCTACATATAATGTAACTCCTTGCCAATCAAACAGTTAAGGAACTTTGTTATCTATTAGCTAAATTACATTTTTCAAGCAATGCGCCCAATACTGTGAGCGCACGGCTTGTGTTATTGGGTTTTCATCTAATACAAGCTTTTTGCTGAGGACAGTTTAACTTATGTAGCTCAATGGGTTAGCATATGCAAAAAACACAGATGCAAGCAAAATTGATAAGGCTTTATCTCGTTAGTTTCCTAACTCTGAAATTCACATGGGCCTTGAGTCTGAGGAGATGAGGGTGGGCAGAGACCATTCTATCCAATATTTTGAATTTGGACTGCGGTGCCCATTTTAAACGCTTGCTGTCAGAGTTGCGTATTGCTCCTTTAAAACATTACTTTTTTTTTGTTTGTTTTTGCACTTTTAAAAACTGGGTATAGGTTAAAAGGGATATACAAATTACTACTTGTTATTTTTATTTACATTTGACATATTGTTCCAATTCTTCTGAAATTCCAGTTGGAAATAAATAGCTTAAAAATGAATACATAAATAAAATCAAAACACATCAGCACAATTTCAGGCATATATTTTTGAAGCCCCAAAGAAAAAGCATTGATAAGCATAATACAGCAAGAGTGAAGAGTGAGAAACTGACCTGCATTAATGCTGGATTGAATGACAGATAAGAAGACGACTGAATTTTCCAGACCATTCAACAGGACTTTTTCTGCACTGGTGATATTTGGAACCACAGACTGGTTTACGTATATCAGGTTTGTCTCCACTTGTATGGTATCCACCCGGGCAATGGAAACAGATAAAACAGGCGCAGCGAGCCTGTCCGGGGAAAAATCACAGAGGAACAAAGGGGGTGGAGGGGAGGGAGTGGTGGTGAGGTAGAGTCAGAAAGAGGATGGAGGGAAAAGGAAAAAAAAGGAAAGACAGGTTGGCAACATTTAGATTTTGCTTAAAGTTCTTCCTCTAAACAAAACTGCAATAAAACTAGAAGGCATTCAGTAAAGCGCATACATCCACCATGCCATATATCTATTTTTTGATCACAGAATATGTTCTGGATCACATCCAAAATTAAATCAGCTCTTCCTTGGACTACCACCTGCCATCCTGCTAAATTTCATGCCAAACTGTTCACAAATTTTTGAATTATCTGGTCAGGAATATCACACAGATCTGCGTTAGAGAAATATATTTACATTTTTTTGGATCAAAAATCCAGAACGTGTTCTGGATCACCACTAGAATTGATTCAACTCATCCTTGGACTACCACCAATCATCCTACCAAATTTCCTGCTGAACCAATCATAACTTTTTGAGTTATCCTGTTAACAGACAGACAGAAAAACAAAAAAGGGTAAACATAACCTCCTTGGTGGAGGTAACCAACAATAACCCCATCCCATCCGACGCCTATGGCAGAAACCTATCCCCACGGTGGTAGCAATGGCTGATGATAGGAGCTTTCGCACTCACCTGAAACTTAAAACGATACACCTGAGGTAGGTTAGAGGGAAAATCCTCCTGTACTCACGATTCAACTGCGGAAAATAAGAACATATGTGCATGTGTGTTTATTAGAACAATGCAGCTAAAAATACGCTTGAATTTTATATTTAAGCAAAAGTTTTCAATCGATGCAATGAAAAAATACACTGGCACAATATAATGGTAAATTAAAAAAGAAAACTGCTGAATGAATGTTGACATAAAAGATTTTGCTTAAGCTTTCAGATTAAGGCTAAAATCTCTGGGACATCATTTGCGAATTTTATACAAATTCAAGACTAGAAATTTCCCCAAATGAAGCATGACTAAAATACTGCCATCGATCTGGAAATAGTAATGTTGTTTCAGATATTTTTGTTCACCATGTTTTACATTGGAACAATCTGCTTATTTTGCTGACTGTACTGAACTCATCATATAGTAGTATGTAGCTTGATGCTTGCAGAATTGAAATTGCCAACATTTTTTGCTTGTCCAATTAACCAATGAAGACAATTTAAGAATGATCCATAAAAATTCCAGACAATCTGTTTCCAAAAAAAAAATTTGATGGTGAAGAGAAGAAACTATCTGCTGTGTTTAGTCAGACTCACTCAACCAACCACAAAGGTATTGACTAATTTACTAAATTTATCTATTTGTGCTTAAACATAGGTAAAGAGATTGGCTACAGCAAATAGGGAAGACGCTACAATTGGTGATGATTGCTATTCAAAAGAAATAGAACAAACAAGCTGTCCAAGCACAAAAGATCCCTTGCCATTTTACCCATGAAAAAACCTACAATGAGGAAATGATCAAAGGGCTAAAAAAGGCACCAACTTCATGTTAATTGATATTTGTCAATACTGCCATTTCAATCAACGTGTACATTTGAAGGAAAAAATAACACATGGTGATTGGTTCAATACCATTTCCCTCGCAAGGGGTCCTATGACTCAACCACAGAAGTAAAGCTGAATTCAAAATAGGACCCTCATTAGATACTTCCACTTTGAAGAGCATTGTTTGTTGCTTGAAAGGTCCTTAAATGTGAGGTTTCAGCCAAAGAAGAAATCGAGGGCTGACTGCAATAAACAGTTATGTCCAATATATAACATCTGGACATTATTGTCTGAGCTAAATTGTCTTATTGCAATTTACCTTCCATTTCGAGGGCTGACTGCAATAAACAGTAATGTCCAGATGTTATATATTGGACATAACTGTTTATTGCAGTCAGCCCTCGAAATGGAAGGTAAATTGCAATAAGACAATTTAGCTCAGACAATAATCAATGTAGTGATTAAAACAGATGAAAACAAGTAATTGTCACAAACATGACTGTCCCCTGCCGCATGTATATGTTGATGCTAAATATGAGCATAATTGGTCGACTGGTTCTTGAGATATTGTGTAAACAAAGTTTACAAAGGGTAAATCTTTGTAATTGCGCTGTGACCTTGAAAATGACCTCAAGGTCACCAAAATCGACTGGCGTCGAATAACCACCCAAGTACATGTTGGCGGTAAATAGGATGAGTAAAATTGGTCCACTGGTTCTTGAGATATTGTGCAAACACTAAAGGGAGGGACGTATGGATGGATAGACGGACAGCGCTGAATACTACAGTATGTCCCCTGCTCCACGGTTCGTGGTGGCAGGGGACAACTAGAGGGCACTCGGTTGAGCGCTTACCTCCACCACGCTATACGTATATCTTTTCATTTAGTTACAGAATATGTTCCGGATCACCTCCAAAATTTCATCAACTCTTCCTTGGACAGCCACTTATCATCCTGCAAAATTTAGTGCCAAACCGTTCTTAACTTTTTGAATTATCCGGTCAGAAATATCGCACAGATTGGCATTAAACAAATATATTTTAATTTTTCTGGATCGAGAATCAAGTAGATGTTCTGGATCACCGCCAGAATTGAATCAACTCATCACTGGACTACCACCTATCATTCTACCAAATTTGGCGGAGGCAAAAAGACAAACAGGAGTCATGAATGAAAGTTTACCTCTGTGGTGACATTGCGAGCTAGGTTCCTGAAATCCACTGAGGTGGGGTCTAACAAGGATTGAGTGAAAATTCTAACAATTCTAAATCCCAGGAATAGGACACCCTCATTCTCTGATGGCGGATCTGTTGAGGCTGTGGTAGCTGGAGCAGTGGCAAAAGTAGCTGGAGCAGTGGCTATAGTTGCTGGAACGGTGGCAATTGTAGCTGGAGCAGTGGCTACAGTAGCTGGAACAGTGGCAATTGTAGCTGGAGCAGTGGCTACAGTAGCTGGAACAGTGGCAATTGTAGCTGGAGCAGTGGCAATAGTAGCTGGAGCACTGTCTATAGTAGATGGAGCTGTGGCAATTGTAGCAGGAGCAGTGCCTATAGTGGCTGGAGCAGTGGCAGGTAACGCGGATGAAACTGTTATTGTTGTAGCCGAAGCAGTTGCTGTTGTTGGAGCTGAAGTAGTGGTTTGGACGACTGTTGTTGCAGCAGAAGAAGTAATTGGGGCGGCTGTTGTTGTTAGAGTAGAAGTAGTTTTTGGGACGGATGTTGTTATTGAATCAGAAGAAGTGGTTGGGGCAGCTGCTGTTGTTGGAGCAGAAGTAGTAGTTGGGGTTGCTGTCCTTGGTGGAGCTGAAGTACCTGTTTGGACGATTGTCGTTGTTGGAGCTGAAGTAGTTTTTGGGGCTGCTGTTGCTGTTGGAGCAGAAGTAGTTGTTCGAGTGGCTGTTGTAGTTGGAGTAGAAGTAGTAGTTGGGACAGCTGTTGTTGTTGGGACAGAAGTAGTAGTTGGGACAGCTGTTGTTGTTGGAACAGAAGTAGTAGTTGGGACAGCTGTTGTTGTTGGAACAGAAGTAGTAGTTGGGACAGCTGTTGTTGTTGGAACAGTAGTAGTAGTTGGGAGGACTGTTGTTGTTGGAACAGAAGTAGTAGTTGGGAGGACTGTTGTTGTTGGAACAGAAGTAGTAGTTGGGACAGCTGTTGTTGTTGGAACAGTAGTAGTAGTTGGGAGGACTGTTGTTGTTGGAACAGAAGTAGTAGTTGGGACAGCTGTTGTGGTTGGAACAGTAGTAGTAGTAGGGAGGACTGTTGTTGTTGGAACAGAAGTAGTAGTTGGGACAGCTGTTGTTGTTGGAACAGAAGTAGTAGTTGGGACAGCTGTTGTTGTTGGAACAGAAGTAGTAGTTGGGACAGCTGTTGTTGTTGGAAAAGTAGTAGTAGTTGGGAGGACTGTTGTTGTTGGAACAGAAGTAGTAGTTGGGACAGCTGTTGTTGTTGGAACAGAAGTAGTAGTTGGGACAGCTGTTGTTGTTGGAACAGTAGTAGTAGTTGGGAGGACTGTTGTTGTTGGAACAGAAGTAGTAGTTGGGACAGCTGTTGTTGTTGGAACAGAAGTAGTAGTTGGAACAGCTGTTGTTGTTGGAGCAGAAGTAGTAGTTGGGACAGCTGTTGTTGTTGGAACAGTAGTAGTAGTTGGGAGGACTGTTGGTGTTGGAACAGAAGTAGTAGTTGGGACAGCTGTTGTTGTTGGAGCAGAAGTAGTAGTTGGGACAGCTGTTGTTGTTGGAACAGTAGTAGTAGTTGGGAGGACTGTTGTTGTTGGAACAGAAGTAGTAGTTGGGACAGCTGTTGTTGTTGGAACAGAAGTAGTAGTTGGGACAGCTGTTGTTGTTGGAACAGTAGTAGTAGTTGGGAGGACTGTTGTTGTTGGAACAGAAGTAGTAGTTGGAACAGCTGTTGTTGTTGGAGCAGAAGTAGTAGTTGGGACAGCTGTTGTTGTTGGAACAGTAGTAGTAGTTGGGAGGACTGTTGTTGTTGGAACAGAAGTAGTAGTTGGGACAGCTGTTGTTGTTGGAACAGAAGTAGTAGTTGGAACAGTTGTTGTTGGAGGAAGTAGTAGTTGGGACAGCTGTTGTTGGAACAGTAGTAGTAGTTGGGAGGACTGTTGTTGTTGGAACAGAAGTAGTAGTTGGAACAGCTGTTGTTGTTGGAACAGAAGTAGTAGTTGGGACAGCTGTTGTTGTTGGAACAGAAGTAGTAGTTGGGACAGCTGTTGTTGTTGGAACGGAAGTAGTAGATGGGAGGACTATTGTTGTTGGAACAGAAGTAGTAGTTGGGACAGCTGTTGTTGTTGGAACAGAAGTAGTAGTTGGGACAGCTGTTGTTGTTGGAACAGAAGTAGTAGTTGGGACAGCTGTTGTTGTTGGAAAAGTAGTAGTAGTTGGGAGGACTGTTGTTGTTGGAACAGAAGTAGTAGTTGGGACAGCTGTTGTTGTTGGAACAGAAGTAGTAGTTGGGACAGCTGTTGTTGTTGGAACAGAAGTAGTAGTTGGGACAGCTGTTGTTGTTGGAACAGTAGTAGTAGTTGGGAGGACTGTTGTTGTTGGAACAGAAGTAGTAGTTGGGACAGCTGTTGTTGTTGGAACAGAAGTAGTAGTTGGGACAGCTGTTGTTGTTGGAACAGAAGTGTTTGGGACAGCTGTTGTTGTTGGAACAGTAGTAGTAGTTGGGACAGCTGTTGTTGTTGGAACAGAAGTAGTAGTTGGGACAGCTGTTGTTGTTGGAACAGAAGTAGTAGTTGGGACAGCTGTTGTTGTTGGAACAGAAGTAGTAGTTGGGACAGCTGTTGTTGTTGGAACAGTAGTAGTAGTTGGGAGGACTGTTGTTGTTGGAACAGAAGTAGTAGTTGGGACAGCTGTTGTTGTTGGAACAGAAGTAGTAGTTGGGACAGCTGTTGTTGTTGGAACAGTAGTAGTAGTTGGGACAGCTGTTGTTGTTGGAACAGAAGTAGTAGTTGGGACAGCTGTTGTTGTTGGAACGGAAGTAGTAGATGGGAGGACTATTGTTGTTGGAACAGAAGTAGTAGTTGGGACAGCTGTTGTTGTTGGAACAGAAGTAGTAGTTGGGACAGCTGTTGTTGTTGGAACAGAAGTAGTAGTTGGGAGGACTGTTGTTGTTGGAACAGAAGTAGTAGTTGGGACAGACTGTTGTTGTTGGAACAGAAGTAGTAGTTGGGACAGCTGTTGTTGTTGGAACAGAAGTAGTAGTTGGGAGGACTGTTGTTGTTGGAACAGAAGTAGTAGTTGGGACAGCTGTTGTTGTTGGAACAAGAAGTAGTAGTTGGGACAGCTGTTGTTGTTGGGAACAGCTAGTTGGGACAGCTTTGTTGTTGGAACAGAAGTAGTAGTTGGGAGGACTGTTGTTGTTGGAACAGAAGTAGTAGTTGGGACAGCTGTTGTTGTTGGAACAGAAGTAGTAGTTGGGACAGCTGTTGTTGTTGGAACAGAAGTAGTAGTTGGGACAGCTGTTGTTGTTGGAACAGAAGTAGTAGTTGGGACAGCTGTTGTTGTTGGAACAGAAGTAGTAGTTGGGACAGCTGTTGTTGTTGGAACAGTAGTAGTAGTTGTTGTTGTTGTTGGAACAGAAGTAGTAGTTGGGACAGCTGTTGTTGTTGGAACAGAAGTAGTTGGGACAGCTGTTGGAACAGCTGTTGGGAGGACTGTTGTTGTTGGAACAGAAGTAGTAGTTGGGACAGCTGTTGTTGTTGGAACAGAAGTAGTAGTTGGGACAGCTGTTGTTGTTGGAACAGAAGTAGTAGTTGGGACAGCTGTTGTTGTTGGAACAGAAGTAGTAGTTGGGAGGGCTGTTGTTGTTGGAACAGAAGTAGTAGTTGGGACAGCTGTTGTTGTTGGAACAGAAGTAGTAGTTGAGACAGCTGTTGTTGTTGGAACAGAAGTAGTAGTTGGGAGGACTGTTGTTGTTGGAACAGAAGTAGTAGTTGGGACAGCTGTTGTTGTTGGAACAGAAGTAGTAGTTGGGACAGCTGTTGTTGTTGGAACAGAAGTAGTAGTTGGGACGACTGTTGTTGTTGGAACAGAAGTAGTAGTTGGGACAGCTGTTGTTGTTGGAACAGAAGTAGTAGTTGGGACAGTTTGTTGTTGGAACAGACAGCTGTTGTTGTTGGAACAGAAGTAGTTGGGACAGCTGTTGTTGTTGGAACAGAAGTAGTTGGGACAGCTGTTGTTGGAACAGAAGTAGTAGTTGGGACAGCTGTTGTTGTTGGAACAGTAGTAGTAGTTGGGACAGCTGTTGTTGTTGGAACAGTAGTAGTAGTTGGGACAGCTGTTGTTGTTGGAACAGAAGTAGTAGTTGGGACAGCTGTTGTTGTTGGAACAGTAAGTAGTAGTTGGGACAGCTGTTGTTGTTGGAACAGAAGTAGTAGTTGGGACAGCTGTTGTTGTTGGAACAGAAGTAGTAGTTGGGAGGACTGTTGTTGTTGGAACAGAAGTAGTAGTTGGGACAGCTGTTGTTGTTGGAACAGAAGTAGTAGTTGGTTTGGGGAACACTGTTGGGAGGACTTTGTTGGAACAGAAGTAGTAGTTGGGACAGCTGTTGTTGTTGGAACAGAAGTAGTAGTTGGGACACTGTTGTTGGGAACAGAAGTAGTAGTTGGGACAGCTGTTGTTGTTGGAACAGAAGTAGTAGTTGGGACAGCTGTTGTTGTTGGAACAGAAGTAGTAGTTGGGACAGCTGTTGTTGTTGGAACAGAAGTAGTAGTTGGGACAGCTGTTGTTGTTGGAACAGAAGTAGTAGTTGGGACAGCTGTTGTTGTTGGAACAGAAGTAGTAGTTGGGACAGCTGTTGTTGTTGGAACAGAAGTAGTAGTTGGGACAGCTGTTGTTGTTGGAACAGAAGTAGTAGTTTGGAGGACTGTTGTTGTTGGAACAGAAGTAGTAGTTGGGACAGCTGTTGTTGTTGGAACAGAAGTAGTAGTTGGGACAGCTGTTGTTGTTGGAACAGAAGTAGTAGTTGGGACAGCTGTTGTTGTTGGAACAGTAGTAGTAGTTGGGAGGACTGTTGTTGTTGGAACAGAAGTAGTAGTTGGGACAGCTGTTGTTGTTGGAACAGAAGTAGTAGGTGAAACAGCTGTTGTTGTTGGAACAGAGTAGTAGTTGGGAGGACTGTTGTTGTTGGAACAGAAGTAGTAGTTGGGACAGCTGTTGTTGTTGGAACAGAAGTAGTAGTTGGGACAGCTGTTGTTGTTGGAACAGAAGTAGTAGTTGGGACACTGTTGTTGTTGGAACAGAAGTAGTAGTTGGGACAGCTGTTGTTGTTGGAACAGAAGTAGTAGTTGGGACAGCTGTTGTTGTTGGAACAGAAGTAGTAGTTGGGACAGCTGTTGTTGTTGGAACAGAAGTAGTAGGGGACAGCTGTTGTTGTTGGAACAGAAGTAGTAGTTGGGACACTGTTGTTGTTGGAACAGAAGTAGTAGTTGGGACAGCTGTTGTTGTTGGAACAGAAGTAGTAGTTGGGACAGCTGTTGTTGTTGGAACAGTAGTAGTAGTTGGGAGGACTGTTGTTGTTGGAACAGAAGTAGTAGTTGGGACAGCTGTTGTTGTTGGAACAGAAGTAGTAGTTGGGACAGCTGTTGTTGTTGGAACAGAAGTAGTAGTTGGGACAGCTGTTGTTGTTGGAACAGAAGTAGTAGTTGGGACAGGACTGTTGTTGTTGGAACAGAAGTAGTAGTTGGGACAGCTGTTGTTGGGAACAGAAGCTGTTGTTTGTTGGGAACAGAAGTAGTAGTTGGGACAGCTGTTGTTGTTGGAACAGAAGTAGTAGTTTGGTTGGAACAGGTAGTAGTTGGGAGGACTGTTGTTGGGACAGAGTAGTAGTTGTTGGACAGGACTGTTGTTGTTGGAACAGAAGTAGTAGTTGGGACAGCTGTTGTTGTTGGAACAGGGAGGACTGTTGTTGTTGGAACAGAAGTAGTAGTTGGGACAGCTGTTGTTGTTGGAACAGCTGTCCCAACTACTACTTCTGTTCCATACAGAAGTAGTAGTTGGGACAGCTGTTGTTGTTGGAACAGAAGTGTTTGTTGTTGGAACAGAAGTAGTAGTTGGGACAGCTGTTGTTGTTGGAACAGAAGTAGTAGTTGGGGACTGTTGTTGTTGGAACAGAAGTAGTAGTTGGGACAGCTGTTGTTGTTGGAACAGAAGTAGTAGTAGTTGGGACAGACTGTTGTTGTTGGAACAGAAGTAGTAGTTGGGACAGCTGTTGTTGTTGGAACAGAAGTAGTAGTTGGGACAGCTGTTGTTGTTGGAACAGTAGTAGTAGTTGGGACAGGACTGTTGTTGTTGGAACAGAAGTAGTAGTTGGGACAGCTGTTGTTGTTGGAACAGAAGTAGTAGTTGGGAGGAGTTGGGAGAACACTGTTGTTGTTGGAACAGAAGTAGTAGTTGGGACACTGTTGTTGTTGGAACAGAAGTAGTAGTTGGGACAGACTGTTGTTGTTGGAACAAAGTAGTAGTAGTAGTTGGGACAGCTGTTGTTGTTGGAACAGTAGTTGTAGTGTTGTTGGAACAGCTGTTGTTTGTTGGAACAGAAGTAGTAGTTGGGGACAGCTGTTGTTGTTGTTGGAACAACAGAAGTAGTAGTTGGGACAGCTGTTGTTGTTGGAACAGTAGTAGTACAAGTAGTTGTTGGGACAGCTGTTGTTGTTGGAACAGAAGTAGTAGTTGGGACAGCTGTTGTTGTTGGAACAGAAGTAGTAGTTGGGACAGCTGTTGTTGTTGGAACAGAAGTTAGTTGGGACAGCTGTTGTTGTTGGAACAGTAGTTGTTGGGACACTGTTGTTGTTGGAACAGAAGTAGTAGTTGGGACAGCTGTTGTTGTTGGAACAGAAGTAGTAGTTGGGACAGCTTGTTGTTGGAACAGAAGTAGTAGTTGGGACAGCTGTTGTTGTTGGAACAGAAGTAGTAGTTGGGACAGCTGTTGTTGTTGGAACAGAAGTAGTAGTTGGGACAGCTGTTGTTGTTGGAACAGAAGTAGTAGTTGGGACAGCTGTTGTTGTTGGAACAGTAGTAGTAGTTGGGACAGCTGTTGTTGTTGGAACAGTAGTAGTAGTTGGGACAGCTGTTGTTGTTGGAACAGAAGTAGTAGTTGGGACAGCTGTTGTTGTTGTTGGAACAGAAGTAGTAGTTGGGACAGCTGTTGTTGTTGGAACAGAAGTAGTAGTTGGGACAGCTGTTGTTGTTGGAACAGAAGTAGTAGTTGGGAGGACTGTTGTTGTTGGAACAGAAGTAGTAGTTGGGACAGCTGTTGTTGTTGGAACAGAAGTAGTAGTTGGGACAGCTGTTGTTGTTGGAGACAGAAGTGTAGTTGGGACAGCTGTTGTTGTTGGAACAGTAGTTGTTGGTTGGAACAGTAGTAGTAGTTGGGAGGACTGTTGTTGTTGGAACAGAAGTAGTAGTTGGGACAGCTGTTGTTGTTGGAACAGAAGTAGTAGTTGGGACAGCTGTTGTTGTTGGAACAGAAGTAGTAGTTGGGACAGCTGTTGTTGTTGGAACAGTAGTAGTAGTTGGGAGGACTGTTGTTGTTGGAACAGAAGTAGTAGTTGGGACAGCTGTTGTTGTTGGAACAGAAGTAGTAGTTGGGAGGACTGTTGTTGTTGGAACAGAAGTAGTAGTTGGGACAGCTGTTGTTGTTGGAACAGAAGTAGTAGTTGGGAGGACTGTTGTTGTTGGAACAGAAGTAGTAGTTGGGACAGCTGTTGTTGTTGGAACAGAAGTAGTAGTTGGGACAGCTGTTGTTGTTGGAACAGAAGTAGTAGTTGGGACAGGACTGTTGTTGTTGGAACAGAAGTAGTTGGGAGGACAGCTGTTGTTGGGAACAGAAGTAGTAGTTGGGACAGCTGTTGTTGTTGGAACAGAAGTAGTAGTTGGGACGACTGTTGTTGTTGGAACAGAAGTAGTAGTTGGGACAGGACTGTTGTTGTTGGAACAGAAGTAGTAGTTGGGACAGCTGTTGTTGTTGGAACAGTAGTAGTAGTTGGGAGGACTGTTGTTGTTGGAACAGAAGTAGTAGTTGGGACAGCTGTTGTTGTTGGAACAGAAGTAGTAGTTGGGAGGACTGTTGTTGTTGGAACAGAAGTAGTAGTTGGGACAGCTGTTGTTGTTGGAACAGAAGTAGTAGTTGGGAGTTGGGACAGACTGTTGTTGGAACAGGGTAGTTGGGACAGCTGTTGTTGTTGGAACAGTAGTAGTTGGGAGGACTGTTGTTGTTGGAACAGTAGTAGTTGGGACAGCTGTTGTTGTTGGAACAGAAGTAGTAGTTGAGACAGCTGTTGTTGTTGGAACAGAAGTAGTAGGGGACACTGTTGTTGTTGGAACAGTAGTAGTAGTTGGGAGGACTGTTGTTGTTGGAACAGAAGTAGTTTGGGACAGCTGTTGTTGTTGGAACAGAAGTAGTAGTTGGGACAGCTGTTGTTGTTGGAACAGTAGTTGGTAGTTGGGAGGGACTGTTGTTGTTGGAACAGAAGTAGTAGTTGGGACAGCTGTTGTTGTTGGAACAGAAGTAGTAGTTGGGACACTGTTGTTGTTGGAACAAGTAGTAGTTGGGACAGCTGTTGTTGTTGGAACAGTTGTACAGCGTTGGGACAGCTGTTGTTGTTGGAACAGAAGTAGTAGTTGGGACAGCTGTTGTTGTTGGAACAGTAGTAGTAGTTTGGGAACAGGACTGTTGTTGTTGGAACAGAAGTAGTAGTTTAGGGACAGCTGTTGTTGTTGGAACAGTAGTAGTAGTTGGGGGAGGAGCTGTTGTTGTTGGAACAGTAGTAGTAGTTGGGAGGACTGTTGTTGTTGGAACAGAAGTAGTAGTTGGGACAGCTGTTGTTGTTGGAACAGTAGTAGTAGTTGGGAGGACTGTTGTTGTTGGAACAGAAGTAGTGTTGTTGTTGGGAACAGAAGTAGTAGTTGGGACAGCTGTTGTTGTTGGAACAGTAGTAGTAGTTGGGAGGACTGTTGTTGTTGGAACAGAAGTAGTAGTTGGGACAGCTGTTGTTGTTGGAACAGAAGTAGTAGTTGGGACAGCTGTTGTTGTTGGAACAGTAGTAGTAGTTGGGAGGACTGTTGTTGTTGGAACAGAAGTAGTAGTTGGGACAGCTGTTGTTGTTTGAACAGAAGTAGTAGTTGGGACAGCTGTTGTTGTTGGAACAGAAGTAGTAGTTGGGACAGCTGTTGTTGTTGGAACAGTAGTAGTAGTTAGGGAGGACTGTTGTTGTTGGAACAGAACAGCTGTTGTTGTTGGAACAGAAGTAGTAGTTGGGACAGCTGTTGTTGTTGGAACAGAAGTAGTTTGGGACAGCTGTTGTTGTTGGAACAGTAGTAAGGGGGAGTTGTTGTTGGAACAGGGTAGTTGGGACAGCTGTTGTTGTTGGAACAGAAGTAGTAGTTGGGACAGACTGTTGTTGTTGGAACAGAAGTAGTAGTTGGGACAGCTGTTGTTGTTGGAACAGAAGTAGTAGTTGGGACAGCTGTTGTTGTTGGAACAGAAGTAGTAGTTGGGACAGCTGTTGTTGTTGGAACAGAAGTAGTAGTTGGGACAGCTGTTGTTGTTGGAACAGAAGTAGTAGTTGGGACAGCTGTTGTTGTTGGAACAGTAGTAGTAGTTGGGACAGCTGTTGTTGTTGGAACAGAAGTAGTAGTTGAGACAGCTGTTGTTGTTGGAACAGAAGTAGTAGTTGGGAGGACTGTTGTTGTTGGAACAGAAGTAGTAGTTGGGACAGCTGTTGTTGTTGGAACAGTAGTAGTAGTTGGGAGGACTGTTGTTGTTGGAACAGAAGTAGTAGTTGGGACAGCTGTTGTTGTTGGAACAGTAGTAGTAGTTGGGAGGACTGTTGTTGTTGGAACAGAAGTAGTAGTTGGGACAGCTGTTGTTGTTGGAACAGTAGTAGTAGTTGGGAGGACTGTTGTTGTTGGAACAGAAGTAGTAGTTGGGACAGCTGTTGTTGTTGGAACAGTAGTAGTAGTTGGGAGGACTGTTGTTGTTGGAACAGAAGTAGTAGTTGGGACAGCTGTTGTTGTTGGAACAGTAGTAGTAGTTGGGACGACTGTTGTTGTTGGAACAGAAGTAGTAGTTGGGACAGCTAGTGTTGTTGTTGGAACAGAAGTAGTAGTTGGGACAGCTGTTGTTGTTGGAACAGAGTAGTTGGGACAGCTGTTGTTGTTGGAACAGTTTTGGACAGCTGTTGTTGTTGGAACAGTAGTAGTAGTTGGGACAGCTGTTGTTGTTGGAACAGAAGTAGTAGTTTGGGACAGACTGTTGTTGTTGGAACAGAAGTAGTAGTTGGGACAGCTGTTGTTGTTGGAACAGTAGTAGTAGTTGGGAGGACTGTTGTTGTTGGAACAGTAGTAGTAGTTGGGACAGCTGTTGTTGTTGGAACAGAAGTAGTAGTAGTTGGGACAGCTGTTGTTGTTGGAACAGTAGTAGTAGTTGGGAGGACTGTTGTTGTTGGAACAGAAGTAGTAGTTGGGACAGCTGTTGTTGTTGGAACAGTAGTAGTAGTTGGGACAGCTGTTGTTGTTGGAACAGAAGTAGTAGTTGGGACAGCTGTTGTTGTTGGAACAGAAGTAGTTGTAGTTGGGACTGTTGTTGTTGGAACAGAAGTAGTAGTTGGGACAGCTGTTGTTGGGAACAGAAGTAGTAGTTGGGACAGTTGTGTTGTTGTTGGGAACAGTAGTAGTAGTTGGGACAGCTGTTGTTGTTGGAACAGAAGTAGTAGTTGGGACACTGTTGTTGTTGGAACAGAAGTAGTAGTTGGGACAGCTGTTGTTGTTGGAACAGTAGTAGTAGTTGGGAGGACTGTTGTTGTTGGAACAGAAGTAGTAGTTGGGACAGCTGTTGTTGTTGGAACAGTAGTAGTAGTTGGGACACTGTTGTTGTTGGAACAGAAGTAGTAGTTGGGACAGCTGTTGTTGTTGGAACAGAAGTAGTAGTTGGGACAGCTGTTGTTGTTGGAACAGTAGTAGTAGTTGGGACAGCTTGTTGTTGGAACAGAAGTTGGGACACAGAAGTAGTAGTTGGGAGGACTGTTGTTGTTGGGAACAGAAGTAGTAGTTGGGACAGCTGTTGTTGGAACAGTAGTAGTTGGGAGTTTGGGACAGCTGGGACAGCTTTGTTGTTGGAACAGTAGTAGTAGTTGGGAGGACTGTTGTTGTTGGAACAGAAGTGTAGTTGGGACAGCTGTTGTTGTTGGAACACAGAGTAGTAGTTGGGAGGACTGTTGTTGTTGGAACAGAAGTAGTAGTTGGGACAGCTGTTGTTGTTGGAACAGAAGTAGTAGTTGTTGGGACAGCTGTTGTTGTTGGAACAGTAGTAGTAGTTGGGTGTTGTTGGGACAGTTGTTGTTGGAACAGAAGTAGTAGTTGGGACAGCTGTTGTTGTTGGAACAGAAGTAGTAGTTGGGACAGCTGTTGTTGTTGGAACAGTAGTAGTAGTTGGGAGGACTGTTGTTGTTGGAACAGAAGTAGTAGTTGGGACAGCTGTTGTTGTTGGAACAGAAGTAGTAGTTGGGACAGCTGTTGTTGTTGGAACAGTAGTAGTAGTTGGGAGGACTGTTGTTGTTGGAACAGAAGTAGTAGTTGGGACAGCTGTTGTTGTTGGAACAGTAGTAGTAGTTGGGAGGACTGTTGTTGTTGGAACAGAAGTAGTAGTTGGGACTGCTGTTGTTGTTGGAACAGAAGTAGTAGTTGGGACAGCTGTTGTTGTTGGAACAGTAGTAGTAGTTGGGAGGACTGTTGTTGTTGGAACAGAAGTAGTAGTTGGGACAGCTGTTGTTGTTGGAACAGAAGTAGTAGTTGGGACAGCTGTTGTTGTTGGAACAGAAGTAGTTGGGTTGGGACAGCTGTTGTTGTTGGAACAGTTGGGACAGTTTGGGACAGTTGTTGTTGGAACAGTAGTAGTAGTTGGGAGGACTGTTGTTGTTGGAACAGAAGTAGTAGTTGGGACAGCTGTTGTTGTTGGAACAGTAGTAGTAGTTGGGAGGACTGTTGTTGTTGGAACAGAAGTAGTAGTTGGGACAGCTGTTGTTGTTGGAACAGAAGTAGTAGTTGGGACAGCTGTTGTTGTTGGAACAGTAGTAGTAGTTGGAAGGACTGTTGTTGTTGGAACAGAAGTAGTAGTTGGGACAGCTGTTGTTGTTGGAACAGAAGTAGTAGTTGGGACAGCTGTTGTTGTTGGAACAGTAGTAGTAGTTGGGAGGACTGTTGTTGTTGGAACAGAAGTAGTAGTTGGGACAGCTGTTGTTGTTGGAACAGAAGTAGTAGTTGGAACAGCTGTTGTTGTTGGAGCAGAAGTAGTAGTTGGGACAGCTGTTGTTGTTGGAACAGAAGTAGTAGTTGGGACAGCTGATGTTGTTGGAACAGAAGTAGTAGTTGGGACAGCTGTTGTTGTTGGAACAGTCGTAGTAGTTGGGAGGACTGTTGTTGTTGGAACAGAAGTAGTAGTTGGGACAGCTGTTGTTGTTGGAACAGAAGTAGTAGTTGGGACAGTTGTTGTTGTTGGAACAGAAGTAGTAGTTGGGACAGCTGTTGTTGTTGGAACAGTAGTAGTAGTTGGGAGGACTGTTGTTGTTGGAACAGAAGTAGTAGTTGGGACAGCTGTTGTTGTTGGAACAGAAGTAGCAGTTGGGACAGCTGTTGTTGTTGGAACAGTAGTAGTAGTTGGGAGGACTGTTGTTGTTGGAACAGAAGTAGTAGTTGGGACAGCTGTTGTTGTTGGAACAGAAGTAGTAGTTGGAACAGCTGTTGTTGTTGGAGCAGACGTAGTTGTTGGAGCTCCTGTTGTTATTGAAGCAGAAGTCGTGGTTGGGGTTAGTGTTGTTGTTGGAGCTGAAGTAGTTGTTGGGACTTCTGTTGTGGTTGGAGCTGAAGTTATTGTTGGAGCTGCTGTGCTTGATGGGGTTGTTGTTGTTGTTGTAGCTGAGTTCGGTCTTTGGGTAGCTGTTGTAGTTGGAACCAAAGTAGGTGCTGAGGCAACTTTGCTTGTTGCAACTGAAGCTGTGGTTGGGGCGTTTGTTGCTGTTGTTGTTGATATCATCATTGGGGCAGCAGTTGTTTTTGGATTGACCATTTTACGGGTAGATGTTGTTTTTCATGTAGTTTTGGGTGCAGGTATTGTTGTCCATGAAAAGAGATACATTTCCGTTAGTTAAAACTCATTAAAATCCCGCACAGCTATACTGTAAATTAAGTTATGTATCTGTCAGCTGGTGCAAATTGGTTAGATGATCTGCACTGTGCATTTTAGTTCGCAAGCTTGCTAATCTTCGAAGTCTGTCGGTTCACGTTTGAAGGGCAAGTAATCCTGGGATAGTTTAACAGCCACGGTTGTGGCTTTCTTTGTGTTGGCCAAGAGAAAATTGCTGAGATGTGTCTCTTTTTCTGCATTGCCAATAACAGCAAAACAGCTTGTCATTTTGTTAACATCTTTTAACATCTGCTAACGATACCTGGCATTAAGCTCTCGCTAATTGGATGGAATTGGAAGTATTTCTCTCCATGGTTCTCATTAGTGAAACCACAGGGCAATATCACTTTTGATCGCTGCACAGCACAAGGGTTTTCAGGGCAATACAGCGATTTAAATGATATCACATGACCCTTTATTCATCAATGAAAATGCACAGATAATTTGTCAATGTAAAGAACTGTTTTACCCTCCTTTCATAATTCTGTAAGTCCCAACTGTTTCAACTCTGAAACAGTTTCAACTCTGCAGATTTTATCTGTGGGTGGGGGACATTACAGTGCATCACATTCACATCACTCTAGTTCCAGACTACAGTATTTCTCTTGCTAGCCTCGATATCATCATATGAGCAAAATGAGCTGGTAGCCTGGTCATTACATGGTACTTTTAGCTCAATATGGCCCTATCAAGTTCTAAGAGGTGACCACCATAAACTATTCTGAAGGTAACTCGGTGGAACTAGTGCATTCTGACCTGATTGCAGCGAACGCCACACCCTCGCCCCCATTTCATTCCCTAGAAACGATTTTTCTTTGAGGCAGGCCTACAGGATCATATTTGCGCATGTAGTGTCACTTAACTTGAGCCGTCGTCTTCTATAACAACATTTACTATGACAAGACCTCAAACGGGAAGTATATACGCATATTTGAACTATGAAACGAGAAGTTGTCGCACCAATTAGATGCTTACAGTGCCCATTGCAACAAAAGAAGTTGTTCAATGTTGTGTCGCATTTTTCTGTATGAGCCGTTAACCTTGTTAGTTAAACTGACTTTACCTGTCAGTGGAGGCGTTGCACTGGATGCAGAAACCGTAGTGTAAGTCACGTGATCCCCGAAGTAACTCAGGAAGATGGCTTTGACGGGATGGGAATGCATCGATTAATTACTATTTATTTATACAAAAAAAATGTATTTCCTTGCTCTGAAATGCCGCATGTATAACCAGATATTGAACCTCAGGTCCAAATGCTCCGCCTTATCCACGACACTAGCTCAACAGACAATATATTCACTGGTCGATTTAGCACTTGTATAGTGGTGCTGTGTTTGAACTTGAGCATATTAGCGCAAGGATTCTCAGTCATAAACCGGCTTTGAAAACAACAGTTGAATATTTATTGGTTAATTATAGCGAAAAAACAAAAAACAAACCATTTCAGTGATAACACTGCTGAGATCTCCCGGTGCATAGCATAATGGCGAGAGGACTCTCAGATAGACTGGCTGAAACAATAGCAAGCGCAGATTTACCCCCAAAACAGCTGTTATGACAAAATATCAAAGGTAAGAAAAATGTTTGCTCATCTCTGTAGCATTTAAAGTGTATGCCTGCTGTTCTTTGAGTGTAGTGTCAATTTAAAATGACAAGGCTTCTATCGTTGGAATCTGTGGACTGTCCTTTTTCATTTGAGGTATCGTTTGTATGCATATCACAAATTCAGTAGAAATGCTTGCGATAGAGCACAGAATATTTAATCTTATTTTATTTAATGTTTTGCTAGATGCTTATTTACTTGCTTGGTACTTGAATTGTGTTCGGTTTAGGTAAAAACGGTCATCACAAACTTTTCGCCGAGTTTCTTTGCTTTAAGAGGATGCCGCATGATGAGGTTTCTATTAGGAAACATGCTGTATTTATTAGGTAAATTCATTGCCCCCGTTACAGGGGCGTTCAGGCTTAAGGTTAATATTTGTATTGAAAATATATTTTCCACTAATTTCTCTAAATCTTCACTTTAAAACCAGTTTTCATAGCAACAAAACCGTTGACTTACTTGTGAACTTCTGGTACGTGAAGCAGCTTTTCTCAAACTGCTCTGAGCAAAGAACTGAATGTTTTATTGGTTTGTCAGGCTTTCCACGGTCAATTCTTCTTAATTTAACGAGCCAATCTTTCAAAAGGGCTTCATTATTTTGTGGAAATTGATGGCAACTTATTTTGCTGTATTTTCCAGACGACTGAATGGCATTATTATTGGTGCAAGCAACAGCAGCACAAGATTTCCCCATTTTCACTATGCTGCGATCAACCTCTGTGTACATTTTGCTTCGGGGATCATGTGACCACCTACGTAACTTGCAATGACCTCATTATGTTTGCATACTTCTTCAAACAAATCAGAAGAACCACACCTTTAAAAGTAAAATAGATAAACGAAAATAAACTAAATCGGTAATAATGTTGCTTCCCCTGCCCCTTAAATACAGTGCAGCCAGAACCGGAAGGTAGGAATTAATATCTTTTCAACATAAGTTTTCCTCAGATTGCTGTGGTTGTTGGTTAGTGTGCTCCAAAGCCCCCCGAATTAAATCCACTGTTCGGGATACTGGATGGATCCAACCTTCTTTTCGAGATCGTATGATTCTCGCAAACGATCTACAGGCTTCAAATTAAATCAGATTTATTGTTCACATATTTGGTGGGATTATCAGTGGTGGTAAGATCACGCCACCCATCGATTTTGGTGAGGGATCAGCTGATAAAAAGGATGATTTTTTTTACCAGTGTGGCGATACTCCTGCGGTTGTGGATAACCAAATTTCTAGCTAATTCTTGACTTGACTAGACTTAACTCGGCTGCGATCACAGTAGTACTTCTGCGAGAAAGCTTGTTTGAGGTTTTTTTTGTTGAATCATTTACCTGTAGTTGTGGAGTTGCTTGAAGTAGCTGGTGTTGCACTCATATTGAGAGCTGAAGCTGAAAACAGATTAACATGGATTATTAGACATGTTAGCATCTTGAGACGTCTGCTTTATTTACATTGCACAATTTAAAGTAAACTGTCAAAAAGTCCCTTTACAGTTACAAAAGGGCTAAGCTCCTTTATTCTTTCATTTAAACAGTTCAGTCCTATAGCAACAGTCATGAGGTTGCGTATCTGTTCAGTTTTCTTCCTCCTCATTTGTTTTCTTTTGTGATCTCAAGCCAAGAGACATTATGAATTGTACATTTCTGGAGGAAAGGATCAACTGATATGGTTAGTTTTTCCAATGGCCAGATATGTTTAAATTTTTAAAAAATGAAGAATTATATTCTCTTTGTGACAGAAAATACTGCCGGTCCAGCTTTATATTGGAATCTTGAATTGTTTATATTTTCAATTTGTGATGCATGTTTCTCTCCAGCACTCAGGATGCTGTATGATCTGATCAAAATGCTTACCAATTAGACACAGCAATGCAGCCCCTAACTTCATTTTCTTGTTATTTGGACTTCAATACCTGAAATGCAAATATTATATTATCATTTATGATGGTTACGATGATAATGATTAAGAGCTAAGAGTCAAAGATGTGCAGCCACCTATTGTTATTGTTTGACCCAATCCTAATCTCTACACTGTAAATCCAGATCGTGCGGTGAACCCAAATGTTTTGTGGAAACATGTTACCTCAAAAAATTGTGAGCCAACTTAATTTCATTTTGTGGACGGTACTTCAAGAAAATAAGGTAAAAACTTTGAAAAGTTACTCTTACCACATATTGTAAGTGCTGTGAACACAAGATCACTAAGTTGGCTTATGTAGCTTTTTCGAAGTAATCAGTTTCCGTTATAAAATTGAGTGCACCACACTATCTGGGTTTACAGTTTACACTCACAGTCTTTGGGGCGCATTCTCGCAGAGTCCGCAACGGTTTAGGGCTGTCGAATCCTGAAGTGCTTGAAGGCTCTATCACAGATATTTTGAGCCCGTATGAACTCTTTCATGAGGGAATTACCCAAACATAATAACATAATGTTGAAACACAGAGTTACTGGGGGGAAGCCCAGAAGCATTGAAAGAAAATGGTCAACAAATGGAAGAACGTGCAGCATGAAAGGAGCAACTATTCTAACAAGGAAACACACACAACGCGTGAAATTAGAGGAATGCAAACATATGTTACACGCCATTTTACTTTACCAACCATTTTGTTAATTTTTTACTGAATGATGGTCTTTTGATAAAAACAAACAAATTGATTATTTGACAATTACCTCCCATCCCCAATGTAAAACAAGAGCTTGGAGAGTGTACAAATCATGTATTCGGTACCGTATGAGCCTCTTTGGCCATGGAGATAATAAACAAAAGAAAACGTAAACTAGAAAGTCCCAAACCCTCAATGCCACATAACATTTTGGCATTGTCGCGCTAACGTGATATATCACAAAGAGCTGTCCCATTAATGTTTATACCATTCAATTCCTTGCAGCTTCTGTCACCGAAGCACTTACTAGCTGAGGTGAGTTAAGTCCCTAAGGGTAATTATTATTATTATTATTATTTAGCCGTTGAAGTCTCCGGGAACCATAGAGTCACCTGGTAAAAAGTTGTGAAATTGGGCAACTAATGGCCCACATTATCAGTGACTCGTACATCAGTTTTGCTGGCTGTGGCTTGGTCGCTGTAGTGCCGCCATCAGGCCAAAGTTACACTAATATTTCGCGTCATACCCTCTGAAGAATGCACTGGAAATTCAAAAACTTGATATCTTTTGAATCCTTTGGTCAAGCCGAATCCATTGCACTCTATGACATAATTTTCCGACTTGCAGGATTTTTTGCCATTTTGTTTTTTACTGAAAAACTTTTTTTTTTTTAATCTCTTCCTACAAGTGTTGTCCAGTCTTCACTAACCTTGTCTCAAATTATTTGCACACTATTCGTCAAAAGTTACCCCGTAGAAATTCGATATATCTCGCAATTTGGCCATAATTTCAAAGAAAAAGTGATGGCAACGATGCGAAACAGGAAGTGAGGTCATAACTAACCATTCGACTTAGGTACAACAAACATCAGAGATGTCTTCAGAACCATTTTTGTGGCTACACATAAAATGGTGTCAATTCACTGCTAGATGACATTGTAAGTAAAGAAACTGTAAAGCTGGCAATATCTGGACAACTGTTAGGCCTATTGACATGAATCTTTTTTTAATTCACTCTACACATCGAACCTCAAGAATTTATAATGTCTGGAGTGAATTTAAAAATAGATTCTTGTTAATAGGCCCAACAGTCGTCTAGACATTGCCAGCTTTAGTTTCCTTACTCCAGTCCCCTCCCGGAGTCCCAATATATGCATGTGAGGCTATATGGAGATTCTGAATCGCCCATAGTTATGAGTGCGTGAGTGCATGGTATGTGGATGGCGCATGTGCCCTCCATTGGATTGGCGAGCTGTCCCGATGTGTATCTGCCTTTCATTCATAGTCAGCTGGGACAGACTCCAGCTCCCCTGCGACTCTAGGGAGGAAGAGGTGGTATAGATAATGGATAGATGGATAAAGTAATGAATCTATAAAGATGAGAAAAACATGCGCCAAAAATCTATCTGTAAAGCCTCAGCTAGCTGTGTTCGGACAATGACCTGATGTCAGAAAAACTAAGTGGCAATTTTCAGTGATGGAAGCTGTTGTTCCTTTAGTAATTCCATCATTAGCACGTGATACTGGGTGTCTTGTTGATACTAGATAATATGTTATTAAATAATGCTGACTGTGCAGATGTTGTTTCAAGAGGTTATTCAAACATGCACAGCACAGGATTGGTTGTATCCCGGTAATGGGTTTGGTGGCTGAGTGTTGCACTGTCATCGTGCCCTTGAATAAATTTCTCAATTCATTCCGTGAAAATTTGACTTCAAAAAACTCAAGTTTATCTTCCAGAAAGCAAACTGTGACTTGCCACACCTAGCACTGATGTTTTTAATATAATGAATATAATGGTCAGGTATTTTTGCCTAATGAAGCTTAGCGAAAGTTCAGTCAGGAAGACTCTCTCTCGCACGCGTCAGCTGTTTATCTCTTCATTCACTCGTATGCTCGCCCATAAACCTCTGCAGTCAATGTCTGGGGCTGTCAATTGAGCAGTCAGCTGGTGTAGCAGCTGATCTCTTTCATCCAACCGTGGCACACCTCAGTCGCATCGCTAGCCAATCGTTATATTGCTGTCTTTTTAAAAAGTGTCTTTTTCTCTGCTCTAGTTCGTTCGTGCTGCTGCCGTTCGCCTCCTCCTCCTCCCCAACGCCACCCTGCTCCATCAGACCTTCCGTACTGCTGCTCCAGATTTGTCAGCCTTCAGCCACCACCGCCACCAGTGTCTGGACTCTTGGGATTTTCCAGCTGCTGCTCTGAGCCGTGCTCCTGCTCTCTGAGTCTTCCCAGAAGAGTCCAAGCGCCAAAGACTTGTCTGATTTTAAGCATGTTAATTCTGACTGCTGTCTTCCTGCTGTCCTGATCCTCTCATTCCTAATTTACCAATCAATTTATTATTCAGCCAGCGGAGGATGGGCTTCCCCAGAATAGCCAGGTTCCTCCTGAGATTTCTTCTCACTGAGGAGTTTTTTCTCACCACCGTTCGAGGCTTTTTCTCCCTACAGGGAGTTTTTTTTTTTTTTTTTGCCTGCTATTCGGGGATTAGGGATTAGTCTGTGGTCTGCCCTTTACTCTCTGTAAAGCGCTATAAATAAAATTGAATTGAATTCTACTTATGCTCAACGCATAATTAATTTTCTTGATTTCACCTGAGTCTCTCCTGATTGAAATAACTCTCTGCAGTCATATCTGAATGTCTTGCATGAAGTATTGGTGTGCCTTGAGGCGCCTTGGTAAAATAATGGTCAGACCAGTGAAGCTCTGCATCAGTACTGACAGGCCAGGGCATCAAGCTATCTGACCAGCTGTAGATCAGCTGTTACAGCCTGCCAAAGAGTCACCTGAACACACAACTTTAGCCTTATTTTGCCTTGCTCAGCAATTGCTGGATTCTCAATGCTTGGTCTTAAGCTTATCATCTGAAGAAGCAGCTTCGCAGTGCACTGTCTTCACAAACCCTCCATCACCCCAGCTCTCATCATCTCAAACAACATTCATTAACAATGTTTCATAGCTGGGTTACACCAATCTAATGTCTCTTCTTTGAGGTCATTGTTCTTGCAAGTTCTTAGTTGCGGCTCCCTGCCCATGCCACGCTTAGACCAGCAGAGATTTTTCAAAATAAAGTGTTGCCGCTAAACTCAATGTATGCTTGTGTGTCTTTGAATAAACTTTTTTGAAAAAATGGTCATGTCAGCAATGGGTAAATTTTCCAGCAAATTGCTTAAGCATATACTGTATTTGGCTCTATAAAGAGAAACTTTGGGGAAAAAAAAAATTGAAAATGGTTATGGGCCTGATTTTTCTGCATGCAAAATATCTGAAGCATTATCAATCTCAACGGGACTTCCATGGTTAAATTAAGCTTCTTTTAGAAAAAATTATGTTGTAAACGGGCTATTTTGAACACGGCCTTTGTTGCCTTAGTGAAAACAATATATTTAACATTATTTCAAACAAAAATGCACCATAGAAGTTTCTTTAATACAGAAGATAATGCAATTAATAAAATTCTGCATAAATGTCTGCAAAATAAAGTCAAGTACCTTCATGCAAGTAAGTAAAGTGAGTTCAGTGAGCACCGTCCTCTTGTGCGCACATCTTATCCCTGACAGAGGGTGGCAGTATTAGTGTTGAAGTTCAGCCGGCCTCTTGACGGTTCACTGCTGTACATACCATACTATTGCGCAATGCTTGGATATATTTAAATATAGGCAGACGAAACGCTCCCATTGACAGATCCCAGATGAGTATGCGATGGTCTACATGTATGGCAATTGATGAAAAATCAGGCCCTATGTCTTAAAATACCCAGGACTTCTCAGAGAATTTATTGCTCTCCAGTGACACTGAAATGCTTGCTTTCATTTTTGTCAAACATTTTTATTTATGGTTTTAAAAGCTATTTAATATACGTACTTCATATTTGCCAATATATGTCTTTATCCCCTGTTAGGTCACAATTTAATTTGACAGTGCACCTACCTAGGGTTTACAGAGTATTTTTAACATTTCAACAGCTTATTAGTTGACTATTTTGCTTAGTCTATGGGTAACAGATTATCTACTGAGTTTATAAATAGCCTGTGAACTCTCAGCTAGTTTTCATGTTACTTGGGTCGTCCAAATGAAAATCTGCAGATGTGAACTGGTCTTACAATTGATAGTCAACTTCACGTTGACATACAGTACATATGGTTGAAATTCTTGGGTAAAAGTTAAGGTGGCTGAATGTACCACAAGGATAAGGTAATGGTTTGTTTAGTGAGTTAATGATAATGAGTTAAAAGCAATAAAGGATTTGACTTCAGCCAGCTGAATGTTAGTACATATATTTTTTTAAATCTGTTGAATGAGCAGATTAACTCCACTGTAACAAATTCTTGGAGTGTTTAATGACCATCAAATGCAAACAGGAACATAATTGCTTAACCAGAGTGGGAACATGCAATTGAAAGCTTGTTCAACAGTTCAGCATTGATTATTAATGAACGTACATGGTTAAATATTTATTGAACATTTGTCTCTGTATTTTTCCAATGTTTGTATCAATAATATTGATCATTAGCCCCTTTTGTCACTGCGGTTACAATTGTTTCATCACTTGTAATGGTATTTCATTGCTTGGCCATGCTTGGAGAACCATTGCATCGCAATGTGCACAACTGTGGATGAATACTCTTTTAGCCTGTTTCGGTTTTACGTCTAGTGGTTGAGTCTAGAACTTCAAGGACACATGATTTCAGTATTTTAATTTCAATTGAAACTTCAGGTTTATTACTTTTTCTATCCAAAAGAGTTGAGCAGGGGAAAAAAAATGTTATCATGAATGACTATGTTGAGACTGAAGGGGTTAGTTGAGCATTAGAATGTTCAACAAAGATGAATAAAATGGTTCACTAATTGTTTGTTGAATATTTGGATGAGTATTTGTACATAAATTGTTGAATATTTGGACAGCATAGGTTGAGTGAGCAATTAAGGTTCAACCAAATTATTCTGAGACTAAATAGGTTTGTTTGTGAATTGTCGTATATACTTGAGGGATAATCTGTTAAACCTCTACAATTATTGAATTGTAGGACATCAACTAAAAACTGTTGAAATGTTACAAATGCTGTCAACTATGCTCTATAGATTATCCATTAAATATTTACGGGCAAAGCAAAACAGTTGACTTGTTGAAAGTCAACTAAAAAGCTTCCTGCTAGTCTTCCATATATTGGCTAAAAACAGAAAATGCCCTGTGCACAGCAGTGCTTCTCTTTTGGGTGCAGCCAAGACAAAAAATAGTAGATAAAAAAAAAACAATATTCTGACACACACCAGGATATGACTGACTATTTTACTGAGTTACAGTAAAAACAAGAAAGCGCGATTACGCATCTCACATCTTGCTTCTTCAGATTTGCTTTGTGCTTGATTGCCTGCAGGCGTCTCTTTAAATAATCAGGTGCTGACTAGCGGAGAATTCAACAAGGTCCCATTCTCGGATACAAATAGACATAATCAGCAGGAATAGGCAACAGCCACAACATTTCTAGTATTCAAAATGATAAATCCCATCACTTTTTTGCATAGGCAATAAACAAAAATTACATCAGAAAGACAGGTTAATTTTACCACTGTGCTAAAATCTCCGATATCACAAATACACAGGCTAACACAACAAAATGCTTACACTCATAAAAAGCACATAAAGTTAATCGAAGAAATATGTACGGAAATATATACGGTGTGTGTAATTCATAATTTTCCTGGAAACCCCTTGCGCTTTATCTCTTTTTCCAATTAAGAGCAGTTACAACTCAGGAGTTTTCACAAGAATTTCATTCTTATTTTCTAAATTAGGACTTTTCTTCTCTTGTGTAAAGTCAGAAACAGATATACCACTAACAATGAAAATCCCAAATGCACATCATGCTTTTCATGCTATATTACTACTCATTTCATTCAAGGAGAAACACAATTAAAGACCAAGTTAAATTAGTGAGTGCCTTCTTATACTGATTTATTCATGATCAAGTCCTTTCATATTTTTTTTTCTGAAATACAGAACCATTTACTTTGTCTTTGAATTATTTGCCATTAAACAAATGGTTACTGTTAATCAGGGGTTCTCAATCGTTCCCAGAAAGAGCCGGAGTGGGTGCTGCCTTTCATTTCAACCAATCAGTTTCACGTGTTCTACTAATCAAGGTTTTTAGCGCAGAACAAAGGTTTATAGTAGTTGATTACTGGAATTAGATGCATAACTGCTTTGCTGATATGAAAGCCTCCATCCATACCAGCCCTTTCTGGCTTAGGTTGAAAACTTCATGTGTGAGAGGTTGTGCCCACACTCATAAACAAGAAGCCAATCAGTTTACTCAATCATTTAATTTGAATATTGAAATAATTTTCTGACCTTTTTATTTATTTAAATGTCTTTTTCTTTCAAACATCTCATTGTCTTTAAGCAGGAGAACTAAAGAGCAGTAAGATTTATATCTCATTAAAATTCTTAGATGTAAAAAAAAAAAAAAAAAGGCATTGGTTTCAACATCAATAAGTCAGTCACTGCCAATTTACTAATTCACTTACCTTTTCAAAAGAAATTCACCTTCTGTCCAGATATCTTATTTTACAAATGGCAACGGAGAAAACTGAAAATATTATATCTCCAGCTTTTCCCCAAAGCTGGATACTGTTCACAGATCAAGCTGCTAACTGACTTATGCTGTATAATAAATAAGTGTCCTTGCTTGGCACTTGATGTACCTGTTTCACTGAAATTAGTGGGGCGTGCTACATTTTATATTGTCCCCTCCCTTTCTTTAGAAACTGCCGTCACACACGCTATTCATGACGTGCTTTCAGTAATATATTTAGGTTGTTTCATTTATTGGCAACAATCCTGGTAATTGATTTTTTTGGTTGGCGAAGGTTTGTTTTTCTTTGTTTCATTTTCATTCAAGACATATAGCAAATACTTTTACTCATTTACTGCTAAGGTGTTTTCAAAAAAATGCCAGACAGAACTGTAATGTTTTAAGTGTGTTTCTGAGTTAAAGTGCTTGTGTCTGTGTGTGTGTGTGTGTGTGTGTGTCTGTGTGTGTGTGCGTGGAAATTCATTGGAAAACCGGGATTAAACATTTTTGAAATGGTGGTATAATTCCTAAAAATTCTAAGGATCATGATTGACTGAAAAAAATCTTCATACACAGCAGAAACAGAATTTTTTAAGTGCAGTTTAACTCCATGCAGCTGCTGGATTCAAACCTATGGAACTTAAGGCCTGTTTTAAATTTGAGTGGAGATACCAAGATTTCTAATGATCCAGCATATGTCCTGTTGAGTCACAGGGAAATGGCCATAAAATGATGTACACTATATAGGTATTTTCCTTTTGATGTAATGCTTTGGCCATCATGAAAACATGGTGTTCTGTATGTGAATATTTCTTCCAATGTATAAGTGCGATGTAGATTCAGTGACGTGCTGTAATGACCAGATACAGAATTTTTAAGAGACATTGCACTACAATATGAAAAAATCCTTTTTCTAACTCGACTATTTTGAGGGGGAAACGTGAAATTTTGAGTTTAAGGTGGATTTTGAGGTTAAAGTGGATTTTTAAAAATCAGGAATCTTCATTTGTTTTAGGTTCATTTTAGTATGTCACTAGTCTACTATTGGTGTCAGATAAATCATGAAATAGCTGAAAGGTGATCATTATTTTAGCTGTGTCATGCTCTAGGATTCTTGCTGACGATCAAACATACACAAATATGCAGGCACACCCTTGAGATTGTAGTACATTGTATTGTATGTATATATACATGAGTCACGATTGTTTTAAATGACATTTACAAGACAGTATAATTGCTCCATGAACTGCAACTATGGGTGTTACTGTAGTTTTCAACTACTGTGGTGGGCTGTTCAATAAATGCTCGATATTTACAGGAGGTGAGGACAGTTCTTATTAAAGAATCTGGAAACAAAATACTGATTGAGTACATGATTTTGTTGCTCATGAATACTGTCTGCAGGAAGCCCTGTGCTAAAAAATACTTCATTAATGTGAAAAGGGGAAGTAAAAATTTACAGTGGTAGTACTTGATTTTTAGAGGAGGGGGGTCCATGTTCAGATTGTAAAATTGATCCCTATTTTTATTTCAATTCCGTGGATTTGTTTATTCACAATTAATTATTTAGACATGAGGTTTTCACACTCTTACTACTGACTTGAGTTGTCCTTGGGGGAACTAAAGATGGCCTATGCAATCAACTGACCCCAAAATATTGATGTGAAAGCACCGTATTTTGGGGTTAAGAGGTAGTGAGGCCATCACCCCCCTCAGATTCGTCAAGATTTTCAAGGCTGATTGGAACAATAGATGGAGTTTTCCAACATACTTTAAAATAAATTGTGTAATTTTGATGTTTGTTGGTACTAAAAAATGCTTGTCCTTAATTAGGGGTTCAAGCCCATAGGGCTGAAACCCTATTGTTTTTGTGCTGGTTTATTATTATTATTCTTATTATTATTAGGGGTTCAAGCCCGTAGGGCTGAAACCCTATTGTTTTTGTGCTTTATTTTATTATTATTATTATTATTATTATTAGGGATTCAAGCCCGTAGGGCTGAAACCCTATTGTTTTTGTGCTGGTTTATTTTTATTATTATTAGGGGTTCAAGCCCGTAGGGCTGAAACCCTATTGTTTTTGTGCTGGTTTATTTTTATTATTATTATTATTATTATTATTAGGGGTTCAAGCCCGTAGGGCTGAAACCCTATTGTTTTTGTGCTGGTTTATTATTATTATTATTATTATTAGGGGTTCAAGCCCGTGAGGGGCTGAAACCCTATTGTTTTTGTGCTGGTTTATTATTATTCTTATTATTATTATTATTATTATTATTTTTTCTTCTTCTTCAGAAATGTTTTACAAATTCCCGTGAGATGGTAAATGGTAGAGACCTGAAATTTTGCACATTGGTTGGAAGTTGTGTGTAAATGCTGACCAAGGCATTTTTAACTCAGTAGGCCTGATGGTGGCGCTATAATTCAAGAAAAACAGGTTTTCACTTTAAAGGTCATAACTCCTAGGCTGTAAGTCCGATTCACACGAAACTTGGTACAGACATTCTTTGGTCCATTCTCTACAACTTTCCCATAAGGACCTCTAAGATCCGCCATATTTGATTTTCCGAAATTTTGAATTCTTTGAAAAACACATTTTTGACATCTCCTCCTAGGCCGTAGGTCCGATTCTTTCAAAATTTGCTGTGGATCATCAGTGGACCAAGCTTATCAAAGATTGCATAAAGCTTGTTGAAAACTCATTTCGTTTCCAAGATATTGACCAATGAACTTCAGCAGGGGCGTGGCTTAGCACAAAAATTGACAAAATTCAACAACCATTGGGCCAATCATCACAAAACTTGCAGAATATGTCCATATAAGTACCAGGAACATACCTTGACAGTTTCATGCAAATCGGCCCATAGGGGGCGCTATAACACAAATCAGACTATAAATCAGCAATTGTTTGTCCTATAGCCATAAAACTCACAGGATATATTCAAATAAGTACCTGAAACATACTCTGAAAATTTCATTCAAATTGACTGATAGGGGGCGCTATAAATGCAAAACAAAGCAGCATGGTATAACACAAATCCAACTATAAATCAGCAATTGTTTGTCCTATAGCCATAAAACTCACAGGATATATTCATATAAGTACTTGAAACATACTCTGAAAATTTCATTTAAATTGACTGATAGGGGGCGCTATAAACGCAAAACAAAGCAGCATGGAATAACACAAATCAGACAATAAATCAGCAATTGTTTGTCCTATAGCCATAAAACTCACAGGATATATTCATATAAGTACCTGAAACATACCCAGCAAATTTCAGTCAAATTGACTGATAGGGGGCGCTATAAATGCAAAACAAAGCAGCATGGTATAACACAAATCCAACTATAAATCAGCAGTTGTTTGTCCTTTTGCCATAAAACTCACAGGATATATTCATAAAAGTACTTGAAACATACTCTGAAAATTTCATTCAAATTGTCCTATTGGGGGCGCTATAAATGCAAAACAAAGCAACGTGGTATAACACAAATCAGACTATAAATCATAAATAGTTTTTCCAATCATTACAAAACTCACAGGATGTGTCCACATAAGAACCTGAAACATAGCCTGAAAGTTTCAATCAAATTGACCAGTAGGGGGTGCCATAAATGCACAAAATAGCCTACATAACACAAATCAGACTATGCATCATTAGTTGTTAGTCCAATCATTACACTGGCAAAATAGGTCCACATAAAAACCTGCAACACACTCTTAAAGTGGTTTTTGTCCCCTGCCGCCACAATAGCGAGCGGAGCAGGGGACATTGTATTCAGCTCCGTCCGGCCGTCCGTCATGTCCCGTTTGTTCTGAATGCGATATCTCAAGAACGGTTTGACTGATTCCATTCATCTTTGGTGTTTAGGTATATTTGTGTGATACGCCAACCCCAGTAGATTTCCGTGACCTTGGCATTATTCTCAAGGTCATTACGATCATTTGACCACTTACAAATTCCTTGTCAACATGATATCTCAAGAACGGTTTGACCAATTCCATTCATCTTTGGTATCAAGGTGTATTAGCGGCGGGGGACATAGTATTCAGCTCCATCCGTCCGCCCGGCCATCCGTCCGTCCGTCCCGTCCTGTTTGTTGTGAACGTGATATCTGAAGAACGGTTTGACCAATTCCATTCGTCTTTGGTGTCAAGGTGTATTAGGGGCAGGGGACATAGTATTCAGCTCCGTCCGTCCTTCCGTCATGTCCCGTTTGTTGTGAACGCGATATCTCAAGAACGGTTTGACCGATTCTATTCATCTTTGGTGTCAAGGTGTATTAGGGGAGTGCTCACAGCCCACTCGATTTACGTGACCTTGCCATTATTCTCAAGGTCATTACGACCATTTGACCACTTACAAATTCCTTGTCAACATGATATCTCAAGAACGGTTTGACCGATTCCATTCATCTTTGGAGTCAAGGTGTGTAAGGGACGGGGACATAGTATTCAGCTCCGTCCGTCCGTCCATCCGTCCGTCATGTCCCATTTGTTGTGAACGTGGTATCTAAAGAACGGTTTGGCCGATTCAATTCGTCTTTGGTGTCAAGGTGTATTAGGGGCGGGGGACATAGTATTCAGCTCCGTCCGTCCGTCCGTCTGTCCGTCATGTCCCGTTTGTTGTGAACGCGTTCTCAATAACGATTTGACCGATTCCATTCATCTTTGGTGTCAAGGTGTATTAGGGGAGTGCTCACAGCCCACTCGATTTACGTGACCTTGCCATTATTCTCAAGGTCATTACGACCATTTGACCACTTACAAATACCTTGTCAACATGATATCTCAAGAACGGTTTGACCGATTCCATTCATCTTAGGTGTCAAGGTGTATTTGGGGCGGGGAATATAGAATTCAGCTCCCTCCGTCCAGCCGTCCGTCCGTCCCATCCCGTTTGTTGTGAATGCAATATCTCAAGAACGGTTTGACCGATTCCATTCATCTTTGGGGTCAAGGTGTATTGGGGCCGGGGGACATAGCATTCAGCTCCGTCCGTTCGTCCGTCTGTCCGTCATGTCCTGTTTGTTGTGAATGCGTTATCTCAATAACGTTTTGACCGATTCCATTCATCTTTGGTGTCAAAGTGTATTAAGGGAGTGCTCACAGCCCACTCGATTTACGTGACCTTGCCATTATTCTCAAGGTCATTACGAACATTTGACCACTTACAAATACCTTGTCAACATGATATCTCAAGAACGGTTTGACCGATTCCATTCATCTTAGGTGTCAAGGTGTATTAGGGGCGGGGAATATAGAATTCAGCTCTCTCCGTCCGGCCGTCCATCCGTCCCATCCCGTTTGTTGTGAATGCAATATCTCAAGAACGGTTTGACCGATTCCATTCGTCTTTGGGGTCAAGGTGTATTTGGGCCGGGGGACATAGTATTCTGCCCCATCAGTCCGTCCGTCCGGCCGGCCGTCTGTCACGTCCCGTTTGTTGTGAACGCGAAATCTCGAGACAGCTTTGACCGATTTTATTCATCTTTAGCTTCAATGTGTAATTTTGTGATATGCCGACCCCAGTCGATTTCCGTCACCTGGCAGGGGACATGGCCATGCTTAGTGGCAACACTTGTTAATTAAGCTGTTAAAGCTTTCAACTACTAATGGTCTTTAAGTGGCTTGAACCCCGGAATTGCCGCTTATGCTATATTTATTATTATTTTCTTCTTCTTCAGAAATGTTTTCGCAAATTCCGTGAGATGGTAAATAGTAGAGACCTGAAATTTTGCACATTGGTTGGAAGTTGTGTGTAAATGCTGACCAAGGCATTTTTAACTCAGTAGGCCTGATGGTGGCGCTATAATTCAAGAAAAACAGGTTTTCACTTTAAAGGTCATAACTCCTAGGCTGTAAGTCCGATTCACACGAAACTTGGTAGAAACATTCCTTGGTCCACTCTCTACAACTTTCCCATAAGGACCTTTAAGATCCGCCATATTTGATTTTCCGAAATTTTGAATTCTTTGAAAAACACATTTTTGACATCTCCTCCTAGGCCGTAGGTCCGATTCCTTCGAAATTTGCTGTGGATCATCAGTAGACCACGCTTATCAAAGATTGCATAAAGCTTGTTGGAATCTCATTTCGTTTCCAAGATATTTACCAATGAACTTCAGCAGGGGCGTGGCTTAGCACATAAATGGACAAAATTCAACAACCATCGGGCCAATCATCACAGAACTTGCAGAATATGTCCATATAAGTACCAGGAGCATACCTTGACAGTTTCATGCAAATCGGCCCATATGGGGCGCTATAACACAAATCAGATTATAAATCAGCAAGCGTTTCTCCTATAGCCATAAAACTCATAGGATATATTCATATAAGTACTTGAAACATACTCTGAAAATTTCATTCAAATTGACTGATAGGGGGCGCTATAAATGCAAAACAAAGCAGCGTGGTATAACACAAATCAGACTATAAATCAGCAATTGTTTGTCCTATAGCCATAAAACTCACAGGATATATTCATATAAGTACCTGAAACATACCAAGAAAATTTCATTCAAATTGATCGATAGGGGGCGCTATAAATGCAAAACAAAGCAGCGTGGTACAGCACAAATCAGACTATAAATCAGCAGTTGTTTGTCCTATAGCCATAAAACTCACAGGATATATTCATATAAGTACTAGAAACATACTCTAAAAATTTCATTCAAATTGTACGATAGGGGGCGCTATAAATGCAAAACAAAGCAGCGTGGTAAAACACAAATCAGACAATAAATCATAAATAGTTTTTCCAATCATTACAAAACTCACAGGATATGTCCACATAAGAACCTGAAACATAGCCTGAAAGTTTCAATCAAATCGACCAGTAGGGGGTGCCATAAATGCACAAAATAGCCTAACATAACACAAATCAGACTATGCGTCATAAGTTGTTATTCCAATCATTACACTGGCAAAATAGGTCCACATAAATACCTGCAACACGCTCTTAAAGTTGTTTTTGTCCCCCACAGCCACGATAGCGAGCGGAACGGGGGACATAATATTCAGCTCCGTCCGGCCGTCCGTCATGTCCCGTTTGTTCTGAACGCGATATCTCAAGAACGGTTTGACCGATTCCATTCATCTTTGGTGTTAAGGTATATTGGTGTGATACGCCGACCCCAGTAGATTTCTGTGACCTTGGCATTATTCTCAAGGTCATTACGATCATTTGACCACTTAAAAATTCCTTGTCAACGTGATATCTCAAGAACGGTTCGACCGATTCCATTCATCTTTTGTGTCAAGGTGTTTTAGGGGCGGGGGACATAGTATTCAGCTCCATCCGTCCGCCCGGCCGTCCGTCCGTCCGTCCCGTCCCCTTTGTTGTGAACGTGATATCTGAAGAAAGGTTTGACCGATTCCATTCGTCTTTGGTGTCAAGGTGTATTAGGGGCAGGGGACATAGTATTCAGCTCCGTCTGTCCGTCCGTCTGTCCATCATATCCCGTTTGTTGTGAACGCGTTATCTCAAGAACGGTTTGACCGATTTCATTCATCTTTGGTGTCAAGGTGTATTAGGGGAGTGCTCACAGCCCACTCGATTTACGTGACCTTGCCATTATTCTCAAGGTCATTACGACCATTTGACCACTTACAAATACCTTGTCAACATGATATCTCAAGAACGGTTTGACCGATTCCATTCATCTTAGGTGTCAAGGTGTATTAGGGGTGGGGAACATAGAATTCAGGTCCATCCGTCCGGCCGTTCGTCCGTCCCATCCCGTTTGTTGTGAATGCAATATCTCAAGAACGGTTTGACCGATTCCATTCATCCTTGGGGTCAAGGTGTATTAGGGCTGGGGGACATAGTATTCTGCTCCATCAGTCCGTCTGGCCGTCCGTCCGTCACGTCCCGTTTGTTGTGAACGCGAAATCTCGAGACAGCTTTGACCGATTTTATTCATCATTGGCTTCAATGTGTAATTTTGTGATATGCCGACCCCAGTCGATATCCGTCACCTGGCAGGGGACATGGCCATGCTTAGTGGCAACACTTGTTAATTAAGCTGTTAAAGCTTTCAACTACTAATGGTCTTTCGTGGCTTGAACCCCGGAATTGCCGCTTGCGGCTATATTTATTATTATTATTAGGGGTTCAAGCCCGTAGGGCTGAAACCCTATTGTTTTTGTGCTGGTTTATTTTTATTATTATTATTATTATTATTATTAGGGGTTCAAGCCCGTAGGGCTAAAACCCTATTGTTTTTGTGCTGGTTTATTTTTATTATAATTATTATTATTATTATTATTATTATTTTTCTTCTTCTTCAGAAATGTTTTCGCAAATTCCTGTGAGATGGTAAATGATAGAGACCTGAAATTTTGCACATTGGTTGGAAGTTGTGTGTAAATTCTGACCAAGGCATTTTTAACTCAGTAGGCCTGATGGTGGCGCTATAATTCAAGAAAAACAGGTTTTCACTTTAAAGGTCATAACTCCCACGCTGTAAGTCCGATTCACACGAAACTTGGTACAGACATTCTTTGGACCATTCTCAATAACTTTCCCATAAGGACTTCTAAGATCCGCCATATTTGATTTTCCGAAATTTTGAATTCTTTGAAAAACACATTTTTGACATCTCCTCCTAGGCCGTAGGTCCGATTCCTTTGAAATTTACTGTGGATCATTAGAGGACAAAGCTTATCAAAGATTGCATAAAGCTTGTTGAAATCTCATTTCGTTTCCAAGATATTGACCAATGAACTTCAGCAGGGGCGTGGCTTTTGCACAAAATGGTCAAAATTCAACAATATTGGGCCAATCATCACAGAATTTGCAGAATATGTCCATGTAAGTAACAGGAACATACCTTGACAGTTTCATGCAAATCGGCCCATAGGGGGTGCTATAACACAAATCAGACTATAAATCAGCAATTGTTTGTCCTATAGCCATAAAACTCACAGGATATATTCATATAATTACCTGAAACATACCCAGAAAATTTCATTCAAATTAACTGATAGGGGGCGCTATAAAAGCAAAACAAAGCAGCATGGTATAACACAAATCCAACTATAAATCAGCAATTGTTTGTCCTATAGCCATAAAACTCACAGGATATATTCATATAAGTACCTGAAACATACCCAGAAAATTATATTCAAATTGACTGATAGGGGGCGCAATAAATGCAAAACAAAGCAGCGTGGTATAGCACAAATCAGACTATGAATCAGCAGATGTTTGTCCTATAGCCATAAAACTCACAGGATATATTCATAAAAGTACTTGAAACATACTCTGAAAATTTCATTCAAATTGTCCTATTGGGGGCGCTATAAATGCAAAACAAAGCAACGTGGTATAACACAAATCAGACTATAAATCATAAATAGTTTTTCCAATCATTACAAAACTCACAGGATATGTCCACATAAGAACCTGAAACATAGCCTGAAAGTTTCAATCAAATTGACCAGTAGGGAGTGCCATAAATGCACAAAATAGCCTAACATAACACAAATCAGACTATGCATCATTAGTTGTTAGTCCAATCATTACACTGGCAAAATAGGTCCACATAAAAACCTGCAACACACTCTTAAAGTGGTTTTTGTCCCCTGCCATCACGATAGCGAGCGGAGCAGGGGGACATTGTATTCAACTCCGTCCGGCCGTCCGTCATGTCCTGTTTGTTCTGAATGCGATATCTCAAGAACGGTTTGACCGATTCCATGCATTTTTGGTGTTAAGGTATATTTGTGTGATACGCCGACCCCAGTAGACTTCCGTGACCTTGGCATTATTCTCAAGGTCATTACGATCATTTGACCACTTACAAATTCCTTGTCAACATGATATCTCAAGAACGGTTTGACCAATTCCATTCATCTTTGGTGTCAAGGTGTATTAGCGGCGGGGACATAGTATTCAGCTCCATCCATCCGCCAGGCCGTCTGTCTGTCCGTCCTGTCCCGTTTGTTTGTAAACGTGATATCTCAAGAACGGTTCGACCGATTCCATTCATCTTTGATGTCAAGGTGTAATAGGGCGGGGACATAGTATTCAGCTCCGTCCGCCCGTCCGTCTGTCCGTCCTGTGCTGTTTGTTGTAAACGTGATATCTCAAAACGGTTCGACCAATTCCATTCATCTTTGGTGTCAAGGTGTATTAGCGGCGGGGACATAGTATTCAGCTCCATCCATCCGCCCGGCCGTCTGTCCGTCCGTCCTGTCCCGTTTGTTTAAACGTGATATCTCAAAACGGTTCGACCGATTCCATTCATCTTTGATGTCAAGGTGTAATAAGGGCGGGGGACATAGTATTCAGCTCCGTCCGCCCGTCCGTCTGTCCGTCCTGTCCCGTTTGTTGTAAACGTGATATCTCAAGAACGGTTTGACCGATTCCATTCATCTTTGGTGTCAAGGTGTATTAGGGCGGGACATAGTATTCAGCTCCATCCATCCGCCCAGCCGTCCGTCCGTCTGTCCCATGCCGTTTGTTGTGAACATTATATCTCAAGAACGGTTTGACCGATTCCACTCATCTTTGGTGTCAAGGTGTTTTACGGGTGGGGGACATAGTATTCAGCTCCGTCCGCCCATCCGTCTGTCCGTCATGTCCCGTTTATTGTGAACGCGATATCTCAAGAAAGATTTGAGCGATTCCATTCATCTTTGGTGTCAAGGTGTATTAGGGGAGGGGGACATAGTATTCAGCTCCGTCTGTGCGTCCATCTGTCCGTCATGTCCCGTTTGTTGTGAACGTGATATCTCAAGAACGGTTTGACCGATTCCATTCGTCTTTGGTGTCAAGGTGTATTAGGGGGGGTGCTCACAACTCACACGATTTACATGACCTTGCCATTATTCTCAAGCTCATTACGACCATTTGACCACTTACAAATACCTTGTCAACGTGAGATCTCAAGAACAGTTCGACCGGTTCCATTAATCTTTGGTCTCAAGGTGTATTAGGGGCGGAGGATATAGAATTCAGCTCCATCCGTCTGGCTGTCCGTCCGTCCCATCCCGTTTGTTGTGAACGCGATATCTCAAGAACGGTTTGACCGATTCCATTCATCCTTGGAGTCAAGGTGTATTAAGGCCAGGGGCGTAGTATTCAGCTCCATCAGTCCATCCGTCCGGCCGTCCGTCACGTCCGTTTGTTGTGAACGCGAAATCTCGAGACAGCTTTGACCGATTTTATTCATCATTGGCTTCAATGTGTAATTTTGTGATATGCCGACCCCAGTCGATATCCGTCACCTGGCAGGGGACATGGCCATGCTTAGTGGCAACACTTGTTAATTAAGCTGTTAAAGCTTTCAACTACTAATGGTCTTTCGTGGCTTGAACCCGGAATTGCAACACTTATATTTATTATTATTATTAGGGGTTCAAGCCCGTGAGGGCTGAAAACCCTATTGTTTTTGTGCTGGTTTATTTTTATTATTATTATTATTATTATTATTAGGGTTCAAGCCCGTAGGGCTAAAAAACCCTATTGTTTTTAATGCTGGTTTATTTTTTATTATAATTATTATTATTATTATTATTATTATTTTCTTCTTCTTCAGAAATGTTTTTAAAATTCCTGTGAGATGGTAAATGATAGAGACCTGAAATTTTGCACATTGGTTGGAAGTTGTGTGTAAATTCTGACCAAGGCATTTTTAACTCAGTAGGCCTGATGGTGGCGCTATAATTCAAGAAAAACAGGTTTTCACTTTAAAGGTCATAACTCCCACGCTGTAAGTCCGATTCACACGAAACTTGGTACAGACATTCTTTGGACCATTCTCAATAACTTTCCCATAAGGACTTCTAAGATCCGCCATATGTGATTTTCCGAAATTTTGAATTCTTTGAAAAACACATTTTTGACATCTCCTCCTAGGCCGTAGGTCCGATTCCTTTGAAATTTACTGTGGATCATTAGAGGACAAAGCTTATCAAAGATTGCATAAAGCTTGTTGAAATCTCATTTCGTTTCCAAGATATTGACCAATGAACTTCAGCAGGGGCGTGGCTTTGCACAAAAATGGACAAAATTCAACAATATTGGGCCAATCATCACAGAATTTGCAGAATATGTCCATGTAAGTAACAGGAACATACCTTGACAGTTTCATGCAAATCGGCCCATAGGGGGTGCTATAACACAAATCAGACTATAAATCAGCAATTGTTTGTCCTATAGCCATAAAACTCACAGGATATATTCATATAAGTACCTGAAACATACCCAGAAAATTTCATTCAAATTAACTGATAGGGGGCGCTATAAAAGCAAAACAAAGCAGCATGGTATAACACAAATCCAACTATAAATCAGCAATTGTTTGTCCTATAGCCATAAAACTCACAGGATATATTCATATAAGTACCTGAAACATACCCAGAAAATTTCATTCAAATTGACTGATAGGGGGCGCAATAAATGCAAAACAAAGCAGCGTGGTATAGCACAAATCAGACTATGAATCAGCAGATGTTTGTCCTATAGCCATAAAACTCACAGGATATATTCATAAAAGTACTTGAAACATACTCTGAAAATTTCATTCAAATTGTCCTATTGGGGGCGCTATAAATGCAAAACAAAGCAACGTGGTATAACACAAATCAGACTATAAATCATAAATAGTTTTTCCAATCATTACAAAACTCACAGGATATGTCCACATAAGAACCTGAAACATAGCCTGAAAGTTTCAATCAAATTGACCAGTAGGGAGTGCCATAAATGCACAAAATAGCCTAACATAACACAAATCAGACTATGCATCATTAGTTGTTAGTCCAATCATTACACTGGCAAAATAGGTCCACATAAAAACCTGCAACACACTCTTAAAGTGGTTTTTGTCCCCTGCCATCACGATAGCGAGCGGAGCAGGGGACATTGTATTCAGCTCCGTCCGGCCGTCCGTCATGTCCTGTTTGTTCTGAATGCGATATCTCAAGAACGGTTTGACCGATTCCATGCATTTTTGGTGTTAAGGTATATTTGTGTGATACGCCGACCCCAGTAGACTTCCGTGACCTTGGCATTATTCTCAAGGTCATTACGATCATTTGACCACTTACAAATTCCTTGTCAACATGATATCTCAAGAACGGTTTGACCAATTCCATTCATCTTTGGTGTCAAGGTGTATTAGCGGCGGGGGACATAGTATTCAGCTCCATCCATCCGCCAGGCCGTCTGTCTGTCCGTCCTGTCCCGTTTGTTGTAAACGTGATATCTCAAGAACGGTTCGACCGATTCCATTCATCTTTGATGTCAAGGTGTAATAGGGGCGGGGGACATAGTATTCAGCTCCGTCCGCCCGTCCGTCTGTCCGTCCTGTGCTGTTTGTTGTAAACGTGATATCTCAAGAACGGTTCGACCAATTCCATTCATCTTTGGTGTCAAGGTGTATTAGCGGCGGGGGACATAGTATTCAGCTCCATCCATCCGCCCGGCCGTCTGTCCGTCCGTCCTGTCCCGTTTGTTGTAAACGTGATATCTCAAGAACGGTTCGACCGATTCCATTCATCTTTGATGTCAAGGTGTAATAGGGGCGGGGGACATAGTATTCAGCTCCGTCCGCCCGTCCGTCTGTCCGTCCTGTCCCGTTTGTTGTAAACGTGATATCTCAAGAACGGTTTGACCGATTCCATTCATCTTTGGTGTCAAGGTGTATTAGGGGCGAGGGACATAGTATTCAGCTCCATCCATCCGCCCAGCCGTCCGTCCGTCTGTCCCATGCCGTTTGTTGTGAACATAATATCTCAAGAACGGTTTGACCGATTCCACTCATCTTTGGTGTCAAGGTGTTTTACGGGTGGGGGACATAGTATTCAGCTCCGTCCGCCCATCCGTCTGTCCGTCATGTCCCGTTTATTGTGAACGCGATATCTCAAGAAAGATTTGAGCGATTCCATTCATCTTTGGTGTCAAGGTGTATTAGGGGAGGGGGACATAGTATTCAGCTCCGTCTGTGCGTCCATCTGTCCGTCATGTCCCGTTTGTTGTGAACGTGATATCTCAAGAACGGTTTGACCGATTCCATTAAATCTTTGGTGTCAAGGTGTATTAGGGGGGGTGCTCACAACTCACACGATTTACATGACCTTGCCATTATTCTCAAGCTCATTACGACCATTTGACCACTTACAAATACCTTGTCAACGTGAGATCTCAAGAACAGTTCGACCGGTTCCATTCATCTTTGGTGTCAAGGTGTATTAGGGGCGGAGGATATAGAATTCAGCTCCATCCGTCTGGCTGTCCGTCCGTCCCATCCCGTTTGTTGTGAACGCGATATCTCAAGAACGGTTTGACCGATTCCATTCATCCTTGGAGTCAAGGAGTATTAAGGCCAGGGGACGTAGTATTCAGCTCCATCAGTCCATCCGTCCGGCCGTCCGTCCGTCACGTCCCATTTGTTGTGAACGCGAAATCTCGAGAACGCTTTGACCAATTTAATTCATCTTTGGCTTCAATGTGTAATTTTGTGATACGCCGACCCCAGTCGATTTCCGTCAACTGGCGGGGGACATGGCCACGTTTAGTGGCAACACTTGTTAATTAAGCTGTTAGAGCTTTCAACTACTAATGGTCTTTAGTGGCTTGAACCCCGGAATTGCCGCTTGCGGCTATATTTATTATTATTATTATTATTATTATTATTTCTTTTCTTCTTCAGAAAATGTTTTTGCAAATTCCCGTGAGATGATTAATGGTAGAGACCTGAAATTTTGCGCATTGATTGAGAGTTGTGTGTAAATGCTGACCAAGGCATTTTTATTTCAATCGGCCTGATGGTGGCGCTATAATGTAAGAAAAACAGTTTTTCACTTTAAAGGTCATAACTCCTACGCTGTAAATCCGATTTACACGAAACTTGGTAGAAACATTTCTTGGTCCACTCTCTACAACTTTCCCATAAGGACCTCTAAGATCCACCATACTTTATTGTCCGGAATTTTGAATTTTTTGAAAAACACATTTTTGACATCTCCTCCTAGGCCGTAGATCCGATTCCTTCGAAATTTGCTGTGGATCATCAGTGGACCAAGCTCATCAAAGATTGCATAAAGCTTGTTGATATCTCATTTCGTTTGCAAGATATTGACCAATGAACTTCAGCAGGGGCGTGGCTTAGCACATAAATGGATAAAATTCAACAATCATTGGGCCAATCATCACAGAACTTGCAGAATATGTCCATATAAGTACCAGGAACATACCTTGTCAGTTTCATGCAAATCGGCGCATAGGGGGCGCTATAACACAAATCAGACTATAAATCAGCAATTGTTTGTCCTATAGCCATAAAACTCACAGGATATATTCATAATAGTACCTGAAACATACCCAGAAAATTTCATTCAAATTGACCGATAGGGGGCGCTATAACTGCAAAACAAAGCAGCATGGTATAACACAAATCAGACTATAAATCAGCAGTTGTTTGTCCTATAGCAATAAAACTCACAGGATATATTCATAAAAGTACTTGAAACATACTCTGAAAATTTCATTTAAATTGTCCAATAGGGGGCGCTATAAATGCAAAACAAAGCAGCGTGGTTTAACACAAATCAGACGATAAATCAGCAATTGTTTGTCTTATAGTCATAAAACTCACAGAATATATTCATATAAGTACCTGAAACATACTTTGAAAATATCAGTCAAATTGAGGGATAGGGGACGCTATAAATGCAAAACAAAGCAGCATGGTATAACACAAATCAGAGTATAAATCAGCAATTGTTTGTCCTATAGCCATAAAACTCAAAGAATATATTCATATAAGTACCTGAAACATACCAAGAAAATTTCATTCAAATTGACTAATAGGGGCTCTATAAATGCAAAACAAAAGCAGCCTGGTATAACAGAAATCAGACTATAAATCAGCAATTGTTTGTCCTATAGCCATAAAAAACACAGGATATATTCATATAAGTACTTGAAACATACTCTGAAAATTTCATTAAAATTGTCCGATAGGGGGCGCTATAAATGTAAAACAAAGCAACGTGGTATAACACAAATCAGACTAGAAATCATAACTAGTTTTTCCAATCATTACAAAACTCACAGGATATGTCCACATAAGAACTTGAAACAAAGCCTGAAAGTTTCAATCAAATTGACCAGTAGGGGGTGCCATAAATGCACAAAATAGCCTAACATAACACAAATCAGACTATACATCATAAGTTGTTGGTCCAATCACTACACTGGCAAAATAGGTCCACATAAATACCTGCAACACACTCTTAAAGTGGTTTTTGTCCCCCGCCGCCACGATAGCGAGTGGGCGGGGACACAATATTCAGCTCCGTCCGGCCGTCCGTCATGTCCCATTTGTTCTGAACGCGATATCTCAAGAACGGTTTGACCGATTCCAATCATCTTTGGTGTTAAGGTATCTGGGTGTGATACGCCGAACCCAGTAGATTTCCGTGACCTTGGCATTATTCTCAAGGTCATTTACGATCATTTGACCTCTTACAAATTCCTTGTCAACATAATATCTCAAGAACGGTTCGACCGATTCCATTCATCTTTGGTGTCAAGGTGTATTAGGGGCGGGGGACATAGTATTCAGCTCCATCAGTCCGCCCGGCGTCCGTCCCGTCCGTCCCGTCCGTTTGTTGTGAACGCAATATCTCAAGAATGGTTTGACCGATTCCATTTGTCTTTGGTGTCAAGGTGTATTCGGGGCGGGGGAAATGGTATTCAGCTCTGACCGTCTGTCCCTGCTTCGTCCGTCCATCATGTCCCGCTTGTTGTGAACGCGATATCTCAAGAACGGTTTGACTGATTCCATTCATCTTTGGTGTCAAGTTGTATTAGGGGAGTGCTCACAGCCCACGTGATTTACGTGACCTTGCCATTATTCTCAAGGTCATTACGACCATTTGACCACTTACAAATTCCTTGTCAACATGATATCTCAAGAACGGTTCAACCAATTCCATTCATCTTTGGTGTCAAGGTGTGTTAGGGGCGGGGGACATAGTATTCAGCTCTGTCCGTCTGTCCATCCGTCCGTCATGTCCCGCTTGTTATGAACGTGGTATCTCAAGAACGGTTTGACCGATTGCATTCGTCTTTGGTGTCAAGGTGTATTAGGGGCGGGGGACTTAGTATTCAGCCCCGTCCGTCCGTCCGTCTGTCCGTCATGTTCCGTTTGATGTGAAGCAATATCTCAAGAACGGTTTGACCGATTCCATTCATCTTTGGTGTCAAGGTGTATTAGGGGAGTGATCACAGCCCACTCGATTTACGTGACCTTGCCATTATTCTCAAGGTCATTACCACCATTTGACCCCTAACAAATACCTTGTCAACATGATCTCTCAAGAACAGTTTGACCGATTCCATTCATCTTTGGTGTCAAGTTGTATTTGGGGCGGGGGATATAGAATTCAGCTCCATCCATCCGGCCGTCCATCCGTCCCATCCCGTTTGTTGCGAACGCAATATCTCAAGAACGGTTTGACCAATTCCATTCATCTTTCCAGTCAAGGTGTATTAGGGCCGGGGGACATAGTATTCAGCTCCATCAGTCCGTCCGTCCGTCCGTCACGTCCCGTTTGTTGTGAATGTGAAATCTTGAGAACGCTTTGACCCATTTTATTCATCTTTGGCTTCAATGTGTAATTTTGTCATAGGCTGACCCCAGTCGATTTCCGTCACCTGGCGAGGGACATGGCCACGCTTAGTGGCAACACTTGTTAATTAAGCTGTTAAAGCTTTCAACTACTAATGGTCTTTCGTGGCTTGAATCCCGGAATTGCCGCTTGCGGCTATATTTATTATTATTTCTTTTCTTCTTCAGAAAGGTTTTCGCAAATTCCTGTGAGATGGTAAATGGTCGAGACCTGAAATTTTGCATATTGATTGGAAGTTGTGTGTAAATGCTGACCAAGGTATTTTTCACTCAATCGGCCTGATGGTGGCGCTATAATTCAAGAAAAACAGTTTTTCACTTTAAAGGTCATAACTCCTACGCTGTAAGTCCAATTTACATGAAACTTGGTACAGACATTCCTTGGTCCAAACTCTACAACTTTACAATAAGGACCTCTAAGGTCTGCCATATTAGATTTTCCGGAATTATGAATTTTTTGAAAAACACATTTTTGACATCTCCTCCTAGGCTGTAGGTCCGATTCCTTCGAAATTTGCTGGGGATCATCAGTGGACCAAGCTTATCAAAGATTGCATAAAGGTTGAAATCTCATTTCGTTTCCAAGATATTGACCAATGAACTTCAGCAGGGGTGTGGCTTAGCACATAAATGGACAAATTCGACAACCATTGGGCCAATCATCACAGAACTTGCAGAATATGTCCATATAAGTACCAGGAACATACCTTGACAGTTCATGCAAATCAGCCCACAGGGGGCGCTATAACACAAATCAGACTATAAATCAGCAATTGTTTGTCCTATAGCCATAAAACTCACAGGATATATTCATATAAGTACCTAAAACATACCCAGAAAATTTCATTCAAATTGACTGATAGGGGATACTATAACTGCAAAACAAAGCAGCATGATATAACAAATCAGACTATAAATCAGCAATTGTTTGTCCTATAGCCATAAAACTCACAGGATATATTCATATAACTACTTGAAACATACTCTGAAAATTTCATTTAAATTGACTGATAGGGGCGCTATAAACGCAAAACAAAAGCAGCATGGAATAACACAAATCAGACTATAAATCAGCAATTGTATATCCTATAGCCATAAAACTCACAGGATATATTCATATAAGTACCTGAAACATACCCAGAAAATTTTATTCAAATTGTCTGATAGGGGGAGCTATAAATGCAAAACAAAGCAGCATGGTTTAACACAAATCAGACTATAAATCAGCAATTGTTTGTCCTATAGCCATAAAACTCACAGGATATATTCATATAAGTACTTGAAACATACCCTGAAAATTTCATTCAAATTTTCCGATAGGGGGAGCTATAAATGAAAAACAAAGCAGCATGGTTTAACACAAATCAGACTATAAATCAGCAATTGTTTGTCCTATAGCCATAAAACTCACAGGATATATTCATATAAGTACTTGAAACATACCCTGAAAATTTCATTCAAATTTTTCCGATAGGGGAGCTATAAATGAAAAACAAAAGCAACGTGGTATAACACAAATCAGACTATAAATCATAAATAGTTTTTCCAATCATGACAAAACTCACAGGATATGTCCACATAAGAACCTGAAACATAGCCTGAAAGTTTCAATCAAACCGACCAATAGGGGGGGTGCCATAAATGCAAAATAGCCTAACATTACACAAATCAGACTATACATCATAAGTTGTTGGTCCAATCATTACACTAGCAAAATAGGTCCATATAAATGCCTGCAACACACTCTTAAAGTGGTTTTTGTCCCCCGCCGCCACGATAGCGTGCGGAGTGGGGGACATAGTATTCAGGTCCGTCCAGCCGTCCGTCATGTCCCATTTGTTCTGAACGCGATATCTCAAGAACGGTTTGACCGATTCCATTCATCTTTGGTGTTTAGGTATATTAGTGCGATACGCCGACCCTAGTAGATTTCCTTGACCTTGGCATTATTCTCAAGGTCATTACGATCATTTGACCACTTACAAATTCCTTGTCAACACGATATCTCAAGAACGGTTCGACCGATTCCATTCATTTTTGGTGTCAAGGTGTATTAGGGGCGGGGGACATAGTATTCCGCTCCGTCCGTCCGTCCATCCGTCTATTATGTCCCATTTGTTGTGAACGTGATATCTCAAGAACAGTTTGACCGATTTCATTCATTTTTGGTGTCAAGGTGTATTAGGGGAGTGCTCACAGCCCACTCGATTTACCTGACCTTGCCATTATTCTCAAGGTCATTACAACCATTTGACCACTTACAAATACCTTGTCAACATGATATCTCAAGAACGGTTTGACCGATTCCATTCATCTTTGGTGTCAAGGTGTATTAGGGGCGGGGGATATAGAATTCAGCTCCATCCGTCTGGCCATCCGTCCGTCCCATCCCGTTTGTTGTGAACGCAATATCTCAAGAACGGTTTGACCGATTCCATTCATCTTTGGGGTCAAGGTGTATTAGCGGCGGGGGACATAGTATTCAGCTCCATCCATCCGCCCGGCCGTCTGTCCGTCCGTCCTGTCCCGTTTGTTGTAAACGTGATATCTCAAGAACGGTTCGACCGATTCCATTCATCTTTGATGTCAAGGTGTAATAGGGGCGGGGGACATAGTATTCAGCTCCGTCCGCCCGTCCGTCTGTCCGTCCTGTCCCGTTTGTTTAAACGTGATATCTCAAAACGGTTTGACCGATTCCATTCATCTTTGGTGTCAAAAGTGTATTAGGGCGAGGGACATAGTATTCAGCTCCATCCATCCGCCCAGCCGTCCGTCCGTCTGTCCCATGCCGTTTGTTGTGAACATGATATCTCAAGAACGGTTTGACCGATTCCACTCATCTTTGGTGTCAAGGTGTTTTACGGGTGGGGGACATAGTATTCAGCTCCGTCCGCCCATCCGTCTGTCCGTCATGTCCCGTTTATTGTGAACGCGATATCTCAAGAAAGATTTGAGCGATTCCATTCATCTTTGGTGTCAAGGTGTATTAGGGGAGGGGGACATAGTATTCAGCTCCGTCTGTGCGTCCATCTGTCCGTCATGTCCCGTTTGTTGTGAACGTGATATCTCAAGAACGGTTTGACCGATTCCATTCGTCTTTGGTGTCAAGGTGTATTAGGGGGGGTGCTCACAACTCACACGATTTACATGACCTTGCCATTATTCTCAAGCTCATTACGACCATTTGACCACTTACAAATACCTTGTCAACGTGAGATCTCAAGAACAGTTCGACCGGTTCCATTCATCTTTGGTGTCAAGGTGTATTAGGGGCGGAGGATATAGAATTCAGCTCCATCCGTCTGGCTGTCCGTCCGTCCCATCCCGTTTGTTGTGAACGCGATATCTCAAGAACGGTTTGACCGATTCCATTCATCCTTGGGGTCAAGGAGTATTAAGGCCAGGGGACGTAGTATTCAGCTCCATCAGTCCATCCGTCCGGCCGTCCGTCCGTCACGTCCCATTTGTTGTGAACGCGAAATCTCGAGAACGCTTTGACCAATTTAATTCATCTTTGGCTTCAATGTGTAATTTTGTGATATGCCGACCCCAGTCGATTTCCGTCAACTGGCGGGGACATAGCCCGCGTTTAGTGGCAACACTTGTTAATTAAGCTGTTAGAGCTTTCAACTACTAATGGTCTTTAGTGGCCTGAACCCCGGAATTGCCGCTTGCGGCTATATTTATTATTATTATTATTATTATTATTATTATTTCTTTTCTTCTTCAGAAAATGTTTTTGCAAATTCCCGTGAGATGATTAATGGTAGAGACCTGAAATTTTGCGCATTGATTGGAAGTTGTGTGTAAATGCTGACCAAGGCATTTTTATTTCAATCGGCCTGATGGTGGCGCTATAATGTAAGAAAAACAGTTTTTCACTTTAAAGGTCATAACTCCTACGCTGTAAATCCGATTTACACGAAACTTGGTAGAAACATTCCTTGGTCCACTCTCTACAACTTTCCCATAAGGACCTCTAAGATCCACCATACTTTATTGTCCGGAATTTTGAATTTTTTGAAAAACACATTTTCGACATCTCCTCCTAGGCCGTAGGTCCGATTCCTTCGAAACTTGCTGTGGATCATCAGTGGACCAAGCTTATCAAAAATTGCGTAAAGCTTGTTGATATCTCATTTCGTTTGCAAGATATTGACCAATGAACTTCAGCAGGGGCGTGGCTTAGCACATAAATGGATAAAATTCAACAATCATTGGGCCAATCATCACAGAACTTGCAGAATATGTCCATATAAGTACCAGGAACATACCTTGTCAGTTTCATGCAAATCGGCCCATAGGGGGCGCTATAACACAAATCAGACTATAAATCAGCAATTGTTTGTCCTATAGCCATAAAACTCACAGGATATATTCATAATAGTACCTGAAACATACCCAGAAAATTTCATTCAAATTGACCGATAGGGGGCGCTATAACTGCAAAACAAAGCAGCATGGTATAACACAAATCAGACTATAAATCAGCAGTTGTTTGTCCTATAGCAATAAAACTCACAGGATATATTCATAAAAGTACTTGAAACATACTCTGAAAATTTCATTTAAATTGTCCAATAGGGGCGCTATAAATGCAAAACAAAAGCAGCGTGGTTTAACACAAATCAGACGATAAATCAGCAATTGTTTGTCTTATAGTCATAAAACTCACAGAATATATTCATATAAGTACCTGAAACATACTTTGAAAATATCAGTCAAATTGAGGGATAGGGGACGCTATAAATGCAAAACAAAGCAGCATGGTATAACACAAATCAGAGTATAAATCAGCAATTGTTTGTCCTATAGCCATAAAACTCAAAGAATATATTCATATAAGTACCTGAAACATACCAAGAAAATTTCATTCAAATTGACTAATAGGGGGCTCTATAAATGCAAAACAAAGCAGCCTGGTATAACAGAAATCAGACTATAAATCAGCAATTGTTTGTCCTATAGCCATAAAACACAGGATATATTCATATAAGTACCTGAAACATACTCTGAAAATTTCATTAAAATTGTCCGATAGGGGGCGCTATAAATGTAAAACAAAGCAACGTGGTATAACACAAATCAGACTAGAAATCATAACTAGTTTTTCCAATCATTACAAAACTCACAGGATATGTCCACATAAGAACTTGAAACAAAGCCTGAAAGTTTCAATCAAATTGACCAGTAGGGGGTGCCATAAATGCACAAAATAGCCTAACATAACACAAATCAGACTATACATCATAAGTTGTTGGTCCAATCACTACACTGGCAAAATAGGTCCACATAAATACCTGCAACACACTCTTAAAGTGGTTTTTGTCCCCCGCCGCCACGATAGCGAGTGGAGCGGGGGACACAGTATTCAGCTCCGTCCGGCCGTCCGTCATGTCCCATTTGTTCTGAACGCGATATCTCAAGAACGGTTTGACCGATTCCAATCATCTTTGGTGTTAAGGTATCTGGGTGTGATACGCCGAACCCAGTAGATTTCCGTGACCTTGGCATTATTCTCAAGGTCATTTACGATCATTTGACCTCTTACAAATTCCTTGTCAACATAATATCTCAAGAACGGTTCGACCGATTCCATTCATCTTTGGTGTCAAGGTGTATTAGGGGCGGGGGACATAGTATTCAGCTCCATCAGTCCGCCCGGCCGTCCGGCCGTCCGTCCCGTCCCGTTTGTTGTGAACGCAATATCTCAAGAATGGTTTGACCGATTCCATTTGTCTTTGGTGTCAAGGTGTATTTGGGGCGGGGGAAATGGTATTCAGCTCTGACCGTCTGTCCCTGCTTCGTCCGTCCATCATGTCCCGCTTGTTGTGAACGCGATATCTCAAGAACGGTTTGACTGATTCCATTCATCTTTGGTGTCAAGTTGTATTAGGGGAGTGCTCACAGCCCACGTGATTTACGTGACCTTGCCATTATTCTCAAGGTCATTACGACCATTTGACCACTTACAAATTCCTTGTCAACATGATATCTCAAGAACGGTTCAACCAATTCCATTCATCTTTGGTGTCAAGGTGTGTTAGGGGCGGGGGACATAGTATTCAGCTCTGTCCGTCTGTCCATCCGTCCGTCATGTCCCGCTTGTTATGAGCGTGGTATCTCAAAACGGTTTGACCGATTGCATTAAGTCTTTGGTGTCAAGGTGTATTAGGGGCGGGGACTTAGTATTCAGCCCGTCCGTCCGTCCGTCTGTCCGTCATGTTCCGTTTGATGTGAAGCAATATCTCAAAACGGTTTGACCGATTCCATTCATCTTTGGTGTCAAGGTGTATTAGGGGAGTGATCACAGCCCACTCGATTTCGTGACCTTGCCATTATTCTCAAGGTCATTACCACCATTTGACCCCTAACAAATACCTTGTCAACATGATCTCTCAAGAACAGTTTGACCGATTCCATTCATCTTTGGTGTCAAGTTGTATTTGGGGGCGGGGGATATAGAATTCAGCTCCATCCATCCGGCCGTCCATCCGTCCCATCCGTTTGTTCTTGAACGCAATATCTCAAAACGGTTTGACCAATTCCATTCATCTTTCCAGTCAAGGTGTATTAGGGCGGGGACATAGTATTCAGCTCCATCAGTCCGTCCGTCCGTCCGTCCGTCCCGTTTGTTGTGAATGTGAAATCTTGAGAACGCTTTGACCCATTTTATTCATCTTTGGCTTCAATGTGTAATTTTGTCATAGGCTGACCCCAGTCGATTTCCGTCACCTGGCGAGGGACATGGCCACGCTTAGTGGCAACACTTGTTAATTAAGCTGTTAAAGCTTTCAACTACTAATGGTCTTTCGTGGCTTGAATCCCGGAATTGCCGCTTGCGGCTATATTTATTATTATTTCTTTTCTTCTTCAGAAAGGTTTTATAAATTCCTGTGAGATGGTAAATGGTCGAGACCTGAAATTTTGCATATTGATTGGAAGTTGTGTGTAAATGCTGACCAAGGTATTTTTCACTCAATCGGCCTGATGGTGGCGCTATAATTCAAGAAAAACAGTTTTTCACTTTAAAGGTCATAACTCCTACGCTGTAAGTCCAATTTACATGAAACTTGGTACAGACATTCCTTGGTCCAAACTCTACAACTTTACAATAAGGACCTCTAAGGTCCGCCATATTAGATTTTCCGGAATTATGAATTTTTTGAAAAACACATTTTTGACATCTCCTCCTAGGCTGTAGGTCCGATTCCTTCGAAATTTGCTGGGGATCATCAGTGGACCAAGCTTATCAAAGATTGCATAAAGGTTGAAATCTCATTTCGTTTCCAAGATATTGACCAATGAACTTCAGCAGGGGTGTGGCTTAGCACATAAATGGACAAAATTCGACAACCATTGGGCCAATCATCACAGAACTTGCAGAATATGTCCATATAAGTACCAGGAACATACCTTGACAGTTCATGCAAATCAGCCCACAGGGGGCGCTATAACACAAATCAGACTATAAATCAGCAATTGTTTGTCCTATAGCCATAAAACTCACAGGATATATTCATATAAGTACCTAAAACATACCCAGAAAATTTCATTCAAATTGACTGATAGGGGATACTATAACTGCAAAACAAAGCAGCATGATATAACAAATCAGACTATAAATCAGCAATTGTTTGTCCTATAGCCATAAAACTCACAGGATATATTCATATAACTACTTGAAACATACTCTGAAAATTTCATTTAAATTGACTGATAGGGGGCGCTATAAACGCAAAACAAAGCAGCATGGAATAACACAAATCAGACTATAAATCAGCAATTGTATATCCTATAGCCATTAAACTCACAGGATATATTCATATAAGTACCTGAAACATACCCAGAAAATTTTATTCAAATTGTCTGATAGGGGGAGCTATAAATGCAAAACAAAGCAGCATGGTTTAACACAAATCAGACTATAAATCAGCAATTGTTTGTCCTATAGCCATAAAACTCACAGGATATATTCATATAAGTACTTGAAACATACCCTGAAAATTTCATTCAAATTTTCCGATAGGGGGAGCTATAAATGAAAAACAAAGCAGCATGGTTTAACACAAATCAGACTATAAATCAGCAATTGTTTGTCCTATAGCCATAAAACTCACAGGATATATTCATATAAGTACTTGAAACATACCCTGAAAATTTCATTCAAATTTTCCGATAGGGGGAGCTATAAATGAAAAACAAAGCAACGTGGTATAACACAAATCAGACTATAAATCATAAATAGTTTTTCCAATCATGACAAAACTCACAGGATATGTCCACATAAGAACCTGAAACATAGCCTGAAAGTTTCAATCAAACCGACCAATAGGGGGTGCCATAAATGCACAAAATAGCCTAACATTACACAAATCAGACTATACATCATAAGTTGTTGGTCCAATCATTACACTAGCAAAATAGGTCCATATAAATGCCTGCAACACACTCTTAAAGTGGTTTTTGTCCCCCGCCCCACGATAAGCGTGCGGAGTGGGGACATAGTATTCAGGTCCGTCCAGCCGTCCGTCATGTCCCATTTGTTCTGAACGCGATATCTCAAAAACGGTTTGACCGATTCCATTCATCTTTGGTGTTTAGGTATATTAGTGCGATCGCCGACCCTAGTGGATTTCCTTGACCTTGCCATTATTCTCAAGGTCATTACGATCATTTGACCACTTACAAATTCCTTGTCAACACGATATCTCAAGAACGGTTCGACCGATTCCATTCATTTTTGGTGTCAAAGGTGTATTAGGGCGGGGACATAGTATTCGCTCCGTCCGTCCGTCCATCCGTCTATTATGTCCCATTTGTTGTGAACGTGATATCTCAAGAACAGTTTGACCGATTTCATTCATTTTTGGTGTCAAGGTGTATTAGGGGAGTGCTCACAGCCCACTCGATTTACCTGACCTTGCCATTATTCTCAAGGTCATTACAACCATTTGACCACTTACAAATACCTTGTCAACATGATATCTCAAAACGGTTTGACCGATTCCATTCATCTTTGGTGTCAAGGTGTATTAGGGGCGGGGGATATAGAATTCAGCTCCATCCGTCTGGCCATCCGTCCGTCCCATCCCGTTTGTTGTGAACGCAATATCTCAAGAACGGTTTGACCGATTCCATTCATCTTTGGGGTCAAGGTGTATTAGCTGCGGGGGACATAGTATTCAGCTCCATCCATCCGCCCGGCCGTCTGTCCGTCCGTCCTGTCCCGTTTGTTGTAAACGTGATATCTCAAGAACGGTTCGACCGATTCCATTCATCTTTGATGTCAAGGTGTAATAGGGGCGGGGGACATAGTATTCAGCTCCGTCCGCCCGTCCGTCTGTCCGTCCTGTCCCGTTTGTTGTAAACGTGATATCTCAAGAACGGTTTGACCGATTCCATTCATCTTTGGTGTCAAGGTGTATTAGGGGCGAGGGACATAGTATTCAGCTCCATCCATCCGCCCAGCCGTCCGTCCGTCTGTCCCATGCCGTTTGTTGTGAACATGATATCTCAAAAACGGTTTGACCGATTCCACTCATCTTTGGTGTCAAGGTGTTTTTTACGGTGGGGGACATAGTATTCAGCTCCGTCCGCCCATCCGTCTGTCCGTCATGTCCCGTTTATTGTGAACGCGATATCTCAAGAAAGATTTGAGCGATTCCATTCATCTTTGGTGTCAAGGTGTATTAGGGGAGGGGACATAGTATTCAGCTCCGTCTGTGCGTCCATCTGTCCGTCATGTCCCGTTTGTTGTGAACGTGATATCTCAAGAACGGTTTGACCGATTCCATTCGTCTTTGGTGTCAAGGTGTATTAGGGGGGGTGCTCACAACTCACACGATTTACATGACCTTGCCATTATTCTCAAGCTCATTACGACCATTTGACCACTTACAAATACCTTGTCAACGTGAGATCTCAAGAACAGTTCGACCGGTTCCATTCATCTTTGGTGTCAAGGTGTATTAGGGGCGGAGGATATAGAATTCAGCTCCATCCGTCTGGCTGTCCGTCCGTCCCATCCCGTTTGTTGTGAACGCGATATCTCAAGAACGGTTTGACCGATTCCATTCATCCTTGGGGTCAAGGAGTATTAAGGCCAGGGGCGTAGTATTCAGCTCCATCAGTCCATCCGTCCGGCCGTCCGTCCGTCCGTCCCATTTGTTGTGAACGCGAAATCTCGAACGCTTTGACCAATTTAATTCATCTTTGGCTTCAATGTGTAATTTTGTGATACGCCGACCCCAGTCGATTTCCGTCAACTGGCGGGGGACATGGCCACGTTTAGTGGCAACACTTGTTAATTAAGCTGTTAGAGCTTTCAACTACTAATGGTCTTTAGTGGCTTGAACCCCGGAATTGCCGCTTGCGGCTATATTTATTATTATTATTATTATTATTATTATTATTTCTTTTCTTCTTCAGAAAATGTTTTTGCAAATTCCCGTGAGATGATTAATGGTAGAGACCTGAAATTTTGCGCATTGATTGGAAGTTGTGTGTAAATGCTGACCAAGGCATTTTTATTTCAATCGGCCTGATGGTGGCGCTATAATGTAAGAAAAACAGTTTTTCACTTTAAAGGTCATAACTCCTACGCTGTAAATCCGATTTACACGAAACTTGGTAGAAACATTCCTTGGTCCACTCTCTACAACTTTCCCATAAGGACCTCTAAGATCCACCATACTTTATTGTCCGGAATTTTGAATTTTTTGAAAAACACATTTTTGACATCTCCTCCTAGGCCGTAGGTCCGATTCCTTCGAAATTTGCTGTGGATCATCAGTGGACCACGCTTATCAAAAATTGCGTAAAGCTTGTTGATATCTCATTTCGTTTGCAAGATATTGACCAATGAACTTCAGCAGGGGCGTGGCTTAGCACATAAATGGATAAAATTCAACAATCATTGGGCCAATCATCACAGAACTTGCAGAATATGTCCATATAAGTACCAGGAACATACCTTGTCAGTTTCATGCAAATCGGCCCATAGGGGGCGCTATAACACAAATCAGACTATAAATCAGCAATTGTTTGTCCTATAGCCATAAAACTCACAGGATATATTCATAATAGTACCTGAAACATACCCAGAAAATTTCATTCAAATTGACCGATAGGGGGCGCTATAACTGCAAAACAAAGCAGCATGGTATAACACAAATCAGACTATAAATCAGCAGTTGTTTGTCCTATAGCAATAAAACTCACAGGATATATTCATAAAAGTACTTGAAACATACTCTGAAAATTTCATTTAAATTGTCCAATAGGGGGCGCTATAAATGCAAAACAAAGCAGCGTGGTTTAACACAAATCAGACGATAAATCAGCAATTGTTTGTCTTATAGTCATAAAACTCACAGAATATATTCATATAAGTACCTGAAACATACTTTGAAAATATCAGTCAAATTGAGGGATAGGGGACGCTATAAATGCAAAACAAAGCAGCATGGTATAACACAAATCAGAGTATAAATCAGCAATTGTTTGTCCTATAGCCATAAAACTCAAAGAATATATTCATATAAGTACCTGAAACATACCAAGAAAATTTCATTCAAATTGACTAATAGGGGGCTCTATAAATGCAAAACAAAGCAGCCTGGTATAACAGAAATCAGACTATAAATCAGCAATTGTTTGTCCTATAGCCATAAAACACAGGATATATTCATATAAGTACCTGAAACATACTCTGAAAATTTCATTAAAATTGTCCGATAGGGGGCGCTATAAATGTAAAACAAAGCAACGTGGTATAACACAAATCAGACTAGAAATCATAACTAGTTTTTCCAATCATTACAAAACTCACAGGATATGTCCACATAAGAACTTGAAACAAAGCCTGAAAGTTTCAATCAAATTGACCAGTAGGGGGTGCCATAAATGCACAAAATAGCCTAACATAACACAAATCAGACTATACATCATAAGTTGTTGGTCCAATCACTACACTGGCAAAATAGGTCCACATAAATACCTGCAACACACTCTTAAAGTGGTTTTTGTCCCCCGCCGCCACGATAGCGAGTGGAGCGGGGGACACAGTATTCAGCTCCGTCCGGCCGTCCGTCATGTCCCATTTGTTCTGAACGCGATATCTCAAGAACGGTTTGACCGATTCCAATCATCTTTGGTGTTAAGGTATCTGGGTGTGATACGCCGAACCCAGTAGATTTCCGTGACCTTGGCATTATTCTCAAGGTCATTTACGATCATTTGACCTCTTACAAATTCCTTGTCAACATAATATCTCAAGAACGGTTCGACCCGATTCCATTCATCTTTGGTGTCAAAGGTGTATTAGGGCGGGGACATAGTATTCAGCTCCATCAGTCCGCCCGGCCGTCCGGCCGTCCGTCCGTTTTATTGTGAAACGCAATATCTCAAGAATGGTTTGACCGATTCCATTTGTCTTTGGTGTCAAGGTGTATTTGGGGCGGGGGAAATGGTATTCAGCTCTGACCGTCTGTCCCTGCTTCGTCCGTCCATCATGTCCCGCTTGTTGTGAACGCGATATCTCAAGAACGGTTTGACTGATTCCATTCATCTTTGGTGTCAAGTTGTATTAGGGGAGTGCTCACAGCCCACGTGATTTACGTGACCTTGCCATTATTCTCAAGGTCATTACGACCATTTGACCACTTACAAATTCCTTGTCAACATGATATCTCAAGAACGGTTCAACCAATTCCATTCATCTTTGGTGTCAAGGTGTGTTAGGGGCGGGGGACATAGTATTCAGCTCTGTCCGTCTGTCCATCCGTCCGTCATGTCCCGCTTGTTATGAACGTGGTATCTCAAGAACGGTTTGACCGATTGCATTCGTCTTTGGTGTCAAGGTGTATTAGGGGCGGGGGACTTAGTATTCAGCCCCGTCCGTCCGTCCGTCTGTCCGTCATGTTCCGTTTGATGTGAAGCAATATCTCAAGAACGGTTTGACCGATTCCATTCATCTTTGGTGTCAAGGTGTATTAGGGGAGTGATCACAGCCCACTCGATTTACGTGACCTTGCCATTATTCTCAAGGTCATTACCACCATTTGACCCCTTACAAATACCTTGTCAACATGATCTCTCAAGAACAGTTTGACCGATTCCATTCATCTTTGGTGTCAAGTTGTATTTGGGGCGGGGGATATAGAATTCAGCTCCATCCATCCGGCCGTCCATCCGTCCCATCCCGTTTGTTGCGAACGCAATATCTCAAGAACGGTTTGACCAATTCCATTCATCTTTCCAGTCAAGGTGTATTAGGGCCGGGGGACATAGTATTCAGCTCCATCAGTCCGTCCGTCCGTCCGTCACGTCCCGTTTGTTGTGAATGTGAAATCTTGAGAACGCTTTGACCCATTTTATTCATCTTTGGCTTCAATGTGTAATTTTGTCATAGGCTGACCCCAGTCGATTTCCGTCACCTGGCGAGGGACATGGCCACGCTTAGTGGCAACACTTGTTAATTAAGCTGTTAAAGCTTTCAACTACTAATGGTCTTTAATTGGCTTGAATCCCAGAATTGCCGCTTATGCTATATTTAATATTATTTCTTTTCTTCTTCAGAAAGGTTTTCGCAAATTCCGTGAGATGGTAAATGGTCGACCTGAAATTTTGCATATTGGTTGGAAGTTGTGTGTAAATGCTGACCAAGGTATTTTTCACTCAATCGGCCTGATGGTGGTGCTATAATTCAAGAAAAACAGTTTTTCACTTTAAAGGTCATAACTCCTCGCTGTAAGTCAATTTACATGAAACTTGGTACAGACATTCCTTGGTCCAAACTCTACAACTTTACAATAAGGACCTCTAAGGTCCGCCATATTAGATTTTCCGGAATTATGAATTTTTTGAAAAACACATTTTTGACATCTCCTCCTAGGCTGTAGGTCCGATTCCTTCGAAATTTGCTGGGGATCATCAGTGGACCAAGCTTATCAAAGATTGCATGAAGGTTGAAATCTCATTTCGTTTCCAAGATATTGACCAATGAACTTCAGCAGGGGTGTGGCTTAGCACATAAATGGACAAAATTCGACAACCATTGGGCCAATCATCACAGAACTTGCAGAATATGTCCATATAAGTTCCAGGAACATACCTTGACAGTTCATGCAAATCAGCCCACAGGGGGCACTATAACACAAATCAGACTATAAATCAGCAATTGTTTGTCCTATAGCCATAAAACTCACAGGATATATTCATATAAGTACCTAAAACATACCCAGAAAATTTCATTCAAATTGACTGATAGGGGATACTATAACTGCAAAACAAAGCAGCATGATATAACAAATCAGACTATAAATCAGCAATTGTTTGTCCTATAGCCATAAAACTCACAGGATATATTCATATAACTACTTGAAACATACTCTGAAAATTTCATTTAAATTGACTGATAGGGGGCGCTATAAACGCAAAACAAAGCAGCATGGAATAACACAAATCAGACTATAAATCAGCAATTGTATATCCTATAGCCATAAAACTCACAGGATATATTCATATAAGTACCTGAAACATACCCAGAAAATTTTATTCAAATTGTCTGATAGGGGGAGCTATAAATGCAAAACAAAGCAGCATGGTTTAACACAAATCAGACTATAAATCAGCAATTGTTTGTCCTATAGCCATAAAACTCACAGGATATATTCATATAAGTACTTGAAACATACCCTGAAAATTTCATTCAAATTTTCCGATAGGGGGAGCTATAAATGAAAAACAAAGCAGCATGGTTTAACACAAATCAGACTATAAATCAGCAATTGTTTGTCCTATAGCCATAAAACTCACAGGATATATTCATATAAGTACTTGAAACATACCCTGAAAATTTCATTCAAATTTTCCGATAGGGGGAGCTATAAATGAAAAACAAAGCAACGTGGTATAACACAAATCAGACTATAAATCATAAATAGTTTTTCCAATCATGACAAAACTCACAGGATATGTCCACATAAGAACCTGAAACATAGCCTGAAAGTTTCAATCAAACCGACCAATAGGGGGTGCCATAAATGCACAAAATAGCCTAACATTACACAAATCAGACTATACATCATAAGTTGTTGGTCCAATCATTACACTAGCAAAATAGGTCCATATAAATGCCTGCAACACACTCTTAAAGTGGTTTTTGTCCCCCGCCGCCACGATAGCGTGCGGAGTGGGGGACATAGTATTCAGGTCCGTCCAGCCGTCCGTCATGTCCCATTTGTTCTGAACGCGATATCTCAAGAACGGTTTGACCGATTCCATTCATCTTTGGTGTTTAGGTATATTAGTGCGATACGCCGACCCTAGTAGATTTCCTTGACCTTGGCATTATTCTCAAGGTCATTACGATCATTTGACCACTTACAAATTCCTTGTCAACACGATATCTCAAGAACGGTTTGACCGATTCCATTCATCTTTGGTGTCAAGGTGTATTAGGGGCGGGGGATATAGAATTCAGCTCCATCCGTCTGGCCATCTGTCCGTCCCATCCCGTTTGTTGTGAACGCAATATCTCAAGAACGGTTTGACCGATTCCATTCATCTTTGGGGTCAAGGTGTATTAGGGCCGGGGGACATAGTATTCAGCCCCATCAGTCCATCCATCCGGCCGTCCGTCCGTCACGTCCCGTTTGTTGTGAATGCGAAATCTCAAGAACGCTTTGACCGATTTTATTCATCTTTGGCTTCAATGTGTAATTTTGTGATACGCCGACTCCAGTCGATTTCCGTCACCTGGCGGGGGACATGGCCACGTTTCGTGGCAACACTTGTTAATTAATCTGTTAAAGCTTTCAACTACTAATGGTCTTTCTTTGCTTGAACCCCGGAATTGCCACTTGCAGCTATATTATTATGTATTTTTTATGTGAATGTAGAAATTACTGGCCAATTGGCTGAAGAAACACATTGAGCAGCATAGCTGGCTTGTATTGACAATGGTGGCAACTTTTATCTACATTTTCTATAGTTAATGCTCTCCAGAAGAAGCCAAATGAAATCATTTGATGATGGCAAGTATTTTTTTTATTTTAATTTTTAGTAAAATAAAAAGTTGCATCAAAATTAATTGGGTCCAGCACCATTTAGGAAAGAGATGAATCCAACCCTAAAAAAAATAAAATCCAATTTCATTTCCTTAAATAATTCACTGACAAGCAATGTCAGCACCAGAACTGGAATTTGGGGCGGCACAGACACATCCCTTTAAACCAATTATTAGTCCTGACTTGTTCTCAATCATTTTCTAAATTAACAATCCATTCACTGCGAAAACACACTACACTATCAAGCGTTGCTAGTTCTCCCCGTTGAAGTAAGATGACGGTTATTCATTTGGACGCGCACTTGGGTGCATTTTTAAAAAAAATTTTATTTAACCCTTTTTTAACCAGAGAAGTCCCGTTTAAATCAGCGTTATTCAAAATTGCTCAAAGGCATCTCAAATGGTTTTTTATTTAATTTCAACAATTTGAGCACTCATGAAGTGCAGGATAGATTGCCTGATGTGCGAAAAAGGTAGCGTGGAGTTCCAGAGCAATTTGCCTTTCATAAAGCATAGGCCAATTTATAAGTAAATTATTTTTCTGTTCTGAATTTAGCCCATTATTTAGTCGTCGTGAGATTGCATGGGGAGAGAAGCAGTGTATTCAATTGCTAATGGATTATCATTATCATTGGAAAACTGAATTAACATTAGTTAATGCAGTATTTTAGTAATTAACATTTAACTAATGCACCTGGTAATCATTTACAAATGATGTTCATTAAGCATAAATTATGGGTTTGAAGTGCTACATATGGGATATTTAAGGGATGTTTTCAACTTCACAATAAAGGGATACACAAAAGTTAATAAATGTTCAATTATGGTCATGTAATTCTTATTCAGCTATCTAACACATCAGTTACCTGCTAATTAACTGATAGTTAATGAACTAATGTTAATTAATGATTTGTACCCTTATTGTAAAGTGTTACCAACTAGCCAGGACTGATTGTTGTTGGAAAGGGATGTGTCTGTGCCCTCCAGCATTCCGGTTCTGGCATTGACACTGCTGACAAGAGATCATTATGTAACATTCTCACGCATTTTTTCCTGAATGAATTATGCTTTGAACCAGAATTAAGCAACTAAATATGGCCAAAAGATTCATTCCGAGTGACATCATACTATGTATGAGCTGAATGAAACACACCCACCCACTCATGCACTCACACCCAACGCACACTCAGCACAGCTGTCACTCCAACAGAACAATTCTGAAGCAGATACTTCCAAAATAATAAAAGAGTTGACTGATTATGGTGCAGCGAGTATCATGTCAACCAGAAATGTTATTATTAGCTACTTTGATTTCCGCTTTGCGCTCATTCTAAGTGGCTGATATGCTGATAGGCCCTGTTGGTATTTAGCTATTCATTATGACATAATTTGAACATTTTCACTACTTTATAAGGTAGCCCAGAAGTAGGCAAATGATTAGCCAACAAATGTGACCCATGTGGAGAACTGGATGCTACTGCCTTCTGTATAGTCTTTGCTCTACATGTTCATGACTTCAGGTGACTAATGCTTGATGTGAATTGTACTTTGTCTAGTCTGTTGGGCTACAGTGTCAGTGACCTTACTGCATGCACTTACTACAAGTCGCTTTGGATAAAAGCATCTGCTAAAAAAATGTAATGTAATATATTGTAATGGATGAAAATTCAATAATGTGATAGTAATGCTCCCAATAGTTGAAGAACCTTAGACTAAAGATACATAAAGGAGCTGTGTCACAGTTACAGCCCATGCTCTCAACTTCGAACAAAATAAGTCTGTTCAACTTCAAGTCCAAATTTAAAAGGTTTTTTTCTTCTTCTATGATTATTGGCAATGGCAACCATCTTACATTCTTCGTATTCCCTTGGCTGAAGTTTATAATAGCGCTTTGAATCCTCGAATTTCCATAGAAACCTCATTTACTTGTATATAAAAAGCATAATGCCAGAGTAACTAAAAAATATAAGTACGATGCAAAACGATGACGGTTTGGCAAAAAAGGAATCAGATTATGACTTGAAGACAAGCAGATTCACTTTCTTGAGATGTACGTTCTGAGCATGAGCAGTTTTCTTGACACAGCTCCTTTCACTCATTCCCTACGGAGTACTTTTATATAAAATTGTCGCGTTTGTACTGAATACTTTTCCCAAAAAATACACACTATAAAGTATTGAAGTACTGGTGGCCCATGACCGCGATCGTCAACTGATTTCGTGTTTTTACCGGACTGCGAATGGTCATCCACGCTGCTGGCACCGGCTTACCGTAGGGAATGGTAGAATTTGCCGCGCCGTTGGCAGCAGCTTGCCGTAGGGAATGAGTTAAGTAACATTTTCAATCACCCTGAGGTAAGGATGGGAAAACTACTCTCACAGTTCCCCAAGTCCACTGCCTCGATTTTCACAAAATGGACAGAAGTACTCATTGCACTGGGATCTTCCATTGTTATCCTTATTAAATGAGCAGTGCTCTCTGAGAGCTAATGCCCACCACACACTACGAGACTTCGAAAACACATTAAAAGCCCAATGACTGACAGTCACTCGCATGTCGTTAAGTCACAGATATTTTACTCCAAGACCATAAGATTTTACACAGACGAGATTGAGAAGACCGCACCTATTGATTGTCAACAGCGTTCACATTGAACTTCACTATTATGCACGAGGCAAAGCTATGAAAGGTGTTTGATTTTATCCGAATGTCAGGACAAGAAAAAGACTGAGCTGGATTGAGTTTTATGACCACCTTACACTAAACAATCGCAATGACATTACTCTGCCCCAACTCAAGCAAAACTCACTTGCTTTTTTTTGATATTGGAAATTTTGGGGCAGTGAAGTCACTTCAAAAGTCGTTTGGTATAAGGCCAGTACAAGCAAGTCAGGGATAAAAGCTTCACTTTTTCAAAGCTGGAAAACCTTGTTTTTTCTCTAATCTATCAGATTTACGTTAGCTACTCCTCTCAGATGATCTGCAGCAACAAAGATGAATTTCATTCATCCCTGAGGAAATAAATGTCATTGATTTTACAATACTTACCATAAATCTACAAACATCTGAATTAATGCACAATGCACTTATCGCACTGAAGGAACTGGTGCTGGAGCTTTGAAATCTGAACACTTCACTATGCCAAGTACGAATAGCAGCACATTGTGGCATTCTCAGCACACTGACACAATGTTCCGATTTGTGAGCAGCAGCCTTGGACAAAAACATAAAATTCATGTGTAATGGAATGGCCTCCTTCAGCCTAAAAAAAACTTCAGCTGTAATACCAAAGACTTATTTAGTTTACCAAGTCAAAGACATCTGTACAATGGCATAGCAACAAACAAAGCAATTAAAACTGAACTTCAAATTCATACAATGTATGGCATGAAAGAAGTCAGGCAAGGACTGGTATTTATTGCTCATTTAAAGACTGCATGGAATACTTGTCTTGTGACTCATGACTTACCAGGCAGCATATATGAATTCTGATTTGCGTCTTACATTAAGCTGCTTATGATAATTGTAACCTCAACATACCATACAGTCTTACCACCCTGTTGTCACATAATTTAGTTTGGAGTCACAACCCTTGTGTGTCTTTAAGTGGTTCTTCCCTTGTTCCAGCAGTTTGTGTGTGTTTTTGTGGTTTGTCTCCTTGAATTGATTTTTTTTTTTCTAGTCTCCTCTCTTGCTCCCGGGTGTTGTCATTTGTATGCCTCATGCCTTTTGTGAATGTCCCATCTATATTAGTTCATTATGGTATTCATGTGGTTGCTGGATTGTCATGGTTCTGACCCTACTAAGCCTTCCAGCCAATTAGTGTCCTCTAGTATTGAGCTTCTTCCATATGTTTGTGGCCAATTAATGATAAATAAAAAATGTAATTACTCACGAGTCTTATTAATAGGAATAAGCTCCCGAGCCTATTTATCAAATTCCAGGATTGGGACCACGTTCTAGTATTGGGGCAAGTCACGGTATTGGCGACATGGCTGTTGAAAAATAATTTCTGAATCTTCATAAAAAAAGTGTGACATCTTGATCTAGGATACCTATAGCTCCCGATAATGTATGATTCAATTTCGTGACTCACGTTTTTCATATGCAAATGAGGTCATTAATGAGAAAATCAGAGAAAATATCGTTACGGACGGGACATCAGTTTTTTGGCTCTATGTCATTTAATTATTGGAGTACAATCATAAAATTTGGCGTCAGTGTGTACTGACGTGATATAGAGTGATACATATGAGAAAACTGCATATTTTTCTGTGTTTCTGAAAAAAATGGACTTAAATCAAGGAATGTTTACAAATTACAAAAAAATCTACTCAAGGTTTCCCCTATTGTTTTGATATGAATCAGAGAACGTAACAATTAATTTTCCTCTTCCTCGGGATCATAAGTAATGGTAGTAAACACATTCCAGGCCAAAAAAAATATTCAAGCCGGAAAACAAAGGGTTCAAATTTTGTCCCGTCCGTGACGAAGACGGTCGCGGAGAGTCCGGATTTGGTAGGAACCATGATTAAATGTGCTAATTTAGAGTTCTGAGCAGTGGCGGGTGGTGGACAAAAAACTGGTGGGGCGGAAAACATCCCCAGAAACGGATGAGATTAGGGACCCGATTTCAATCATTGTTCTGGGTCAACATGTTAGTTTTCCTTATAATGAAATGTTTAGGCGAGTGAATAATAAATTCTATAGAATGTTTAATTCACATGCCTTAATAGGCAATTGTTAACGAAAAATCCACTGTGGATTGTCCGCTTTAAATTTTGTCACATCCTAAGCAAGTCGTCAAACCTGCGCGTAATGATTGTTTAACTGAAAAAGATTGAAATGCGCTCTTTTTTTTGCGTTCAACTGGTGCGTTTGACTCCTTGTCTTAAGGAAAACATTTAGCTACACCTGAGAGGGGAGAGTTCAAGTGTCCTTTACTAGGGAAATTGACAAAAACAGATCAAAACAAATAAGCAGTTTAAAGACATGTTTAACGCCCTATCGATTTTATTGATTTATTGATCTGCCTATGCCGTATTGTACATATCGGAATTTTCATGGATGGTTTGAATCACTTTTTGTGCCACATTTTCGGGCTTGTGAAACTGTATACTACTTTTCATTGCTGGTGCAGGGTGCTATTCATTTGATGTTGTAAATCTTGATCATTTGTATAAAATCAATAATCTGTTTGATTGGTGGCAATTGGTTATCACTAGGAAGGTGCTCTTGAATTGATGAGAAATGATTATCAATTCAGAAAAACTAGAAACTTACACTTTTCCACATGTATTGATTATTGATTTGTGTATTGATTTCTGATTATTGATTCCCAATAAAACTGTTCTATCTATATACCAAATGTATTTGTCAGTCCTACTGGAAAATGTTAGGCACATAGACTCCATAAAACCCTGTCAAATAGCCCGGAAAACAAAGGGCGACAAAAGCGTCCCGTCCGTAACGTTTTGAAGTGTCCCGTCCGTAACGGATGCTTAATGAGCCTATTGCCTAAAAAAAACCATTTTGTTCGAAATTTTCATTTGACGTTCTAGAGAAACTCTCTCGCTATCATGTGAATGAGGAAATGGTTTGGAATTCTGCATGAATGAAGAGAATTTTTCATTTCCCCAAAGCAACTAGAAAGTCATGTCGCCAGCTGTCCCGTCCAAAACGGAAATTCGATGCAATTTTTTTAAGCCACTGGAAATAGTCAGACTGAAATTCTTCTTGTCATCTCACACAGCCCCTTAGGGGTCAATACTGTGACCCCAAAAGTTTTTTCTCTTCAATGCCCATAGACAGTCAGTGAGACAAAAGGCCTTCTTAATGTCCCGTCCGTAACGATTCAAATACTGTGACTTGCCCCTAAATCCATTGTTCCTGCCTGTTCCTCCAAGTCAATTTATTAGGAACACCTCCCAAGCCTTCATCGGTCACCAGGATTGGGAATGTATTCCTATTAAACCCTTTTGTTCTACTGTCAAGCAAGGGGGATAGACCACCTGGCTTCTGCCCCCGAATGGCCTCTGGCTTGGGCACGGACATGCCCCCACCCTCTCCAGTCATTACAAACTGACCTGAACTGCCCCTCAACAGGTGTTGGCTGTGGCCTTTCCCTCTTCCATTACCGTACTCGTGTTAATAAGTAGGCTGCTCCCTTATGGATTGTAACCTGAATCTGCGTTCGGTTCCTTGACTGGATCGTAACCGTTTGGTAAAAAAGGGAAGAATACCATTTTCAAAGCCAAAACAGCTGTTTGAATTTTTGTGAATACTGACAACTTTTCATTGTTTGCTTGGACATTTTTGGCTAAAGTACTGACATGCGACTCAACACATAAGGCAATGTGCACTACACTGAAGCCTTTTGGGGATTTAAGCTTTTTGACAATTAAAGCAAGGTTTTGAATGGATCTGTAGGTTTTTGCAATATAATGCAACCAAGCATGGGTAATGGATCCTTTAGCCAATAGATAGAGCACATCAAAAACTTACTTTGACATACCTATACTGTTAATTTTGGCCCAAATGACACCCCTTTAAACTAAATCCTTGATGTACTTTTGGTTTTTGTCTTTCAAGCATTGAAGTACGATCAAAAGTCAGAGACATCACTTTCCTTTATTTATTTTCTAATAAAATTAGCCATTTAGTGATTTATTTTTTCAGTGACAGGAAAAAAGGTGAAGATACAGTATATTTAGTGGAAAATAAAGGTAAATCTTGACCTTTTGTATATTTAGAATCAAATCTATTATTTGTTTCCTTTTTTGTGTGCCCTACCATCAATTTTACTCAAAAAGTGCTTGAAAGTTCTACAAAAAATACTGATTTTGACTATCAGGACAATAATTATGAAGTTGAAAGCTGATGAGAGTAATGAAAGTTTGCCTGAAAGAGAACATGGCCATATTTTGAAAGCACGACCAGTGAGGAGGATGGTCATAGTGGTTTAACCCCTTACCACTCCGGTAACATTTTCTAAAAATGCCTATAAAGGACGTACTCAAGGTAAATTGAAATCTGTTCTTGTTTTTAACTTCCCCGATGGGCCCGTATTCGGGCCGTTGGAGTGTTAAGGGGTTAAGAAACTTCAAGGATCACATTTATTCTATATTGTGGTCAGAAAGTCTCCAAATCTCCAGTCAGATGCCATTCACACACTATAAGAGGTATTGGAGGGCTGTCAGAAAAAATAAATGTCATCTGTTGTTGTCAAATAACAACTTTGTGCATCAACAGTGTGCCAAACAACACTGGACCTTCCAATGAAACCAAGGTCTATCATCAGATGAGATCAAAACAGAGCCCTTTGGCAGTGAACACCGGGGATGGGTTCGACATAAAAATAAATAGCAATTCTGTAGATAGCCTCATCACCAATGTGAAGAATGGTGGTGGATCGTTGATTGTGTATGGTTGCTTTTTTTTATCCAGTGGTCCTGGACAAAATGATATCATTGACTTTCAGTACCAGAAGATATTAAATGAAAATCTGTTTTTTTCCCAGAAAGCGGGAACTTAGCCAGGGTTGGATCTTCTACAGGGCAATGATCCAAATCATGTGCCAAAATCAAATAATCAAAGAATCAAGATTTCGCCGTAGCCATCCCTGTCCCCTGACCTAAACCCGATAGAAAACCTGTTAGACAAGCTAAAGAGGAGAGTCCATGAACATGAAACTAAGATTTTGAAAGATTCTGCATGGTGGAATCAGTCAATCAATCAAACTTTGATAATATACTAAAAATAATACAAAAGAGTCAACTCATGTGGTTAACATAAAATCATATGAAATACTGGACTTCAGATACATGTTAAAAGAAAAATAGGAGAAATGCAATGAAGAAGAACACATCAAAGAATGGATTATGAATTTAAGTGTTATTTTGATTAAATAAAATAAATTTCACTGAAAGCTTGATTAAAATGGTACCTCTTAAATAGGTTCATGGTCTCTGCAGATTTCAGACCCTCAGGCAGGCTGTTCCATCGGCTAGGTCCATAATGACGGAAAGCAGCCTTTCCGTAGGCATGCATCCTGACCTGTGGAACAGCCAGAAGGACCCGATGGATCTTGCTGTCTCATATCTCAAAAACCTGTCGCACATGTAGCAAGAAGCTAAACCATTTACAAATGTATAAATCCTCAGAAGTTTCTTAAAATATATTCTAAAACTTATTGGTAACTTAGGGGTTACTCTAACCTCTTACTCAAAACTCTAGTTTTCATCCCTGAAGTCTCTTCAGGGAAGCAAAATTATTCGGCACAATGGGTTCTCCAAGGATTTTGCTCAAGGGAGACATTCCTCCAGGCATCCACCATATTAGAAAATGACTGGTGTTGAATGATTATGGAGGTATAAGGGGACAATGGTATTGGGGAAATCGGTATAAAGAACGAGATCACGACAAAATTTTCATATTTACAACAGTTTCAGCCTGGAATCCAGGGCTCTAGTCCTCAAATGCCTGCGGTCGAGGTTGGAGGAATATCTCCCCGATGCATAAGCTTTCTCCAAGCCTTCTTCCATTTCTCCTCACCCTCCTCATTATAAGTGTGCCCAAGTGGCTCATCTTCGATGCTGCAATTGGCTCCCCCTCTGTCCAGTTTTTTACAGTAAATGTCAGGTTTTGTTACACTTCTGATTTAGGCATTAAAATTAAGATCACATTACAGGATAACACTAAGTTTTCTTTCCTTTTTTGACCTGGTGCTTTGCAGTGTGAGTGACTGCAGTTTGGTTGATAGTTTCTCACTGTGTGCCCTCGGTCTAATGTCCTGGTTCAGCTGGATAAAATTTTGCACCATCTGTGAGTTTGCATATAAGATACAATTTCCAATGGCATAAATGGGGCTTCACTGCAAAAAAAAAAAAAAAAAAAAATTTGACTCAATTGAAAAAATTGAGGTAATCAGCTGCAAAGCATTTTTGAGTTGGCTCAACTTTAAGTTCCAAGTTCAATCTAAATGAGTTGTGCAACCACTGGGACTTGAAGTTGAGCAAGCTAAAAAAAATGCTTTGCAGCTGGTTGTCTTACTTTTTTGATCCTTTGACACCTGGCTTTTTACAAAACTAAACATGACTGCTCTGCCCAAGTTCATTAAAACCACTCATATCCAATTCAGATATGCTCAAAGTTTTTATTAAATCTGAGTTAACCACAGCATTTCATGGTAAGAAATAGTAAATTAAATGGTGCTTATACATTTCAGCACAAGTGGGATGCATTTATTTATAGCAAGACAAGCCTCAGATTACATATCAAGAGCAAATATTCAGAGATGCACGATCAGTTTGAATTTGAATCTTTGCTGAAGACCTTGATGAACAGAGTCCAGTGTGTAGCTAACTGCTTAGTTGGAATGAAAGCCTGCACCCACACCGGTGTCAGATGGAGTCAAATACTGGGCCAAAATCATTCAGTGTGAGAGATAGTTAAGATCCCAGTCCTCAAGATCTGAGAACTGCCAGTTTGCCATCTGTTTTCCTGGGATTCAGGTGTGAAATGACTCTGACCAATCAGCATTGCTCATTGTTTAGTTAATTACCTGTGCGGGAAGAGAACCAGGGCCGGATTTGGATTCGAGGCCTGAAATTGAGGATCATTGCTGTAGCCTATAGCAATTGATTGTGTAAAAAATGCTAACTGCATATGCATCAGTGAGTCTGACACAGCAGGCCTAGTATCTTTTGTTTATTGTGTTTAGTTAATTCTGGAAAAAAAAAAAAAACATCTCCATCCAGCTGCTGAGTTCCCTATCTTTCAAAAAATGTAAGAGGAGACAGATTCCGACTTAATTGCTAAAATGATAAAAAGCAATAAAGAAAACAGTAGCCAGTAATACATTACTGCATTCGCTTCGATTTTTAGTGGAAAAAGTTTGAACTTATCTCAGAAACTACAACAGCATGTTTGCCATTCACCACTGCGCAGTGTAATTTTCTCACTATAGCCTTAAAGGTGCACTATGCATGTTTGCATGGTTTCCGCGCAATTATATCTTTGTCTCAATTCGCCGACATCTCCCCACGATCCGCTAGCTGCCTGCCCTAGAATTCACTGTAAAAAAAACCCAGGCTCTGGAGACTGTACTGGCGTCACAAACTGCAAACAAACACAAGGGGCACAGGCTGTGCCCTATGACATAACAAACCACGTTCCGGCCAATCACCGACAAGAGTGTTACTCACCGAGAGTTTAGAGTTTGCTCAGCCATAGCAGCGATGTTAGACTCGTAGCACAGGCTCACTTTCGATGCGAGTTCGTGACAGTTCCGGAAGCATGGGGGGGAGGGAACTATGGGAGGGAGGGGCGAGCTACCTCTGTTTTGTTTGACTTCGAATGTCAACAGAAGTGACGTCACCCAACCGTGCATAGTGCACCTTTAAGCAGGTGGCATGGTGACACAGTTGGTTATGCTATTGCTTCACAGCAAGAAGGTCGTGGGCCTGACTCCAGCCTCTGACATTTCAGACAACTTCAAGGAGGCAGCATGTGTTGCTCCAAAATTTGTTCATATTCTTCTGCTTTAATTGTGCTCTTAAAGATCTGCAACTCACCCATGCCATATGTACTGACTTACACCATGACAGATGTTACAAATATGATGACCTTTCAGATTTTTCAGATGATTGTCTCGAACTGACTGACTAACCTTGTTGAAATGGAGTGCAGTATCTGTTTTCATCAATAGAGGGCAGCGCTGATACACAACTAGCGGGGGCTCATGCTATACTGAGGAACCAGTATTATGCTTTGTATGATGCACACCTTACTGGTGTTCTTTCTCAATCAATCACTCCTGTGAAATACCACTAACCATGCCACTGGACTCACTGATGATTGCACTCTCTCTCACGAGTTCCTTTCACTCATCAGTCAGGGAACTAGAACAAGGGACTGAGGAGACAATGACTGAAAATGCAAAAACAACAGCAAATAGGATTGTAAACATTAAGGTAACGGAGTTAATAAGTTCAGTTACCTGGGGCATGCTGGAAATCTCTGCATTCCACCCCCTGGGACTCTATCCTGGGGCACCCCTGTGTATGCTGGTTTTTATTCCAACCACGATTTCAATTATAGGGATTTTTATAAACTGTTAATGTATCTTAACTTGGTGAATTTATGTTTAGCGCATATCTTTAATCACATTTTTGCAGACATATACACATGCCACGAAGAATAAAAATTCCATGTTCTCACTGATATATTGGAGACAACTGCAAGAGGAAAAAAACTATGCAGCTAATCAATGTGAACAATGTAGTCGTGAAATCAGGGACTTGTGGCTGCCAAAACTACTGATTTATTTGACAAGCAAGTGATAAAGTCAACCTGTTTTGTGTCATGTTTATTTAGGCCTTGTCAACATGTACTCAGGTAGTGATGAAAATTGAGGATCTTCTATTTGTTTTGGCCCTACATTCACAAGCAAACTGCATTTTGAAGCCTGTGAAAATGGACCTCTTGGAAAATGCCTTACGGGTTAAGATTTCTATAAACCGTTTTCACTTATTTCGGCTTGTTACATCAGAGTAAGTGTGCCTTATAGTGTATTTTTAAAAGTATGTGTGTGTGTGTGTGTGTGTTAGTCTTTTCATAATACTGGGTAAGAAAAGTGTGACTGTGAAACAAGCAAGAAAACACCGATTCATGTTGAATTTCGAAAGTCTTCATCAGTGCTTACGGGTAACGTCAACGGTACAATTAATTCATGCAATACTTTATAGGACAACATCATTTTGAAGCATAACTTTCATCAAAATGGATTATGGTATACAAGAAATGGGTACGAATAAATATGTCACTGCAAGATAAGGAATCGCGTTATAATCCTAAAATATTAAATCAATAACGCAAATTACATGAGGGAGTCATGAAAATAGCAGTCAGTAACGTCTTACCTTGCGGGACGATGGCCAATTGCTGAATGATGATCAAGAGTAAGGATGGATTCAGACGATGTTTATCACGATTCCCTTTTCACTTAACAGACGTTGCCGCACACTTAATTGTGGACCTGAAAAGTATGGTCGCAGAAATCAGCCAACTCACAGCAGCACACGAGAAAACTTTCATTGCCGATAAAATGTGTGCACAAAGTCATTACATCGGACACGAAAAATCAATAAACTGATGCATATAAGCAAAGAATTAAAATCAGACTTTGTCCTTCGTAACGGTCGTGATTTACTGGACACCACAGGATTTTTGGGGTTTGAGTAAATATTTTGTAAAATTAGCAGTCAAGAAGTCAGTTTATTGGAGTAAGGAAAGTCAGTTCTTTTGTGGAGTAGCAGTACATTCGAGCAGCACCATTCACTCAAGACCTGCCTGCCGTGGTAACAGTCGTTATCACAGCGGACATGTCGGGCAGCGACCGTAACCAGATAATTTCAGTTTGATATCGTCATATTTTCTGACCAGAGAAGTTTTGTAACAAAGTGAAATTAATTCACTGGACTGTGAGTGAATAACTTATGAGAAAATGCACGATACTTATTAATGTTAATTTCCCACGTCCTTTTTGATAAAAATATATTTTAAAAAAACCTTTTGGTGTCTTTCTTTGAGCCAAAAATGATTTTAATTAATTTAATAAAAACCTACTTGGGTTCAAGTAGTAGTTTTATCCTCACTATATCTCTTATGTGTGCTAAACAAAATTAACATGAATTAAAAGCATCAATCATTATCTGCTGATAATAACACAATGAACAACAACTATCACTGAAATCTCTCCAGTATTGTGAAAACACACACACACACACACACACACACACATGTATATATCAGTGGTGTGAAATGATGATAGTACACCTCCACTTTCGTCTAAAAAGGGTCCTAATATATTACTGTTCTATTTTTTTTGGTGAAAATGTCTTGAAAAATACTATTGTAGGCAATGAGAACAAAACAATCATCCCCAGAAGTATACTGAGATATAAATATGGGTTATGAATAAAACAGCGGAAACATCTATTTCCAATTTTTTATAATAATTGAAAGGTGCTGCAAATTTTATCATTTTTTGACTCTTACCTTGCTTCAATGCATGTTTGAAGACTCATTACATAATCACTGAAGCTAAAAAATGTTAAAACTGGTTTGAGGCAACAGAACTCCGCAAAATTACCTCTGATGATCAGTCGCTCCAGTTTATAAGGTGACATGAACTTTGAGCAGTGTCACAGAGTTTAACACGGTGGCACAATGGAAAGAACTCTCTGAGATTGTTCATGGTCGCACTGTGGCCTTACAAGATGCTGAAGGCATTAAATGCTACCATGGCACAGGAAGAAACGCCATCAAGCATTTCAAAGAGACCGGTTTGCTGAAAATTAGTGGCAAAAGAGGCGCGAAACAGAAGTTAAGTGCCTCTGATGTTCGTTGTCTGTTAATGACAAGTATTTAAAAAAAAATCAGTGGTTGGCAGCTCTGTGATGGTATTAATAGCGCCAGAGGTGAAGAGATGAAACTATTACGATCTTCTATTTCCAGATGCCTGTGTGAAAATGATCTGCAGTGGCTTTCCCGAAAGCCTCTTAACGCCAAGAACCACCTTAAATGACTCTGACGATCATTCTTAAAATAACGTGGATTTCCCAATCATGTTCATAACTAAAGCGTCTCTTTTGTTAACTCTAAACTAACCCACGCAACAAGATTAGTCCATTGCTTAAGAATCTCTTAAAAACACTTGTTAATCCCGAGATCTTGGTTTCTGATTTATCTTCATTTTATTAAGTGTATAATCATCACTGCACCCTACTGTGTGTATGTATGTGTATACACACACACACACACACACACACACACACACACACACTCAGTGGGCTCCAAAATTACCCACAGCTCTGACTGGCAATGCACAAACAATATGTAAAAAAATTCGAAAAAATATATTTATAAAGAAACTCAATATAACAACATGAAAGAAACACTGTACAATACAAACCAAAATCATTTACCGATTTAATTAAAAATCAGTTTCCTCCAAATCAAGGTTTCACAATTAATGGCACCCTTAAAGATTACTGTAAATGACATCTACCAAAACAAGACCAGGTATTAAATTCCACTTATTTAAGTTTTATCTAAAACCCCAATTCCAAAAAATTTGGGATGCTGTGTGACTTGTAAATAAAAACAGAATTCAATGATTTGTAAATCTCATAAACCTACATTTTATTCACTATTCATTATTTATTTATCAGATGTCGAAAATGAGACATTTTACCAATTTAAAAATATTAGCTCATTTAGAATTTGATGGCAGCAACACATCTCAAAAAAGGTGGAAGAGGGGCAAAATAAAGCCGGAAAAGTAAGTGCTACTGATAAAAAAAACAGCCGCGGGTGCATTTTGCAACTAATTAGGTTAATTGGCAACTGCTCAGTAACATGATTGAGTATGAAAAGAGCATTTTAGAGAGGGAGAGTCTCTCAGAAGTTAAGATGGACAGAGATTCACCAATCTGCAAAAAACTGTGTTTAAAACTTTACAATTTTTAAATTTCAGAAAAATTTTCCTCAATGTAAAATTGCGAAGACTTTGAATCTACAATACATAATATCATCAAAAGATTCAGAGAATCTGGAGAAATCTCTGTACATAAGGGACAAGTACAAAGGTCAATATTGGATGCTCGTGATCTTTGGGCCCTCAGGCGACACTATATTAACAACAGGTATGATTCTGCACTGAAATACACTGCATGGGCTCAGGAACACTTCCAGAAATCACTGTCTGTGAACATAGTTCACCGTGCAATCTACAAATGCAAGCTAAATCATGCAAAAAAGAAGCCATATGTGAACACGTTCCAGAAACGCCGCCATCTTTGCTGGGACAAAGTTAATTTAAAATGGACTGAGGCAGAACAGAAAATTGTTCTGTGGCCAGATGAATCAAAATTTGAAATTCTTTCTGGAAACCACAGACGCCATGTCGTGCGGTCTAAAGAGGAGAGGAACCATCCAGCTTGTTTTCAGCACACAGTTCAAAAGCCTATATCTCTGATGGTATTGAGCTGCATTAGTGCCTATGGCATGGGGAGCTTACACATCTGGAAAGGCATTATCAATACTGGAAAGTATATAGAGGTTTTACAACAACATATGCTCCCATCCAGACAACATCTATTTCAGGGAAGGCCTTGCTTACTTCAGCAAAACAATGCCAAACCACATACTGCATCCATCACAACAGCATGGCTTCACAGTAGAAGAGTCTGAGTGCTGAACTGGCCTACCTGCAGTCCAGACCACTGAGTAATAGAAAACATTTGGCGCATCATAAAATGAAATATTTGATGAAGAAGACCCAGGACTGTTGAGCAGCTAGAATCTTACATCTGACAAGAGTGGGACAACATTCCTCTCCCAAAACTTCAAAATGACCTAATATTTTTCATGAAATGGTAAAACATCTCACTTTCAACATTTGATATGTTTTCTTTATTCTATTGTGAATAAAATTTCAGTTTATGAGATTTGCAAATCATTGAATTCTGTTTTTATTCACATTTTACACAGCATTCCTACTTTTTTAAAATTGGGTTTGTAAGTGTTAAGGCACTATATTGAGCCATTACATCACTTCCTGTTTCACTAGGGTATAAAAATGAGATAAATGCATGCAATATCTCTTAATTTTTTAAAAAAAATTTAATTTATTGACTTAATATAGCGCCTTTTAACATGTAAATGATCAAAAGCGCTTTACAGTCAAGCTAAAATATCAAAAATGAATCTACTATTGATAGAAACCCTCTCTTTGTCATCCAACACCATGAAGAAAACAAAAATCCTGTCAGTTCAAAAGAGGCAGATGGTCATAGACCTTCATAAATCTGGTCATGGCTACAAGAAGATTTCACAAATGATTGAATATTCCACTGAGCCCTGTCAGGGTAATTATTAAAAAATTTCAAAGATATAGAACTTTTGAAACCTCAAGGGTAGGGGATGCAACAGCATTTTGCCCCCCGGGATACTGAGGAGAATGGTGACAGAAGCAACAAAATCCCCAAGAATCACTGTGGAGGAATTGCTGGCCTTGGTAGCATCAATGTGGGACAAATAGTATGTTTGTGTGGAACAATGTGGAACATGTTGCCAATGCTAAAACGTAGTCCAAAAATTCTGATGAATGAACATAGAGATTCTGTCCCTTGGTTTGTCATATCTCCATGCTTTACCCTGTGGCTGAATCAGTTTAGCAAAATATGCTAGTATTGGGACTGAAACATGTTTAATTTGACCACAAATAGCTGCATATATGGGCCACTTTGCACAGAGACAACTTAACAATTCAGCAGTATCGGCACAAAAATTTCATTGCCTCATCAGTTAGTCCCACAGGCAGCAGGCATCACTTGCTTTAAGTTTATCATCCCTCTGACTCATGCCAAACTATGGCCATTTTAATTTACAAGGTACACAATAAAAATAAATTTACATAACATTATAAATGAAAGTTCTATTTTCCATCACCGTATTAAAGACAACAACTGCACCAGCAAAAATAACTGTACTTAACTCCAGTTGAAACAATTTTATACCAAGTAAAGGCTGACTAGGGGAAGGTGTGACAAGAGTGAGCTTAAGTGCTGCATTGAACACATACAAGGCTGTCAATATAGAATCTGTGATGCACGAAGCTCTGATGAAATGTTCGACGCTTTTATATTTAAAAATGTAAGGCGTGTTTAATTTACAATGTTAATTAAAGCATCCAACCACGTAGAATCCACCTTAAAGGGGCATTTTCACGGCGAGGTAGCGCAGTAAACTTGAAAACTTGGCCAACAATATCCAAGTTTGTCGCGGGTGTGAATTGCCAGTTTAACGTTATACTTCGATTACTTGGAGTTGTCCTCCCCAAAAACGAATTAGTTACTTTTGGGCAGGACTCATAGTATTTTTCAGTTCTTTTTTTTTTTTTGAACATTCATTTTGCTGCAAACTTCATTGTTAGTGTGCAGCTGTCTGCCATTGATACTGGAAAGAAACGTAATGTTACCCTAATGTAATCTCTACTCCGGGCCAAAACAAAAAATCGCGGGTATTCTAAGGAATTATATTCTCGGTTATATTGCAAGAGATCAAACTCACTTAAAGGTACCATCCCAGGTGGCTGGACTTACAATTTTTTTTTTTCGAATTGCACAAACGATAAGCACCCACCCCCTCCGTCCAATCAGGAATCACCCAAACCACGCCCCCACCACTCAGTTTGTGCGCGTGCTTAATTTCACCAGAAACAGCTGACCGGTGCAGCCCGGAGACAACATTACAACACAGACAGCATTAGCAGCGGTGGATATCGATGGCATCACACAAAGCCACCCAGAACAACACCTGTATCTTTCAACACTGGATTCACAGTATAACCAGGGCATTATAGCCTACACACAAGTTTCCTAGGCTAGTGCCAGTCTCTAGGCATACAACAACAAGCAAGCATTAGCTACCCATTACTAGGCTGTAGCTAACGTTACTTGGCTAACACCAAAAGTAGCCTAGACCTTACTACTCAATGTGTATAGACTACACTCTCTGTCTATATACAGCATTCACACAGAAAGAGAGTCAAGAAGCTAGCTTGCCAGTCTAAGGGAAACTCCGCTATGAGTGCGTCGGTTTTAAAACTTTTCAGTGTCTTCAGTTCTCTCTAGCGGTCGAATGCTTCCCTGCCAAGGGATACTCGAGTTGCATTTGCAATTTTTACATATTCTTGTCTATCACGCATACTTTCAATGAAGGTTTTTGTCTTTTTAGCTGGTGGTTGACCGCTGGGTGCAGTTGGAGATCGGAAAACTGGCTGCTCGTTCGGCTGCGCCATGACTCCGTCCGAATGCCTAGCTTTCTGGCTATTGCTGGCTATGTAGCTATAGCCAAAGTGCGTGCACATTGGAATGCACGCGCAAAACAGCGTACACGTTGAGTTATTAGAGTTGTCTGAAACAAATTTGATTGGTAGCCTAATTTTGGCCCCTGCTCCTTACACAGATGACCAAATTTTGTCATTGATATGTCAAATCACTTATGTTATCGATTACTGTCTAATACTTACCAGATATACTTGTCAGACATGAAATCCAGCTGGGACATGGCAAAAGGTGTCGAAGGAAGTGGAGTGTTTGGGGTTGTGTCTGTGAGGGACTGGGGGCTTGATGACGGCAGGGAACAATAAGCAGGTCTCTGGCGATGCAAGGGGAGTGACTATCACAGTCTTCCCCCCCCATGAACAATCTTTTTCTCCCCTGGCTATGTGTTTTCATGAAACTGGACCTCAACTCATCTGCTTACATTTTCTGACACTATAGTAATGACAAACCCTTCTCATATATTCCATATATTACTATGCAATACTTATGTGCTCATAACCAAAATTGGCTTCTACCATAATCCAGTTTAAGAGCTTTTCATGACAACTGCATCATATTAGTACATATTCATGTCATGTTTGGTATTGTTGTTCTCAGGAGAATCCAAAGAGTTGAACAGAGTATGTTTCATTTCCATTGAAATTATGGTTCATTCCCTTTTGGAAACTCCTGAAAATTGGTCAGAATCCTCTCGGGTAATCATTCTGTTCTTCTCTCTCTGCTAAATTGTTTTATTACATCCTCCAAATGGTGGAAATCCAAAATCCAGATTCGACCCCCCTTCCAGGTAAAGACGTGATTTGGCTTAAAGCAAAGAGCGACAATCCATTCTGGGAAGATCGCAGCCGACTTCCCACACGTGCATCTCTATGCCATGTGTAGCCTCTATAGTTATGGCAGATCGTCTCTCTGATCTCGCCTTCACACAACTCTGTGTGTGTAGCTTTCGCCAGGTATGACTTGTCTATTTGTCTAAATTCGTGGTAACTGATGTTTGGTTTGTTGATTTAAGTTCTTGCCTACCTGGAGAATAAATCATTGTTATTCCTTTAAACTTGTGTGGTCTCTGACTCTAATCCTTTTAAATTCTTTTTTGCCACGTTACGGCGGATACTTAGGGGTTTAATCCCAACCGTGGACTGACTGGCCAGCGGCCTGGTATGGGAATTGGTTTTATTAAGTTGGAGAGGCTGTCACGGTCTACTCATTTAAAGGGTCTATGTAGCGCTGGCTCTGGGAATTTAGCCATAAAGGGGCCCATGGACGAAAAGTCAGCTTCTGTTAAATTCCCTTAAGGAACGCTCTGGGTGTTTGCATAGACCTGGGTTCATAGTATCTGAGCCAAGAAGCCTTTGCTGCGGTGATTCCCTCCATCCCCTGGTATTACCAACAAACCTAAGATTCGGCAATAATGCTAATACCCGGGAGCATATATTGAGTGACGGCAGTTGTCTCCTAAGAGTTCGAGGTGTTGTCACCTCGAGATCCACGCATGTTTGCACTAAATTCCAAATCTCAATTCTAATTGGAGTCAGATATTTAACAAGAGTATAACTAAATTTGGTATTCTAAATTTACTATGGAGTTAGATTAATTGTAACTATTGTGCTTTTGTGCCCCGTTCTTCGAACGGAGAAAATTGATTCATTTTATTGTGATTCTCACCAACCAAAAGATTGCGCTTGTAACACCAGCCCAAAGAATACGTTGAGCCTTCGCCCCCTGCAATTTCTGTCGTTGGTATTGTTTTGTGGGGTTTTACTGTTGGTGACCCCGACGTGATGCCTATAATCGGGAGTGCATGATTCTATTTCCCGACGCGATCCGAAGTGTTTCTGCATTATGCTGGCCGGTGTTGAAATCTTCACATCCAACGTGATCCTGTTTTCCTACGTGATCTCGTCGACTTCATCAGTCGTCATCCACCTACGGCTGATGTGGTAAGTATAGCGGTGTTTCTACTTCATAGGACTCAGGGAAAGTTAGAATTCACTGCATATAGACCTTTGCTAAGGGATCGATATATCCCAAACAGGCCTGGGACCATAAAAACCAGGCACAATTTAGTTTACAGTCCTTCTCGGGAGTAGAGACCAAGGGCCAGAGAAGGAGAGTTTTGATACATATCGTTACAGTTATCTACCGTTAAAGCTGCCAAAGCATGTGTTGTAGGAATTTTGATTTTATATTCCTGGTGTTACCTTCTCAAGAAAGAACTCAGACAGAGACAAAGGAGTTAATATCCAAGCCAAAGTCAGTTTACTTTTTCTGCAGAAAAAGGATCCCGTCCCATCTCGTTACAGGCAAGAGCGAGGATGAGGACAGTCTCTTTTTCTAGTGTTTAAGTAGGAATACATTGTGACGTTCTCCCCCCCTGTGCTGATTTACACATCATGATGTAATCTGGAAAGCTCTTGCAGTCGCACACAACCCACGTCAAGCCGCCCCTGAGGTATGCGTATACATCTCGTAGAGAAGACAGGTGATTCCTCCCCATCATCTCCGCAGGTTTATCTTGTTCGCATTCCGGGCTCTCCCTTGCACTCCTTCTTCTGTAAACGCATAAACTAAGAGAGAAAAAGAACATCTTGCCCTTGTTATGGGCCCATCAGGTCCGCATGGCCCCAGATAAGCTGTATGCCATGACGCACTGGTCAGATTTATGGAAACTTACAGTTATGCAGCCCCAGGCTAATCAAAAACATGCAAGTGAACACACTGAGGCCTAAGAGAGAATGAGCAAGAGCAAAGTAAGAGCAAGCAAGGATATACAATAATAATTAAATGAATCAATATAAAAATGATTCCACAGCATGTGTCATCTTCTGTTGCAAGACTTTGAAATATGAGGGCTGGTGAAAACTTTTTGCTGGAATTGGTTTAATGCACTTGTCATCAAATTACAGTGCTTACTTTGATATTTTCAAACTTTTGTGTGGAAGGTTAAATGGCAAGTTGGAGATGATTGGGTTTCTGTGTGCAGTCGGAGTTTTCAGCATTTATAAGTGGATGCAAATATCTGTTGTTGCTTGGCACATTGGGCTGTGGTCTTCTTAGACCGCAGGTTGTTTGTGTTACATACACCTAGGCTGTGCGGGTGGGAGGGCATGTGTCCTGTGGCAATGCAATAGCAGAGATAAGCTTGCCACTGAAAATGTTGAATACTCTTGGCTTGTGCTTGAAACCGGAACAGATTGTGTGTATTACGTTCGAAGGTTTGCGTATGTGTACAGAAAGTAATCGGCAGTTGTGTTAATCCAGATGGATTTGGTGCAAGGTCATGCTATAACTGTGCAGACCATCTTGCCCAAACACTGGAAGAAATGGGGCACTGGTGAAATGCCAGTGAGATTTGAAGGAGTCTTGTATGTTGGGGAATGAGGAGATAGCTTTGAAAATATCAACGTAATATTATTAATTAACCGATTAATTATTAAGCTTTGAAATACACCAGTAAATCAAAGTTATTCAAATTTCTCAGATATTTATAATCCGCAATCTGTCCAAATTCCGTAAAATGGCAGCGCTATTCCACATCTGCATTGGTTACGAGAGTGCAAAGCTGGAAAACTGTGAAAATTATAATCTTTGTTGGAAATTAACTATTCAATATCAGGAGGTTTGTTGCTAAGTAGCATCATGCACCATGTGGTTTTTGTTGCCGTTCTGGTGGGTTCTTGCTTCACCGTGGTGAAATCAGCGGTTTATGCATCCTGCATGAAACTTAACTGCATGTGCGTTCTCCATTTAGGAGGCGTTGCTATTCACTAACAAACTTGTGTGCCAACTACCCAGCTGTAAATCAGACAAGCTAACAGATCTAATTGAGTTATTGTGTATATTTTCTTATAACATATAACATGCTTTTTGAGTGCTCACTTCACCATTTGTGAACAGTCAATGTCATAAAATGTTGCGCATCCTGCCAGAACTCTAGCTACCTAATGAGGCATAGGGCCTGGCCCATATGCCCCTGCAGGGAGAGAGTTTATTATTATTGTGAAAGGTAATTTGATCCAGGGACTACATTGACTTACATTTCGGGTTACGAAATCCTACTTAACATTTAAATTTAAAGTGTTTTGAGCAGTCCTTATTCCTGTAAGTTTAATGTTTATCCTTTGACTTTAAAAATCTAGGATACGTGGTGATTTTGGCAATGGCTGGTAACCTCTCCCTTTGTTCAGTCTCTCTTCAGCCATCCATTCCTCTTCATGTGCCCTGTCTCCACTCTCTCTCACTCACACTTTCTCAGCCACGGTTTTTGACTATGTGTTCAACAAGAACATATTTAACTTAAAGTTTGTGCCTGCGTTCTGCCAGAGCGCATGATTTCATTTTTCTTTGATGCTTTTGTTTTTAACTCTTGCCAAATTATTTCAGATTTGAAACTATGCAGACATTAACCCTGCATAGTTTATTCTTTTACAGTCTTCACACCTGAGAGCACCAGCTTTATAGCAGATGTCGGAAGGTGCTGGCATTCTCTCAGGGGGTGGGTGGACATCCTAGTTGCGGGGCCATAAAACACACACTCATATTAACGGGCCCCACTAGAGCCAATTTTACAATCCCAATTCTCGCCATAAAGGAGTCCACCCATCTCACACACTTTCCCGCATCTCACTCACTCACACACACACACACACACACACACACACACTCCCTCTCTCACACACACACACCCCCTCACACGCACTTATCATAACTTTTAATCCCTGCTCACATAGGATAATAAAAAATAAATCCCATGTGCATTTCTTTGTGTTTGTCTGTGTTTTATCCTGATACGTCATTATATGCTCTCACGTAAAAAGTGTCACAGGAAATGAGTAAATAAATACTGAAGTTACAGCAATAATCTATGACATGTTTCAAGTTGCTTCCTGTTTAAAGAGAAAATTATTAAAAGGAAGTAAATTCAGTTTATAAATCAATTTATTTCCATTCGGTGAAAAAAGAGTATGTCACCATTTATATGTGTGAATGAGTGGACTGTCTGAAATCCTGATACAAGGGGAAATCATTGAAGCATTTTATTTAAAACTGTGGTACTAACTGCATCTGTTCTTTATTTCTGAAAACAGGGGTGATGGAATCACCAACAGTGCCATTCACATATCCTCAGTCACTGCCCCCTTTGAAGTGCCATAGGGTTGACCAGAGGAGATGGATGGGACGTGTGAAGTGTAGGGTAATTGTATGCAATGAAGATACACTGCCCTAACTCTTTCATCCCATTGTTTTCCACAGGAACAGTTTGCTGGCTCAGGAAGATCCCAACTAATCCTGAGTGTCTCATTTAAAAATGCTTCCAATTAACTTTCAACCTTTCTAATTCCTACAGGTTGAGTTATAAAAAATTAACTTGGTCATGTCTTGTCTTGGACTACCTTGCTGTTGTCAATTTGGCAGGTTGCTGTTGTAAAAATTTCTATACAGGCATCAAGGATTTGAGGACCCGATTTAGCCATTCACACCTGGGGAACAGCAGCTCCATTCATCCTCTTTTGGCTGATTTGGGAGTCAGGATTTCATCACAAACCTTCAACATGTTAAAGAATGCCAGGGTGAGACATCAACCAGGGCACAATAATCCCTGTCCACCCTTCTGGCTCCTGGGAGCCATTTCCTCTGATATGCAACTCACTGAGGACACACATTCAAATTCCAGCTAATATGTGCACCAACACGGGCGGCCGCCGGACCTCGGACAACATCTCTACATCAACTGGATTCATACAGGAAAAAGGACATTTTCATATGGACAAACTACAGTTATGTTTGTGATTGTGATTTGTGAATTACCTGCAAAGAGTGTGGGTTAATACAAAAATAGGTTGAGAGGATGTGATGCTGCGTTCAGGAACCACAAGCGAGAGAGGGAAATCCAAAAATCGTATGCCTTTATTGATTGCCGGGTCAGGACCAGTAGACACAAGAATTGCCAAGCCACAAAACGAAATCCAAAAACAAAGTCGACTAGACAGGCCGGGGTCTGAACCAGAAAAACAGAGGTGCGACGGTACATAGACAGTAGGCAAAAATCGTAGTCGAAATCCAAAGCAGTGAGTCATACACAGGGCATCCAAACACAGTAGACGTGGTCGTACAGAAATGGGTCAAAAATCCAGAAAGACAAAAATGAGACAAAAGGGCTATGGCAAAAATCAAGGTCGGACGAAACAGTCGAAGAGAAACCAATAATCAATTGGCATACACGAGACTCTGCACAAAGGAATATTGATCAACGTTCTGACAAAGTCAGAACAGCAGTGAGGACTCTTAATAGACAGAAGGGAAGTCACATGCTATGCAGGGAACTGGTGAATTGGATGAGAACTAATTACAAAGGAAGGTACACATGGGGAAGTCCTAAACCACAACAATTGGCAAAAGCCAAGACGTGGACGGGATTCACGCAGACATCCTATGACAAATAAACAGCTCCAGTCAAGGAGTTCTAAGTGCACAGACAATGAGTGCAGGAAAGCAATTAAGCACGTGCGAGAGATCTCGCAGAAACGTAGGGAGAGACAGGGAAAGCCAAGCAAGGGCAGAGACTAGAACAGGGCGATTGCTGAGATTGAATTAGTAACAATTAGTAGAGGTGCAGCTTTACAAGTTAACCAAAGCGCTCGTTAGTGAGTTAGTAATATATACATGGATTAGGTGGGTTAGTAGACTATGATACAAAATATAAATGTTAGTCTTGTTAGTAATCTAGAAAAGCAAGGCGAAGGAAGTAAATGAGACTTGAAGTAATAATATGAAACACCAGAAACCACTGAAATCACCCGAAGCAGGTAGGCACACAGACTGGGAAGACGGACTGAACCAACTAGATCACAAGACAGGGGAGACAAGTGCAATGAAACTTAAAGGGGACCTATTTTGCTATTTTTCCAAGTTTATATTTTGGTCTTTGACTCCCCTAGAGTACTCCTGATCGCAAAAAGTAAAAAAAAGGGTATTTATTTCGCCATACTGCCATCCTCAAAAACTGCATTTGTAGTATATTGTAGTCTCTGCCTGAAACGCCTCACTGGGGTGGCTCTTCCGCTATGGCCCCCACTCCCCGTGTGGCCACTTTCTTCTGACTGGCCAGCTCTGTGGAGGGCGGAGTTGGGCGGGACGAGGCTGCAGAACGTTTTCCGTGTCCGGCTCCCCAGAGTGAAACCTGAGACACATCTGCAATCTGACAAGGAAGCAGCGGGCAAATTCCGTAATCTAACGTTATACTTGAATATAGATCTAATGACATGATCTTGTTCTAACAAACGCAGAGGCGAAAGTGGAGGACGCAGTGCGAATATCTGTCAGCGCAAGCTCAAATTTGCTTTCGGCTACAGTTCGCTACGGCAACAGTTGGTGAGTACCGCGGTACTACGCCTAGCTAGGATGCAGCGGAAGCTAGAATCCACCCCATATAGACAAATTTGTAGAACGGGTCGACATGCCCAAGTGTAGACCGGAGACCGTAGAAATCCGGTGGGTCTGAGTTTAGAGGGAAACATGGACAGTGAGGAGCAGCTAAAAGTGGACCAACAGCTTATGGACTGCTTCGGTGTGTATTAGGACGTGCTGGTTCGTGTGCATAGCTGTGGTGTGTTGTTAGCGTGGAGAAACGAACAGCTTCTGCGCTGGTATATGACGGTATATGACGGAGGGGCGAAAGCTCCAGGCAAAACGGCTTTTTCGGAAATTGCCCGTGGTAATGGTTTACTTATTGCTTCGGAATGACAAGTGTTTCCTCGCGGAGAATGGGCGCGTTATGGATTGTGCGCGAGAGCAAGCTAGAGCTCCGGTTATGTTATGAGCATAATACAGGTTTTACAGACCGTAAGTTCCGTCTGCGTGAACCGTTGCTTATGTGGAGCTAGCGAATCGATCACTTTTACAGGAAATTTTTTTTTAATTTGATTTATTTGGCAATAAAAGTACATGTAAAATACATAAAACAATAATTGCCGAGGATAACACACAAAAGCACGAAACTTATTTCCAGTGTGGTCCTCAGAGAATAATTTAATATTCAGTCGCCGATTTAATATTCAATCGACAGCAATGCAGAGAAATAGTTTGTGATTCCATACACGTTATAGCCTGTGCTTTTCCCTATTGCTTTCACCGGTAGCATCAGAGAGCTTGCCCAGACATTGGGGATGTATCAGGCTGACCCCGGTCATGGATAAGTAAAGCGATCTTTTCACAAGCACCCAAAAACTCACCCCAAAGCTTTGCAAAACCTACGTCTGGTCTAACTGCAGCCCAACTCGGCAGACACATACAGCACCTCTCCGGTTAGCTTCAACTGTAGTGGCTACAATCAGGCAACGTTATGATGAAACTCTCATATTGATGCTTACCGAAGTAACACAAGCATATTGATCAGAATCGCTGCATATAAGTTAACCTGGAGCGTTTTTAATTAGCAGAGCAGGGGAACTAACATGCAGTAGCTGATAAGCGGTCATGACTTTGAATGTAATCTGTCGCCCGAAAAATTTGTTTCGCGTCCGGTGTGAAAGCGGCTTGACATGCCCGTATTCGCGTCTTTGCATTGACTTTGAATGTAATCTGTCGCGCGAAAAATTCGTTTCGTGTCTGATGTGAAAGCAGCTTTATGGATAGTACGCGACAGCTAGAGAGAGCTCGGTTATGTTATGAACATAATACAGTCAAGCTCGGTTATGTTATGAACATAATACAGGTTTTACATACTGTAAGTTCCGTTAGCGCGGACAAGTTGCTAATGTGGAGCTAGTGAATCGATCACTTCTACAGGAAAGAATTACCTATTTAATCTCCGCCTTTTTTGGCTTTTTATTAGCCACAACAATTTCTAAAGGGGGATGAAATTATGTCAAGGTAATGCAGAGAAATCATTTATAAACCGGTAGAGCTTCTGCTTTTCGCATTGCTTTCATGGTAGCACCAGAGAGCTTGCTCAGACATTTGTGAAGCCTCAGGCTGATCCCGGTCATGGATAAGTGAAGCGATCACTCACTGTACTAGCTACAATCGGGCAACGTTATGATGAAACTGCCACATTGATGCTTACCGAAGTAACTCAAGCACACCGATCAGAATTACTGCATATAAGTTAACCAGGAGCATTTTTAATTAGCACGACACGCAAACTAACATTCAGTAGCTGGTAACCGAGCAGTCATAACCACAGAGACAAACCCTTGCAATACAGGTTTTACAGACAGCAAGTTCTGTTACTGTGAACAGTTGTACCAAGCATCCAAATTACAAACAAGTATTAAAAGTTAGCTTCAAATGAGGTTTATGCTCACACACCTTCTGTAGAATTTCCCCTGATATCACTCTTGCATAATTAGGACACAAACATTAGCAACAGTAACTTGGCTACGTTAGCCGCTGTGCTACAGACACAATCAACTGGCTATCATCTCAGGTTGGCTTATGCAGTCAAAGCAACTTACAACTTCTGTGTCTGTGAGTCACGGACAGTCGCGACCGATACAGGCTTTATCTTCAGGTATATTACAAAGCCTGCGTTTGAGGCCAGTTGTTAGTGCTAACTATCGCTAGCGGTCCTGCTAGCCACCCGTAACACGTTAGCTTCACTTACATTATTTGCTGTTATATTGTTACTTACAGCGTGTGGCTCCGAGCGCTTGATCGATGCAACTGCTTCAGGTTTGAGAAGCAGCTGAAACGCTTATCCTGTGTCGAATTATCCTTTATTGATAAAGCTGTCTTTGGTGAAATGCTGAGCACAATCAGCTAACGTTCCCTTTGGCCGTGGCTTTTTGCTCCAAGCAAACAAAAAAAGCTACCCACTGATTTCTGGTGGCATCGTCTTTTGGAAGAAAAATCGTTGTTTTTCTTCGCGTCCAAAAGTAAACGGACAAGCAGCTTAGGGAGAGATACTGACAAAATTGCACCTCAAATGATCTGCGGTTCTTCTTTTGTATTTCCAAAAGTGAAGATGCTACTAAGGCATAGTATGATCTGCCGTTGTTAGTGCCTGCTAGAATAGTTTCCGTTGTGGGCAGGTCCAGCGCCATGATTGGCTCTGGCTAGGTCTGTACTAATTGGATGGCACAACCTGACGTCAGGTTTTACCCAGATCTCGTGAAGATCTCGGGAGGAGCTGTTCAGAGAGGAAATCACGCTCACGAAATCACATTCTTGGGTTACGGCAAAACCCCTGTATCTTATGTTTAGAAACTTTTCAGAGGTTGAGCATGGACAACCAACATTATAACATTACTAATATGTATTAAAAGAAGGATCAGCATAATAGGTCCCCTTTAAAATGGCATGAACAGGAAACCGGAGAATACAAAAACCAAAAAGAATAAAGAAAAGACAAGACCATGAACATGAAGCATGAACTTAGACACAGAACCATGACAGAGGAAACAATTACATAATATTTTATAATGCGGCAGTTAAAGGACTGGAGCATATAGGTTCCTCACACTGAAGGCCAAACGGAGTGTGCTTTAAAAGTTCATAAAGTAAGGTAGAAGTACATATGCATTGCTCCAGATAAGCCTAATTTAGCTTTATATTTCAGAATTAAATTGGAAGGTCCTACAAAACAGCTTCTGACCAGCCTATTATGTGTATCAGCCCCACTCTCTCAATTAATCTCCAGATCATATTATGTGACATAAATTGCTGAATGTCTTGCCATATGAATATCACAATTTTCCAATATTTCACCATATTACTTCACAATTTACCTCTTCATGTAAATATTCTATCGTTGTTATTTTCATATGTAAACTGTTTATTTTTTAATTTCACTTAAAAATCGAATGTCTAAATAATTAGTTTGCATGTGAAGCATGCAAACTATTGTTATTTCTCAGGATCTTTCAACTTATTTTTATTTTCTTTCTTCCCATTCTGTTAACACTAACTCCTCCAACTACGGTGGCCCTGAAGGGTCACAACACCTGCAAACTCAGAAAACATCTGCAAATTCAGAAAACACTTTCATCGATTTCACAACACATGAACTGCAAATGCCAAAACACCTGCATATTCAGAAAACATCTGCAAATTCAGAAAACACTTTCATCGATTTCACAACACATGAACTGCAAATGCCAAAACACCTGCATATTCAGAAAACATCTGCAAATTCAGAAAACACTTTCATCGATTTCACAACACATGAACTGCAAATGCCAAAACACCTGCATATTCAGAAAACATCTGCAAATTCAGAAAACACTTTCATCGATTTCACAACACATGAACTGCAAATGCCAAAACACCTGCATATTCAGAAAACATCTGCAAATTCAGGAAACACTTTCATCGATTTCACAACAAATGAACTGCAAATGCCAAAACACCTGCATATTCAGAAAACACATGCAAACTCACAAAACACATGCAAACTCTGTAATGACAACGGAAATGTTTCGCGGGGGGACCATAGTCAGTGACGGACCCACATGCGGTTGCCGGTCCAGAGCGATCCATGCAAAGAAAACTGTTTCCGAAGAGGTAGCTACGAGTTCTTTTAACACGTTGACTGCCAACTACGAGATAACTCGTAATGGCGGGTCCAGTCCAGCGCTAGACTTGAAAATTTGGGGGAAATTATCCATCCCTTAATTGACAACAATTAATCCTGGCTAATTCTAGATGGTTTTCCTTTATAAACACATTTTCCAATTCAAGAATAATCAAGTGGCAATTGAAGACACGGCTTCTCTCCCCCATGCGATCTAACAGCAAATAATGGGCTACATTCAGTAGAGAAAATAATTTAATTATAATTAGGTCTATGCACTGGCACTTCGCAACATAATTTTTTTTTTTCCAGCGAGAGCGGCATTTCAGAACTCATTTGCGAATGAAGGTAATTTCGGCAAGTACCCACACCTGTTTTTGCAGCATGGTCACGCAACTTGCTGTAAAAAATAGACATCTGTCAGACTGGAAAATGTAAACGGAGGAAACCACGTATACTTGTCATCAGAATTACCTTCATTCGCTGAAGAGTTCTGAAATGCCGCAGGTCTCTCTGTGGTCATGGCGCTAAGCTGATACATGAGCGAAAAAAAAAAAAAAATGGTAGTAGAGTCCGTAGCAGGAGAGGAATAGTGCTAAAAAATGGGCAAAGTGTTCGATCTGCACGAAATTGCACTGTGAAATCAGAATTGACATACATAATATGTGACAGTGAGAACTTTCAAAAATAGTGGTGCGGTGCGCTCGTCTTGGGACAGCAATGTAGAAACGCTAGCCAGCTAGTTTACAGCTAACAAAGTTTGCAGAACGTTTAACAGTTATCTAAGTGGACCAATACGTTTTGGGGACACTGCCTTAATATGTTTAAATTAAACAAAACCACTGGGGTATTCGACATCGCTAAGTCCGTTAAAAGAGCACGTAACTCTGATTATGGTCCCCCCCGGGAAACATTTCCGTTGTTATTACAGAGTTTGCATGTGTTTTGTGAGTTTGCATGTGTTTTCTGAATATGCAGGTGTTTTGGCATTTGCAGTTCATGTGTTGTGAAATCGATGAAAGTGTTTCCTGAATTTGCAGATGTCTTCTGAATATGCAGGTGTTTTGGCATTTGCAGTTCATGTGTTGTGAAATCGATGAAAGTGTTTCCTGAATTTGCAGATGTTTTCTGAATATGCAGGTGTTTTGGCATTTGCAGTTCATGTGTTGTGAAATTGATGAAAGTGTTTTCTGAATTTGCAGATGTTTTCTGAATATGCTGGTGTTTTGGCATTTGCAGTTCATATGTTGTGAAATTGATGAAAGTGTTTTCTGAATTTGCAGATGCTTTCTGAATATGCAGGTGTTTTGGCATTTGCAGTTCATGTGTTGTGAAATCGATGAAAGTGTTTTCTGAATTTGCAGATGTTTTCTGAATATGCAGGTGTTTTGGCATTTGCAGTTCATGTGTTGTGAAATCGATGAAAGTGTTTTCTGAATTTGCAGATGTTTTCTGAGTTTGCAGGTGTTGTGACCCTTCAGGGCCACCGTATCCAACAGTTTTCATACTACCCATACAACCTGCATACCAAATTATTCTACAATATGTGCAGATCGTTGCTATTCAAAATCATATTGATATTAATTATAATTTATTATTTATTAGCGATTAAAAATGAAAAAATTCCCATTGACAATGAACGGAGCCCATTCATTTTCAATGGGAGGGAGGCTTTCTTGCACAACCACACTCTCTCACTTTCCAATTGGCTAAACAGCATCGACCATTCTCTCTCTCTCTCTCTTTTCCTATTGGCTAAACAGCATCGGGACAAAATTGAAATGCCGCCATCTTGTTTTGCTTCCGATGCGAGCGAAAATATGCTGAATAATACAAATAGCCATCAAACCACAAATTTAATCGTAACATCACAACAGACAAATGTCATACAATTATGAAACATAATTATCTTATGCAAACTAGCATATTGTTTTATGAAAATGCATTGCGATTATGGTTCCCATGGCTCCGTGTCACAACACGGAGTTCCACGTAGCTAGCTAGCATGCTAGCTACATACTTATAACAAAATAATTACATACAGCACAAACGTTCACAAAAATTCTTCGTTATGTTCATTTCGCTAAAATAATACAAAGATAACCTAAGCAGACATAGAAAACAATATAATACAGGACAATCCAGGCTCCTCAGGCATCAAGCAAATAGGCCTACGTGCCGCAGTGGTCTCCATTTTAATACGAACACCGACGAACAATGCGCTGGTCCCCGAGGCATGTCTTAGTTTATCCCGGGCAGCTAGCTAGCTAGCTTGCAGCTAGCTTGCCACGTAATATTAGTCAAATTCATTCATACTGCACAAATGACCACAAAAATGCTTAGCTATGTCCAGCTAGGTAAAATAAAATGCAAGACGGAGCTAACTAGACACAGAAGATGACATAACACGTTATACCATCTTGAAAAAAAAATCGGTAATTCCAGCAAGCGCAGATGACTGTCAAGCGGACCGCATCAGCTACAATATACATGCAAAATCCGCATCAACGCGAACGCTTTGTCCGCTAACAATAAACGGGCAGTATGCAGCGAAAATATGCTGAATAATACAACGTAAATAGCAATCAAAGCAAAAATTTAATAGTAACATCACAACAGACAAATGTCATAAAATGATGAAACACAATTATAAATGCATCCTAGCATACTGTTTTATGAAAATGCATTGCGATTATGGTTCGCAGGGCTCCGTGTCACAACACGGAGTTCCATGTAGCTAGCTAGCATGCTAGCTACATACTTATAACGAAATTACATACAGCACAAATGTTCAAAAAATTTTCGTTATGTTCATTTCGCTAAAATAATACAAAGATAACCGAAGCAGACAAAGAAAACAATATAATACAGGACAATCCAGGCTCCACAGGCAGCAAGCAAATACGCCTACGAGCCGCAGCGCTCTCCATGTTAATACGAAGACCGACGAACAATGTGCTTGTCCCGTAGGCATGGCTTAGTTTTTCCGGGAAGCTAGCTAGCTAGCCACGTAAAATTAGTAAAATTCATACATACCGCACAAATGACCACAAAAACGCTTAGCTATGTCCAGTTAGGTAAAATAATGCAATAAACAGCAAAACACACAGATACATAACATAACATAACATAACATAAATGGCGAGAACAGGCCGTTCAGCCCAACTACGCTCGCCAGTTTCTTTATACTATTGTGAATATATCCCTTCAGATACTCAATGACTCAATGGTATCTAGCTTTAAGTCAAGCCTGCTCTTGAAAACGCCCAAGGTCTCTGCCTCAACAATATGGTCAGGCAAGCTATTCCACATCGAAATTACTCTTTGGGTGAAGAAATATTTCCGAATATCAGTGCTAAATTTACCTTTGGTCAACTTCCAATTGTGACCCCGAGTTCTACTAACAACACTTGGTCGAAGGAATCCTACATAATTCACTTTGTTGATCCCTTTAACATATTTAAAGACCTCAATCAAATCACCCCTTAGTCTCCTTTTCCTTAGACTAAAAAGATTAAGGATCTTCAGCCTCTTCTCATAGCTTTCATGTTTTATACCTGGAATTAGCTTAGTGGCTCTTCTCTGAACTTTCTCTAGAGCCTCTATATCTTAAAGTATGGTCCCCAGAACTGTACACAATACTCCAGATGTGGTCTGACAAATGTGTTGTACAAAAGAAGCATCACCTCCTTAGATTTGTACTCAATACTTTTGGCAATGTATCCCAGCATCCGATTGGCTTTTTTAACTGCTACGGCACAATGGCTAGAGCCTGTGAGGGTTTGGTCAACAATCACTCCCAGATCTTTCTCGCGTGGAGCACTTTCCAGTTTTAAACCTCCCATGAAGTAATCCCATCTAATGTTTTTATTACCTACATGTACAACTTTACATTTTGCTACATTAAATTTTATTTGCCACATTTCTGCCCAATTCTGGATTGAAAAAAATTGAAAATTTCTGTTTTTGAATACACCTTTTTAACTTCCCATGAAACATCAAAATTAACAGCAGAGTGATCACTTGTCCCAAGTGGCTCCAGTACCTCAACATTGCTAATTCTATCTGGGTCATTACAGAGCACTAAGTCTAAAATTGCCTTCTCTCTTGTCGGTTTATTAACATACTGCACCAAAAAAATTATCATTTATAACATCTAGAAATTCTTCCTCCCCCCTACCCTGTCCTTTCACCACTTCCCAATCAATACCAGGATAATTTAAGTCTCCCATAATAATAGTCCCTCCACCTCTACAAGCTTGCGTAATCCTCTTAAAAAGCATTTCATTGACTGTACTGTCCAAAGCTGGTGGCGGATAGCATACTCCTTTGTTTAAACCTGTCTCGTGTTTGCCAATGAGCCTGACCCAGATATCTTCACAGGGCAAGGAGTGTTCAATCTCAGGAATTTCCTGTACATTTATGTTTTCGTTCACATAGATTGCTACGCCCCCTCCTCGCCTATTACATCTATCCTTCCTTAAGAGCTTATAACCTTCTTTATTATATTCATCTCCATCCTCTTCACTAAGCCATGTCTTTGTAATCCCAACTATGTCATAGCCCTCACTAATCATAATGGCCTCAAGCTCTGGGAATTTATTTTTTATGCTTCTTGCATTCAAATAAAAACATTTCAGGTTATTACTAATGCTCTTCCCCCTTGATTTCCCATGCGGCCGCTGCTTCAAGCCCCGCACTATGCTTTGTTGCTTTAAAAATATATCATCAATAGTGCATGTAACGCCATCAGCTTCCATCAGGGCAGTCTGCATTTCCCTATATGTAACACTCAATAACCTCCCTGCCCCCCAAGTCCCTAGTTTAAATAATCCTGTGCTACCCTCAACATAAGCTGACCCAGTGCAAAGGTACCCCTCCGGTTCAGGTGCAGCCCGTCAGGCTTGAACAGGTCACCCCTGTCCCAGAAAAAGTTCCAGTGCCCCATAAACCTGTACCCCTCTTTCCTTCACCAGGTTCATAGCCACGTGTTAAACCACCAGATACAATTCTGCTTTCCTCTGCTTGCACGTCGTACCGGTAGAATCCCGGAGAACACTACCGTTGAGGATCTGCTCCTAAGCTTCTCAGCTAATTCCACAAATTTGCCTTGCAGAACCTCAAACCTACCCTTACCTATGTCATTTGTCCCAACATGGACCATGACAACTGGATCCCTCCCGCTCTGGCCAGGAGCTTGTCCAAGCACGCCTCCAGGAGGTCTCCTACCTGGGCACCAGGCAGGCAACACACCGTATGAGACTCCTTGTCGCCTTGAACAGACTAAGCTATCTATTCCTCTAAGTATTGAGTCCCCCACTATCACTAACTCTCTTTTCTGAGGGGTAGAGGCCAACAGGGTGCCCTGCTGCTCATCAGTCCCCTCACTCTCAGGGTCAGGGGCCAATTCGAGTTCCTGCAAGGGCCGGAATCAGTTGGACACCTCAACCACTGGAGGAGCTGTTGCTGTACGGCGTGCACGCCCTTTCCTGCGCTTGTCGACCTACAGTCACCCAACTTTCTCTCCCTGCCTGCTCTGGGATCCCTGTACCACCCTGCTTTGGCGTACACACCATTTCTCTAAACGACATACTACTTAGTTCCTCTAGGAACTCTACTGATTGTGAACTATGTCGTGCCGCCAACTGGCCCTGAAGATCAAGGATCTTGCTCTCCAGATGCTCAATTAGCTGGCACCGGTGAGAGACAAACCCACCCTGGAAATCTCTTTCCAAAAGCGCGATCATCCTGCAACCGTCTCATAGTTTTGGCCACATTTTTAACCCCCTACCTAATGACCTCGCTCACCCTAGATAAAAGAAAATTACTAATGCTGAGACAGAAGCTGAGGAACCACAATTTATTAATTTATTAACCTAAGAAGCCCTAAGCAGCAGTCACAATAGAAACCGTGGGGAAACTATGTAGATGGATTATAAGCCTCTTTTAACAGGGGCTTAGTTTCAGTTAACAGAATTGAAATACCAAATTGAGCCAAACTCTATATGTAATAAGCACTCCTAATAAGCCGACTTGAGTTTATCTAGTCCCAGTACTATTAATATACTAACCTAAAAATATCACAGGGCTTAGCTGAGAACCCAGATAAAACAGACTGGCTACAACGCCTAGGAGAAACTGGAGGAGGGAGGAGGCGGAGCACTCCGGTAAAACTTACCGTTTAAATTCCAACCTGACCGAATGGACGACTCAAGTGACTGCTGCCCTACTAACTTAATACGAAATCTCAGATCCCCAGCCAAAAATGCAAACAGTACTTATCTAGCTAGCTAGCCACAAATACAACCAAGGGTAACCGAGAAGATAGTAAAGCCCCGGTTCCCTTTAATTAAAACAGACCGAATAAACAAGTCGTTTCCTATGTGAGCGAACTAAACACGGTACCTCCCCCAACAACCTGTCCTAAGCACTCAAACAACCAGTTAAACTTTAATCAGCTGATCAAGGCACAGCAACCGGAGGAAAATACAAAGATAGGGTAATTTACAATGTGTTTAATCAGAAGAGCCCTTCGGTAATAATAAAATGGGAAAAAAGACAAAAACCCCGTTCGCGTTAATATTCAAGCTTGGCAATGCGTTTATGCGGAAATGCGGTCAGGATAGAGAACGAAGGGGACTAAAAAACCCCGGTGAACGTCAATATTTATTGGCTAGAAGACTGTATGAAAGGCAAGCCACCAAGTATGAAACCAAGCCGGGTTATAGTTAGATATCCAGGTAATTCGATAATATTCTTGGCGTTGAGAGCTTGCTGGGGTTCGTTAGCTAAATCAGCTACAGAAAAACCAGGCGACAGTACCTGCCCTTGAAAACAACTGTTTTACTTTGTATTTCGCACAATTAACTCAGTTAGACAATTATTTAGCGTTTAAATTTATTTTACTTTACCTTATTTAGCTTTGCTCCCGGGAGACTGAAACCCCCCCCCCCAAAAAAACCCCCGTCGCCTTTGTTTGACCAGATTAGCGACTTAATTTGGCTGTTTGCTCACCGAGTTTTTACAACGGGAAAAAGGGGAAAAGAAGGAGGAAGATTCTCCCTGCCCCTAATGCGACAAAGGTTATACCTCGGGAGCAAATCGTCTAATCTCTATTCCTGTTTGAGCCTTAACACACAAATTATTTTCAGAAAACCCCGTTTAAACAAGAGTAAATCTTCAGCTTCAATCCCACACGGCTTCCTCTGTCTCAACTCAAGCAGAATGAACACCAACGAACAGCGCTACAGCACAGCCGAGAGGTCAGCAACAGCAACTTTACTCGACAACAACAATACTTGATTTTATTTGAAATAATCCGTCCCAGTATTGATAGCCTAAATTGCAGGCTAGCTAGCTAGCAAGATAACTAGCTTCCTGGTGCTACCGATCTAAGTACGTTTACGTGGAATAATATGCATTTAAAACGGGCTTTTATCGGCCAAGATGTAATATTCTGCTACAAAACAAATTGGCCGGTAAAAGCCCTTTTTAAACGCATATTATTTCACGTAAACATTCAGCACCCAGAGCCGTCTGACAGCATGATGTTACAGGGACTTGAGAACCGATGGATGATCTGTTCATTCTAAAATTAGGTGACATGAATACTTGCTTCCGAAGGTCATGAAATCGATGTCAAACAACATTATGCCTTCGAACTAAGGGTTCTGCTATGATGTTTTCTCCTCAGTAAATGTCCACATATCATTTTATGTCGATCAAAAAATATTATAGATTTGCGTTATGTTATGGCCCCCAATTTGTTATGGCATCACGGACAGCAAGGGATGACAGACAAAATTTTTCAACTTCAACAGATTTAATTAAACAAACACTTGGAACTACTCTACAATCTACCCTACTGACCAAGATTGAAATCAAATAAAAAATGAGATATTTACAGTTCCTTTGAAATTGAGATGGGCTGCTATGTTGCAATGTCCTGGGACAGGAAAATGCTCCAACACAGGCAAAAATCCACAAAAAGCTTTATAGGTCTTGAAAAGAGTGACAGGTCTGGTCAAATATATCCTTCCGCAATTTCTCCTTGCAATTTCTCCTCCTACTCCACTCTCTCGATTTTTCTCCTTATATACTCTTTTCCAGCTCCCTCTGAGGAATGCCCGGGACATGCCCAAACCTAGTTTTAGATTGCTTAACAAAAAAAATCAATACTGCCATCTAGTGGCTTTTTACCACATTACAGTTATCACTTGTCCATTTAGCCACTTTAAAGACAATCGCCTGGTTTGCCGGTGCTCACCCGACTGCCAACTTCCCTCGGTACTACGTGGTAGATGTAAACATTCCGCAGCAAACAGTAGCCGATAGTTTGATGAAAACATATCCGCCAAAGATTGTATAATGTTGCGAGCTAAAGGGGGTGCGATTTTTTTAAGAAATCGGTCCTAAACGACAGATGCAATCTGCTTTCATCGAGGAAGACAATGAGAAGCGATCGCAGGTGAGTTTAGTGTGTTAAGCTGGTGCGTTCACTTTTCATGGCGCAACGCAAGGGATGGAATGAAGGGAAGTCAGAAATAACGTAAATGTTTTGACAATCATTAACTTGTCCTTCGTTAACACACACAGGATCAACGTAAAACATTCAGGCGCGGGAAAATGTGAGCAAAAGTAAACAGCATGTCCGAATGTTTAAGAAGTGCTGTGCCTTCACCAGTTTTCCTGCTGGATAATCTTTTCGTGTGCCGTGCGGAATTTAACATTTCATACAATTTAGTGTTTTTGTTGGCCTTTAGCTGATTTTCACGCGGTAATTCTTCACAAACGCTCGGAAAAACACTGTTGCTAATGAAAACAACGTGAGAGCCCGTTGGCGAGAGTAACGCATTATTTACTTTAGCACAAAATCTGTGCTGACACGAAAACTGAACAGTCAACCATGCTTGATTATTTTTATTTGATGATGACAATACCAGTAATATTCATGATATCATTATCATCACAGAAACTATAAAAGACACTTTGCATTCCTGGGGAGGGTTCTGTATTATATTGATATCATAACACTATTAATTAATATTAATATAACTATTATATTATCGTAATCAAAAATGATGATAATAATAATAATAATAGCACCAATGATAATTAAAACAAAAATCAAACATTTATAATACATACATACATAATCAAATTGTTCAATTGTGATTCATCATATCCACATGCCGTTCAAAGCAGTGAGATTTGGTCTTCCATTATTCATCTTAGTCAGTAGGGCGGCACGGTGGTCGGCCTCCCAGCAAGAAGGTTGTGGGTTTGAATCCGGCCGTGGCGTTTCTGGGTGGAGTTTACATGTTCACCCCGTGCCCCCGTGGGTTTTCTCGAGGTGCTCTGGTTTCCTCCCACAGTCCAAATACATGCATATTAGGCTAATTGGAGACTCTAATATGCCCAAAGGTATGAGTGAGCGTATAGTGTATACCCTGCGATGGACTGGCTACCTGTCCAGGGTATATTTCTGCCTCTCGCCCAAAAGATATGCTGGGATAGGAGTACGGAGAAGAAAATGAATCTCTCATAGTATAAAAAATTCAAACCCAATTAAAATACTTGGACAAAATTACGATTGAAAAAACAAATAATAAGATAAGACAAAGTAGACTTTGAAAAACACACACTATGAATATACAAAATGATTTTTGCAATACAACCTACAAGTATATTATGCACTGGTGTGTATAATTATACATCTTTATGAAAGTGCATCATAAATATTTTCCATTCAAATTGTTCAAGTTTTATTATTAAGGAGATTAATATGCATCTGTATCACTTCACAAAATTCAAACCCAATGAAAATAATGAGAAAAAAGATAATAAAAATGTCATCATCAGACAGTAAAAATAACAATATAAGACAAAGTAGGCTCAAATAAATGAACATTTTGTATTTACAAGATATTATAAAGGCAATAGCAATGAGCAAAAAGATGAAGGAAGCAGCTCAGTAATTCGTACTGAGAGAGCAGTGCACGTCTTATTGGTCTTACAGAGAGTATGGGGGTAGAAGCTGTGGCTTTGGTAATTGGTCTTGGCTGCAATGTTCACATAGCCTGGCTTCCGACTGGACAGCTTCGTCAAGAAGAGGCCATGGTTTGGGTGACTGGGGTCCTCACCTCATATTGTGTAAGTCCATCAGGTTAGGCAATACAGCTCCAAAAACTCGCTGGGCTGACTGCACCACCCTTTGTACCCTGTGCCTCTGAATTACCACGGCTGCTTTACAAGATGGTGATGCTGCCAGTCCAGAAATTACTGTTACCAATAAAAAAATTATAATTATAGTAATAAATAAAAAGTAATAATACATCTTTTAGCAATGTCCATTCTACTATATTGATAAAAGCAAAAGAATGATCATAAATGTCAGACCTGCATCGTCCAGCACATCAAGTTGGACTTTGATGAACAATAGTTGTATTACAATCATATGCTGTGAATAATAACATGTCGATAATGATGATAGTGCATCAATAGCCATGTAAAACCAGTATATAGATAATAAACAAATATATACCTGAACCATTACTGACAACAATAAAGATCATCATCATCCAAATAACTTTTATTATGATACATACCAATGATGTAGCTTGACCACTAAATTAACCCTTACCATACATATGCCCTGGTCACTTCGACCATGCAATGGATGGTCATCATAGTTTATCATACTTGCCTATCAGTAAAGAAGACACTTTGCACCTTATCATACAGCAGAGTGCAGGACAATGCAAAAATAAACATCACATTATACAGTGAATTGTGCTATCACATGCAAACTCAGAGTTTCTTTATAAACTCTCATTCTAGCTTGATATTGTAACCTCCATTGGATTTTTTCCCCCTGGGGTTTTATCCATTTGGTTGGTTGCTTAGTTAGTGGCACATACAATCTTTTTGCTTTCCCTAGTCAAGTGTGGGAAAGTTTTTGGTTTATGTGCTGGTTTGTTCTGCGACTTCTATTGTTACTGATTTTAGAAAAAATTACTTTTCAAACCATCATTCCATTGGCCCTAATAAAATTTGTCCAACTGGTACACCAACTAACTTCAGATAATAGACTCATAGAACAAACCTAGATAGCATACTTTTTGTTTTTCTTTTGTTTAATTTTTTTCATGTTTTATAGTGTTAATCAAACGGTTGTCTCTCTTTCTTTTAACTTCCCAAATCACACTTCTCTAAATTCTCAATTATATTACCCTGAGAGGAAACAATCCATTTTTTTCATATGATGCAACTGTCATGAAAAGCTCAACTACTCATAAATCTGTAATTTCTCATCAATATTCCATCTATAATCTCAGCAAGCATTTTCTGGTCCAGTCTCTGTCAGGGTCTGGGGTGTAACCCGACACCGAATCCACCTCCCACAGGTCGCGCCACAACATACCTTCCCTGATGCTCGCTCTTCAGCCATACAACCCCCAAGCCTCAGAACAAATCACCTAGGTAATCATCCATGACCCCTTGAGTGGAGCTCTGAGTCCCCTCATGGGGCCAGGGGTTGGACTGTAGGATGGGAAATCCAGTTGGGACGCAGCAAAAGGTGTCGAAGGAAGTGGAGTGTTTGGGGTTGTGTCTGTGAGGGACTGTGAGGGACTGGGGGCTTGATGACGGCAGGGAACAATAAGCAGGGAACCCCCCCCGTGAACAATCTTTTTCTCCCCTGGCTATGTGTTTCATGAAACTGGACCTCAACTCATCTGCTTACATTTTCTGACACTATAGTTATGACAAACCTTTCTCATATATTCCATATATTACTATGCAATACTTATGTGCTCATAACCAAAATTGGCTTATACCATAATCCATTTTAAGAGCTTTTGATGACAACTGCATCATATTAGTACATATTCATGTCATGTTTGGTGTTGTTGTTCTCAGGAGAATCCAAGGAGTTGAACGGAGTATGTTTCATTTCCATTGAAATTATGGTTCATTCCCTTTTGGAAACTCCTGAAAATTGGTCAGAATTCTCTCGGGTAATCATTCTGTTCTTCTCTCTCTGCTAAATTGTTTTATTACATCCTCTAAATGGTGGAAACCCAAAATCCAGATTCGACCCCCCTTCCAGGTAAATTATGGCCATGCCGCCTGGATCAAAGATGTGATTTGGTTTAAAGCAAAGAGAGACAATCCATTCTGGGAAGATCGCAGCCGACTTCCCACACGTGCATCTCTATGCCATGTGTAGCCTCTATAGTTATGGCAGATCATCTCTCTGATCTCGCCCTCACACAACTCTGTGTGTGTAGCTTTCGCCAGGTATGGCTTTTCTATTTGTCTAAATTCGTGGTAACTGATGTTTGGTTTGTTGATTTAAGTTCTTGCCTACCTGGAGAATAAAGCATTGTTATTCCTTTAAACTTGCGTGGTCTCCGACTCTAGTCCTTTTACATTCTTTCTAGCCACGTTACGGTGGATACTTAGGGGTTTAATCCCAACCGAGGACTGACTGGCCAGCGGCCCGGTATGGGATTGGTTTTATAAAGTTGGAGAGGCTATCATGGTCTACTCATTTTAAGGGTCTATATAGCGCTGGTTCTGGGAATTTAGCCATAAAGGGGCCTATGGCTGAAAAGTCGGCTTCCGTTAAATTCCCTTAAGGAACCCTCTGTGTGTTTGCATAGACCTGGGTTTGTAGTATCTAAGCCAAGATGCCTTTGCTGCGGTGATTTCCTCCATCCCCTGGTATTACAAATGAACCTAAGATTCAGCAATAATGCTAATACGCGGGAGCATATATTGAGTGATGGCGGATGTCTCCTAAGAGTTTGAGGTGTAGTGACCTCGAGATCCACGCATGTTTGCACCAAATTCCAAATCTCAATTCTAATTGGAGTCAGATATTTAACGGGAGTATAACTAAATTTGGTATTCTAAATTTACTATGGAGTCAGATTAATTGTAACTGTTGTGCTTTTGTGCCTTGTTCTTCGAACGGAGAAAATTGATTCATTTCACTGTGATTCGTACTGTCCAAAAGATCGCACTTGTAACACCAGCCCAAAGAATACACTGAGCCTTCGCCCCCTGCAATTTCCGTCGTTGGTATTGTTTTGTGGAGTTTTACATTCTCAGATTTTTATAATTTTGCCAAAAAATGAGCCGCCTGGGATGGTACCTTTAAGAATACCAAGACCGTGCACAACTCAACCACTACATCCTTGGCCATTTAAGTGCCCCTATGAAGTCCGCTGTAGCCGTTGAACGGCAGTAGCTTACTTGTTAGCTACATTCAATCTGTTAAAGAGTTCATGACTATGTTCAGAATTTAATTCATTGCCTATCAGCTTTTGTTTCACTTTAAATCGTGTTTCAATTGTGTTTGTAATGTACAAGTTCCAATCGAAAATTGAATTAAAATAACAATATTTTTGGCGCATAACGCCAAAGATCCAGACTGGTATTAAACCATAAGCCACTGAATAAGCGCACGATTTTAGATATTGTCTCCATGCAATAAAAATGCAGGACAGAGTCTCAATTTGCGGGACGCTGGAAAGGAGACAAAAATGCTGTGCGATACAGCAGAAAGCGGGACACCTGATCACCCTATCAACTATGGGTTGAGTTGAAGAAGGCAGTTGACAAATGGAAAACCCAAGAATGTTGAGTATCTTGAAAGGATCTGCTCAGAAGAATGGTCCAAAATCCGCCCAAATGTGTACCTTAACCTCGTCAAAATTGCAGGAAAAGACTCTGGTATCCTTGCCAGAGGTGGTTGTACTAAGTACTAAATGAAGGGTGCCAATTATTATGAGCCTTGATTTTGATGAAGTTTATTTTGAATCAAATGACTGTTATGATTTAGATAGTTTCCATTGAAACATTGAAAAAGTAAAGTATTTCCCGTGTTTGCATATTCAATTTCTCTATAATTTAATATTTTTTGTATCGTTTATGCATTGCCAGTAAGGGTGCCATTAATTTTGGATCCCACTACTATAAAAGACTTCGAAAGTAATTCCTCTCAATCATCACTTATGACCCACTAGAACTGTGTGGGAGTGTCTGTATCTCCATCCTGCCGCCTGCCTTAATTTTACAATGTAGTTTACTAGCTCAGTGGGCTGATAAGCCATTTTCGACTTTCTTCCCTAACATTTTTTTATCCTTCTTTTTTTTTTTGGCTTGATGAATTTTCCAGTCAATTTTCCATAACATATTGTAAACCTAGACCATAAGCTCCGGACATTTTTTAGATTTTTGATTGAATTGTTTTTGTCCGTTTTATGGGCCTTTGAAATTTTCGCCCTGTGTTAAAAGATAGGACTTGAAATTTCAAACATTATTTCTTAAGAACTGTCAGATAACTCTAAATCGGGCAACCAACTCTCCTTGATACCGTCAATGTACAGTGCGAGTACCATTTTGATTGAATCGCTGGAAGCGGGTCTTGTGAGGGCATCGGGGGGCCCAGTGCGGCTTTGTCATTTTTTGGCACTTTTTCATGAAATGGCCTGTGGAGGCCAAATGCTTGCAGATAGGGCTCGAGTTTGTGTTATCGACATGCAGGAAGTCACATGTGTAATGGCCGGTGGAATACGGAGGCCAGGTGCAATGACCAGTGAGAAAGAGAGTAGCATGGACACAGTACAAACACAGAGAATAATACAGACCAACGAAAGTACTCGCGCTTCCAAAGGACGTATAATAGTCCGAACCACTGAAGCAAAGAGATAGAAAAAGGGAGAAGAAACTCCAATAATTAGAAGAAAGAAAGTCAATCAAAACCTGACTACAGATATCTTCGGCTATAGTGCTTAGCTACAAACAGACACTCTAGCAAAGAGGCGTGGCTTATATATAATCTGGGGAAGCGCCGCCCCAGTTCAATCAGCCAGCTGGGTAAAGAATTTGATTGAACAGGAATACGATATCGTCCTGGGACGAGAGCCACAAAGAAAGTCCAAAACACACGCACAAACATCCAGAACCATGACAGGACCCCCCCTAAGGGACGGCCCCAGACGTTCCCAAAAACCCGAGCACGGAACTTTGAAATAAGGGCCGGACCCAAGATACCCCGAGCAGGAACCCAGCACCGCTCCTTAGGACACCAAAACCTCTGGTCAACCTGATAAGCCGGTGCAAAACGGTGCCTCCTATCAGCGGCAGCTTTCTGTTTGTGTACCACCATGGGGACAAACAAACAGCCAGACGGCTCCCCACCAGAACCAGGGTCGGGCCGCAAGGCCTCCCGCACAACAGACTCAGTATCTCACTGTATGGGAGCCACAATCCAAGCCGCCGGAACAACCAGCCCAGAAACAGGAACACGGCCCGAGCGGTCATAAATCCGTGACAAGGCGTCAGGCTTGACGCGAGATCAGCATCATCGTCTAACACGTTGGGAGGTGAACCAAGGTTCAGCGCGGCTCCTACACACCAATCTTGTTCAGAACCTGACGCCTCCCCCATGGGTTGAAAATCGGGGCGACTTGCCGAATCTCACTACAGTGAGACCTATAGTCAGAGCCCCACTGGACGATTGGATTATTTTGACTGCCCCAAAAAATCTGTGGCCTACAGTTAAGCAACCATGAATGACCTAAAACCAAAGGACAAACGGGGGAATTGATTAATAAAAAAACTAATTTTCTCTGAGTGACCACCAAAAGGCATAAACATAGTCAAAAAATCTGAGACCTTAGTTATAAGCCCATCTCCCAACAGTCGACCATCCAAAGCTTTGATTGAGTGCGAATGTGAGAGAGAGCGGATGGGAATGTAATGTTTTCTAGCCTACTCCGCATCCATAAAACAATCAACAGCCCCCGAATCCAAAAAGGCTTTAACCCATGTTCTCTTTTTCCCCATAGTCAACTTTACTGAAATAAGAGTTCGAACGGGAGATTGGGTCAGTCCCTCTAGCGCCCCCCCTACCGCCAGAGGGGCTTCCCATCTCCGTTTAAGCTCGGGGCAACTAGGACGGATATGTCCCGGTTCGCTACAATGATGACAAATTATTTGTCTGTGAACAGGCTTACGAGCCCGGTTCTCATATGAGCCATCAACCTGCATGGGCTCACTAGAACTGGGCATTTCAATGGGTGGAGTTGGGGCTGAATGCCTGTTTCACGGAACATTAACTTCGTTGATATCAAGAGCCAATGCAGTACGTTTCTCCTTGTTTCGTTCGCGGATGCGATTATCAACTTGCACCACAGTACGAACCAACGAATCTAAATAAACGCAAGGCTTTGATGTGGCCAGAGCGTCCTTAACCTCCTCAGCCAAAGCGTGAGCAAACACTGTCATAAGAGGTGCCTCTGGCCACTCTGTCTCTGTGGCTAAGGAGCGAAACGAGATAGAGAAATCAGCGACGCTATCAGAACCCTGCTTCAAATGCATTAGACGTGTAGCTGCGTCATGACCATATACATCCTGATCAAAAACATTAATCATTTCTCTCACGAGAGTTTCCACTGAATTTACTATTTACTTACTATTTACTAGCTCGAATGAGTGGCCCTACCCAAGTGAGAGCTGTGCTGATCAACAGTGATAAAAGAAACGAAACCCATGATTCTTCATTCGAGAACCGTGAGGGTTGTGCTTTAAAAAAAATTTCACATTGAGCAATGAAATCTTTACATTTTCCTGCCTCGCCCCCATATCTTGGGGGTAACTGGAGTTTAGGCTCTCGGGGAAGGTGTACTGATTGTGCTTGTGAAACATTTTGTGTAATCTGAGCAGACAATGCTCTAATACTCTCGCAGAGATTTATTAGAACACTTTCCTGTGTCTGCATAGCCTGCTCCTGAAGGCGAATTCTCTCTGTCAGCTCCGCCTGCCGACTGTCTAAGCTAGAAAGACCCTGGCCATACGCAGTAAGGACAGACTGCTGGTCAGCGACAGTGCTCTCTAGCGTATCCACTGCTGGCAACTCCATGTCTGGCTAGAGTGTTCTGTAATGGCCGGTGGAATACGTAGGCCAGGTTCAACGAGCAGAGAGAAAGAGAGTAGTAAAAAATAGTATATCTGGTGTGATATAGATTTTAACAAACCAAATAAATCTATATGAAATGTTGAATTAGAACTTATTTTGTCTCACAAATGAAGACAAAAAATGGCGCATATAATACATAGTTTACCGTGCTCGTGTTTGTAGTGTCTGGGGAATTTTGGAACTCGTTGGGCCACGGCCCAACTCGCTCCGAAATTCCAATCCGCTACAAACACTCACACCGTAACCTATATGTATTGAACATTTATCAAAAGTCATATATGAAATTTTATTGGGAGACCTTGAACTCGACCTTCAGTGACCTTTGAAGGTCAAATTTGACACAGTGAAAATGTCAATAACTTCTATCACCTACTCCTACACAGCATACCTTTGAGGCTTGTGATTGGGCTAATGGTCTTCTATCATCGCTGCCTGTTGGTTTGGCAGGCTCTCGACAGTGCTTCAACTGAGTTTTTGCGTCTTTATGTGGACCAAGATTTTATTTGGAAAACAAAGTGGGAAAAACCCAGTTTTTATAAATACACGCAAATGTGTGGACAAAACCTAAATTCAAGTGAAAGAACTCAAAACACCTATGTTCTTGGGGGTTATTAAGGTGTTTTTCTTTCTTTCTTTCTTTTTTTTACAAATATGCAAGAGTGCAATGAGTACTGATGTTTCTCTTTGTTTGAGCACTTTCGCATTCTTATCATGGAGTCAGGAACACAAGACCTTTGCTGATGCTTCTGAGGCCTGTAGTTCTTTGTAAAATACTGCATGTACATCTGGGAATTTTTGTGCCTTCCGGGAATTTTGGCTGGTCACCACTTCTGTGGCACTACAGCAACCATTGAAAATGTAAAACTTTGAAAATGCGTAACAAATCAGTCATAAGTGCAACCATTTTGCAGCTTTCACCAAAATTTACGCCCAGGTGCGCAGATATGTTCAGCTGTACCAAGCTCATGGAATTATGAAGTCGATCACAATGTTTTTGTCAAAAAAGGTAATACCTACCACAGTTTTTGCTCAATTGACGCCAAACTTTCTCTACTGCATCTTCATATTGTTTACCACAGAAGTAACTGCAAAATTTTTGAATTATCAAAAAGTGAGCCCAAAATGCATCAAAATATTTACTGTGAACAGCATTGTATATGGGTACTGTAAACTCTTGGGTAATACATTTCCAGTGTTCTTGAAAAAAAATGGAAAAAAAGCTCATGTAACAATGGGAATAGTGTGGAAAATTTTGGAAATACATCTCAAAAATGGAATTTTCCACAAAATTTTGAATTTTGCTCTCATGCATTACATTGTTCTCAATGTGGAATAGAGAATCTTTGAACATTAGCATTTCAAAAAGAGAATGATTCACACCCATGGTTATAATGCACCAAAGCATTCATTTTGTCCAGACTAAGACCGTCAAATTTCATATTTTTTAACACAACTTTCAAATTTTGTCTTTCTAAGTGGCACTTCCTGTTAGGAGTCTGGCTGTGCTACAAAAAGTTGCAGGTTCAAGCTCAGGGTAGTGCTATAAAGATTACTGTGCAAGCCTTCTATTGGATGTGAAGGATTTGCAATCTCTCCTTTCAAAACATGTTAGAAAACAACCCTCGTGCCAGGCTTATGCAGTCTGTCAAAGTGCCTTTGGTATTAAATGGTAGCCAAAGTGATGCAATTTGCTTGCAAATCCTCCAACTTTATGGGATTAAACTGTGTTGAACATAACTGAAAATTCTATCTTGCCTTTTTTTGGGTTTCATGTTCAGTTCAGTACATTTTATGTCAGTTTTTAGTTTGGAGTTTTTACTGTTTTACTGTTCTTATTAGATGGGAACTTGAGTTTATTTGTTGGGCTTCATTAGTTAGGCAAGCTTTCAGAAAGAAAAGATAAATCTTGATGTAAATGAAACACAAAAAAAATCTACTATGTCTCAACTATTTCTGCCCAGTATAATATTTTTTCCACAAAATTTGACTTTTTTTTTAAACAATTAGATTTTTGCACTAACATCAGACTGTTAACCTTCAAAGCTGTCAAGAGCCGCTTGATGTGTCTCCCCAGATAGCACATCTCATTAGGAACCTGCTATTGGTTGAAAAGTTAGCTGATACAAGCCCTGAGTGGTACTGTAGAGACACCAATTTCATTTCAGAATGATTCAGCTGTGTAAACTGGCCATCTTAGCTCGACTCAAGCCAGCCGATGACGTGGCCTACGACTCAGTCAAGTGACCAGTAGCTGGTTTTAGAACATCAGGCACGTCACCCGTTTCAACAACCAGCCAGCTTATTGTGAAGTCAGCTGTTCGAGTCACCTATGAACTGTCAGCTGAACAAGACGGACAGAACAGAAAGAGGATCACCACATCAATTTTTTTGAGAAAAAGTTGTGTCTGTACCTAAGCTTTAAAATATGCAGTATGTGGTCACATTTATATTTGAAGACGCTACTAATTATCTCATGACCCACAAACTGAAAAGGTGGCAGTTCGAGACACGGGAGGTTTTAGAGTCATTCGTATGGGAGCAGGAAACTGGCTCATCTAGTTGTATTGATGTAAAGGGGCAGGTTTTCGAACACTGCAGATCGAGGCATTGCAAATCGCAAGTTTCAACTCGTCTCGTTGTGAATCTTTGGTATTAACTGGCATTAATGATTCATTTGTAAGTCCTCCAACTGAGGTGTGGTAATCACTGTCATGATGCAACTAGCATATCTAATGAATATTCTGTTGCTGTAATTAATATTCTGTAGCAGGAATGCACTCTTTATTCATTAGAGGTCACTTCAGAAAGCAGAATATCATGGGAATATTATGATGCATTTTATTTATACATTTCTAAAAGTATTGCAAGTGAAATATGAAAATGAATAGTTGAGCCTTCAGTTGATTCACAGTATTTTGCAAGCAAGACAGCATTAATCAGGCATTGGACTGGCAATTAAAAATTGCACATGGTTTTTTTTTTTTTTTTTTTTTTTTTTTAACCTCCGGTCACCGACCATTTTAATTGAGGTAGATCATTTAAGTGCTTAAACATAACTGAATAAAATGAAATAAATAAATAGAAGTGATTTTGTTCATGTTATAGGAGGTTTAAAAAATCAAAAAGCTGTCATCTAGTAAGACTGAGATGATCAGAATAAGAGGAAACAGAAAAGTGATGATCTCCTGGGGTTTGTTTGTTGCCGCGGCACTGGTTGTTGTAGGTTTTGCTGTTGTTGTCGTGATTGTCGCGGTTGTGTTGGGCAGGGCTGTTGAAAGACAAATGATGAATAATGACTTTTTATTTTAAAAAAATATAAAAATAACATATATATATTCAGTATGATATCAAAATCATGGTGTTTTGCTTAAAAAAACATTGAAAACTGATACCTGCTGTTTGTGAAAGATGAGTTACAACTATTATCATTATAAAATCAAAGTCTGGCTTCACTATAATGTGAAACCTGAAACAAAAGCTAATTAATCATGATCGTATCAATGGCAGTTCTAGACTGTATATGCATATTTCAATCATGGGCAACCAACCTAGAGATGTGGTTAGAGATGCAATGCATTCAACAAAAATGAAAAAAAAAAAAAAATTTTTTAATGCATTCAACCTCAATAATTGGGACAGTGTGTAAAATGCAGTTAAAAACAGAATTAAAAGTAAGATTTTTCTGTCGCAGTTTGAAAACCTAACAGTCAAAGTTGGCCTCTCCTCCTCGGCTCAGTGTTACCAGAAGCGCCACGCTGTGGCAAGCCATTTTAACATTTAATCGGTAGCAGTGATAACAATTTTAGCACCAAAAGGTTTTTTTTTTAACACTGAGAATTCCAAGCCAACATATCCATGTCATTAAGACCAGTGGAAATTCTAATAAGAGATATCAATAACTCAACTCTCACTAGTCAAAATGCCAAGTCTTGATATCAACAATTACTTTCTTGCTTGTGGAAATGTTCATTGTGGATAGCTCTAACTCAATTACAACGAGTCAACTTATACCATTGCCTCCTATTCAAATTTATTTCAGATATCTCTAATTCAGTTTTATCATGTTTTAATTCCAAGTTGACATATCCATAATGTAATTCTGACTAGTTGCAATTCTTTTTTTAAAGATTATTTTTTTGGGAATTTTTCCTTTATTTGACAGTTCTACAGTGTAGAGAGACAGGAGAGTTGGGGAGAGGAATGGGGGAAGACATGCAGCAAGTGACCTGAGCCGGAATCAAACCCAGGTCGCTGCGGGAAGGACACAGCCTTTATGGTACGCGCGCTTAGACCGATGTGCCACCGGGGCGCCCCCACTAGTTGCAATTCTAATTAATGATATCTACAACACCATTCTCACTAGTCAAAATGTGAATTATAAATATCTATAAATCAGTTATCTGCAGTGGAAATATCGATTGTTGATATCAACAATTCAATTCTTACTAGTAGCAATGTTCATTGTCAAAGTTAAATGACTGATCTGTTAGTGTGGAATCCTGACTTGTAAGAATGTAACTGCAGATACCTACAGTTATTTTTCAGATATCTACAACTGCATTTCAAATGCAGTTGGTGAAGTACATTTCAAAATATAATTTCCACGTTTAAGAAAATATTTGTTAGGTCAAAATTATTTTCCAGATATCTTAAATTAACATTTTAACCAGTCAAAATGACTTTTTGATATGTCAAAATGTAATTTCCCCCAGGGAAAACTAAATTGCGACGAGTCTGCCCAACTGAGTAAATGTTAAAATAACTTGCCATCCAACCCTGCAATAAACGGCCATGTCCTACCCTACGTGCTGTTTTTGGCTGGGGCTACATACCTACTGCCCAAAGACTGATGCCCAGAAAAGTCCCGAACAAAGAAAAGTAAGAAATTACAGGTAGACGGCAGAGTCTCTGTTGATGCAGACATTGACTTTGCCCACATGGAAAGAATCTATAAGAACATACATGCGCATATATGCAACCTATATGCTGCATATATGCGCATATAGGCCAAATTCAGGTACATATATGTGCTTATAGACGGCATATAGGTCTCCTATATTGCTTCTTTATATCCACATATAGGCCCTACATGTACATACAAGGTATATGTCTCCTATATAGCTCATATACCCAGTGGCAGGTTCTGTTTGTCATACCTATTGTATAGCTCATATCTCACTTTTGCAACTGTCATACATGATTCCAAATTTTATGCCCGTAACACATACAGAAACAATTGTGACAGGGAAATTGAAAGATTGGGAAGGTTGTAGATTCCTCAGAAAAAAATACCCTTCCAGAAAATTTCACTCGTAAACAAGTGAATTGGTGAAAGGAAATTCAATTATGATTGCATATAAAATGAGCAGTCAGTAAAGGCATGATGGTTTGAGGTTTGCCACGTTGCCAAATGCTGCATGAGCAAATCGTCAAACAGTTCATGATCAACGTTTCTCAACACGTGATTGTTCAGAATTCAGGGACAATGGTTGGTCCATAAAATATGTGGAAAGATTCAGAGAAACCAGAGGAATCTCTGTGCATTAAAGATGAGGTCGAATACCAATACTGGATGCGCCTGACCTACGAGTCCTCAGATGACACTGCATTAACGACCCAAGATGCTTCTGTAATCCTGAGCACAGTTTGTCGTGGCATCAAGTGTAAATTAACCCAATAGCCCTTAGTATCATTATATATAGATTACCACTGTTGCCTGTAGTCGCAGCTCGTGAACTGCCAACAGGGGAGGATCAAACAATCCCTTAAAAAGAATGATTGGTCACGACCTGTTTTCAATCAGTCATTTAAATTACCATTACAGAATCTCCGAAAACTCTCAACATTACCAGGTGCGGCGTTTTCATTTATAACGCATAACTGTCAACTCTCACGCATTCGTTGTGAGTTTTAACCCGCTTTCACACCAAACGCGAAACAAATTTTTCGCAGGACAGAATACATTCAAAGTCAATGCTAAGATGCGAATACACATTGACTTTGAATGTCATCTGTCGTGTGAAAAATTTGTTTCGCGTCCGGTGTGAAAGCATCTTAAGTGGCATATTGACGTTCCTCTGCTGTAGTCAGAAATTACTCAATCAACGCGTGTGTAAGAGAATCTCGTGCAGAATTGAAGTCCTTGTGCATGGAGGGGTTGGAAGCAATGGAATTGCATAAGACGTTTTAAATGATCTTATTTCATTTAAACGATCACAAAACACATGCATTGCTTCTAAACGCTGAGTAAAGAAAAGTGTGCGAAGTTGGGAGTCGCAATCGGTATGCCTTGTTAATGAAAACTGGCCACACCTGATAATGTTGAGACTTTTTGGCGACGGGTAATTCAAACGAATGATTGAAAACAGATCGTGACCAATCATTCTTTTTAAGGGATGGGTTTCATCCTCCCCTGTAGCCATTTCACGAGCCGCCACTGGTTCGCTGGCAATCATGTGACACGGGCGGTTTGAGGCGGTCTAGGAAACAAAAGTTTCAGGTGGTATCAGTCGGTCCAAGTGCTATTGGGTTAAGGAACTACAACGTAAGAGGAAATCATTCATCATCCAGAAGCACCGCCAAACTAGCTAAATCCTACAACATTGTATGCCTGGAGATGAAAAGAACATACTTGTTGTAGAGGAGTTATTTCAATTTTGTGACAGAATCAATGAATGTGTTCAACATTTGCAAGCCATAGATTGCTCGCTATATAGATATTTTGGTAAAACAATGCAGCTACAGACAACCTACGTAAAATGTAAGTCACTACCAGCTGAACAACAAAGACAGTTTGGTCTGTTTTAGCGATATTACACTTTCCAGCTCAGTAATCAACACGACTATGTAACTTAGCACAAGCTTACTAAGTTAACCTCATCTATTAAGACCTTCTTTTTTTTTTTTTAAAGATTCTTTTTTTGGGAATTTTTTCCTTTATTTGACAGTTATACAGTTTCGAGAGACAGGAAAGTTGGGGAGAAGAATGGGGGAAGACGTGCAGCAAATGACCTGAGCCAGAATCGAACCCAGGTCGCTGCAGAAAGGACACGGTCTTTATGGCACGCACACTTAGACCGATGAGCCACCAGGGCGCTATTAAGACCTTCTTGCTGAGAGGGGCTTAACTTATGAAGCTGAGTGGGTTAGCCAAGGTCAGGGCTTCCCAAATCACGGCCCTTGAGGGCCGAGAACTGCTGGTATGCCACCCTCCCTTTACTTGAGAGTCAGGTGTGATAGCAGTCTGGCCAATCAGAGGAAATAAGTTAATTGCTTAGAAGGAGAGAAAACCAGGGTCAGATTTAGATTTGAGGGCGAGATTTGGGCAGCGCTGGCCTGGGTAATAAACATCAATTAGTCTATATTGACGACTGCAAAACTGATAAGGCTTGCGCACATTAGTGTCCTGAACTTGGTAATCACGTAAGCTTCGGAGGGGGCGGGGAAGACCTCTCTGTTCAATATTTTGAGTTTGGATAGCAGACTTATTTTTAACCAGGGGTGTCAAACTGGTCCATAAAAAAGCCAAGGGGCTGCAGGTTTTCAATCCAACCAAGCAGAAGCTCACATGATACAACTAATCAATTAACTGATCTCAGCCTGCACAGTTGATTAGTTGTATCTGGTGTGCTTCTGCTCAGGTGGAATAAAAACCTGCTGCCTCTCAACCCTTTTACAGACCAGTTTCACACCCCCGTTTTAAACCCGTGCTGATAGTGTTGCATATTGTGTCTTAAAAAGATTACTTATTTTTTGTCTTTGTGTTTTTGTTCACAGGTAAATAGAGAATTGGAAATTACTGCTTGCTATTTTTATTTACATTTAGCACATGGTTCTAATTCTGGAATTTGGAATTGCTAAAATTTGAATATTTAAATAAAATCAAAACATATCAGAACAATTTGAGATATACATATTTTAAGCCTCACAGAGAAAGAGTCGATAAGCATGATATAACGAGTGACGAGTGAGAACTGACCTGCAGTAATGCTGGATGGTATGATGTTTAAGAAGACGACTGAATTTTCAAGACCATCCATAAGGGCTGTTTCTGCCTTGGTGACGTTTGGAACCACAGACTGGTTGGTAAATATCAGGTTTGTCTCAACTTGTATGGTATCCATCCGGGCAATGGGAAAAGAGAAAGGAAGCGGAACAAGCCTGTCCAGGGAAAGGTCACAAAAGGACAAAGGGGATGGAGGGGAGGGAGTGGTTTTGAGGTAGAGTCAAGAAGAGAGGATGGGGGAAAAGAAAACAGCAAAGAAAGGCAGGTTGGTGACATTTCCATTAAACAGTTGCCTTTCTTAAAATCCAAGCGAAAGCCCAGTAAAACCCACAATATCCCATTCCATCTTACAGCTATGGCAGAAACCCATGACCATGGTGATAGCTACAGAGTGAGTAAAAAAACTATACACTTTTTAAATGTCCAATTATTATATTCTGTAACAATGTGTACAACATCTTTTTACATGCACATTTTCAGCAGCTCTTTCTGCTTCTTTTGATAGCAGTTTGCACCTTGTTAGATTAAACCCATGACTGCTGTGGAACAATTTAAGGAGTGAAGTGAAATTTCACTTGTGCCAACTGATCAGGCTCTGATTCAAAACAAACAAATCAGAATTCCCTCTGTGAAGTTTCAAGTCAACATAAAACATTTATGGCATGTCTGGAAACTGACGCCGAAAACTCCGCAGCACATTTGTAACATTCCGTGTCCTATGATAATCAGTGACCAAGAAGGCCCTTTGCCTGGGGGTAAACTGTGGACGCACCATGCTTGGCAGTGCCAGGTCATTACGGCCAATGTACAGGCAAGATTCATATGCCTGTTTTTAAGTTCAAATGACTATGCAGTATGACATGCATGGTCAATTTCATATCTAGCCCTGGTCAGTTGGCACAAGTCAGATTTCACTTGAGTCCCTTAATTGTCCTCTGTGCAGTCATGCCTGAAACCTAATGAGGTGTAACTGGTACCAATATCAGCAGAAAGATCTGAGGCAGGAGTTCAAAATATGTTGTATACATGTATATTGCTACACCATTACAAAATGACCCGTTAAAAAGTGTATGGTTTTTTTTTACTTACTCTGTAGAGCTGATCAAAGGAGGTTGTGCTCTTACCTGAAACTTAAAACGATACACCTGAGGAATATTAGCGGGAAAATCCTCCTGTACCCGCGATTCAACTGTGCAAAATAAGAAGAGAGATGCACGTGTGTTTATTATAACAATAAAGCAACAAAATACAGTTGCATATCATATTCAAGCAAGAAATTTCAGTAGATACAATTAAAACGTACGCTGACACTGGTCAAAAAAAGAAAGAAAACTGCTGAATTTCTGTGGAAATTAAATAACTGATTTTGTTTGATCTTTCACATTAAGGCCAAAGTTTTTGGAACACCGGTTGGGAATTTTATACAAATTCATGACTAGAAATTCCCCAGAGTAATGAAATCATGACTGAAATATTGCCATCAAATATGGAAATAGTGATTTTTTATGAACTACTGTATATTATGTTGTTTCAAATATTTTTTTCTTTGTTTTTTACATTGTAACAATGAGCGTATTTTAGAGAATGTATGGAACTCATCATGGACTATGCTACTTGATCCTTGCAGATTGGCAATTGCCTATAATTTTTGCACGTCCCGTTAACCGGTAAAGACTGCTTAAATCAGATCCATTAAAATTCCAGGCAATCTGTTTCCTAAAGAAATTTGTCATGGGGAAGTGGAAAAAACCATCCCCTGGGTTCAGTCAAATAAGCACAAAGTCCCTCAAATAAACACAAAGGTTTTGATTAATTTTTATCAATATGTGATGAAACAAAGCAAAACAGATAGACAACAGGAAATAGGGATGACATTACTTCTGGTGAAGATTGCCATTAAATGCAATTTGGGCTAACAGGCAATACAAGCACAGAAGATCCCTTGCCAGTTTACCCATAAAAAAAACCTACAGTAATGAAATGATCAAAGGCATAAAAAAGCACCAACTTCATGCCGAGTGCTTCTTGTCAATATTGCAATTTCAAAGTGCACATTTGAAGGAAAGAAATAACACATGTACGTTGATCAGGTCAATACCATCTCCCTCGCAAGTGGTCCTGGTACTTAATGATTAAACCTCAGCAGTAAAACGGATTTCAAAACAGGACCCTCATCAGATACTTCCACTTTGAAAAGAAAGGTTTGTTGCTTGAATGGTTTCCACATGTGAGAAGTTAGTCGAAGTAGAAGCTGTTGATGAATTGTAATAAGAGCATCTTATTACATTCCATATGAAAAGAAAAAACACAGACAGGAGTCAGAAATAGAAGCTTACCTCTGTGGTGGCATTGCGAGCCAGGGTCCTGAAGTCCACTGAGGTGGGGTCTAACAATGATGGTGTAAAAATTCTAACAATTCTAAAACTCAGAATTAGGACACCCTCATTCTCTGATGGTGGGTCCATTGAGGCAGTAGTAGTGGGAACAGTGGCAACAGTAGGTGGAGCGGTGGCAACATTAGGTGGAGCAGTGGAAGTAGTAGCTGGAACAGTGGCAACAGTAGGTGGAGCAGTAGCAACAGTAGGAGGAGCAGTGGCAACAGGAGGTGGAACAGTGGCAACAGTAGGAGGAGCAGTGGCAACAGTAGCTGGAGCAGTGGCAACAGTAGTAGTAGTTGGGGCTGGAGTTGTTGTTGGAGCAGAAGTAGAAGTTGGGGCTGCTGTGGTTTTTGGAGCTGAAGTACTTGTTTGGACGACTGTTGTTGTTGGAGCAGCAGTAGTAGTTGGGGCAGCTGTTGTTGTTAGAGCAGAAGTAGAAGTTGGGACGGCTGTTGTTGTTGGAGCTGAAGTACTTGTTTGGATGACTGTTGTTGTCGGAGCCAAAGTAGTTATTGTGACCGCTGTTGTTGTTGGAGAAGAAGTAGTAGTTAGGGCAGCTGTTGTTGTTGGAGCTGAAGTAGTAGTTGGGGCAGCTGTTGTTGTTAGAGCAGAAGTAGTAGGAGGGATGGCTGTTGTTCTTGGAGCTGAAGTACTTGTTTGGATGACTGTTGTTGTCAGAGCCAAAGTAGTTATTGTGGCCACTGTTGTTGTTGGAGCAGAAGTAATAGTTAGGGCAGCTGTTGTTCTTGGAGCTGAAGTAGTAGTTGGGGCTGCTGTTGTTGTTGGAGCTGAAGTAGTAGTTGGGACTGCTATTGTTGTTGGAGCTGAAATACTTGTTTGGATGACTGTTGTTGTTGGAGCAGAAGTAGTAGGTGGGGCAGCTGTTGTAGTTGGAGGTGAAGTAGTAGTTGGGGCTGGAGTAGTTGGAGCAGAAGTAGAAGTTGGGGCTGCTGTTGTTTTTGGAGCTGAAGTACTTGTTTGGACGACTGTTGTTGTTGGAGCAGAAGTAGTAGTTGGAGCTGAAGAAGAAGTTGGGGCTGCTGTTGTTTTTGGAGCTGAAGTACTTGTTTGGATGACTGTTGTTGTTGGAGCTAAAGTATTTGCTGGGGCCGCTGTTGTTGTCAGAGCAGAAGTAGTAGTTGGGGCAGCTTTAGTTGTTGTTGGAGCTGAAGTAGTAGTTGGGGCTGCTGTTGTTGTTGGAGCTGAAGTTGACTTGTTTGGATGACTGTTGTTGGGGGAGCAGTAGTAGTTAGAAGGGCAGCTGTTGTTTTTTGGAGCTGAAGTACTTTTTGGATGACTGTTGTTGTTGGAGGAGAAGTTGTTGGAGTTTGAGCAGCTGTTGTGTTGTTTGGAGCTGAAGTAGTAGTTAGGGGCTTGGGGCTGGAGTTGTTGTTGGAGATGTTGTTGTTGGACTTGTTTGGACTGTTGTTGTTGGAGCAGAAGTAGTAGTTTGGGCGGCTGTTGGTGGAGCTGAAGGAGCTGTTGTTTGTTGGGAGCAGAAGTAGTTAGGGCAGCTGTTGGGGGGCTGGCTGTTGTTGGGGCTGCTGTAGCTGAAGTAGTTGTAGTGTTTGGATGACTGCTGTTGTTTTTGGAGCTGAAGTAGTTGTTTGGATGACTGTTGTTGTTGGAGAAGTAGTTTGTTGGGGCAGCTGTTGTTGTTGGAGCTGAAGTAGTTGTTTTTGGAGCTGAAGGGTTTGGGGCTGCTGTTGTTGTTGGAGCTGAAGTAGTATGTTTGGGCAGACTGTTGTTGTTTTTGGAGCAGAAGTAGTAGTTTGGATGACTGTTGTTGTTGGAGCTGTAAGTTGTTGTTGTTGTTGTTGTTTGGGCAGCTGTTGTTGGTGGAGCAGTAGTAGTAGTTAGAGCAGCTGAGCTGAAGTACTTGTTTGGATGACTGTTGTTGTTGGAGCAGAAAAGTTTGAGCAGCTGTTAGTTGGCCACTGTTGTTGTTGGAGCAGAGTTGGGGAGCTGTTGTTGTGGGAGCAGAAGTTTGTTTGGCTGTTGTTGGAGCTGTAGTGCGTGTTTGGATGACTGTTGTTCTTGGTTGTTGTCGGAGCTGAAGTAGTAGTTGGGGCAGCTGTTGTTGTTGGAGCTGAAGTAGTAGTTGGGGCTGCTGTTGTTGTTGGAGCTGAAGTACTTGTTTGGATGACTGTTGTTGTTGTTGTTGGGGCAGCTGTTGTAATTTGAGCTGAAGAAGTTGTTTGGGCGGCTGTTGGTGGAGCTGAAGTAACAGTTGGGACTGGAGTTGTTGTTGGAGCAGAAGTAGAAGTTGGGGCTGCTGTTGTTGTTGGAGCTGAAGTACTTGTTTGGACGACTGTTGTTGGAGCAGAAGTATTTGTTTGGAAAACTAATGTTGTTGGAGCAGAAGTAGTAGTTAAGGCAGCAGTTGTTGTTGGAGCTGAAGTAGTAGTTGGGGCTGCTGTTGTTGTCGGTGCTGAAATAGTAGTTGGGGCTGCTGTTGTTGTTGGAGCTGAAGTACTTGTTTGGATGACTGTTGTTGTTGTTGGAGCAGAAGTAGTAGTTGGGGCAGCTGTTGTAATTTGAGCTGAAGAAGTTGTTTGGGCGGCTGTTGGTGGAGCTGAAGTAACAGTTGGGACTGGAGTTGTTGTTGGAGCAGAAGTAGAAGTTGGGGCTGCTGTTGTTGTTGGAGCTGAAGTACTTGTTTGGACGACTGTTGTTCTTGGAGCAGCAGTATTAGTTGGGGCAGCTGATGTTGTTCGAGCAGAAGTAGTAGTAGGGACGGCTGTTGTTGGAGCAGAAGTATTTGTTTGGAAAACTAATGTTGTTGGAGCAGAAGTAGGAGTTAAGGCAGCAGTTGTTGTTGCAGCTGAAGTAGTAGTTGGGGCTGCTGTTGCTGTCGGAGCTGAAGTAGTAGTTGGGGCAGCTGTTGTTGTTGGAGCTGAAGTAGTAGTTGGGGCTGCTGTTTTTGTTGGAGCTGAAGTAGTTGTTGTGGCTGTTGTTGTTGTTGGAGCAGAAGTAGTTGTTTGCGGAGCCGTTGTTGTCAGAGCTGAAGTTAGTTGAGGCTGCTGTTGTTTTTGGAGCTGAAGTACTTGTTTGGACGACTGATGTTGTTGGAGCAGAAGTAGTAGTAGGGATGTCCGTTGTTGTTTGAGCGGAAGTAGAAGGAGGGATGGCTGTTGTTGTTGGAGCTGAAGTACTTGTTTGGATGACTGTTGTTGTCGGAGCCAAAGTAGTTTTGATGACTGTTGTTGTTGGAGCAGAAGTAGTAGTTAGGGCAGCTGTTGTTGTTGGAGCTGAAGTAGTAGTTGGGGCTGCTGTTGTTGTTGGAGCTGAAGTAGTAGTTGGGGCTGGAGTAGTTGGAGCAGAAGTAGAAGTTGGGGCTGCTGTTGTTGTTGGAGCTGAAATACTTGTTTGGATGACTGTTGTTGTTGGAGCAGAAGTAGTAGGTGGGGCAGCTGTTGTAGTTGGAGCTGAAGTAGTAGTTGGGGCTGCTGTTGTTGGAGCTGAAGTAACTGCTGTTGTTTTTGGAGCTGACTGTTTTGGAGCGACTTTGTTGTTGGAGCAGAAGCTAGTAGTTGGAGCTGAAGTAGAAGTTGGGGCTGCTGTTGTTTTTGGAGCTGAAGTACTTGTTTGTTTTGGACGTACTAGTTGTTGTTGGAGCAAGTAGTTGAGAAGTGTTGTTAGTTTGGTTGATTGTTGTTGCAGTAGTAGTTTGGGCAGCTGTTGTGTTGGAGCTGAAGTAGTAGTTGGAGCAGTTGTTGGAGTTTGGACTGACTGTTGTTGGAGCAGCAGTAGTAGTTGAAGAAGCTGTTGTTTGGGGCACAATGGCTGTTGTTGTTGGAGCTGAAGTATTTGGAGCCGAAGTTTGGAAAAGTAGTAGTTGTTGTTGTTGTTGGAGCTGAAGTGTTTGTTGTTGTGAGCTGAAGTAGTAGTTGGGGCAGCTGTTGTTGTTGGAGCTGAAGTAGTAGTTGGGGCTGCTGTTGTTGTTGGAGCTGAAGTAGTAGTTGGGGCTGTTGTTGTTGGAAAGTAGTAGTTGTTGGGAGCTGAAGTAGTAGTTGGGGCTTGTTGGAGCTGAAGTAGTAGTTGGGGCTGCTGTTGTTGTTGGGAGCAGAAGCTGAAGTAGTAGTTGGGGCAGCTGTTGTTGTTTGAGCTGAAGTAGTAGTGTTGTTGTTGGAGCTTTGTTGTTGGAGCAGAAGTAGTAGTTGGGGCAGCTGTTGTTTTGGAGCTGAAGAGCCGGAGCTGAAGTAACAGTTGGGACTGGAGTTGTTGTTGGAGCAGAAGTAAGTAGTAGTTAGGGGATGCTGTTGTTGGGAGCTGAAGTAGTAGTTTGGGCGACTTGTTGTTGGAGCAGAAGTAGGGGGGCTGCTGTTGTTGTTGGAGCTGAAGTACTTGTTTGGACGTTGTTGTTGGAGCTGGAGCAGAAGTAGTAGTTGTTGTTTTTTGGAGCTGAAGTACTTGTTTGGATGACTGTTGTTGGTGCAGCTGTAGTTGGGGCAGCTGTGTTGTTTTGGGATGGCTGTTGTTGTTGGAGAAGTAGTTGTTGGGACTGACTGTTGTTGGAGCAGAAGTAGTTGTTGGGGCAGCTGTTGTTGTTGGAGCTGAAGTAGTAGTTGGGGCTGCTGTTGTTGTTGGAGCAAGTACTTGTTTGGACTGATGTTGTTGGAGCAGAAGTAGTAGTTAGGGCAGCTGTTGTTGTGGGAGCAAAGTAGTGGCTGTTGTTGGAGCTGAAGTAGGATGACTGTTGTTGTTGGAGCTGAAGCAGTTGTTGGGCCTGCTGTTGTTGTCGGAGCTGAAGTAGTAGTTGGGGCTGCTGTTGTTGTTGGAGCTGAGCTGCTGTTGTTGTTGTTGTTGGAGCAGAAGAGTTGAAGTTGTTTGAGCTGAGTTGGGGTTGGTGGAGCTGAAGCTGTTGTTGTTGGAGCTGAAGTAGTAGTTGGGGCTGCTGTTGTTGTTGAGCTTGGTTGTTGGGGCGACTGTTGTTGGAGCTGAAGTAGCTGGGGCTGTTTGTTGTTGGAGCTGAAGTTGTTGAGTAGTTGTTGGAGCAGAAGTAGTTGTTGTTTGTTGGAGCTGAAGTAACAGTTGGGGCTGTTGTTGTTGGAGTTGTTGGGGCTGCTGTTGTTGTTGTTGTTGTTGGAGAGCTGAAGTAGTTTGGGCGGCTGTTGGTGGAGCTGAAGTTGTTGTTGTCAGAGCAAGAAGTAGTAGTTGGGGCTGCTGTTGTTTTTGGAGCTGAAGAAGTATTAGTTGTTTGGACGAAGTGATGTTGTTGGAGCAGAAGTAGTAGTAGGGATGTCCGTTGTTGTTTTGAGCTGAAGGAAGTTGGGGCAGAAGTTGTTGGATGGCTGTTGTTGTTGGAGCTGAAGTACTTGTTTGGATGACTGTTGTTGTCAGAGCCAAAGTAGTTATTGTTGGCCACTGTTTTGGACGTTGTTGTTGGAGCAGAAGTGATAGTTAGGGCAGCTGTTGTTGTTGGAGCTGAAGTAGTTGTTTGGGCTGCTGTTGTTGTTGGAGCTGAAGTTAGTAGTTGGGGCTGGAGTTGTTGGAGTTGGAGCAGAAGTAGAAGTTGGGGCTGCTATTGTTGTTGGAGCTGAAATACTTGTTTGGATGACTGTTGTTGTTGGAGCAGAAGTAGTAGGTGGGGCAGCTGTTGTTGTTGGAGGTGAAGTAGTAGTTGGGGCTGGAGTTGTTGGAGCAGAAGTAGTTGGGGCTGCTGTTGTTTTTGGAGCTGAAGTACGTGTTTGGACGACTGTTGTTGTTGGAGCAGAAGTAGTAGTTGGAGCTGAAGTAGAAGTTGGGGCTGCTGTTGTTTTTGGAGCTGAAGTACTTGTTTGGATGACTGTTGTTGGTGCAGCAGTAGTAGTTGGGGCAGCTGTTGTTGAAGTAGAAGTTGTAGTTGAGAAGGCTGTTGTTTTTGGAGCTGAAGTACTTGTTTGGATGACTGTTGTTGGTGCAGCAGTAGTAGTTGGGGCAGCTGTTGTGGAAGTAGAAGTAGTAGTTGAGAAGGCTGTTGTTGATGGAGCTGAAGTACTTGTTTGGTTGATTGTTGTTGTTGGAGGAGAAGTAGTAGTTTGGGCAGCTGTTGTAGTTGGAGCTGAAGTAGTAGTTGGGGCTGGAGTTGTTGTTGGAGATGAAGTGCTTGTTTGGACTGTTGTTGTTGGAGCAGCAGTAGTAGTTGGGGGAGCTGTTGTTGTGGGGGTAGAAGTAGTCGTAGGGATGGCTGTTGTTGTTGGAACTGTAGTACTGGTTTGGATGACTGTTGTTGTTGGAGCCGAAGTAGTTGTTGCGGCCGATGTTGTTGTCGGAGCTGAAGTAGTAGTTGGGGCTGCTGTTGTTGTTGGAGCTGAAGTACTTGTTTGAAAAACTAATGTTGTTGGAGCAGAAGTAGTAGTTAGGGCAGTAGTTGTTGTCGGAGCTGAAGTAGTAGTTGGGGCAGCTGTTGTTGTTGGAGCTGAAGTAGTAGTTGGGGCTGCAGTTGTTGTTGGAGCTGAAGTAGTAGTTGGGGCTGCTGTTGTTGTTGGAGCTGAAGTAGTAGTTGGGGCTGCTGTTGTTGTTGGAGCTGAAGTAGTAGTTGGGGCTGCTGTTGTTGTTGGAGCTGAAGTAGTAGTTGGGGCTGCTGTTGTTGTTGGAGCTGAAGTAGTAGTTGGGGCAGCTGTTGTTGTTGGAGCTGAAGTAGTAGTTGGGGCTGCTGTTGTTGTTGGAGCTGAAGTAGTAGTTGGGGCTGCTGTTGTTGTCTGTGTTGAGCTGAAGTAGTAGTTGGGGCAGCTGTTGTTGTTGGAGCTAAGTTAGTTGGGGCTGCTGTGGTTGTTGGAGCTGAAGTAGTTGTTACGGCTGTTGTTGTTGGAGCAGAAGTAGTAGTTGGGGCTGCTGTTGTTGTTGGAGCTGAAGTAGTTGTTGCGGCCGCTGTTGTTGTCAGAGCTGAAGTAGTAGTTGGGGCTGCTGTTGTTTTTGGAGCTGAAGTACTTGTTTGGACGACTGTTGTTGTTGGAGCAGAAGTAGTAGTAGGGATGTCCGTTGTTGTTTGAGCGGAAGTACTTGTTTGGATGACTGTTGTTGATGGAGTCGAAGTATTTGCTGGGGCCGCTGTTGTTGTCGGACCAGAAGTAGTAGTTGGGGCAGCTTTAGCCGTTGGAGCTGAAGTAGAAGTTGGGGCTGCTGTTGTTTTTGGAGCTGAAGTACTTGTTTGGATGACTGTTGTTGGTGCAGCAGTAGTAGTTGAGGCAGCTGTTGTTGTGGGAGTAGAAGTAGTCGTAGGGATGGCTGTTGTTGTTGGGACTGTAGTACGTGTTTGGATGACTGTTGTCGTTGGAGCCGAAGTAGTTGTTGAGGCCGCTGCTGTTGTCGGAGCTGAAGTAGTAGTTGGGGCTGCTGTTGTTGTTGGAGCAGAAGTACTTGTTTGGAAAACTAATGTTGTTGGAGCAGAAGTAGTAGTTAGGGCAGCAGTTGTTGTCGAAGCTGAAATAGTAGTTGGGGCAGCTGTTGTTGTTGGAGCTGAAGTAGTAGTTGGGGCTGCTGTTGTTGTTGGAGCTGAAGTAGTTGTTGCGGCCGCTGATGTTGTCGGAGCTGAAGTAGTAGTTGTGGCTGCTGTTGTAGTTGGAGCTGAAGAAGTTGTTTGGGCAGTTGTTGTTGGAGCTGAAGTAATAGTTGGGGCTGGAGTTGTTGTTGGAGCAGAAGTAGAAGTTGGGGCTGCTGTGGTTTTTGGAGCTGAAGTACTTGTTTGGACGACTGTTGTTCTTAGAGCAGCAGTAGTAGTTGGGGCAGCTGTTTTTGTTAGAGCAGAAGTAGTAGTAGGGATGGCTGTTGTTGTTGGAGCTGAAGTACTTGTTTGGATGACTGTTGTTGTTGGAGCAGAAGTAGTAGTTGGGGCAGCTGTTGTAATTTGAGCTGAAGAAGTTGTTTGGGCGGCTGTTGGTGGAGCTGAAGTAACAGTTGGGACTGGAGTTGTTGTTGGAGCAGTAGTAGAAGTTGGGGCTGCTGTTGTTGTTGGAGCTGAAGTACTTGTTTGGACGACTGTTGTTCTTGGAGCAGCAGTATTAGTTGGGGCAGCTGATGTTGTTCGAGCAGAAGTAGTAGTAGGGACGGCTGTTGTTGGAGCAGAAGTATTTGTTTGGAAAACTAATGTTGTTGGAGCAGAAGTAGTAGTTAAGGCAGCAGTTGTTGTTGGAGCTGAAGTAGTAGTTGGGGCTGCTGTTGTTGTCGGAGCTGAAGTAGTAGTTGGGGCTGCTGTTGTTGTTGGAGCTGAAGTACTTGTTTGGATGACTGTTGTTGTTGTTGGAGCAGAAGTAGTAGTTGGGGCAGCTGTTGTAATTTGAGCTGAAGAAGTTGTTTGGGCGGCTGTTGGTGGAGCTGAAGTAACAGTTGGGACTGGAGTTGTTGTTGGAGCAGAAGTAGAAGTTGGGGCTGCTGTTGTTTTTGGAGCTGAAGTACTTGTTTGGACGACTGTTGTTCTTGGAGCAGCAGTATTAGTTGGGGCAGCTGATGTTGTTCGAGCAGAAGTAGTAGTAGGGACGGCTGTTATTGGAGCAGAAGTATTTGTTTGGAAAACTAATGTTGTTGGAGCAGAAGTAGTAGTTAAGGCAGCAGTTGTTGTTGGAGCTGAAGTAGTAGTTGGGGCTGCTGTTGCTGTCGGAGCTGAAGTAGTAGTTGGGGCAGCTGTTGTTGTTGGAGCTGAAGTAGTAGTTGGGGCTGCTGTTTTTGTTGGAGCTGAAGTAGTTGTTGCGGCTGTTGTTGTTGTTGGAGCAGAAGTAGTTGTTGCGGCCGCTGTTGTTGTCAGAGCTGAAGTAGTAGTTGGGGCTACTGTTGTTTTTGGAGCTGAAGTACTTGTTTGGACGACTGATGTTGTTGGAGCAGAAGTAGTAGTAGGGATGTCCGTTGTTGTTTGAGCGGAAGTAGTAGGAGGGATGGCTGTTGTTGTTGGAGGTGAAGTACTTGTTTGGATGACTCTTGTTGTCGGAGCCAAAGAAGTTATTGTGGCCACTGTTGTTGTTGGAGCAGAAGTAATAGTTAGGGCAGCTGTTGTTGTTGGAGCTGAAGTAGTAGTTGGGGCTGCTGTTGTTGTTGGAGCTGAAGTAGTAGTTGGGGCTGGAGTAGTTGGAGCAGAAGTAGAAGTTGGGGCTGCTATTGTTGTTGGAGCTGAAATACTTGTTTGGATGACTGTTGTTGTTGGAGCAGAAGTAGTAGGTGGGGCAGCTGTTATAGTTGGAGGTGAAGTAGTAGTTGGGGCTGCTGTTGTTGGAGCAGAAGTAGAAGTTGGGGCTGCTGTTGTTTTTGGAGCTGAAGTACTTGTTTGGACGACTGTTGTTGTTGGAGCAGAAGTAGTAGTTGGAGCTGAAACAGAAGTTGGGGCTGCTGTTGTTTTTGGAGCTGAAGTACTTGTTTGGATGACTGTTGTTGTTGGAGCTAAAGTATTTGCTGGGGCCGCTGTTGTTGTCAGAGCAGAAGTAGTAGTTGGGGCAGCTTTAGTCGTTCGAGCTGAAGTAGTAGTTGGGGCAGCTGTTGTTGTTGGAGCTGAAGTACTTGTTTGGATGACTGTTGTTGGTGCAGCAGTTGTAGTTAGAGCAGCTGTTGTTTTTGGAGCTGAAGTACTTTTTTGGATGACTGTTGTTGTTGGAGGAGAAGTAGTAGTTTGAGCAGCTGTTGTAGTTGGAGCTGAAGTAGTAGTAGGGATGTCCGTTGTTGTTTGAGCGGAAGTAGTAGGAGGGATGGCTGTTGTTGTTGGAGCTGAAGTACTTGTTTGGATGACTGTTGTTGTCGGAGCCAAAGTAGTTATTGTGGCCACTGTTGTTGTTTGAGCAGAAGTAATAGTAAGGGCAGCTGTTGTTGTTGGAGCTGAAGTAGTAGTTGGGGCTGCTGTTGTTGTTGGAGCTGAAGTAGTACTTGGGGCTGGAGTAGTTGGAGCAGAAGTAGAAGTTGGGGCTGCTATTGTTGTTGGAGCTGAAATACTTGTTTGGATGACTGTTGTTGTTGGAGCAGAAGTAGTAGGTGGGGCAGCTGTTGTAGTTGGAGGTGAAGTAGTAGTTGGGGCTGGAGTAGTTGGAGCAGAAGTAGAAGTTGGGGCTGCTGTTGTTTTTGGAGCTGAAGTACTTGTTTGGACGACTGTTGTTGTTGGAGCAGAAGTAGTACTTGGAGCTGAAGTAGAAGTTGGGGCTGCTGTTGTTTTTGGAGCTGAAGTACTTGTTTGGATGACTGTTGTTGGTGCAGCAGTAGTAGTTGGGGCAGCTGTTGTTGAAGTAGAAGTAGTAGTTGAGAAGGCTGTTGTTTTTGGAGCTGAAGTACTTGTTTGGATGACTGTTGTTGGTGCAGCAGTAGTAGTTGGGGCAGCTGTTGTTGAAGTAGAAGTAGTAGTTGAGAAGGCTGTTGTTGATGGAGCTGAAGTACTTGTTTGGTTGATTGTTGTTGTTGGAGGAGAAGTAGTAGTTTGGGCAGCTGTTGTAGTTGGAGCTGAAGTAGTAGTTGGGGCTGGAGTTGTTGTTGGAGATGAAGTGCTTGTTTGGACTGTTGTTGTTGGAGCAGCAGTAGTAGTTGGGGGAGCTGTTGTTGTGGGGGTAGAAGTAGTCGTAGGGATGGCTGTTGTTGTTGGAACTGTAGTACGTGTTTGGATGACTGTTGTTGTTGGAGCCGAAGTAGTTGTTGCGGCCGATGTTGTTGTCGGAGCTGAAGTAGTAGTTGGGGCTGCTGTTGTTGGTGGAGCTGAAGTACTTGTTTGAAAAACTAATGTTGTTGGAGCAGAAGTAGTAGTTAGGGCAGTAGTTGTTGTCGGAGCTGAAGTAGTAGTTGGGGCAGCTGTTGTTGTTGGAGCTGAAGTAGTAGTTGGGGCTGCTGTTGTTGTTGGAGCTGAAGTAGTAGTTGGGGCTGTTGTTGTTGTTGGAGCTGAAGTAGTAGTTGGGGCAGCTGTTGTTGTTGGAGCTGAAGTAGTAGTTGGGGCTACAGTTGTTGTTGGAGCTGAAGTAGTAGTTGGGGCTGCTGTTGTTGTCGGAGCTGAAGTAGTAGTTGGGGCAGCTGTTGTTGTTGGAGCTGAAGTAGTAGTTGGGGCTGCTGTGGTTGTTGGAGCTGAAGTAGTTGTTACGGCTGTTGTTGTTGGAGCAGAAGTAGTAGTTGGGGCTGCTGTTGTTGTTGGAGCTGAAGTAGTTGTTGCGGCCGCTGTTGTTGTCAGAGCTGAAGTAGTAGTTGGGGCTGCTGTTGTTTTTGGAGCTGAAGTACTTGTTTGGACGACTGTTGTTGTTGGAGCAGAAGTAGTAGTAGGGATGTCCGTTGTTGTTTGAGCGGAAGTACTTGTTTGGATGACTGTTGTTGATGGAGTCGAAGTATTTGCTGGGGCCGCTGTTGTTGTCGGACCAGAAGTAGTAGTTGGGGCAGCTTTAGCCGTTGGAGCTGAAGTAGAAGTTGGGGCTGCTGTTGTTTTTGGAGCTGAAGTACTTGTTTGGATGACTGTTGTTGGTGCAGCAGTAGTAGTTGGGGCAGCTGTTGTTGTGGGAGTAGAAGTAGTCGTAGGGATGGCTGTTGTTGTTGGAACTGTAGTACGTGTTTGGATGACTGTTGTTGTTGGAGCCGAAGTAGTTGTTGAGGCCGCTGTTGTTGTTGGAGCAGAAGTAGTAGTTGGGGCTGAAGTAGAAGTTGGGGCTGCTGTTGTTTTTGGAGCTGAAGTACTTGTTTGGATGACTGTTGTTGGTGCAGCAGTAGTAGTTGGGGCAGCTGTTGTTGAAGTAGAAGTAGTAGTTGAGAAGGCTGTTGTTTTTGGAGCTGAAGTACTTGTTTGGATGACTGTTGTTGGTGCAGCAGTAGTAGTTGGGGCAGCTGTTGTTGAAGTAGAAGTAGTAGTTGAGAAGGCTGTTGTTGATGGAGCTGAAGTACTTGTTTGGTTGATTGTTGTTGTTGGAGGAGAAGTAGTAGTTTGGGCAGCTGTTGTAGTTGGAGCTGAAGTAGTAGTTGGGGCTGGAGTTGTTGTTGGAGATGAAGTGCTTGTTTGGACTGTTGTTGTTGGAGCAGCAGTAGTAGTTGGGGGAGCTGTTGTTGTGGGGGTAGAAGTAGTCGTAGGGATGGCTGTTGTTGTTGGAACTGTAGTACGTGTTTGGATGACTGTTGTTGTTGGAGCCGAAGTAGTTGTTGCGGCCGATGTTGTTGTCGGAGCTGAAGCAGTAGTTGGGGCTGCTATTGTTGGTGGAGCTGAAGTACTTGTTTGAAAAACTAATGTTGTTGGAGCAGAAGGAGTAGTTAGGGCAGTAGCTGTTGTTGTTGGGGCAGCTGAAGTTGTAGTTAGTTGGGGCAGCTGTTGTTGTTGGAGCTGAAGTAGTAGTTGGGGCTGCTGTTGTTGTTGGAGCTGAAGTAGTAGTTGGGGCTGTTGTTGTTGTCGGAGCTGAAGTAGTAGTTGGGGCAGCTGTTGTTGTTGGAGCTGAAGTAGGAGTTGGGGCTGCAGTTGTTGTTGGAGCTGAAGTAGTAGTTGGGGCTGCTGTTGTTGTCGGAGCTGAAGTAGTAGTTGGGGCTGCTGTTGTTGTCGGAGCTGAAGTAGTAGTTGGGGCAGCTGTTGTTGTCGGAGCTGAAGTAGTAGTTGGGGCTGCTGTGGTTGTTGGAGCTGAAGTAGTTGTTACGGCTGTTGTTGTTGGAGCAGAAGTAGTAGTTGGGGCTGCTGTTGTTGTTGGAGCTGAAGTAGTTGTTGCGGCCGCTGTTGTTGTCAGAGCTGAAGTAGTAGTTGGGGCTGCTGTTGTTTTTGGAGCTGAAGTACTTGTTTGGACGACTGTTGTTGTTGGAGCAGAAGTAGTAGTAGGGATGTCCGTTGTTGTTTGAGCGGAAGTACTTGTTTGGATGACTGTTGTTGATGGAGTCGAAGTATTTGCTGGGGCCGCTGTTGTTGTCGGACCAGAAGTAGTAGTTGGGGCAGCTTTAGCCGTAGGAGCTGAAGTAGAAGTTGGGGCTGCTGTTGTTTTTGGAGCTGAAGTACTTGTTTGGATGACTGTTGTTGGTGCAGCAGTAGTAGTTGGGGCAGCTGTTGTTGTGGGAGTAGAAGTAGTCGTAGGGATGGCTGTTGTTGTTGGAACTGTAGTACGTGTTTGGATGACTGTTGTTGTTGGAGCCGAAGTAGTTGTTGAGGCCGCTGTTGTTGTCGGAGCTGAAGTAGTAGTTGGGGCTGCTGTTGTTGTTGGAGCTGAAGTACTTGTTTGGAAAACTAATGTTGTTGGAGCAGAAGTAGTAGTTAGGGCAGCAGTTGTTGTCGAAGCTGAAGTAGTAGTTGGGGCAGCTGTTGTTGTTGGAGCTGAAGTAGTAGTTGGGGCTGCTGTTGTTGTCGAAGCTGAAGTAGTTGTTGCGGCCGCTGTTGTTGTCGGAGCTGAAGTAGTAGTTGTGGCTGCTGTTGTAGTTGGAGCTGAAGAAGTTGTTTGGGCAGTTGTTGTTGGAGCTGAAGTAATAGTTGGGGCTGGAGTTGTTGTTGGAGCAGAAGTAGAAGTTGGGGCTGCTGTGGTTTTTGGAGCTGAAGTACTTGTTTGGACGACTGTTGTTCTTAGAGCAGCAGTAGTAGTTGGGGCAGCTGTTTTTGTTAGAGCAGAGGTAGTAGTAGGGACGGCTGTTGTTGTTGGAGCTGAAGTAATTGTTTGGATGACTGTTGTTGTTGAGGCGAAAGTAGTTGTTGCGGCCGCTGTTGTTGTTGGAGCAGAAGTACTTGTTTGGAAAACTAATGTTGTTGGAGCAGAAGTAGTAATTAGGGCAGCAGTTGCTCTTGGAGCTGAAGTACTTGTTTGGAAAACTAATGTTGTTGGAGCAGAAGTAGTAGTTAAGGCAGCAGTTGTTGTTGGACCTGAAGTAGTAGTTGGGGCTGCTGTTGTTGTCGGAGCTGAAGTAGTAGTTGGGGCAGCTGTTGTTGTTGGAGCTGAAGTAGTAGTTGGGGCTGCTGTTGTTGTTGGAGCTGAAGTAGTTGTTGCGGCTGTTGTTGTTGTTGGAGCCGAAGTAGTAGTCGGGGCTGCTGTTGTTGTTGGAGCAGAAGTACTTGTTTGGACGACTGTTGTTGTTGGAGCAGAAGTAGTAGTGAGGATGGCTGTTGTTGGAGCGGAAGTACTTGTTTGGATGACTGTTGTTTTTGGAGCCGAAGTATTTGCTGGGGCCGCTGTTGTTGTCGGAGCAGAAGTAGCAGTTGGGGCAGCTTTAGTCGTTGGAGCTGAAGTAGTAGTTGGGGCTGCTGTTGTTGTTGGAGCTGAAGTGCTTGTTTGGACGACTGTTGTTGTTGGAACAGAAGTAGTAGTTGGAGCTGAAGTAGAAGTTGGGGCTGCTGTTGTTTTTGGAGCTGAAGTACTTCTTTGGATGACTGTTGTTGGTGCAGCAGTAGTAGTTGGGGCAGCTGTTGTTGAAGTAGAAGTAGTAGTTGAGAAGGCTGTTGTTTTTGGAGCTGAAGTACTTGTTTGGATGACTGTTGTTGGTGCAGCAGTAGTAGTTGGGGCAGCTGTTGTTGAAGTAGAAGTAGTAGTTGAGAAGGCTGTTGTTGATGGAGCTGAAGTACTTGTTTGGTTGATTGTTGTTGTTGGAGGAGAAGTAGTAGTTTGGGCAGCTGTTGTAGTTGGAGCTGAAGTAGTAGTTGGGGCTGGAGTTGTTGTTGGAGATGAAGTGCTTGTTTGGACTGTTGTTGTTGGAGCAGCAGTAGTAGTTGGGGGAGCTGTTGTTGTGGGGGTAGAAGTAGTCGTAGGGATGGCTGTTGTTATTGGAACTGTAGTACGTGTTTGGATGACTGTTGTTGTTGGAGCCGAAGTAGTTGTTGCGGCCAATGTTGTTGTCGGAGCTGAAGTAGTAGTTGGGGCTGCTGTTGTTGGAGCTGAAGTACTTGTTTGAAAAACTAATGTTGTTGGAGCAGAAGTAGTAGTTAGGGCAGCAGTTGTTGTTGGAGTTGAAGTAGTAGTTGGGGCTGCTGTTGTTGTCGGAGCTGAAGTAGTAGTTGGGGCAGCTGTTGTTTTTGGAGCTGAATTAGTAGTTACGGCAGCTATTGTTGTTGGAGCTGTAGTAGTTGTTGCAGCCGCTGTTGTTGTCGGAGCTGAAGTAGTAGTTGGGGCTGCTGTTGTTGTCGGAGCTGAAGTAGTAGTTGGGGCAGCTGTTGTTTTTGGAGCTGAATTAGTAGTTGGGGCAGCTGTTGTTGTTGGAGCTGAAGTAGTTGTTGCAGCCGCTGTTGTTGTCGGAGCTGAAGTAGTAGTTGGGGCTGCTGTTGTTGTTGCAGCTGAAGTACTTGTTTGGATGACTGTTGTTGTTGGAGAAGAATTAGTAGTTGGGGCAGCTGTTGTAGTTGGAGCTGAAGAAGTTGTTCGGGCGGTTGTTGTTGGAGCTGAAGTAATAGCTGGGGCTGGAGTTGTTGTTGGAGCAGAAGTAGAAGTTGGGGCTGCCGTGGTTTTTGGAGCTGAAGCACCTGTTTGGACGACTGTTGTTCTTGGAGGAGCAGTAGTACTTGGGGCAGCTGATGTTGTTAGAGCAGAAGTAGTAGTAGGGACGGCTGTTGTTGTTGGAGCTGAAGTACTTGTTTGGATGACTGTTGTTGTTGGGGCGAAAGTTGTTGTTGGGGCCGCTGTTGTTGTTGGAGCAGAAGTACTTATTTGGAAAACTAATGTTGTTGGAGCAGAAGTAGTAGTTAGGGCAGCAGTTGTTGTTGGAGCTGAAGTAGTAGTTGGGGCTGCTGTTGTTGTTGGAGCTGAAGTAGTTGTTGCGGCCACTGTTGTTGTCGGAGCTGAAGTAGTAGTTGGGGCTGCTGTTGTTGTTGGAGCTAAAGTACTTGTTTGGGCGACTGTTGTTGTTGGAGCAGAAGTAGTAGTGAGGATGGACGTTGTTGTTGGAGCGGTAGTAATTGTTTGGATGACTGTTGTTGTGGGAGCCGAAGTATTTGCTGGGGCCGCTGTTGTTGTCGGAGCAGAAGTAGCAGTTGGGGCAGCTTTAGTCGTTGGAGCTGAAGTGCTTGTTTGGACGACTGTTGTTGTTGGAGCTGAAGTATTTGTTGCAGCCACTGTTGTTGTCGGAGCTGAAGTAGTAGTTGGGGCTGGAGTTGTTGTTGGAGATGAAGTTCTTGTTTGGACTGTTGTTGTTGGAGCAGCAGTAGTAGTTGGGGGAGCTGTTGTTGTGGGGGTAGAAGTAGTCGTAGGGATGGCTGTTGTTGTTGGAACTGTAGTACGTGTTTGGATGACTGTTGTTGTTGGAGCCGAAGTAGTTGTTGCAGCCGATGTTGTTGTCGGAGCTGAAGTAGTATTTGGGGCTGCTGTTGTTGTTGGAGCTGAAGTACTTGTTTGGAAAACTAATGTTGTTGGAGCAGAAGTAGTAGTTAGTGCAGCAGTTGTGGTTGGAGCAGAAGTAGCAGTTGGGGCAGCTTTAGTCGTTGGAGCTGAAGTAGTAATTGGGGCTGCTGTTGTTGTTGGAGCTGAAGTGCTTGTTTGGACGACTGTTGTTGTTGGAACAGAAGTAGTAGTTGGAGCTGATGTAGAAGTTGGGGCTGCTGTTGTTTTTGGAGCTGAAGTACTTGTTTGGATGACTGTTGTTAGTGCAGCAGTAGTAGTTGGGGCAGCTGTTGTTGAAGTAGAAGTAGTAGTTGAGAAGGCTGTTGTTGATGGAGCTGAAGCAGTTGTTTGGTTGATTGTTGTTGTTGGAGGAGAAGTAGTAGTTTGGGCAGCTGTTGTAGTTGGAGCTGAAGTAGTAGTTGGGGCTGGAGTTGTTGTTGGGGATGAAGTGCTTGTTTGGACTGTTGTTTTTGGAGCAGCAGTAGTAGTTGGGGGAGCTGTTGTTGTGGGGGTAGAAGTAGTCGTAGGGATGGCTGTTGTTGTTGGAACTGTAGTACGCGTTTGGATGACTGTTGTTGTTGGAGCCGAAGTAGTTGTTGCGGCCGATGTTGTTGTTGGAGCTGAAGTAGTAGTTGGGGCTGCTGTTGTTGTTGGAGCTGAAGTACTTGTTTGGAAAACTAATGTTGTTGGAGCAGAAGTAGTAGTGAGGATGGCCGTTGTTGTTGGAGCGGAAGTACTTGTTTGGATGACTGTTGTTGTTGGAGCCGAAGTATTTGCTGGGGCCGCTGTTGTTGTCGGAGCAGAAGTAGCAGTTGGGGCAGCTTTAGTCGTTGGAGCTGAAGTAGTAGTTGAGGCTGCTGTTGTTGTTGGAGCTGAAGTGCTTGTTTGGACGACTGTTGTTGTTGGAGCTGAAGTAGTTGTTGCGGCCACTGTTGTTGTCGGAGCTGAAGTAGTAGTTGGGGCTGGAGTTGTTGTTGGAGATGAAGTGCTTGTTTGGACTGTTGTTGTTGGAGCAGCAGTAGTAGTTGGGGGAGCTGTTGTTGTGGGGTTAGAAGTAGTCGTAGGGATGGCTGTTGTTGTTGGAACTGTAGTACGTGTTTGGATGACTGTTGTTGTTGGAGCCGAAGTAGTTGTTGCGGCCGATGTTATTGTCGGAGCTGAAGTAGTATTTGGGGCTGCTGTTGTTGTTGGAGCTGAAGTACTTGTTTGGAAAACTAATGTTGTTGGAGCAGAAGTAGTAGTTAGGGCAGCAGTTAGGGTTGGAGCAGAAGTAGCAGTTGGGGCAGCTTTAGTCGTTGGAGCTGAAGTAGTAGTTGGGGCTGCTGTTGTTGTTGGAGCTGAAGTGCTTGTTTGGACGACTGTTGTTGTTGGAACAGAAGTAGTAGTTGGAGCTGAAGTAGAAGTTGGGGCTGCTGTTGTTTTTGGAGCTGAAGTACTTGTTTGGATGACTGTTGTTGGTGCAGCAGTAGTAGTTGGGGCAGCTGTTGTTGAAGTAGAAGTAGTAGTTGAGAAGGCTGTTGTTGATGGAGCTGAAGCACTTGTTTGGTTGATTGTTGTTGTTGGAGGAGAAGTAGTAGTTTGGGCAGCTGTTGTAGTTGGAGCTGAAGTAGTAGTTGGGGCTGGAGTTGTTGTTGGGGATGAAGTGCTTGTTTGGACTGTTGTTTTTGGAGCAGCAGTAGTAGTTGGGGGAGCTGTTTTTGTGGGGGTAGAAGTAGTTGTATGGATGGCTGTTGTTGTTGGAACTGTAGTACGTGTTTGGATGACTGTTGTTGTTGGAGCCGAAATAGTTGTTGCGGCCGATGTTGTTGTCGGAGCTGAAGTAGTAGTTGGGGCTGCTGTTGTTGTTGGAGCTGAAGTACTTGTTTGGAAAACTAATGTTGTTGGAGCAGAAGTAGTAGTTAGGGCAGCAGTTGTTGTCGGAGCTGAAGTAGTAGTTGGGGCAGCTGTTGTTGTTGGAACTGAAGTAGTATTTGGGGCTGCTGTTGTTGTTGGAGCTGAAGTAGTTGTTGCGGCCGCTGTTGTTGTCGGAGCAGAAGTAGTAGTTGTGGCTGCTGTTGTAGTTGGAGCTGAAGAAGTTGTTTGGGCGGTTGTTGTTGGAGCTGAAGTAATAGTTGGGGCTGGAGTTGTTGTTGGAGCAGAAGTAGAAGTTGGGGCTGCTGTGGTTTTTGGAGCTGAAGTACTTGTTTGGACGACTGTTGTTCTTAGAACAGCAGTAGTAGTTGGGGCAGCTGTTTTTGTTAGAGCAGAAGAAGTAGTAGGGACGGCTGTTGTTGTTGGAGCTGAAGTACTTGTTTGGAAAACTAATGTTGTTGGAGCAGAAGTAGTAGTTGGGGCTGCTGTTGTTGTTGGAGCTGAAGTAGTTGTTGCAGCCACTGTTGTTGTCGGAGCTGAAGTAGTAGTTGGGGCTGCTGTTGTTGTTGGAGCAGAAGTACTTGTTTGGGCGACTGTTGTTGTTGGAGCAGAAGTAGTAGTGAGGATGGCCGTTGTTGTTGGAGCAGAAGTACTTGTTTGGATGACTGTTGTTGTTGGAGCCGAAGTATTTGCTGGGGCCGCTGTTGTTGTCGGAGCAGAAGTAGCAGTTGGGGCAGCTTTAGTCGTTGGAGCTGAAGTAGTAGTTGGGGCTGCTGTTGTTGTTGGAGCTGAAGTGCTTGTTTGGACGACTGTTGTTGTTGGAGCTGAAGTAGTTGTTGCGGCCACTGTTGTTGTCGGAGCTGAAGTAGTAGTTGGGGCTGCTGTTGTTGTTGCAGCTGAAGTACTTGTTTGGATGACTGTTGTTGTTGGAGAAGAAGTAGTAGTTGGGGCAGATGTTGTAGTTGGAGCTGAAGAAGTTGTTTGGGCAGTTGTTGTTGGAGCTGAAGTAATAGTTGGGGCTGGACTTGTTGTTGGAGCAGAAGTAGAAGTTCGGACGGCTGTTGTTTTTGTCGCAGAAGTACTTGTTTGGGTGACTTTAGTTGTTGGAGCTGAAGTAGTAGTTGGGGCTGCTGTTATTGTTAGAGTTGAAGTACTTGTTTGGACAGCTGTTGTTGATGAAGCCAAAGAAGAACTTGGGGCAGCTGTTGTTGTTGGAGGTGAAGTAGTAGTTGGGGCTGCTGTTGTTGTTGGAGCTGAAGTACTTGTTTGGATGACTGTTGTTGTTGGAGTAGAAGGAGTAATTTGGGCAGCTGTTGTAGTTGGAGCTGAAGTAGATGTTGGGACGGCTGTTGTTGTTGGAGCTAAAGTAGTAGTTGGGGCTGCTGTTGTTGTTAGAGTTGAACTACGTGTTTGGACAACTGTTGTTGATGGAACCAAAGTAGTAGTTGGGATGACTGTTGTTGGAGCTGAAGTAGTAGTTGGGGCTTCTGTTGTTGTTGGAGCAGAAGTACTTGTTTGGATGACTGTTGTTGTTGGAGCAGAAATAGTATTTGCGGCAGCTGTTATAGTTGGAACTGAAGCAGTAGTTGGGGCTGGAGTTGTTGGTGAAGCAGAAATGAAAGTTGGGGCTGCTGTTGTATTTGGAGCTGAAGAAGTTGTTTGGGCAGTTGTTGTTGGAGCTGAAGTAACTGTTGGGGCCGCTGTTGTTGTTGGAGCAGAAGAACTTGTTTGGAAAACTAATGTTGTTGGAGCAGAAGTAGTAGTTAGGGCAGCAGTTGTTGTTGGAGTTGAAGTAGTAGTTGGGGCTGCTGTTGTTGTCGGAGCTGAAGTAGTAGTTGGGGCAGCTGTTGTTTTTGGAGCTGAATTAGTAGTTAGGGCAGCTGTTGTTGTTGGAGCTGAAGTAGTTGTTGCAGCCGCTGTTGTTGTCGGAGCTGAAGTAGTAGTTGGGGCTGCTGTTGTTTTTGGAGCTGAATTAGTAGTTGGGGCAGCTGTTGTTGTTGGAGCTGAAGTAGTTGTTGCAGCCGCTGTTGTTGTCGGAGCTGAAGTAGTAGTTGGGGCTGCTGTTGTTGTTGCAGCTGAAGTACTTGTTTGGATGACTGTTGTTGTTGGAGAAGAATTAGTAGTTGGGGCAGCTGTTGTAGTTGGAGCTGAAGAAGTTGTTTGGGCGGTTGTTGTTGGAGCTGAAGTAATAGCTGGGGCTGGAGTTGTTGTTGGAGCAGAAGTAGAAGTTGGGGCTGCCGTGGTTTTTGGAGCTGAAGTACCTGTTTGGATGACTGTTGTTCTTGGAGGAGCAGTAGTAGTTGGGGCAGCTGATGTTGTTAGAGCAGAAGTAGTAGGAGCTGAAGTAGTTGTTTGGATGACTCTTGTTGGGGCGTTGTTGTTGGGGCAGCTGTTGTTGTTGGAGCAGAAGTACTTGTTTGGATGACTGTTGTTGTTGGGGCGAAAGTAGTTGTTGGGGCTTGTTGTTGGGGCAGAAAGTAGTTGTTGGGGAGCAGCTGTTGTTGTTTTGTTGGAGCTGAAGTACTGTGTTTTGGATGACTGTTGTTGTTGTTGGAGCAAAAGTAGTTGTTTGGGCGACTGTTGTTGTTGGAGCAGAAGTAGTAGTTGGGGCCGTTGTTGTTGTTGTTGGAGCTGAATTTGTAGTAGTTAGGGCAGCAGTTGTTGTTGGGAGCTGAAGTAGTAGTTGGGGCTGCTGTTGTTGTTGGAGCTGAAGTAGTTGTTTGGGCGACTGTTGTTGTTGGAGCTGAAGTGTTGTTGCGGCCACTGTTGTTGTGGAGCTGAAGTAGTAGTTGGGGCTGGAGTTGTTGTTGGGATGAAGTGCTTGTTTGGACTGTTGTTGGAGCAGAAGTAGTTGGGGAGCTGTTGTTGTGGGGGTAGTTTGAGGATGGCTGTTGTTGTTGGAACTGTAGTAAGTATGACTTTGTTTGGATGACTTGTTGTTGTTGGGAGCTGAAGAATTTGCTGGGTTGGAGCTGAAGTACTGTTGTTGTTGTTGGAGCAGAAGTAGTAGTTAGGGCAGCTTGTGGTTGGAGTCGTTGGAGCTGAAGTTGGGGCTGCTGTTGTTGTGGAGCTGAAGTTTGTTTGGCTGCTGTTGTTGTTGTAGTTGAGCTGAAGTTGGGGCTGCTGTTGTTTTTGGAGCTGAAGTACTTGTTTGGATGACTGTTGTTGGTGCAGCAGTAGTAGTTGGGGCAGCTGTTGTTGAAGTAAAGTAGTAGTTGAGAAGGCTGTTGTTGATGGAGCTGACTGTTGTTTGGTTGATTGTTGTTGTTGGAGGAGAAGAAGTAGTTTGGGCAGCTGTTGTAGTTGGAGCTGAAGTAGTAGTTGGGGCTGGAGTTGTTGTTGGAGATGAAGTGCTTGTTTGGACTGTTGTTTTTGGAGCAGCAGTAGTAGTTGGGGGAGCTGTTGTTGTGGGGGTAGAAGTAGTCGTAGGGATGGCTGTTGTTGTTGGAACTGTAGTACGTGTTTGGATGACTGTTGTTGTTGGAGCCGAAGTAGTTGTTGCGGCCGATGTTGTTGTCGGAGCTGAAGTAGTAGTTGGGGCTGCTGTTGTTGTTGGAGCTGAAGTACTTGTTTGGAAAACTAATGTTGCTGGAGCAGAAGTAGTAGTTAGGGCAGCAGTTGTGGTTGGAGCAGAAGTAGTAGTTGGGGCAGCTGTTGTACTTGGAGCTGAAGAAGTTGTTTGGGCGGTTGTTGTTGGAGCTGAAGTAATAGTCGGGGCTGCTGTTGTTTTTGGAGCTGAAGTACTTGTTTGGACGACTGTTGTTCTTAGAGCAGCAGTAGTAGTTGGGGCAGCTGTTGTTGTTGGAGCTGAAGTACTTGTTTGGATGACTGTTGTTGGGGCGAAAGTAGTTGTTGGGGCCGCTGTTGTTGTTGGAGCAGAAGTACTTGTTTGGATGACTGTTGTTGTTGGGGCGAAAGTAGTTGTTGGGGCCGCTGTTGTTGTTGGAGCAGAAGTACTTATTTGGAAAGCTAATGTTGTTGGAGCAGAAGTAGTAGTTAGGGCAGCTGTTGTTGTTGGAGCTGAAGTAGTAGTTGGGGCTGCTGTTGTTGTTGGAGCTGAAGTACTCGTTTGGATGACTGTTGTTGTTGGAGCAGAAGTAGTAGTTGGGGCAGCTTTTGTAGTTGGAGTTGAAGTAGATGTTGGGACGGCTGTTGTTGTTGGAGCTAAAGTAGTAGTTGGGGCTGCTGTTGTTGTTAGAGTTGAAGTACTTGTTTGGACAACTGTTGTTGATGGAGCCAAAGTAGTAGTTGGGATGACTGTTGTTGTTGGAGCTGAAGTAGTAGTTGGGGCTGCTGTTGTTATTGGTGCTGAAGTAGTAGTTGGGGCTTCTGTTGTTGTTGGAGCAGAATTACTTGTTTGGATGACAGTTGTTGTTGGAGCAGAAGTAGTATTTGGGGCAGCTGTTGTAGTTGGAGCTGAAGTAGTAGTTGGGGCTGGAGTTGTTGTTGGAGCAGAAGTGGAAGTTGGGGCTGCTGTTGTTTTTGGAGCAGAGGTAATTGTTTGGACGAATGTCGTTGTTGGAGCAGCAGTAGTAGTTCGAGCAGCTATTCTTGTTGGAGTAGAAGTAGTACTAGGGACGGCTGTTGTTGTCGGAGCTGAAGTAGTAGTTGGGGCAGCTGTTGTTTTTGGAGCTGAATTAGTAGTTGGGGCAGCTGTTGTTGTTGGAGCTGAAGTAGTTGTTGCAGCCGCTGTTGTTGTCGGAGCTGAAGTAGTAGTTGGGGCTGCTGTTGTTGTTTCAGCTGAAGTACTTGTTTGGATGACTGTTGTTGTTGGAGAAGAAGTAGTAGTTGGGGCAGCTGTTGTAGTTGGAGCTGAAGAAGTTGTTTGGGCAGTTGTTGTTGGAGCTGAAGTAATAGCTGGGGCTGGAGTTGTTGTTGGAGCAGAAGTAGAAGTTGGGGCTGCCGTGGTTTTTGGAGCTGTAGTACCTGTTTGGACGACTGTTGTTCTTGGAGGAGCAGTAGTAGTTGGGGCAGCTGACGTTGTTCGAGCAGAAGTAGTAGTAGGGACGGCTGTTGTTGTTGGAGCTGAAGTACTTGTTTGGATGACTGTTGTTGTTCGGGCGAAAGTAGTTGTTGGGGCCCCTGTTGTTGCTGGAGCAGAAGTACTTATTTGGAAAACTAATGTTGTTGGAGCAGAAGTAGTAGTTAGGGCAGCTGTTGCTGTTGGAGCTGAAGTAGTAGTTGGGGCTGCTGTTGTTGTTGGAGCTGAAGTAGTAGTTGGGGCTGTTGTTGTTGTTGGAGCTGAAGTACTTGTTTGGATGACTGTTGTTGTTGGAGCAGAAGTAGTAGTTGGGGCTGCTGTTCTTGTTAGAGTTGAAGTACTTGTTTGGACAACTGTTGTTGATGAAGCCAAAGTAGTAGTTGGGATGACTGTTGTTGTTGGAGCTGAAGTAGTAGTTGAGGCTGCTGTTGTTGTTGCAGCTGAAGTAGTAGTTGGGGCTTCAGTTGTTGTTGGAGCAGAAATACTTGTTTGGATGATTGTTGTTGTTGGAGCAGAAGTAGTATTTGGTGCAGCTGTTGTTGTTGGAGCTGAAGTAGTAGTTGGGGCTGGAGCTGTTGTTGGAGCAGCAGTGGAAGTTGGGGCTGCTGTTGTTTTTGGAGCTGGGGTACTTGTTTGGACGACTGTTGTTGTTGGAGCAGCAGTAGTAGTTCGGACATCTATTCTTGATGAAGTAGAAATAGTTGTAGGGACGGCTGTTGTTCTTGGAGCTGAAGTACTTCGGATGACTACTGTTGTTGGAGCCGAAGCAGTAGTTGGAGCTGAAGAAGTAGCTGGGGCTGGAGTTGTTGTTGGAGCAGAAGTAGAAGTTGGGGCTGCTGTTGTTTTTGTAGCTGAAGTACTTGTTTGGGTGACTTTTGTTGTTGAAGCTGAAGTAGTAGTTGGGGCTGCTGTTATTGTTAGAGTTGAAGTACTTGTTTGGACAGCTGTTGTTGATGAAGCCAAAGAAGAACTTGGGGCAGCTGTTGTTGTTGGAGCTGAAGTAGTAGTTGGGGCTGCTGTTGTTGTTAGAGTTGAACTACGTGTTTGGACAACTGTTGTTGATGGAGCCAAAGTAGTATTTGGGATGACTGTTGTTGTTGGAGCTGAAGTAGTAGTTGGGGCTGCTGTTGTTGTTGGAGCTGAAGTTGTAGTTGAGGCTTTTGTTGTTGTTGGAGCAGAAGTACTTGTTTGGATGACTGTTGTTGTTGGAGCCGAAGTAGTATTTGGGGCAGCTGTTATAGTTGGAACTGAAGTAGTAGTTGGGGCTGGATTTGTTGTTGGAGCAGAAGTGGAAGTTGGGGCTGCTGTTGTAGTTGGAGCTGAAGAAGTTGTTTGGGCGGTTGTTGTTGGAGCTGAAGTAATACTTGGGGCCGCTGTTGTTGTTGGAGCAGAAGTACTTGTTTGGATAACTAATGTTGTTGGAGCAGAATTAGTAGTTAGGGCAGCAGTTGTTGTTGGAGCTGAAGTAGTAGTTGGGGCTGCTGTTGTTGTTGGAGCTGAAGTAGTAGTTGGGGCAGCTGTTCTTGTTGGAGCTGAAGTAGTTGTTGCGGCCGCTGTTGTTGTCGGAGTTGAAGTAGTAGTTGGGGCTGCTGTTGTTGTTGCGGCTGAAGTACTTGTTTGGATGACTGTTGTTGTTGGAGAAGAAGTAGTAGTTGGGGCAGCTGTTGTAGTTGGAGCTGAAGAAGTTGTTTGGGCGGTTGTTGTTGGAGCTGAAGTAATAGCTGGGGCTGGAGTTGTTGTTGGAGCTGAAGTAGTAGTTGGGGCTGCTGTTATTGTTAGAGTTGAAGTAGTTGTTTGGACAGCTGTTGTTGATGAAACCAACGAAGAACTTGGGGCAGCTGTTGTTGTTGGAGCTGAAGTAGTCATGGGGGAAGGAGTTGTTGTTGGAGCTGAAGTAGTTGTTGAGACTTCTGTTGTTGTTGGCACTGAAGTAGTCTTTGGGGCTGCTGTTTTTGTTGGAGTAGAATTTGTTGTTGGAGCTGTTGTTGTTGTTGGAGCTAATGTACTCAGTGGAGTAGAAGTATTACTTGGGGCCAATGTTGTTGTTGGAGCTGAAGAAATTGTTGGGATTTCTGTTTTTGTTGGAGCTGAAGTAGTAGTGGGGACCAATGTTGTTGTTGGCACTGAAGTCGTCCTTGCGGCTAGTGTTGTTGTTGGAGCTGAAGTAGTTGTGGGGGAAGCTGTTGTTGTTGGAGCTGAAGTAGTTGTTGAGACTTGTGTTTTTGTTGGAGCTGAAGTAGTAGTCGGGGCGAATGTTGTTGTTGGCACTGTAGTAGTCGTTTGGGCTAGTGTTGTTGTTGGAGCTGAAGTAGTCTTGGCGGAGGTAGGTGTTGTTGGAGCTGAAGTAGTAGTTGGGGCCAATGTTGTTAGCGCTGAAGTAGTAATTGAGGCTGCTGTTCTTTTGGAGTAAAAGTCGTTGTTGGAGCTGCTGCTTTTGTTGAAGCTGAAGTCGTGGTGGGGGCTGGTGTTGTTGATGGAAATGAAGTAGTCGTTGGGGAAGCTGTTGTTCTTGGAGCTGATGTAGTTGTTGGGACTTCTGTTGTTTTTCGAGTAGAAGTAGTAGTTGGGGCCAATGTTGTTGTTGGAGCTAGAGTACTCGTTGGGGCAGCTGTTGTTGTTGGAGCTGAAGTAGTTGTTGAGACTTCTGTTGTTGGAGCTGAAGTAGTAGTTGGGGCCGATGTTGTTAGCGCTGAAGTAGTCATTGAGGCTGCTGTTGTTGTTGGAGTAAAAGTCGTTGTTGGAGCTGCTATTGTTGTTGAAGCTGAAGTTGTGGTGGGGGCTGGTGTTGATGATGTAACTGAAGTAGTCGTTGCGGAAGCTGTTGTTGTTGGAGCTGATGTAGTGGTTGGGACTTCTGTTGTTGTTGGAGCAGAAGTAGTAGTTGGGGCTAATGTTGTTGTTGGAGCTGAAGTAGTCGTTGACAAAACTGTTGTTGTAGGAGTTAAAGTTGTTGTTGTGACTTCTTTTGTTGTTGGAGCTGAAGTACTGGTTGAAGCTGCTGTTATTGCTGGAGCTGAAGTCCTGGTTTGGGCTTGTGTTGTAGTTGGAGTTAAAGTAGTCGTGGGGACTTCTGTTGTTGTTGGACCAGAAATAGTAGATGGAGCTGTTGATGTTGGACCAGAAATAGTAGATGGAGCTGCTGTTGTTGTTGAAGCTGAAGTCGTGGTGGGGGCTGGTGTTGTTGATGGAACTGAAGTAGTTGTTGGCAAAGCTTTTGTTGTTGGAGCTGATGTGGTTTTTGGGACTTCTGTTGTTGTTGGATCTGAAGTAGTAGTGGGGATCAATGTTGTTGTTGGCACTGAAGTAGTCGTTGCAACTATTGTTGTTGTTGGAGCTGATGTAGTTGTGGGGGAAGCTGTTGTTGTTGGAGCTGAAGTAGTTGTTGGGACTTCTGGTGTTGCTGGAGCTGAAGTAGTAGTTGGGGCCAATGTTGTTTTTGGCACTGTAGTAGTGGTTGGGGCTAGTGTTGTTTTTGGAGCTGAAGTAGTCGTGGGGGAAGGAGTTGTTGTCGGAGCTGAAGTAGTTGTTGAGACTTCTGTTGTTGTTGGCACTGAAGTAGTCATTGGGGCTGCTGTTGTTGTTGGAGTAGAAGTCGTTGGAGCTGCTGTTGTTGTTGATGCTGAAGTTGTGGTGGGGGCTGTTGTTGTTGTAGCTGAAGTAGTTGAGGAAGCTGTTGTTGTTGGAGCTGAAGTAGTTGTGGGGACTTCTGTTGTTGTTGGAGCAGAAGTAGTTGTTGAGACTTCTGTTGGAGCAGAAGTTGTAGTTGGGGACATAGTTGTTAGGGCTGAATTAGTCATTGAGGCTGTTGTTGTTGTTGGAGCAGAAGTACTGGTTGGAGCAGCTGTTGTTTTCGGAGCTGATGTCGTGGTGGGGGCTGGTGTTGTTGTTGGAGCTGAAGTAGACGTTGCGGAATCTGTTATTGTTTCAGCTGATGTAGTTGTTGGGACTTCTGTTGTTGTTGAAGCAGAAGTAGAAGTTGCAACTGCTGTTGTTGTTGGAGTTGAAGTCGTGTTGGGGGCTGGTGTTGTTGTTGGAGCTGAAGTAGTTGTTGGGACTTCTGTTGTTGTCGAAGCAGAAGTTGTAGTTGGAGCTGTTGTTGCTGTTGTTGTTGGAGCTGGGCTTGTAATTGGGGCTGGTATTGTTGTTGAAGCTGAGGTTTTTTGAGCTGCTGTCATTGTCAGAGCTGATGTGCTTGATGGGACAGCTGTTGTTGTTGTTGTTGTAGCTGAGGTCGGTTTTGGGGTACCTTTTGTAGTTGGATCCGAAATAGGTGCTGAGGCGACTGTGCTTGTTGCAACTGAAGTTGTTGGGGCTATTGTTGTTGCAGTTGAAACTGCATTTGTATTTGAGGCAGATTATGTTGTTGGAGATATAGTTGTGGTTGGGGCGTTTGTTGATATCATCATTGGGGTAGCAGTTATTTTTGTATCGACAATTTTACGGGTAGATGTTGTTTTTCATGTAGTTTTGGGTGCAGGTATTGTTGTCCATGAAAAGAGATACATTTCCGTTAGTTAAAACTCATTAAAATCCCGCACAGCTATACTGTAAATTAAGTTATGCATCTGTCAGCTGGTGCAAATTGGTTAGATGATCTGCACTGTGTCTTTGAAGGGGACAGGAAGCACAAGAACATGTCGAATAATTAATGTAGTCGTGTTATTTCAGCACTGACAAAAAGCCCAAATCCCCTCCGTTTATGCGCTTTTTTAATTTCAAATTTACCGTGAAACGAAGACCCAGCACCCACCACGCACAATGACATCTTCAGTTGGATTCGTTTCAACGCAATTGCATGCCATGGCCGAAACTTGCATGAAAAACTGCATGAAATTATCCATTTTTATGACAGAAACGGGTACATTAAAGACCTCGCAAAAGTAAATTTTAGCGGAATGTATAATTGTTGAAGTGTCTAAAACACAGTTGCATCAATTTTAATTTGGTAATAATCAAGTGCAACATGGCATTTTTTGCACATCAGTTAATTTCAAAAATTAACTCAGTAAACAATAAAATAAATGCACTTTAATTCTTGTTTTTCATTTAGATTTGCACTTTTTTAAATAAAAAAATTTAAAAATTTAAAACATTTCTTTCCTGCTCCTATGTTATCTTTAGACATCTTGTTCATCATGTGATGATGCCATGAAAAGCAAGACTGCATCAGAAACAGTATATAACTGGCATAGTGGATCAGGGCAGGTAATTATTATACATAATTATTTTATGTCATTTGAAATTACAACATTATGTAGCCTAAAATGGCTGGCTGCAGCTTACTTTACCATCTTCAAGGTAACGTGAGGACAACCCATTTATATAACTTAAATAGCTGTACAACCTATCACAACAGGATTTGGATTTAACAATGTTAAACCAGAAGGTTGGTATGCTTTCTACACTCACAAGACCACCTTCATAGTCTAAACTGGTGCAGTGAAGTATAAATAATTTGGATGAATGAAACGGTCTTATAACTATCTAATTCCAATCCCACTTGCATATTTTTTTCGGTCTACAACAATCACAAAATGAATGATTTGTAACATACTGTCATAAGAAAGTACACAATTTGTGGGATCGGTAAAAAAGCATTTTGGAAAATACTGCAATCTACTGCGCACAGAGCACAAAAACTTGTAATCGCCTTTTGTTGCTTGTGCACTTTCCGCTATTGTGCCGGTCAGTGTATGGCGCGAGTTACACCTTTGGTCCCTGCAACATTTACTCTGTACACAGTTATAAACTTGCACCTTTTTTACCAATTAGTTTAACTGGCACCTTTTTTGTCAGTTATTTTAACTGTAATTGTATCATTAGTTTATAACAGAGGTTCCATGTATGTTAAGTGAAAACCACAGTTAAATCGCGCAGGACTCCACCTACAGTTAAGGAGATAATGCGTTAATTTAACTGTTCAATTCTATGAGGGGCCGTACATGACATAATTAATTCTGGCCCTCACAAACACATACATTCTGTCATGGTCCTGGCTGTATGTGTTTAGGACTTTCTCTGTGGCTCTCGTTCTGAAACAACATCGGATTCCTTTGCCCTCGGATTCCTTTCCCAGCTGTTTCATCAGGCGTGGGCGGCGCCTTTCCCTAAGGTTATACAAGCCGGATTTCTGCCGCGCCTCCTTTGCTGGAGTGTGTTTTTAGCTATGCACTTTAGCCGAAGATATCTGCAGTCAGGTTTTTCTGACTTTTCATCTTCATATTATTGGAGTTTCCTCTCCCTTTTTTCTGTCTCGCATTGCTTCCGTTTTGCGGACTATTATACGTCCTTTGGAAGCGCGAGTACTTTTCGTTTGGTCTGAACTATTCTCTTTGTTTGTACTGTGTCCGTGCTGCACTTTCTCTCTAGTCGTTGCTATTGGCCTCCTATTCCACTGGCCATTACACATTCTCCTTCTCGCACACATACATTCTCCTTCCACACACATACATTCTCCTTCTCACACACATACATTCTCCTTCCACACACAGACATTCTCCTTCTCACACACATACATTCTCCTTCCACACACATACATTCTCCTTCTCACACACATACATTCTCCTTCCACACACATTCTCCTCACACACACATACATTCTCCTTCTCACACACATACATTCTCCTTCCACACACATACATTCTCCTTCCACACACATACATTCTCCTTCTCACACACATACATTCTCCTTCTCACACACATACATTCTCCTTCCACACACAGACATTCTCCTTCTCACACACATACATTCTCCTTCCACATACATACATTCTCCTTCCTGTTACGACCCGGTCTAGGGCAGGCAGCAACAGGTAGAGAAAGTAAGAGAAGGACGGGCGGGAAGAAGTGTAAAAGGCACGAATAGCACGCTGCTCAGTTACTCTGGTCCCTAACTGCCTAACCAGAGCTAAACTATTCCTACGGCTACTCTTCGAAGGTTCGCCGGGCTCAGGGCGGCTTTTAAACACTGAGCTCCCGAACTCTCAGTCCGCAAACAAAGACTGAGGGAACGAATAGTGTACCCCCTATGGAAACAAGTTTCCACCCAGAATCACCTTCAAAAATAATAAAGGAAAAATAACAAAGCAAAATAACAAAGAAGTGCCCCGATGGAAGGACTGTGAGATCCAGCTGGGAGCACGCTGACTAACCAGAGTAAACCTAACAGCGTACAAAAAGGGCAAGACGAGAGGGGTAGTCAGATACAGAACCGAGGTCAAACACCGGGAATTCACTAAGCAACCAAACCAAAACGCAAGGCTAGAATTCTAGTCAAATGGGACAGGCCAAGGGTCAACCACCACAATTCAAACAAACCAAATAAAGGGCACGGCGAGAATCGTAAATCCAAAGGCAATCCGAGTCAACACAGAAGGCAGTGCAATACTCACAGGTCGTGAACGCTAGTTACAGATCGGAAGAGCTAGTCTCCGCGGTTTAACACTAGAATGCGCCTTTTCAAGGTGTGAACCGGAAACGAAAGTATCAGACCTTAGGCGAACCAAAAAAACAAAGATAACAGATTTCAAAGCACAGATTCACAAATGTACTGTAACGGTGTAGACCTGACTTTTAATTTCTATTTTTTTTCTTTGTTGGGCGCCAGGCAGCTGAAGGCAGCTTACCAGTCAGAGTCACAAAACGATAAAAACCTTTAAAACCGTTACCATATCCTCTTTGTTCAAAATTAAATGCCAACAACAATAACAACCACAAAAGTCAGAGTTTTGGATTTTAGTGTATTTTGAATATATTGTCAGTTCATGGCAGAGTTCAAAACAGGAAATATTCATGAGAGCATCGCACACATTTAAAGTTCAAACAGTCCCCAGCAATTGTAAATAAATCGAAAATAAAAAAAAAAACCAAAAGTTCAGCCAGCTCAATAAGTTCAAACAGCCAACTCAAAATCAGAAAAGTCAAAAAACAAGCCTTTGTTAGGCGGGGCAAAACAACTTGTGCGTGCATGAGTGTGGGTGCGAGAGAGAGAGAGAGCAGCTGCGGGGGGATGGCCGTGTAGATGGGCGAGCGAGAGAGAGAGTCGGCTGCGTATGACTCGGGAGGAGGGCTAATCGGGAGAGCAACTGAAGGCGAGAGAGTGGAGCTGTTTGGAAGGTTAACCAGGAAAGCCAGGCAGTCAGATATGCGCATTTCTTGTACCTTTTTTGTCCATGAAACAGTCCGATCCTCCAGCGAATATTCCCAAGAGCGAACAAAGTAGCAGGAAAATCCGTTCAGACGCGTCTGACTTTACCGCAACTCGCAAAAAATGCCGGTTCCTCAGCCTTACTAGATTCAGCCATGCACAACTCGCACAGAACTCCCATCAACTTCCGTGTTATGTTAAAAATCCACTTCCTGGTCATGAACGTTTTTGTTGCCGATTGGTTAGACACTTTAGTAACGTGATGGGTGCATTTTCAATTTTAATTTTCAGGGCGAAAAGTTTTTTTTTTTTTTTTTTTGAAGTGAAAGCTAACAGAATGTTCCGTTACACTCTCCTCCCCTTGGGAGAAAACACCCTTTGGTAGTTTCTCGAGTTATTCAAACCCAAGGAAGTCTTCATCATCAGACTCTTCTTCAAAGATGTCTTGGAGCTTTTGACGCTCACGAGTTTCCAGTTCCTCCGCTGTGGGGTAACATGGTTTCAGATTGACTATGTTGATGTTGCAAAGGTCTTCTCCACTATCCTCACGGACTACCAGGTAATTCACTGGTCCAAGCTGCTGGAGGACACGATACGGACCCTTCCACTTAGGGGCAAGTTTGGCTGCAAAGTGTTTCGAAGCACTTGACTGAGGGTGATTACGAAGTTTGCTATTCTCCTGGGCCTTTGCTTTCAAACTTTCAATCAGTTGGACCATGTCATATGGAGCAGAGTCAGGGGTGAGGTCATTCCATTGAAGAATTTTATCTAAGGGACTTTTTAACTTTCAACCCATCTGCAGCTCCGCTGGGGAAAGACCAGTCGTCTCATGGACGGCTGAGTTCAAAGCAAAACGAAACTCAGGGAGATATTTGTCCCATTGACGGTGATTCTCATCAACGTATGAGGAGATCATGTTTTTAAGATTTCTTTTGACCCTTTCTGTCATATTTGTTTGAGGGTGATAGGCGGTGGTGGTTCGTGGTTGCACAGTCCACTTCTCACAGAGTGTCTGGAAGATAGAGGAGACGAACTGGGGACCTCGGTCTGACAGAACATAGTCAGGCACACCCCACCGAGTGATTATTTCAGCGTGGAAGACTTTGGCAATCACTGGGGCAGTGGCGGAGCGGAGAGGGAACATTTCCACCCAACGAGTGAAGTAGTCAACAAAGACTAACAAATGTTAATTTCGGTTTGAGCTACATGGTAAGGGGCCCATCAGATCAACGCCAATCATCTGATTTGGACGTTTCACCTCGTTTGGTTGCATGAGACCAGCAGGTTTCCGTGTGTCGCTCTTACAGGTTTGACAGGTTGTACAATTCCTGACGAACTCTTTCACATCAGTCCACATCCTAGGCCAGAAGGCAACTTCTTGGTGACGTTTATTAGTTTTGAAGACCCCCTGGTGGCCAGCCATGGGATGATCATGATAAGCGTGCAAGAGTGGATGTGTAGGCATAGACGGAATGTAGAGACGGTAATGGACCTGCCCATCAATTGGTTGAGTCTTCCGATACACTTTGTCCTCTAGGAGAGCAAAGTTTTCCTGTGCGGATGAATTTGTAGCCATCAAAGCTTTGTGTATCTTTAGAATCTCTGGGTGCTTCTTTTGTTCTTTCCAGATGTTGTCCATGGACAGCGGAAACACAGAGTCACTGACACCATAGGACAAGACACAGTCGACACCAGAGGGAATCCTGGATAATGCATCTGGAGCAGCGTTGAGTTTACCTTTGCGGTATTCCACAACAAATTCAAACTTCTGTAAGCGGAGTGCCCACCAAATTAAACATGATGTGGTTTTAGTGGAGCTGATGACCCACTGTAAGGCAGCATGATCAGTGACAACAGTGAACGTCTTGGGTTCAAGATAGTGTTGCCACCTCTCAAGTGCCCAGATCACTGCTAAACAGTCTCGTTCAGTGGTTGAGTAATTTCTCTCAGTGTTATTCAAAATCCTGCTTGCATAAGCGAGAACTTCCTCATATCCTGATGGCTTTCGCTGCGCTGGCACAGCCCCCAGACCGAGTTCACTGGCGTCTGTGTAGACTATAAATGGAAGTGTTAAGTCAGGGTGACCGAGAATCAGAGAGATTGTGAGGTGCTTCTTTAGTTTGTCGAATGCAGTTTGGCATTGCTCACTCCAGACAAACTTTTGTCCTTTCCGCTTCAATGAGTTGATTAGTTCTGCAAGTTGTGAGAAACCAGGAACAAAGCGATGGTACCAGCCTGCAAGTCCTAAGAAAACGCTGGACTTCCTTCAAGTTGGAGGGGACAAGATAGTCTTGAATTGCAGCAATCTTCTCAGGATCAGCTGTGACTCCTTGAGCGGAGATGACATGTCCCAGATACTTGATCTGGTGAAGGCAGAACTTACATTTCTTCAGGTTCAGAGTTAGGCCTGCTGCACGGAGTCTGTCCAGGACGGCTTCGAGGTCAGCGAGATGTTGTTGAACTGTATGAGAATATATGATTATGTCATCCAGATAAACCATACATTTTCTGCCACGGAGGTCGCCAAGAACTCGTTCCATCAAACGCTGAAAGGAAGCTGGGGCGTTCTTTAACCCAAAAGGCATTATGGTAAACTGAAATAAACCAGCAGGTGTTATGAATGCCGTTTTGGCCTTGCTGTTCTCATCCATGGATACCTGCCAGTATCCACTGTTCAGGTCCAAGGTGGAGAAGATGGCAGCACCAGCAAGGGATTCCAACAGCTCTGAGATGTTAGGCAGTGGATAGGCATCAGTCTCAGTTACGGCATTGAGCCTTCTGTAATCAACGCAGAAGCGGTGTCCTCCATCTTTCTTGGATGCCAGGACCACTGGCGATACCCATCCCGAGAATGATGGTTCCACAATGCCATCTGACAACATGTCCTTCAGTTGCTGCTCCACAATTGATTGCTTCAACGCAGACATCCGATAAGCTTTCTGCTTGATTGGCATCTCAGAGGTCGTGTAGTTGAAGTGTTGTAGGACATGGGTTTTTCCAGGTTTTCCGGTGCAAATTTCTGGATACTTCTCCATGAGCTGTCGTAACAATGGTTTGTCCTCCTCCTGCAGGTCACAACTCTGTATTACATTTTGGAGATAATCTGCAAGCGACAATTTGGGAGTAGAAGACTTGAAAGGTGGAGGCACAGAGGTAAGAAGACCTAGACCGGACCCAGCTGATTGTTTTCGAACAGATGAAGTACCTGATGGCAGAACACTACCCAGGAATCCCATCTCGCATAGTTGGAATGGATATGCAATGGACTCAGACTTGAAGCTGTACTGCAAGTCTGCAGCATTCACCTGAAGGCCACTGAGAAAGAGGAAATCCAGGCCTAGCACAACAGCATAAGCTAAGGCCTTGGAAGTCAACACAGCCAATGGCAAAGAAAAGACATGTTCATGAAGACACACATGTAACTCCACCAAGCCTAACGGTGTTTCAGACTCACCATTGGCAAGATTGAGGGGTCCATTTAGCCAGGGCTTTAACTCTTCTTCGGCTTGCTTGATGTCATTCCAGATGTTCTCCTGAATGAGAGTGAATGTGGCACCAGTGTCAATGATAGCCTTTCCAAACCAAGAGCGAATGGAGAGTGGTACAATCAACTGCTTTGGGAAAACAACTGGCAGAGGGCTTGCATCTTCCTTTGCAGGCTTGAAATTCTTTCTATGTTTCCCATTTCCAGTGTAGGACAAGGCAGAGTACGTGTTTTTCCCACCTTGATTAGCAGACTTAGCAGGGTGAGAGGTCTGCTGGACATGTTTTGAAGGAGGCTGCTTGGTTGTTTGAGATGACACCTCAGATGGAGTCTGATACTGAGGGCAAGCACCAGGAGCACGATGTCCGTTACATCTCCAACATGTGACGGTAACTGTTTCCGGTGGCCTACTCGGCACTTTGGGCATCACACTTGGTTGGCGAGATGACTGGTTTCTCCTTTCATACTCCAATTGCTGCTCTAAGTCCTTCTCCAGTTGGTGGCCCAACCTCACAAGCTCATCCACAGTGGCGACACGTCCTCGAAGCTGGCTGGAAAGATGTGGTTTTGCATTTTTTAGAATCATTCTCACAATTTCACAGTCAGTCATTTCCGGTCTCCACCTTTTACAGAGAGCCCGATAGGAAAATACAAAGTCTCTGATCGGCTCCGAGTCACCCTGTCGCCACTGGCGCACACGGTCCGCAAGCTCTTCTTCATAATCTTCAGACAAGAAGGCAGACAGAAAAGAAGTCTGGAAGTCATCCCATGAGTTGACGGTCGCACGGGCTATCTCCCACCAGTCGCGAGCAGTGCCGTGGAGGACAGTCCTGAACGTAGCAAGGATGTCATCATCACTCAAAGGCTGAATGGCTAAAAAGTCATGGCATTTTGACAGGAAAAGAACAGGATCTGGATCATCACTGGGCTGGCCGAACGTTGGAAACGAGAGCTTAAGGTGATTAGTTTTGAGAGGAGGAACCATCGGCTGAGGAGGAAAAATTGAGGGAGAAGGTCTTGTATAAGTAGACCCAACTGAACTCTGAACATTGCCTGGATGATGGGCGACGGGCTTTTTACTCAGAATGTCAAGCTGTGTATGCAGTTTTTTGAGTTCTTTTTCATTTTCTTGAATGTGACGAGTAATCTGAGATTGAACACCGTTCACTGTTGAGGACAGACTTTCCACAAGGGTAATGCAGTGATCCAATTTGTTAGCAAGGTGTTCCTGAGATGCATATGTTGCTGTATGACTGACATGGATGTCCTGTTGAAGTTCAACCTGCAGTTGTTCCACCATGAAGCGAACCTCAGTTGTCTGTTGTTTACTGTTTTCTTCCATGTGGTCAGTTAGGAAAGTTCTCATTGCTTTCAACATGTTTTCCAATTGTCCGTTGATTTTTTCATTATCCTCCTGCATCTGTTTTTTGAGTTGTGACAGCTGCTGGTTATTCTCCTCAGCAAGGGAGGTCACCTTTGTTTCCAATGCAGAGCAGTTTTTGTTGATTTGATTTAGTATTTGTTGGTGTTGCGCATGTTGTTGTGCCACTGTCTCTGTTAAACGATCCTGGGCGTGAGCAGCAAGATGTCTAGCAGGAGTTGGAAGTGCTTTGGGAAGATCCTGTTGTGAGACTGGCGTTAATGACATGTCAGAGGGTGAATCATTTTGCTCTTGAGGCGAGGAAGTCTCTGTCGGAGCCTCCTCATCTTCCTCAATGGGTACAGGGTTATGTCTCTCAGCATGTGTACAGGTTTGATGCAGAGAATTGTTGAGGGAGGGGAATGAACAGGCCACGTGCCTAGGCAACCTACCAGTGAAGGAGTTTTGAGAGGGGTTGGATATGCTTGGTAAGCCTCGCAAGAGCCATGACTCATTGGTATTAGATGCAGTATTTGGGTTTTGGTCAGCCATGTTAAACAGTCAGGCATAAGGAGAGTATGGGGAGAGAAAGAGAGAGAGAAAAAAAGGAATGCTCAAGAGCTCTTTCACAATTCCCAGACACAATTCACAATTTTCGATTCAGGCGTAAACTTTTCAGTTGCAATAAAGGGTTTCCACAATAAACAAGCTTCCCAATGCGTTCGCAAAAGTTTGCACAATTATTTTTTTTTTTTCAACACAAACAGATTTGCACAGAGGATTACACAAATTAAGCAACAGCGCCCCCTCGAGCCCCACGTTGGGCGCCATTTGTAACGGTGTAGACCTGACTTTTAATTTCTATTTTTTTTCTTTGTTGGGCGCCAGGCAGCTAAAGGCAGCTTACCAGTCAGAGTCACAAAACGATAAAAACCTTTAAAACCGTGACCATATCCTCTTTGTTCAAAATTAAATGCCAACAACAATAACAACCACAAAAGTCAGAGTTTTGGATTTTAGTGTATTTTGAATATATTGTCAGTTCATGGCAGAGTTCAAAACAAGAAATATTCATGAGAGCACCGCACACATTTAAAGTTCAAACAGTCCCCAGCAATTGTAAATAAATCGAAAATAAAAAAAAAACCAAAAGTTCAGCCAGCTCAATAAATTCAAACAGCCAACTCAAAATCAGAAAAGTCAAAAAAAACAAGCCTTTGTTAGGCGGGGCAAAACAACTTGTAGCGTGCATGAGTGTGGGTGCAAGAGAGAGAGAGCAGCTCTGGGGATGGCGTGTAGATGGGCGAGTGAGAGAGAGAGTCGGCTGCGTATGACTCGAGGAGGGCTAATCGGAGAGCAACTGAAGGCGAGAGAGTGGAGCTGTTTGGAAGGTTAACCAGGAAAGCCAGGCAGTCAGATATGCGCATTTCTTGTACCTTTTTTGTCCATGAAACAGTCCGATCCTCCAGCGAATATTCCCAAGAGCGAACAAAGTAGCAGGAAAATCCGTTCAGACGCGTCTGACTCAAACTTTACCGCAACTCGCAAAAAATGCTGGTTCCTCAGCCTGACTAGATTCAGCCACGCACAACTCACACAGAACTCCCATCAACTTCCGTGTTATGTTAAAAATCCACTTCCTGGTCGTGAACGTTTTTGTTGCCGATTGGTTAGACACTTTAGTAACGTGATGGGTGCATTTTCAATTTTAATTTTCAGGGCAAAAAGTTTTTTTGTTTTTTTTTTTTTTAAGTGAAAGCTAACAGAATGTTCCGTTACAGTACGACAGGGGTCGTAACATTCCACACACATACATTCTCCTTCTCACACACATACATTCTCCTTCTCACACACACATACATTCTCCTTCTCACACACATACATTCTCCTTCTCACACACATACATTCTCCTTCCACATACATACATTCTCCTTCCACACACACATACATTCTCCTTCTCATACACAGACATTCTCCTTCTCATACACATACATTCTCCTTCTCATACACATACATTCTCCTTCTCACACACATACATTCTCCTTCTCACACACATACATTCTCCTTCCACACACATATATTCTCCTTCCACACACATACATTCTCCTTCCACACACACATACATTCTTCTTCCACACACATACATTCTCCTTCTCACACACACATTCTCCTTCCACACACATACATTCTCCTTCTCACACACACATACATTCTCCTTCTCACACACATACATTCTCCTTCTCACACACAGACATTCTCCTTCTCACACACAGACATTCTTCTTCCACACACATACATTCTCCTTCTCACACACATACATTCTTCTTCTCACACACAAATACATTCTCCTTCTCACACACACATACATTCTCCTTCCACACATACATTCTCCTTCCACACACATACATTCTCCTTCCACATTCATTCTCCTTCCACATACATACATTCTCCTTCCACACACATACACATTCTCCTTCCACACACATTCTCCTTCTCCTTCTCCTTCTCACATACATTCTCCTTCCACACACATACATTCTCCTTCCACACCATTCTCCTTCACACATACATTCTCCTTCCACACACATACATTCTCCTTCTCACACACATACATTCTCCTTCACACACATATTCTCCTTCCACATACATTCTCCTTCTCACACACATACATTCTCCTTCCACACACACATTCTCCTTCCACACACATTCTCCTTCTCACACACATACATTCTCCTTCTCACACACTCCTTCATTTCTCCTTTCTCCTTCTCACACACATACATTCTCTTCACACACATACATTCTCCTTCTCACACACATACATTCTCCTTCTCATTCTCCTTCTCACACACATACATTCTCTTCCCACACACATACATTCTCCTTCTCACACACATACATTCTCCTTCTCACACACATACATTCTCCTTCCACACACATACATTCTCCTTCTCACACACATACATTCTCCTTCTCACACACACATTCTTCTTCCACACACATACATTCTCCTTCCACACACATACATTCTCCTTCCACACACATACATTCTCCTTCCACACACACACATTCTCCTTCTCACACACATACATTCTTCTTCCACACACATACATTCTCCTTCTCACACACACTACACATTCTTCCTTCCACACACATACATTCTCCTTCCACACACATACATTCTCCTTCCCACACACATACATTCTCCTTCCACACACATTCTCCTTCTCACACACATACATTCTCCTTCCACACACATACATTCTCCTTCCACACACATACATTCTCCTTCTCACACACACATTCTCCTTCTCACACACATACATTCTCCTTCCACATACATACATTCTCCTTCCACACACATACATTCTCCTTCCCACACACATACATTCTCCTTCCACACAAACACACATCTCCTTCCACATGCACACATTCTCCTTCTCACACACACATTCTCCTTCCACACACACACACACACATTCTCCTTCTCACACACATACATTCTCCTTCCACACACATACATTCTCCTTCCACACACACATACATTCTCCTTCCACACACATACATTCTCCTTCCACACACATATATTCTCCTTCTCACACACATATATTCTCCTTCTCACACACCTTCTCCTTCTCACACACATACATTCTCCTTCTCACACACATACATTCTTCTTCCACACACATACATTCTCCTTCCTCACACACATACATTCTCCTTCTCACACACATACATTCTCTTCTCCTTCCCACACATACATTCTTCTTCCACACACATACATTCTCCTTCCACACACACATTCTTCTTCCACACACATACATTCTCCTTCTCACACACATACATTCTTCTTCCACACACATACATTCTCCTTCTCACACACATACATTCTCCTTCCACACACATACATTCTCCTTCTCACACACATACATTCTTCTCCTTCCACACACATACATTCTCCTTCCACACACATACATTCTCCTTCCACACACACACATTCTCCTTCTCACACACATACATTCTCCTTCCACACACACATTCTTCCCTCTCCACACACATACATTCTCCTTCTCCTTCCACACACACATTCTCCTTCTCACGCCAGACATTCTCCTTCTCACACACATACATTCTCTTTCCACACACATACATTCTCCTTCCACACACATACATTCTCACACACATACATTCTTCTTTTCACACACATACATTCTCCTTCCACACACATACATTCTCCTTCCACACACATCCATTCTCCTTCTCACACACATTCTCCTTCTCACACACATACATTCTCTTTCCACATGCATACATTCTCCTTCTCACACACATACATTCTCCTTCCACATACATACATTCTCCTTCCACACAAACATTCTCCTTCTCACGCACAGACATTCTCCTTCTCACACACATACATTCTCTTTCCACACACATACATTCTCCTTCTCACACACATACATTCTCCTTCCACACACATACATTCTCCTTCCACACACATACATTCTCCTTCCACACATACATTCTCCTTCTCATACATTCTCCTTCACACATACATTCTCCTTCTCACACACATATATTCTCCTTCTCACACACATACATTCTCCTTCTCACACACATACATTCTCCTTCTCACACACATACATTCTTCTTCCACACACATACATTCTCCTTCCACACACATACATTCTCCTTCTCACACACATACATTCTCCTTCTCACACACATACATTCTCTTTCCACACACATACATTCTGCTTCCACACATACATTCTCCTTCTCACACACATACACTCTCCTCACACACACATTCTCCTTCTCACACACATACATTCTCTTTCCACACATACATTCTCCTTCTCACACACAGACATTCTTCTTCCACACACATTCTCCTTCTCACACACATACATTCTTCTTCAACACAAATACATTCTCCTTCTCACACACATACACTCTCCTTCCACACACATACATTCTCCTTTCACACAAATACATTCTCCTTCCACATACATACATTCTCCTTCCACACACATACATTCTCCTTCCACACACATACATTCTCCTTCCACATACATACATTCTCCTTCTCACACACATACATTCTCCTTCCCACATACATACATTTTCCTTCCACATACATTCTCCTTCCACATACATACATTCTCCTTCTCACACACACATTCTTCTTCCACACACATACATTCTCCTTCCACACACATACATTCTCCTTCCACACACATACATTCTCCTTCTCACACACATACATTCTTCTTCCACACACATACATTCTCCTTCTCACACACATACATTCTTCTTTTCACACACATACCTTCTCCTTCCACACACATACATTCTCCTTCCACACACATACATTCTCCTTCTCACACACATACATTCTCCTTCCACACACATACATTCTCCTTCCACATACATCCATTCTCCTTCTCACACACATACATTCTCTTTCCACACGCATACATTCTCCTTCTCACACACATACATTCTCCTTCCACATACATACATTCTCCTTCCACACAAACATTCTCCTTCTCACACAGACATTCTCCTTCTCACACACATACATTCTCCTTCTCCACACACATTTCTCCTTCTCACACACATACATTCTCCTTCCACACACATACATTCTCCTTCCACACATACATTCTCCTTCTCACACACACACATTCTCCTTCCACACACATACATTCTCCTTCCATACATTCTCCTTCTCACACACATACATTCTCCTTCTCACACACATACATTCTCCTTCTCCACACACATTCATTCTCCTTCCACACACATACATTCTCCTTCTCACACACATACATACATTCTCTTTCCACACACATACATTCTCCTCACACACACACATTCTCCTTCCTTCTCCTTCTCACACACATACATTCCTTCTCACACACATACATTCTCCTTCTCACACACATACATTCTCCTTCCACATTCTCCTTCTCACACACATACATTCTCCTTCCCACACACATACATTCTCCTTCCACACAAACATTCTCCTTCTCACACACATACATTCTCCTTCTCACACACATACATTCTCCTTCCACACACACACATTCTCCTTCCACACACACACACATTCTCCTTCCACACACATACATTCTCCTTCCACACACATACATTCTCCTTCCACACACATACATTCTCCTTCTCACACACATACATTCTCCTTCTCACACACATACATTCTCCTTCCCACACACATACATTCTCCTTCCACACACATACATTCTCCTTCTCACACACATACATTCTCCTTCCACACACATACATTCTCCTTCCACACACATACATTCTCCTTCCACACACATACATTCTCCTTCTCACACACATACATTCTCCTTCTCACACACATACATTCTCTTCCCACACACATACATTCTGCTTCCACACATACATTCTCCTTCTCACACACATACACTCTCCTCACACACACATTCTCCTTCTCACACACATACATTCTCTTTCCACAGGCATACATTCTCCTTCTCACACACAGACATTCTCCTTTCACATACATACATTCTCCTTACACACAAACATTCTCCTTCTCACACACATACATTCTCTTTCCACACACATACATTCTCCTTCCACATACATACATTCTCCTTCCACACACATACATTCTCCTTCCACATACATACATTCTCCTTCTCACACACATATATTCTTCTTCCACACACATACATTCTCCTTCTCACGCACATACATTCTCCTTCCACACACATACATTCTCCTTCCACATACATCCATTCTCTTTCCACACGCATACATTCTCCTTCTCACACACATACATTCTCCTTCCACACACATACATTCTCCTTCCACATACATACATTCTCCTTCTCTCACACACATTCTTCTTCCACACACATACATTCATCTTCCACACAAATACATTCTCCTTCTCACACACATACATTCTTCTTCCACACACATACATTCTCCTTCTCACACACACATACATTCTTCTTCCACACAAATACATTCTCCTTCTCACACACATACATTCTCCTTCCCACACACATACATTCTCCTTCCACACAAATACATTCTCCTTCCACACACATACATTCTCCTTCCACACACACACACATTCTCCTTCCACACACATACATTCTCCTTCCACACACATATTCTCTCCTTCCACACACATACATTCTCCTTCTCACACACATACATTCTCCTTCCACACACATACATTCTCCTTCCACACATACATTCTCCTTCTCACACACATATTCTCCTTCTCACACACAAACATTCTTCTTCCACACACATACATTCTCCTTCCACACACACCTTCTTTCTCCTTCTCCACACATACATTCTCTCTTCTCACACACATACATTCTCCTTCCCACACATACATTCTCCTTCTCACACACATACATTCTCCTCCACACACATACATTCTCCTTCCACACACACATTCTCCTTCCACACATACATTCTCCTTCTCACACACATACATTCTCCTTCCCACATACATTCTCCTTCTCCTTCTCACACATACATTCTCCTTCCACACACATACATTCTCCTTCCACACACATACATTCTCCTTCCACACACACATACATTCTCCTTCCACACACATACATTCTCCTTCACACACATACATTCTCCTTCCACACACATACATACATTCTCCTTCCACACACATACATTCTCCTTCCACACATAGACGTTCTCCTTCCACACACACACATACATCTCCTTCCACACACATACATTCTCCTTCCATTCACACACATACATTCTCCTTCCACACACACATTCTTCTTCTTCCACACACATACATTCTCCTTCCACACACATACATTCTCCTTCCACACACATACATTCTCCTTCCACACACATACTTCTCCTTCCACACACATACATTCTCCTTCCACACACATACATTCTCCTTCCACACACATACATTCTCCTTCCACACACATACATTCTCCTTTCCACACACATACATTCTCCTTCCACACACATACATTCTCCTTCACACACATACATTCTTTTCCACACACATACATTCTCCTTCCACACACACACATTCATTCTCCTTCCACACACATACATTCTCCTTCCCACACATACATTCTCCTTCACACACACATTCTTCTTCCACACACATACATTCTCCTTCTCACACACATACATTCTCCTTCCACACATACATTCTCTTTTCTCACACACATACATTCTCCTTCCACACACATACATTCTCCTTCCACACACATACATTCTCCTTCCACACACATACATTCTTCTTCCACACACATACATTCTCCTTCCACACACATACATTCTCCTTCCACACATACATTCTCCTTCCACACACATACATTCTCCTTCTCCACACACATACATTCTCCTTCCACACACATACATTCTCCACACACATCACACTCCTTCCACACACATACATTCTCCTTCCACACACATACATTCTCCTTCCACACACACACATTCTCCTTCCACACACATACATTCTCCTTCCACACACATACATTCTCTTCCACACACATACATTCTCCTTCCCACACACATACATTCTCCTTCCACACACATACATTCTCCTTCCACACACATACATTCTCCTTTCCACACACATACATTCTCCTTCACACACACACACATTCTCCTTCCACACACATACATTCTCCTTCCACACACATACATTCTCCTTCTCACACATACATTCTCCTTCCTCACACACATTCTCCTTTTCACACACATACATTCTCCTTCCACACACATACATTCTCCTTCCACACACACATTCTCCCTTCTCACACATCATTCTCCTTCCACACACACATACATTCTTCTTCCACATACATCTCCTTCTCCTTCACACACATACATTCTCCTTCTCACACACATACATTCTCCTTCTCACACACATACATTCTCCTTCCACACACATTCTCCTTCCACACACACATACATTCTCCTTCTCACACACATACATTCTCTCCTTCTCACACACATATTTCTTCCACACACATACATTCTCCTTCCACACACATACATTCTCCTTCCACACATACATACACATTCTCCTTCTCACATTCACACACATATTCTCCTTCACACACATACATTCTCCTTCCACACACACATTCTCCTTCTCACACACACATTCACTGCCACACACACACATTCTCCCTTCTCACACACACATATATTCTCCTTCCACACACATACATTCTCCTTCTCACACACATACATTCTCCTTCCCACATACATACATTCTCCTTCCACACAAACATCCTCTCCATTCTCCTTCTCCACACACATTCTCTCTTCTCCACACACATACATTCTCCTTCTCACACACATACATTCTCCTTCCACACACATACATTCTCCTTCTCACACACATACATTCTGCTTCCACACATACATTCTCCTTCTCACACACATGCACTCTCCTCACACACACATTCTCCTTCTCACACACATACATTCTCCTTCTCACACACACATATACTATTCAAAAAAAGTAGGGGATATTTTATTTTGAGATCAAAATTTTCACATATACAAAAGGGATACGAAACCATATTGTATAGTTCCTTACTGAGGAAGCATTTCCAAAGAAATTCATCACCCAAGCACATCAATGACACTCTCACGATCTGCACGGGATGCTATTGATGATCAAGGGGGTTGTGCCACAAATTTGCATGACTCTGAATTGGAAGGTTAGAGCCACTGTAAAGGAAGATTTTGAAGAGAAAGCATCAGATTATCAGTGGTTGAAGGCGTTAATTAAACAGAGACCATGCGCCGTCTAACACAGGAGGAGAGGTTACGTGCCCTTGGCATGCTACAGGTTGGCACAAAACAGGTCATTGTGGCAAGGGCAATGAATGTTTCCCAGTCTGTCATCAGCAGATTATGGTCCAGACATCGTGCTACAGGGTCTGTTCAGGATAGACCACGATCCGGTCGACCAAGGGCAACAACTCAGGCTCAGGACAGATTCATCCGCACTATTGTCTTGAGAAATCGTATGGTAACAGCAAATCAGATAAGGTCTCAACTTCAAAGGGATACTGGCTTGGTAGTGAGTGGCCAGACCATCAGGAATCGTCTGCACAGATTTCACTTACACGCCCGACGTCCTCATGTCATTCCCTGTTTGAGGGATCGTCACATTAGGGCCAGACTCCAATGGTGTCGTCATCATCAACGCTGGGATAATCGCCGATGGAACAACGTAATGTTCTCAGATGAGTCGAGGTTCACTGTGGACTTCCTTGACAGACGCGCAGGAGGGTTTGGCGCCCGGCGTAATGAACGTTTCCCGCCGCGTTAACGTCGTTAGACATGATCCGTATGGGGTGGATCTGTAATGGTGTGGGGAGGCATCACTGCTGCCGGCAGAACAGACTTGCATGTTGTTGCTGGACGTGTCACAGGGCAGTACTACCGGGACAACATCTTGGCACCCCATGTTGTGCCGTTTGCCGCGTCGTTATGGCCGCCGTTTCATTTTCCAAGATGACAATGCCAGATGTCATAGGGCCAGGATCGTTACAGATTACCTCCAGCAGCAGAATATCACCACATTACCATGGCCAGCACTCAGTCCGGACCTTTCCCCCCCGAGCATGTCTGGGACATGCTTGGACAGCGGCTACGCCAACGTCAACAACCTCCTGCCAATGTCCAAGAACTTGCTGCAGCATTGCAACAGGAATGGAATAACGTTCCCCCAAAATGACCTGGGACGTCTCCGTTAGGGTATGCCACGCCCGGTCGAGCTTGTCTAGCCAACCGAGGGGTTTTACCGCTACTGACTCTGTTTCACAATGGTGGTAAATTTGCTGTGTGACCCTGTGTTTGTGTCGACCCTTATTCTGGAGAATCTGTCCTTTACTGACTGTACACAGGGTTTCGAATAAATTGACAAATGTTTCCTTAATGTTTTTATGTCATTTGTTTCCTTCCTGACCTCATGATCTGCATTTCATGGTACTTGTAAATCCAATATCCCCTACTTTTTTTGAATAGTATATTTTCCTTCTCACACACATACATTCGCCTTCTCACACACACACACACACGCACATACATTCTCCATCTCACACACACATACATTCTCCTTTCATGCACATATATTTTCACTCTCACATGTACATACATTCTCGCGAGAGAAGAATACATGTGTGCGAGAAAAGAATACAGGTGTGTGAGAGGAGTATATATGTGTGTTAGAGTAGAATATATGTGTGTAAGAGGAGAATATATGTGTGTGAGAGAAAGTATAGTGGAAAAGGAAGTAGTTTAGTGGAAAAGGAAAGCAACTCATTTATTTGTGCTGTGATTGGCTGTTCACGTGGGACTGGGTGGGACTCCCTCAAAACTACTCTTGTGACACGACGCCATTTTTTCTCTCGCATGCGACATCCATTACGCAGCCGGCAAACAATCTTACGACTGATAAGCCAGCATCAGTAAATGAGAGACCGGCAGTGGTAAATGAGAAGTCGGCTACTAATTCTCTGAGGCTTGTAACTCATTGGATTTCCTACTGGCTTGGCTGGTCACTGGCATTCCTCCGCTGGCCACTAGCATTCCTCGGTAGCAGCTCATTGGATTTGTGATTGACTCAGCTAGTCACTCGTACCTAGGCTGATAACCCTCAGACCTAGCGTGGCAATCCATTGGATTTGCGACTGACTTGGCTGGTCACTCACGTACCTAGGCTGGTAACCCATGTGTGTAGCTTGGCAACCCACTGGATTTGCGACTTTTTAAAAATTGTTTCTAAATTAAATTTGCAATTTCTGTCTACCGGCAGTTGTTCAATTCAAGCGAATGACTGGACAAAAGCAACAACGAGATTCATAAGTGGCTTGTGTAATAAAAATATATAACACGTGACTTTAAAAGAAACATTAAAACCATTAAAGCCAAAACAAAAATCCAATTTTATAATTCTTTAAGTAGTCAACTAATTATATTACCACGTTCAATTCTGTCTTAAGATTTGAATGACGAGGCAAAAGAGATTGCAATAGATAGCGCTAATGCCAAAATAATACGGATTGATTTCTTGTTTTCTATTAGCTACTTTTTGGTGAGGGGCAATAATTAGTCAAGATTGATGCAAACCTACTACGGTGTGTTATTTGAAAATTGCCACACTAAAAATACGACCTTCAAAACCAATGCATGTCTGTAAATAGGCAGCTATAATCATTAAGTATATGATATGTACGTTAATACCATTCACGTTTCTTACAAAGCATGCAATCTTAAATGCTTTATTAGCTACTACTGCCGTGTTAGTTAAGTTGGTAACGTATTTGAGTATCCTTCACAGCTATGCCCTATCAGCCTGATGGCTCATCTTATTAGCTACAGAACTAATCTTATAACATATGTATTTTAGCTGCCAAGCTATTTGTAAATTAATGAGCTAATTCACTCTTTATACACGCTAGCTTAGCTACATAGCTAGCTAGCTATATGTTAGAAATCGTAACGCATGTGTGGGTAACACTTTACAGTGCTATTCCGCAGTAGCTTATTTGTTTCTATAGGTATTGTAAAAATGATTAATTTTCAACTGACTTGGTTGTATAGAGGTCTGACTTGGGACATCGGGAAAAGACTTCTAAAAAAAAAAAAAACATTTTTGCACTATGAGTCCCCTTGTCTCGAAGTGAATGGGCTTTTTAAATGGGTTCATTTGAAATTTTGTTTCCGAATCTCATCCCTATACAGTGGCCGGTGTTGCAGTGTGCAGCTGTCAGCTAGCGCCAAAAAGGCAAGACTGACAGTGTTGAAGCTGCCGCCACGCCTGACCTACGGAGAAATAGCCAAATTAATTAAAAATGGAAATGTATTTTCAAAATATATGAAATTTTAAATTATAAACGTTAAAGAACATTGTCAGGGTGCGCGCAGTTCTTGAAACTCATTGAAAAACCTGGAAAAACAAAATAGTGAATTCCAGTACTGGAAAATCCTGCAAAACGTAAAAAAAAAAAAAAAGTCCTGGAAAATCAGACATTTATGTCTCAGAGGAAAAAAATTGCCCAATATCTCTGCCAACCTCCATGAAAATCGGCACTGGAAATGCGGGCGGGAGGATGTTTTAATTAAGGAGGGCTGCCAAACGAGTTTGTAAAAATGCAGGAAATAGAGTTTCTGTTGTTCCAAGCACTGCTGTCTCCAAGCCTCTAATTAACAGTCACAACTTTACAATGTGTGTGTGTGTGTGTTGCCTTGCCTTATTTTTCCTTCCAAAGATACCCTGTATAAATTCTTCCAAAAAGGATTCTTTAAAAACAAAGGGATCTTGATGAAACCATTTGCCACCCTAAGAACCCCTTTGGAAGACTAATAGAAAAAGGGTGCTTTGGCAAATGGCAGAACCCCATATCTCTGTGAAGAACCCTACTGGAACCCTCTTTTCTGAGAGTAATATACATTGTACGCATAATGCATTAACAACAGAATATTACTGCTGTTTGCTTCAAATATAACAACTGGATTAATCAAATGGAAATTTTCAACATAATCAAATGATACAGTGAACCAGTAGGTTTGCATCAATCTTGATTCATCATTGCCCCTCACCAAAAAGTAGCCTATAGAAAACAAGAAATTGATCAGTATTATTTTGGCATTAGCGCCATCTATTGCAATCTCTTTTGCCTCGTCATTGAAAGACAGAATTGAAAGTGGTCATATAATTAGTTGACTACTTAAAGAATTATAAACTCGGATTTTTGTTTTGGTTTTAATGTTTCTTTTAAAGTCACGTGTATATATTTTTTTATTACGCAAGCCACTTATGAATCTCGTCGTTGCTATAGTCCAGTCATTCGCCTGAATTGAACAACTGCCGGTAGACTGAAATTGCAAACGAGATCCCACGTTAATTTAGAAACAATAAAAAAAGTCACAAATCCAATGGATTGCCACCCTAGGTCTGTGGGTTACCAGCCTAGGTTCGTGAGTGACTAGCTGAGTCAGTCACAAATCCAATGAGCTGCTACCGAGGAATGCTAGTGGCCAGCGGAGGAATGCCAGTGACCAGCGAAGCCAGTAGCAAATCCTATGTGTTACAAGCCTCGGAGAATTAATAGCCGGCTTCTCATTTACCAACGCTGGCTTATCAGTCGCTGGATTGTTTGCCGGCTGCGTAATGGATGTCGCATGCGAGAGAAAAAATTTCCACTAAACTGCTTCCTTCTCCACAATACACAATATATTCTCTCTTACACACACATATTTTCTCAAACATTTATATTCTCCTCTCACAGTATTCTTTTGTGAGAACACATGTATTCTCTCACGAGAATGTATGTGCATGCGAGAGTGAAAATATATGTGCATGAAAGGAGAATGTATGTGTGAGAAGGAGAACATATGTGTGTGGAAAGAGAATGTATGTGTGTGTGAGAAGGAGAATGTATGTGTGTGTGAGGAGAATGTATACTGGACAAAGAAAGTTAGGGATCACCCAACTTTTCAATATTAAAATATGATATGGAAAAAAAGTAATGAAATGTCACATATTTCAAATTCAAAATTTGGGGTGATCCAAATATAACTTTAGTATTCTGTTTAGTATATGTGTGTGCAAGGGGAAAAATGCATTGACTGAACAGAAGGAGAATGTATGTGTGTGAGAAGGAGAATGTATGTGTGTGGAAGGAAAATTCTCAGTGTGTTTGGAAGGAGAATGTTATGTGTGTGCTAAATTGAGAAATGTTTAATGTGTGAAAAGGAGAATGTAAATGTGTGTTGAAGGAGGAATGTGAACTGTGTGTGTGATAAGGAGAATGTATGTTTTTTGAAATGAATTATGTCTTGAGCTACAACATGCAATTCATTCAGTTTAAACAATGTAGATTTGTATTATCAAAGTTATTTTTTCATAAACTCAGAAAGAATTTATTTAGTATTCCAGATAACTTAGTCCCTTATGTCCAAAATAAACCCGATAACTGTCAATGTAACCAAGAGTGACTGCACAAATATAACTGGAATAACCAAATGCCCTGTACTGTCCAATAACCGGGGAGTAATGCAAATGTATTTTTAAAGTTTTTAGGTGTCAATGTAACCAAGAAATTTTAGTATTCTTTTTAGTCTAACTGCATGGGTGCAAGTGGAAAAAATTTTTTTGACTGAACATATTTTGGCATGGGTGATCAGATTATCCTGGGGCTTGCCCCCCCTGGAAATTTTTTGAAAATGGTCAAATTTGGTGCATTCTCAGGGCAGTTTGGCCAAGAATGAGAGATTATAAAAGGCCCTAAATTGTGCCAATGTTTAATGCTTACCTTAAAAAATGTAAGGGTATTGAGGCAAATAGCGTCTTGCAGGAGGACACAGTGAACTCTTATCAGATTACATGAATAAAAAGATAACATTTTTGAAATGTACATTATATTACAATACAGAGCTACAACAGTAGCAAAGTAATGTAAGCAATCAGTATATGTAAATTTGCTTCACTTTGCTCTCTAATTTTGATTTTTTCATTATATCAGAAAGAATATTATTTAAGATATTCCAGTCACTTGAGTTAATTAATGTACAAAATTAAACAAACTGTACTGTATGTGCAAGTGTGAATAAACTACACTCTAGAAAAGCTCTGACAAGTTCTTAGGTAAATGGCCCTGTGTTTAGATCACGCAACAAATAATCTTCCACAATGATAATAATATGCTATCAGATTATGGTGATGGAAGTATCATTTTAGCAACAGGCAAGATTGAAGAATTAAAAGAGTCTTAGAACACAATTTGAGACCAAATGCACACTGCTCATCTCTGTAAGTGTCTGTTAAGGGAACAGTCTGATCACTTCTTGAAATATTTTAGGATGCTGCCAATTTCACTGGTCATTGTCAGTTGATGTAGTTCCATTATTTTTGGAAATTGTATAGGGAAGTTGCACGCTGTCGGCTCTGCGCCAGTTGATATTAAATGAATATTAATATGATCTCAGTGTAAAACATTAGGCTAAAAATTATTTAACATTCTGCAAACAGCTTTTTATTCTTGTTTAAATTCATTGAGGGGACCAGTCAGGTAGAGAGCATGCAGTGCACTGTAGCTGATTTAATGAATCTAGAGATAATGTGAACACCATCTCAGTCGACGTTAAGTCCATTAAATTCATTGATATTGCAGTGTATTGGCATTGATGTAGAGCAGGGGTCCCCAACCTTTTTTTGAGCCAAGATTTACTTTTTAAAGTTGGCTATGCGCCGAGATCTACTGATCTGATCGCGACACTGTCATAGATAAAACTTGAGCTAATATCTCCCTGATATTTTCAATTTAGCCCAGTAAATTATTTGCTGTCATTTACCCAAAAGTTTTATTGAGACTTGCCATGCTTAGTATGGAAAAAAACACAAACACTAATTTAGAAAAGTGGCGTTGCCCTTTAAGAAACTTGCCCTTTAAGATTCGGGACTTTTATACTTTTTTTTTTTTTTTATCTTGCACAAACACGTTGCCCAAAACTAGTACTAAGGTCTTGAACATGTTGTTAACCCTCTACCGCAAAATTCTATCCAGAATAAATATCACACTAATATTCACGTGCAAGAAAGCGGGTCTTTCTGAAAATAAACGGTTGGAGAGATTTTCGATTGACGCAACGTTTATGTTACGCATCAATGCATAGCATTTCCATTTAAAAAATTCATTATAAACGTTATATTGCAGTGTATTGGCATTGATGTAGAGCAGGGGTCCCCAACCTTTTTTGAGCCAAGATTTTACTTTTAAAGTTGGCTAAAATTAGATCTACTGATCTGAGTCGGCTGTTTTTCATGCAGTTTCTGTGTGCTTTGGCATGGAAGGCTGTCATAGATAAAACATTGGGCTAATATCTCCTGATATTTTCAATTTAGCCCAATAAATTATTTGCTGTCATTTACCCAAAAGTTTTACTGACTTGCCATGCTTATATGGAAAAAAACACAACACTAATTTAGAAAAGTGGCGTTGCCCCTTAAGAAACTTGCCCCTTTAAGATTCGGGACTTTTTATACTTTTTTTTTTTTTCTTGCACACTGACCTAAAACTACTAAGGTCTTCAACATGTTGTTAACCCTCTACCGCATTCAAAATTCTATCCAGAATAAATATCACACTAATATTCACGTCATTAGTGTCGGTTGGAGAGATTTTCGATTGGACGTTAACGTTAATTAACGCACCAATGTATAAATTTTGTTATCAAAAAATACGTATATAAACATGATGATTATGACTATATCTCACGCTTCTGCACATTTTTACTGTAAATGCGTCTTCGTTTTTTCCCTCATTAGTGTCCAGAATCTAGTAACACTTAGCTAGGAAATACTGGTAGTGGCGGCAACATAAATTAAGGTGTTCAATGGGAAATCTGGGAGGTTCCATGGTGAGACGTTACTGAGTGAGCACGAGCAGGTCATTATTTTTCATCCACCACCACTGCGCACCTGTGCAGCCCTGAATAACGGACTTTGACGGAACTAAGAATTCATTATTGACGGAAATCCGTCTGTAGACGGAGGTCTTGCACCCAGGTATCTGTAACCAAACTATATTGCCAACAGTCACAGGCAACAAGTTATTACGTTAACCAAAAAGTAAAATTTTGTTTCAGTCGTGCTCAACAAATTCATATCCTGTAGGGACATTAGCCAACTGCAGCGAACTGTCACTTGCAACAAGTTCGACTACAATATGCCAAGCAGCGCAGAGATTCATTCAATCTACTCGTCTAATCTGTCTTTTTATTTCTTGTAATACTTTCGGTTCCCTATCACAGCAAACTTAAAATAGGCGGCGATTTCTTTGAGTGCGGTTTCGTCAATCGTTTGTGTGGGTGAATGACGAACTGATTCACAGCGACCAGAATAATTCTCCCATCCGAAACTCATTGCGCCTGACCGTTTGACAAGCGTAAAGCGCAGCGGTACTGGAGTCATGCAGGTAAAATACACGGAGTACTGTCAAGGAAATGAATCAAAATAAAACATTTTATTCATTAAGACGGTGCCATTATCCGCTGTTGTCCAAGAACCCCTAAAAGAAGCCTTCATTTAGATTTTTTTTTTTTTTTTTGCGTGAGCCATTCGGATTTTCCGTACGTCGCAATTATGCTTCAATGTTTGGTCCAACCAGTGACGCCACTCACTAAGCGACGCTGTCATGGCGCCTCCAAGGATTTCTTTGCGTGGACTTTATTTAATTACTACGGCAAAACGGTGGGTATTAAGAGATCACAAATTAATCGAAACTTTAGTTGATGAACGCTTCCTTCAGATGCACTGCAAATGTTCTGCTGTTGCATGTCCCCTTCAAGTTTGTAAACTTGCTTATCTTCGAAGTCTGTTGGTTTACGTTTGAAGGGCAAGTAATCCTTGGATAGTTTAAAGGCGACCTATTATGCTGATCCTTCTTTTAATACATATTAGTAATGTTATAATGTTGGTTGTCCATGCTCAACCTCTGAAAAGTTTCTAAACATAAGATACAGGGGTTTTGCCGTAATCCAAGAACGTGATTTCGTCAGCGTGATTTCCTCTCTGAACAGCTCCTCCCGAGATCTTCGCGAGATCTGGGCAAAACCTGACGTCAGGTTGTGCCGTCCAATTAGTACAGACCTAGCCAGAGCCAACCACTGCGCTGGACCTGCCCACACCGGAAACTATTCTAGCAGGCACGAACAACGGTAGATCATACTATGCCTTAGTAGCGTCTACACTTTTGGAAATACAAAAGAAGAACCGCAGATCATTTGAGGTGCAATTTTGTCAGTATCTCTCCCAAAGCTGCTTGTCCGTTTACTTTTGGATGCGAAGAAAAACGACTACTTTTCTTCCAAAAGACGAAGCCACCAGAAATCAGTGGGTAGCTTTTTTTGTTTGCTGGCAGCAAACAGCCACGGCCAAAGGGAACGTTAGCAGTTTGTGCTCAGCATTTCACCATAGACAGCTTTGTCAATAAAGGATAATTCAACACAGGATAAGCGTTTCAGCTGCTTCTCAAACCTGAAGCAGTTGCATCGATCAAGCGCTCGGAGCCACAAGCTGTAAGTAACGATATAACAGCAAATAATGTAAGTGAAGCTAACGTGTTACGGGTGGCTAGCAGGACCGCTAGCAGTAGTTAGCACTAACAACTGGCCTCAAACGCAGGCTTTGTAAAATATCTGAAGATAAAGCCTGTATTGTCGCATCTGTCCGTGACTCACAGACACAGAAGCTGTAAGTTGCTTTTACTGCATAAGCCGACCTTACGTGATAGCCAGTTGATTGTAGCTGTAGCACAGCGGCTAACGTAGCCAAGTTACTGTTGCTAATGTTTGTGTCCTAAATATGCAAGAGTGATATCGGGAAATTCTACAGAAGGTGTGTGAACATAAACCTCATTTGAAGCTAACTTTTTATACTTGTTTGTAATTTGGATGCTTGGTACAACTGTCCACGGTAACGGAACTTGCTGTCTGTAAAACCTGTATTGCAAGGGTTTGTCTCTGTGGTTATGATCGCTCGGTTGCCAGCTACTGCATGTTAGTTTGTGTGCTCTGCTAATTAAAAATGCTCCTGGTTATCTTATATGCAGTAATTCTGATCAGTATGCTTGTGTTACTTCGGTAAGCATCAATGTGGTAGTTTCATCATAACGTTGCCTGATTGTAGCCTCTGCAGTTAGTGATCGCTTCACTTATCCATGACCGGGATCAGCCGGATGCTTCACAAATGTCTGAGCAAGCTCTCTGGTGCTACCGAGACAGCAATGCGAAACACAGAAGCTCTACCGGTTTACAAATGATTTCTCTGCACTACCGTGACATAATTTCATCCCCCTTAAGAAATTGTTGTGGCTAATAAAAAGGCGGAGATTAAATCGGTAATTCTTTCCCGTAGAAGTGATCCATTCGCTGGCTCCACATAAGCAACTTGTCTGCGCTCACGGAACTTACGGTCTGCAAAACCTGTATTATGTTCATAACATAACCGAGCTCTCTAGCTGTCGCTTACTATCCATAAAGCTGCTTTCACATCGGACGCGAAAAGAATTTTTCGCGCAACATATTAGCTACATTCAAAGTCAATGCAAAGACGCGAATACAGGCGTTATGCGGCGCGTTAAGCAGCTTTCACACCGGACGCGAAACGAATTTTTCGCACGACAGATTACATTCAGTCATGACCACTTATCAGCTACTGCATGTTAGTTCGCGTGCTCTGCTAATTAAAAATGCTCTTGGTTAACTTATATGCAGTAATTCTGATCGGTATGCTTGTGTTACTTCGGTAAGCATCAATGTGGCAGTTTCATCATAACGTTGCCTGATTGTAGCCTCTGCAGTTAGTGATCGCTTCACTTATCCATGACCGGGATCAGCCGGATGCTTCACAAATGTCTGAGCAAGCTCTCTGGTGCTACCGTGAAAGCAATGTGAAACGCAGAAGCTCTACCGGTTTACAAATGATTTCTCTGCACTACCTTGACATAATTTCATCCCCCTTTAGAAATTGATGTGGCTAATAAAAAGCCGAAAAAGGCAGAGATTAAATAGGAAATTCTTTCCTCTAGAAGTGATTGATTCGCTAGCTCCACATAAGCAACTTGTCCGTGCTAACGGAACTTACGGTCTGTAAAACCTGTATTATGTTCATAACATAACGGAGCTCTCTCTGGCTGTCGCGTACTAACGTTATCCATAAAGCGGCTTTCACATCGGAGGTGAAACGAATTTTTCGCGCGTACGTTCAAAGTCATGACCGCTTGTCAGCTACTGCATGTTAGTTCCCGTGCTCTGCTAATTAAAAATGCTCCTGGTTAACTTATATGCAGTAATTCTGATCGGTATGCTTGTGCTACTTTGGTAAGCATCAATGTGGCAGTTTCATCATAACGTTGCCTGATTGTAGCCACTGCAGTTGAAGCTAACCGGAGAGGTGCTGTATGTGTCTGCCGAGTTGGGCTGCAGTTAGACCAGACGTAGGTTTTGCAGAGCTTGGCGTGCGTTTTTGGGTGCTTGTGAAACGATCGCTATCCTTATCCATGACCGGGGTCAGCCTGATGCATCTCCAATGTCTGGGAAAGCTCTCTGATGCTACGGGTGAAAGCAATAGGGAAGCGCACAGGCTATAACGTGTCCGGGTATAACAAATGATTTCTCTGCATTGCTGTCGATTGAATATTAAATCGGCGACTGAATATTAAATTCTTTCCTGTAAAAGTGATCGATTCGCTAGCTCCACATAAGCAATGGTTCACGCAAATGGAACTTACGGTCTGTAAAACCTGTATTATGTTCATGACATAACCGGAGCTCCAGCTAGCTCTCGCGCATAATCCATAAAGCGCCCATTCTCCGCGAGGAAACGCTTGTCATTCCGACGCAAATAGTGAACCATTACCACGGGCATTTCCGACAAGGCCGTTTTGCCTGGAGCTTTCGTCCCTCCGTCATATACCAGCGCAGAAGCTGTTCGTTTCTCCACGCTAACGACACACCACAGTTATGCACAAGGACCAGCAGGTCCTTATGATACACACCGAAGCAGTCCATAAGCTGTTGGTCCACTTTTAGCTGCTCCTCACTGTCCATATTTCCCTCTAAACTCAGACCCACCGGATTTCTACGGTCTCCGGTCTACACTTGGGCATGTCGACCCGTTCTACAAATGTGTCAATATGGGGTGGACTCTAGCTTTCCTGGCTAAAGAATAGAAGAACCGCTGTACTCACCACAGTCGCCGAAGCAAACTGTAGCCGATAGCAAATTTGATATTCGCACTGCGTCCTCCACTTTCGCCGCTGTGTTTGTTAGAACAAATTCATGTCGTTAGATCTATATTCAAGTGTAACGTTACATTGCTGAATTTGCCTGCCGCTTTCTTATCAGATTGCAGACGTGTCTCAGGTTTCACTCTGGGAGCCAGACCCGGAAAACTGCGTTCTGCAGCCTCGTCCCGCCCTACTCCGCCCTCCACAGAGCTGGCCAGTCAGAAGAAAGTGGGCACACGGGAAGTGGGGGCTATAGCGGAAGAGCCACCCGATTGAGGCGTTTCAGGCAGAGACTACAATGTACTACAAATGCAGTTTTTTGAGGATGGCAGTATGAGCGAAATAAATACCCCTTTTTTACTTTGCGCGATCAGGAGTACTCTAGGGGAGTCAAAGACCAAAATATAAACTTGGAAAAATAGCATAATAGGTCACCTTTAACAACCACGGATGTGGCTTTCTTTGCGTTGGCCAAGTCAACATTGCTGAGAAGTGTCTCTTTTTCTGCATTGCCAATAACAGCAAAACAGCTTGCCATTTTGTTAACGTCTGCGAACGATACCTGACGTTATGCTCTCGCTGATTGGATGGAATTTTTTCTCTCTGTTGTTCTCGTTCTTTAAATCACAGGGCAAGATCACTTTTAATCGCTGCACAGCACAAGGGTTTACAGGCCAATACAGTGTTTTAAATGATATCACATGACCAATGAAAATGCACATATGATTTGTAAATGTAATGAACTGTTTTACCCTCTGTTCGTAATTCCGTAGGTCCAAAACACTACCGTTTCAACTCTGAAACAGTTTCAGCTCTGTAGATTTTATCTGGGGGTGGGGAACATCACAGTGCATCGAATTCACATCACTCTAGTTCCAGACTACAGTATTTCTCTTGCTAGCCTCGATATCATATGAGCAAAATGAGCTTGTAGCCTGATCATTAAATGGTACATTTAGCGCAATGTGGCCCTTTCAAGTTCTAAGACGTGGCCACCATAAACTATTCTGAAGGTAACTCGGTGGAGCTGGTGCATTCTGACCTGATTGCAGCGAACACCACACCCTCGCCCTCATTTCATTCCCTAGAAACGATTTTTCTTTCGGGCAGGCCTACAGGATCATATTTGCGCATGTAGTGTCACTTCTATAACAACTTCTATAATAACAAGACCTCAAACGGGAAGAATATACGCATATTTGAACTATGAAACTTGAAGTTGTCACACCAATTAGATGCTTACAGTGCCCATTGCAACCAAAGAAGTTGTTCAATGTTTTGTCACATTTTTCTGTATGAGCCGTTAACCTTGTTAGTTGAACTGACTTTAGCTGTCAATTTTGTCTGCATACTTCTTCAAACAAATCAGAAAAACCACGCCTTTAAAAGTAAAATAGATAAACGAAAATAAACTAAATCACTAATAATGTTGCTTCCCCTGCCCCTTAAATACAGCGCAGCCAGAACCAGAAGGTAGGACTGAATTAATGTCTTTTCAATATAAGTTTTCCTAAGATTGCTGTGGTTGTTGGTTGGTGTGCTGCGAAGCCCCCTGAATTTAATCCACTGTTCGGAAGTTTCAGGGGATACTTTATGGATCCCACTCTCTTCTCGAGATCGTATGATTCTCGCAAATGATCTACAGGCTTCAAATTAAATCGGATTTGTTGTTCTCATATTTGGTGGGATTATCAGTGGTGGTAAGATCACGCCACCCATCAATTTTGGTGAGGGATCAGCTGATGCAAAGGATGATTTTTTTTACCAGTGTGGCGATACTCCTGCGGTTGTGGATAACCAAATTTCTAGCTAATTCTTGACTTGACTAGACTTAACTCAACTGCGATCACAGTAGTACTTCTGCGAGAATGCTTGTTTGAGGTATTTTTGTTGAATCATTTACCTGTAGTTGTGGAGTTGCTTGAAGTAGCTGATGTTACACTCATATTGAGAGCTGAAGTTGAAAACAGATTAATATGGATTATTAGACATGTTAGCATCTTGAGACGTCTTCTTTATTTACATTGCAAAATTTAAAGTAAACTGTCAAAAAGTCCCTTTACAGTTACAAAAGGGCTAAGCTCCTTTATTCTTTCATTTAAACAGTTCAGTCCTATGGCAACAGTCATGAGGTTGCGAATCTGTTCAGTTTTCTTCCTCCTCATTTGTTTTCTTTTGCGCTCTCAAACCAAGAGACATTATGAATTTTACATTTCTGGAGGAAAGGATCAACTGATATGGTTAGTTTTTCCAATGGCCAGATATGTTTAAATTAAAACAAAAAGTAGAATTTTATTCTCTTTGTGACAGAAAATACTGCCTGTCCAGATTTATATTGGAATCTTGAATTGTTTATATTTTCAATTTGTGATGCATGTTTCTCTCCAGCACTCAGGATGCTGTATGATCTGATCAAAATGCTTACCAGTTAGACACAGCAATGCAGCCCCTAACTTCATTTTCTTGTTATTTGGACTTCAAAACCTGAAATGCAAACATTATATTATCATTTATGATGGTTACGATGATGATGATTAAGGGCTAAGAGTCAAAGATGTGCAGCCACCTATTGATATTGTTTGGCCCAATCCCAATCTCTACACTGTAAATCCAGATAGTGCGGTGAACCCAAATGTTTTGTGGAAACCTGTTACTTCAAAAAATTATGTGAGCCAACTTAATTGTATTGTGTGGACGGTACTTAAAGAAAGTAAGGTAAAAAACTTTGAAAAGTTACTCTTAGCGCATTTTTAAGTGCTGTGAACACAAGGGGCTCTAACTTCAATGACCAGGCGCAAGCGCGGCGAATCAAATCAAATCCTTTATTTAACCAGATAAGCATCACTGAGATTTAAAACCTCCTTTACAAGAGCGATCTGGCTGAGCAAGGCAGCAAAAGACAAAGTTACAACATTAAAAAACATTCCAACAGGCAGAAAACATAACATTCACAACTTTCAAAACATTCAAATTATAGGCAAATTATCAGACACAACTGCATTGTCCAAGAGAACTGGTTTTGTAGTCTTTTAAAATATTTTTAAATTCTCCTAGCGTGACTAGGCCTGGCAGTCTGAGGTCCTTTTGTAGCTCTTTCCAGGCGGATGGACCAGCATAACTAAAAGCTCTTTTACCTAATTCGGCCCTCACTCTGGGGACAACCAGCTGAAGGGCATCTTTGGATCGAAGGGCATGCTGGTCCTGCTTGATGCACAAAAATTCGCTTAAGTAAGTGGGTACCAGCCCAATCAAAGCTTTGTGCAAGAGAGAGAGCCATCGCGTGAATCTGTGTGTGGGAAGAGACGAACAATTTGCAGTGGCATAAAGAGTGCAATGATGCACTCAATTTCCACATCTGGTAACAAAGCGTAAGGCAGAATTGTTCACAGTATCCAGCTTTCTAAGGTACTGATCAGGTGCATGCATGTAAAGTAAATTGCCATAATCCAGTAGGGGGAGGAATGTGGTCAAGATCAGGTGACTCCTAACCTGAAGTGAAAAACAGGACCTGTTTCTAAAAAAAGAATTTAAGCTTCAGTTTCGAAACAAGTTTGTCTATGTGTGACTTAAATGTTAGGTTCTCATCCACTGTGATGCCTGAATACTTGTAGGAGGCAACTCTTTCAATTTCGATCCCTTCTGCAGTCAGTAGTTTGGGGAGATCTGCTGGAAGTCTTTTCCCATTTGAGAAAAGCACATACTTTAATTTGTCAGCATTTAACACAAGCCTAAGCTGGAAAAGGTGGGACTGAACAGTATCAAAGGCAGATTGCAAGAACTCCATAGTTTGCACAACGCAAGGGGATGAGCAGTAAATGACCCTGTCATCAGCATAAAAATGGTGAGCAGCATTTGACAGGTTATTATAAAGATCATTTACATAAATGGAGAAAAGTAGAGGTCCCAACACAGAACCTTGGGGTACACCCTTAAGTACGGGGAGGAAAGAGGATGAATAACCAGCCGACTGGACAGACTGAGATCTACCAGTCAGGTAATTTGAGAACCACTTAACAGCCTGCCCAGATAACCCGATCTTGTGCAGACACTTAGATAAAATGACATGGTCGACTGTGTCAAAGGCTTTGGATAAGTCGAAAAACACAACTGCACAGTATTTCCTGCAATCCAGAGCTTCAATGACATCATTGACAACCTTAAGAGCGGCAGTAATAGTGCTGTGATTCTTTCTAAAGCCTGACTGGTATCTGGAGACCAGACCATGAGTGTCTAAATAATCTTTAAGCTGCTCACTTATTAGTTTTTCAAGGACTTTGGCTAGAACACACAACTTTTATATTGGCCTGTAGTTGTCAAGAGATGAGGGATCACCGCCTTTCAACAGGGGGAGGACATGCTTAGATTTCCAAACCAGGGGAATCTCATTAAATGCAGTAGTGAGATTAAAAATATAGGTTAAGGGTTCTGCAATAAAGTCAGCAGCTGCCTATAAAAAATAAGGCTCCAACTTATCAGAGCCTGCCAATTTGTCAGGGTTGAGGTTCTTTAGAGCCCTATGAACTTCAACCTCTTCAAAAGAAGATAGATTGAAGGATTCCGTTTCAGAGTTCGGAGGGGGTGACGAAAGGGGGCCCTGATTATCAGGCTTTGAGGGCTGTAATGTCTCAAACAAGGACCCTGATGAGATAAAATGTTCATTAAAAGAATTAAGAATGTTTGATTTATCGGTCATAGTGCCAGATATTGTTTCTACACTGACTGGTAAATCATTAGTGATGTCATACTCATAAGAGGACTTGATAACCTTTCAAAATTTCCTAGGGTCCTTTAGGTTACAGGCAGACTTGTGACAAATTCCTTTTCGTCAATTCCAATTCCAGTTCCTTTTTAAAAATATTCTTCAATTCCAATTGAAGGAATTGACCAAAAGGAATTGGAATTGAAGAATATTTTTTAAAAGGAATTGGAATTGGAATTGAACTTTTCGAGGTAAAAGGAATTGGTAAAGGAATTGGGGAATTGGAATTGGAATTGACCAAAAGGAATTGGAATTGAAGAATATTTTTAAAAAGGAATTGACGAAAAGGAATTTGTCACAAGTCTGGTTACAGGTAGTTTTAGACAGGTAGTACTCAGATTTGGCCTTTTGAAGACGAGAGGTAAACCGATTTCTGAGCTGCCTAAAGGTCAACCAGTCAGCCTCCGACTTGGAGCTCCTGGCCTTAGACCAGGCTACATTTCTCTCTCTCAACAGACTGGACAGCTGAGGAGAAAGCCAGGGATTGTCACGGCCTTTCACTCTGAATTTGCGAAGTGTCGCATGTTTATTTATGATATTAAGGAAGGAATCATAAAATAATTTCCAGGCTGATCCCACATCATTAATTAAAGATATTCTGGACCAGTCAAAATGCCATAAATCATGATGAAAGGCTTGTTCACAAAAGTGTTTAAGATCTTGTTTCTGTACAATACGTAGTCTTGTTTTCAGGAGCTTACCATGCCTGACTGTGGCAATAACACAGTGGTCACTCAGGTCATTAGCAAAAACACCGATTTCAGAAAATTTGTGAGGCGCATTCGTTAAGAATAGGTCGAGAAGGGAAGATTTATTTGGGCATTTAGGATTTGGTCTGGTAGGGCTATCTATAAGTTGAGTCAAGTTAAAAGAATCACAGATGGATTTAAAACCGTCTGAGGCTGAAGACAACCAATCCCAATTTAAGTCTCCAGTAAGCAGAATCTCATTACACTTAAGGGTTGATAATACATTGTTCAGAAATGTTAGGGCCTCGCTACTGGCTGAGGGAGGTCTGTAGCAGCCAACCAGCGTAATAAACTGACCCTTAAGTTCTAGCCTCAGAGCAAGCAATTCAAATTGTTTGCTGAGGGATACAAAAGAGAGGAGGGTGACTTGAATCTGGTTTTTATATATATAGCAAGGCCACCACCTTTCCTGGGTTGATCACATCAAAAAATGTTATAACCCTTAATCGAAATGTCTTTGTTAGTAATAGATTTCTTAAGCCAGGTCTCAGATAAAACAAGAATATCAGCATCAATGGAATTTGCCCAGATTTTAACTCGGTCCAGTTTAGGAAGTAGACTTCTAACATTCAGGTGGATAACACCAAGCCCAGATCTCCCTTTAAAATCACAGGGAGTATTCAGGCTTGTGGTACCAGGACCAGGGTTAGGGTGAACATTTCCGGAGAGTAAAAGCAAAAGGATCGAAAGGCTTTTCTTCAAATTCATAGGCTTCAGTGTAGTAGCAGGCTTTGCAGTCTGAGCCTTTGGACTAAAATAACAATACTGTAACAGCCAGTCATAAGGACAGAATAAGATAACAAGTTGGGGTGGGTTACAATCATTGAAGTTTACTAAAAAACTAATTCGGGAAGTTATTGGAAGTAAAATCCCAGTTGGTGCCTTTATGGGGAAGTGAAAGTTGTAGAGGCATGTAACTGTTTCCGCAGTTCTCGTGCACATCCTTTGGATACAGGACTGTCAACAAGAACAAGAGAAATTGGGAAGACATGCTTGCTTAATTGCATGGGGGAAAGTCCAATCCAGTAATCCAGTCCAGGTCTTTAATCAGTCTCTTATGAGTCCAATGACGACGTTACGTCACGCGTCACTCGGTAAACAGGAACAGAGAGAAGCCCAGCGTGACAGAGCTGTGGGTAAATAAATTGATGTCAGGCTCGGTTTCGGACTAAAACAAGACTGGATTCAGTTTTAGACACCAATATCTGGAGATAGAGTCACTTCCTCTAGTCAAATGTGATTTAGGCCCATAAAAGTCACACGGCGTCAGCTTTCCAGCGGAGACAGTGCTGTGGAAGAAAAGTGAAATCACAACCCGGTCTCGATCTAATACAGTTCAGATGCAAATGCGGGGATGATAAATGATATGGCAGAAGCACTTCCCTTTATCAAGAGTGATTTGGGCCCATCGAAATCACACGGCGTGGACGAAACTTAGCACCGAAGACTCTGGGTTTCCAGGATCAGGAGACGTCCCCCTGGATCAGCGACGAGGTAGGCTAAAAACCAAACTTCTTGGCCCAAAAATAATGTAGAAAAAAATGGTCTCGAAAAGCCAAGCCCAAGCAAATACAAAAATGTGTGTTTGTTTAGCCGACTGAAATATGTAGGCTACTTTGTTTCGACCACCACCAAACAGCTGATCGACTGATCAACACCACAGTAAACTATGAAAAGCCGAGACTATACAATGTATCCGAGGGCTTGCAGTAAGATGAAACTTTTCAGAGCAATAGTAGCGAGTAGCTCAATTAACTCATTCAAAATTATTCAAAACTAGGAATCACTCAGACAAACAGACAGGTAGAGAGACGTGCTGCCATCTTGGAACGGAATTTGGAACAGGCTGACTTCTTCTGACTTCTGACTTCTTTACTACTCAGATTCGAGCGCTGCGCCAAGGGGGTGTATCCAGGTGTATTTTGCAATTTCGTGCCCGGCGCAAGTACTCCTCTGTCCCGCCTCTGTCCCTCCTGCCGGCACAAGTGGCAAAGAGGGAGGAGAGAAGGCCTGAGTGGGTTTAACACAGCCGAGTCAAATCTTCACCAATCAAATGAGCTCCTCTCCTAACGTTTAAAATGTTGGAATAAAGAAGCCTCTGTCCTATATCTGCATGATGGTTAATGTTGCATTTTACTTTGCTGCTTCAGGCATGTTTTCTGCACCGCTTACGTCTATATTAAGCATTACGAATATAAGTTAGCTGGCTAGCTAGGGCATTCGCGAATTATTACCATTATCGAACTTGAATGGAATTTCAAAACGAAACTACGTCAGATCATTCAAACTCATGAAGATGGAATGAAATACGATGGTTGCTCATTTATTTCTTCTGCCTGCATCATTGGGAAGAGAAATGATGGATAGCGTGTTCCCATTATTACACTCTGTTGCTGCTTAAAATTTTGGGATTAACATGCGTGGACAGCAATGCAAGATACGATAGACATTTATTTTCAATATGTGATCTTAACTCAGTACGAGATCACAGCAATCAGGCTGTATTCCTTTCCCCCACTAAACACGATAAAACCGAAGTGACAATAATAGTAGTATTAAGCCGCTTGCACACTGGACGCGAAACAAATTTTTCGCACGACAGATTACATTCAAATTATATTCATTCGTGTATTCGCGTCTTTGCATTGACTTTGAATGTAATCAGTCGTGCAAAAAATTTGTTTTGCGTCCAGTGTGCAAGCGGCTTCACTAAACATAGAATGCAAGCTATATATATATATATATATATACACACACACGCATTGCCTGATGCCGAGGCAGTTTGGCTGAGAAAGATGTGAAGTCGTTAGTTTGCATCACAGATTCAGCTGCGTTGATTAAGCCAGGTCCAGTTTCCATTACGCGTGCCAACCACCTTTGATCTTACATCAGGACAATCGATATAGATACTATAATTTATGTCCTGATTCAGATAGTTACATTAAATAGTGGCTGCTGTAATAATTTATTGCATTGAAATGTGCCTAACATTCTTGAAACCTGCCTGTGAGGTTTCGGTGACGTGTGCGCACTGTCCGCCGGTCAGCCAAATTACCACTGCACAGAAAGTAAACCAGGTTGGAGCTGGCGAGCTTTCTGCGCACTTTCAGTGGAGCCTTTATCCACGAAATTGTCACTGCGTCATGATGAATATGTGACACCTCCCCCTACTACGCCACCACACCCATCTCGGCGCGCATCTGTCTACCAAATTGCCAAAGTGGCTGCGCACGGTGTTGCACCACATGAAATTACCACTGCGCGGGCTGCATGGGACAAAATTACCACTGCGTGGGCTGCGCCACCCTGCGCTGCACCAAGAAATTAGAGCGCAAGATCACTAAGTTGGCTTACACAGCTTTTTCGAAGTAATCAGTTTCCGTTATAAAATTGAGTGCACCACACTATCTGGGTTTACAGTTTACACTCACAGTCTTTAGGCCACATTCTCGCAGAGTCCGCAACGGTTTAGGGCTGTTGAATCCTGAAGTGCTTGAAGGCTCTATCATAGATATTATGGGCTCTATCTTTCACACTGCCCTACCCGTTGCCACTACCCGCTACCAGTGAATTACGCATTAGCAGCTTCAACTATCCCTAAACGGTATCTTGCGGCCACACTACCCGCTATACATTATGCCGAATCCTTTATTTGCGACTGGAGGTGTGCCCGTGGGCGTGTTTATGCGCTTTCACTACAATTGCTATCTTGACCACACAGGTTAGGGTAAGCGTGTAGCGGGTCCTCAAACCACCCGCTACCCATTTGGCAATTGAAGACACGGCTTCTCTCCCCCTATGCAATCTAACAGCGTCAAATGGGCTACATTCAGTTCAGGAAAAGAATTAATTATCATTAGGTCTATGCACTGGCACTCAGCGTCGTAACTTTTTTTTCCAGCGAGAGCGGCATTTCAGAACTCTTCAGCGAATGAAGGTAATTCTGGTGACAAGTACGTGGTTTCGTCCGTTTACATTTTCCAATCGGACAGCTGTCTATTTTTTTGCAGCAAGTTGCGTGACTGTGCTGCAAAAACAGGTGTGTGTACTTGTTGCCGAAATTACTTCATTCGCTAAAGAGTTCTGAAATGCCGCTCTCGCTGGAAAAAAATTACCGTTGCTGAGTGCCAGTATAGACCTATTTATAATTAAAATTTTTTTCTGTACTGAATTTAGCCCATTATTTTGTCGCTGTTAGATCGCACGGGGGAGAGAAGCCGTGTCTTCCATTGCCACTTGATTATTCTTGCATTGGAGAACGTGTTAATAAGGGAAAACCATCTAGAATTAGCCAGGACTACTTGTAGTCAATAAAGGGAAGGATATTTTCTCCCAAATTTTCAGGTCTGGCGCCGGCCCTGAGTATTATTTCCTACAGAACAAGAACGCGTGACAAAACTGCGCCTCTCCCATCAGGCAGTGACAGAATTATGTCACCTGGTTGTTGATGATGTATACACCGCTGCCAGCTGTCTGTATGCCTTGCCCGTTGCTGTTAGGGTTACTGTGGCACTATTTTTCTATGCTAGTGGGTCATTCCAACACCCACTCAGTTAAATTGGAGGCATGACCTAATCATGGTGAAACACATTTTTTTATTTTTATTTTTTTATTTGAAGTTTCCATCACAAAAGGGGTAGGCTTGATATTTTTTTTATTTTCTTACATGCCAAACATGAAACAATATGTCAATGTCAAATAATAATAATAATAATAATAATAATAATAATACAATTCATGATTAACTTAACAAAAACAGATCCTCCCCTGTCTGGATTTGACCTCATGCACGAGAAATTTAACTTCATCTTCAGAGAAACGTGGCGACCTTCCTCTCTCCATCACGGGTTTCGGTTTGAGGATTTGGGATAGCGCAGCCTGCTCCTAAAGGCAATAGCATCTAGCACACTGATTGGTTTAACTGGCGTAACGCCCAAACCACGCCTATGCATAATATAACGGGTAGCGCAGGTGTTTTAGGGATCCCAGTGGGCACACAACGTTGAAACAATCTTGAAACAACGCTGTTGGGGTTGCTTCAATGTTATATCAACGTTGAATCAACGTCGTGTGCCCACTGGGATATAGGCAGGTGTGCAAGATTGCAACTTTTGCGGGGGAACGCCTCTTACGCAATGCTAAATCCCCAAAGAATGGGTTTAGGGACTCTGGCGCAAGATAGGGCCCTTTGAGCCCTGTATGAACTCTGTCATGAGGGAATTACCCAAACATAATGTTGAAACACAGAGTTACTGGGGGGAAGCCCAGAAGCATTGAAAGAAAATGGTCAACAAATGGAAGAACGTGCAGCATGGAAGTGGCAACTATTCTAACAAGGAAACACACACAACGCGTGAAATTAGAGGAATGCAAACATATGTTACACGCCATTTTACTTTACCAACCATTTCGTAAAATTTTTCTGAATGATGCTCTTTTGATAAAAACAAACAAATTGATCATTTGACAATTACCTCCCATCCCCAATGTAAAACAAGAGCTTGGAGAGTGTACAAATCATGTATTCGGTACCGTATGAGCCTCTTTGGCCGTGGACATAGTAAACAAAAGAAAACGTAAACTAGAAAGTCCCAAACCCTCAATGCCACATAACTTTTTGGCATTGTCGCGCTAACATGATATATCACAAAGAGCTGTCCCATTAATGTTTATACCATTCAATTCCTTGCAGCCTCTGGCTCCGAAGCACTTACTAGCTGAGGTGAGTTAAGTCCCTAAGGGTTATTATTATTATTTAGCCGTTGAGGTCTACGGGAACCATAGAGTCACCTGGTAAAAAGTTGTGAAATTGGGCAACTAATGGCCCACATTATCAGTGACTCATACATCAGTTTTGCTGGCTGTGGCTTGGTCGCTGTAGTGCCACTATCAGGCCAGAGTTACACTAATATTTCGGGCATACCCTCTGAAGAATGCGCTGGAAATTCAAAAACTTGATATCTTTCGAATCCTTTGGTCAAGCCGAATCCATTGCACTCTATGACGTAATTTTCCATCTTGCAGGATTTTTTGCCATTTTGATTTTACTAAAAAACTTCTTTTTTTTAAAAATTTCTTCCTACAAGTATTGTCCAGTCTTCACTAACCTTGTCCCAAATTATTTGCACACTATCCCTCAAAAGTTACCCTGTAGAAATTTGATATTTCTTGCAATTTGGCCATATTTTCAAAGAAAAAGTGATGGCGATGATGCGAAACAGGAAGTGAGGTCATAACTAACCATTCGACTTATGTACAGCAAACATCAGAGATGTCTTCAGAACCATTTTTGTGGCTACACATAAAATGGTGTCAATTCACTGCTAGATGACATTGTAAGTAAAGAAACTGTAAAGCTGGCAATATCTGGACAACTGTTAGGCCTATTGACATGAATCTTTTCTTAATTCACTCTACACATCGAACCTCAAGAATTTATAAAATCTGGGGCCCTATCTTACGCCAGAGTCCCTAAACCCATTATTTGGGGATTTAGCATTGCGTAAGAGGCGTTCCCCCGCAAAAGTTGCTATCTTGCACACCTGCCTAAATCCCTAAAACACCTGCGCTACCCATTATATTATGCATAGGCGTGGTTTGGGCCTTACGCCAGTTAAACCAATCAGTGTGCCAGGTGCCATTGCCTTTAGGAGCACGCTGCGCTATCCCAAATCCTCAAACCGAAACCCGTGATGGAGAGAGGAAGGTCGCCACGTTTCTCCGAAGACGAAGTTAAATTGCTCACATGAGGTCAAATCCAGACAGGGGAGGATCTGTTTTTGTGAAGTTAATCATGAATTGTATTATTTTATTATCATTTTTATTATTATTATTATTATTATTATTAGACATTGACATATTGTTTAATGTTTGGTTTGTAATAAAAAAAAATCAAGCCTACCCCTTTTGTGATGGAAACTTCAAAAAAAAATAAAGAAAAAGAAAAAATGCGTTTCGCCTTGCACTTCCAACTCCCTCTCCCGTCTGAAATGAAGCATAGAACAAAATCTCATTTTATTAGGATTAGGGATTTGTCTGGGCTCTGCCCTTTTCTCTCTGTAAAGCGTCTTTGTGACAGCCTGCCTGTGAAAAGCGCTATACAAATAAAATTGAATTGAATTTTAGAAAAATAAAATTAGGTCTATGCACTGGCACTCGGCGACGAGACTTTTTTTCCAGCGAGAGCGGCATTTCAGAACTCTTCAGCGAATGGAGGTAACTCTGGTGACAAGTACGTGGTTTCGTCCGTTTACATTTTCCAATCAGACGGCTGTCTATTTTTTACAGCAAGTTGCGTGACCGTGCTGCAAAAACAGGTGTGCGTACTTGTTGCCGAAATTACCTTCCTCCGCAAGAGAGTTCTGAAATACCGCTCTCGCTGGAAAAAAAAAATTACCGTTGCTGAGTGCCAGTGCATAGACCTATTTATAATTAGATTATTTTTCTGTACTGAATGTTGCCCATTATTTTGTCGCTGTTAGATCGTATGGGGGAGAGAAGCCGTGTCTTCAATTGCCACTTGATTATTCTTGAATTGGAAAAAGTGTTAATAAAGGAAAACCAAATGAGTTGCGGGTGGTTTGAGGACCCGCTATATGCTTTCCCTAACGTGTGTGGTCAAGATAGCAATTGTAGGGAAAGCGCACAAACACGCCCACGGGCACACCTCCAGGCGCAAATGAGGGAGTCGCATAATACATAGCGGGTAGTGTGGCCGCAAGATACTGTTTAGGGATAGTGGAAGCTGCTAAATTCGTAATTCACAGGTAGCGGGTAGTGGCAATGGGTAGGGCAGTGTGAAAGATAGAGCCCCTGGAGTGAATTTAAAAATAGATTCATGTTAATAGGCCCAACAGTCGTCTAGATATTGCCAGCTTTGCAGTTTCCTTACTTCAGTCCCCTCCTGGACTCCCAATATATGCATGTGAGGCTATATGGAGATTCTGAATTGCCCATAGTTATGAGTGCGTGAGTGCATGGTATGTGGATGGCGCATGTGCCCTCCATTGGATTGGCGAGCTGTCCCGGTGTGTCTCTGTCTTTCATTCATAGTCAGCTGGGACAGACTCCAGCTCCCCTGCGACTCTAGGGAGGAAGAGGTGGTATAGATAATGGATAGATGGATAAAGTAATGAATCTATAAAGATGAGAAAAACATGCGCCAAAAATCTATCTGTAAAGCCTCGGCTAGCTGTGTTCGGACAATGACCTGATGTCAGTAAAACGAAGTGGAAATTTTCAGTGATGGAAGCTGTTGTTCCTTTAGTAATTCCATCATTAGCACGTGATACTGGGTGTCTTGTTGATGCTAGATAATATGTTATTAAATAATGCTGACTGTTTGTGAAGATGTTGTTTCAAGAGGTTATTCAAACATGCACAGCACAGGATTGGTTGTATCCCAGTAATGGGTTTGGTGGCTGAGTGTTGCACTGTCATCGTGCCCTTGAATAAATTCCTCAATTAATTCCATGAAGATTTGACTTCAAAAAACTCAAGTTTAACTTCCAGAAAGCAAACTGTAACTCGCCACACATAGCACTGATGTATTGAATATAATGAATATAATGGTTGGGTATTTTTGCCTATTAACTCTCTGCAGTCATATCTGAATGTCTTGCATGAAGTATTGGTGTGCCTTGAGGTGCCTTGGTCAGACCAGTGAAGCTCTGCATCAGTACTGACAGGCCAGGGCATCAAGCTATCTGACCAACTGTAGATCAGCTGTTACAGCCTCCAAAGAGTCACCTGAACACACAACTTTAGCCTTATTTTGCCTTGTTCAGCAATTGCCGGATTCTCAATCCTTGGACTTAAGCTTAATATCTGAAGAAGCAGCTTCGCAGTGCACTGTCTTCACAAACCCCCCATCACCCCAGCTCTCATCGTCTCATACAACATTCATTAATATTGTTTCATAGCTGGGTTACACCAATCTAATGTCTCTTCTTTGAGGTCATTGTTCTTGCAAGCTCTCTATCATGGGGGGGAGTTAGTTGCTGCTCCCTGCCCATGCCACGCTTGGACCAGCAGAGATTTTTCAAAATAAAGTCTTGCTGCTAAACTCAATGTATGCTTGTGTGTCTTTGCATAAACTTTTTTGACAAAATGGTCATGTCAGCAATGGGTAAATTTTCCAGCAAATTGCTTCAGCATATACTGTATTTGGCTCTATAAAGAGAAACCTTGGGAAAAAAAAAAATTGAAAACGTTTATGGGCCTGATTTTCCTGCATGCGCAATATCTGAAGCATTATCAATCTCAATGGGACTTCCATGGTTAAATAAAGGTTTTTTAATGAAATAATGTCGTAAACGGGCTATTTTGAACACGGCCTTTGTTGCCTGAGTGAAAACAATATATTTAACATTATTTTAAACAAAAATGCACCATAAAAATTTCTTTAATACAGTAGATAATGCAATTAATAAAATTCTGCATTAATGTCTGCAAAATAAAGTCAAGTACCTTCATGAAAGTAAGTAAAGTGAGTTCAGTGAGCACCGTCCTCTTGTGCGTACATCTTATCCCTGACAGAGGGTGGCAGTATTAGTGTTGAAGTTCAGCCGGCCTCTTGACGGTTCATTGCTGTACGTACCATACTATTGCGCAATGCTTGCATATATTTAAATATAGGCAGAAGAAATGCTTCCATTGACAGATCCCAGATGAGTATGCGATGGTCTACATGTATGGCAATTGATGAAAAATCAGGCCCTATGTCTTGAAATGCCCAGGACTTCTTAGAGAATTTATTGCTCTCCAGTGACACTGAAATGCTTGCTTTCATTTTTGTCAAACATTTTTAATAATGGTTTTAAAAGCTATTTAATATATGTACTGCATATTTGCCAATATATGTCTTTATCCCCTGTTAGGTCACAATTTAATTTGACAGTGCACCTACCAAGGGTTTACAGAGTATTTGTAACATTTCAACAGCTTATTAGTTGACTATTTTGCTTAGTCTATGTGTAACAAAATATCTACTGAGTTTATAAATAGCCTGTGAACTCTCAGCTAGTTTTCATGTTACTTGGGTTGTCCAAATGAAAATCTGCAGATGTGAACTGGTCTTACAGTTGATAGTCAACTTCATGTTTACATACAGTACATATGGTTGAAATTCTTGGGTAAAAGTTAAGGTGGATGAATGTACCACAAGGATAAGGTAATGGTTTGTTTAGTGAGTTAATGATAATGAGTTAAAAGCAATAAAGGATTTGACTTCTGCCAGCTGAATGTTAGTACATATATTTTTTTTTTCCCATCTGTTGAATGAGAAGATTAACTCCACTGTCACAACTTCTTGGAGTATTCAATGACAATCACATGCAAACAGGAACATATTTGCTTTACCAGAGTGGGAACATGCAAGTGAAAGCTTGTTCAACAGTTCAGCCTTGATTAATAAAATAATGCATGTACATGGTAAAATTTTTATTGAACGTTTGTCTCTGTATTTTTTCAATGTTTGTATCAATTATATTGATCATTAGCCCCTTTTGTCACTGCGGTTACAATTGTTTCATCACTTCTAATGGTATTTCATTGCTTGACCATGCTTGGAGAACCACTGCATCCAGTAACGTGCAGTCGGAGGTTAGTTTGGTGAGGCACAATCCTCCCCTTTGCTTGATTAGCAATCAAACGATTAACTAGTTTGACTATTCGGCAGAATGACGGGCCAGTTTAAGTTTCAGCAGCGTTATTACTCTGTATATCGAACCTGAAATGCTCATAAAACTGCAGATTTGCGCGTACTTGCTTACAGGAAGCCGAAGCAATGTCATCAACAAATACTAAAACAGTTCGACTTATGCAGAGTTCAATGCTTGATCAATATGGAATGTTTTCTCCTTTAAATACGCGCTTTTACACCCAAACTATGAAAGCGGACATTTATTTTCAGTCTTCTTTCATAATCCGATTAACAAAATGTTAAAACAATGTAAAGAATTACCGAGAGCCGAGAATTTTTCCTAATTGGTTATTCAAATTTCCATCCTTGCAGTCTCGAAGCGCACACGTGAATGAATCATTTTGTCATTATCTCCTCTATCAGTATACGGGCTTCCTGTAGGCTATATCTTAATTGTTTTGATTGTCAATCAAGCATAGTACGTGGGAACAGGTTCACAAAATCCTGTAGTTTGGGTCACTGCATCACCTCACCGCACGTCTCTGGCTTCCTCGAAGCAAGTACGCGCAAATCTGCAGTTTCGTGAGCATTTAAGGTTCGATATACAGAGTAATAACGCTGCGGAAACTTAAACTGGCCCATCATTCTGCCGAATTGTCTTACTAAACTAGTTAATCGTTTGATTGCTAATCAAGCAAAGGGGAGGATTGTGCCTCACATTCATCAACTGTGGATGAATACTCTTTTCGCCTGTTTTGGTTTTGCGACTAGTGGTTGAGTCTAGAACTTCAAGGTCACATGATTTCAGTATTTTAATTTCAATTGAAACTTCAGGTTTATTACTTTTTCTATCCAAAAGAGTTGATCAGGGAAAAAAAATGTTATCATGAATGACTATGTTGAGACTGAAGGGGTTAGTTGAGCATTAGAATGTTCAACAAAGATTAATAAAATGGTTCACTAATTGTTTGTTGAATATTTGGATGAGTATTTGTACATAAATTGTGGAATATTTGGATAGCATAGGCTGAGTGAGCAATTAAGGTTCAACCAAATTATTCTGAGACAATAGGTTTGTTTGTGAATTGTCATCATGTACTTGAGGGATAATCTGTTAAACCTCTACAAACAATAATTGAATTGTAGGATATCAACTAAAAACTGTTGAAATGTTACAAATGCTGTCAACTATGCTCTATAGATTATCCATTAAACATTTACGGGCAAAGCAAAACAGTTGACTTGTTGAAAGTCAACTAAAAAGCTTCCATATATTGGCCAAAAAACAGAAAATGCCCTGTGCACAGCAGTGCTTCTCTTTTGGGTGCAGCCAAGACAAATAATAGTAGATCAAAAAACAATATTCCAACACACACCAGGATATGACTGACTATTTTACTGAGTTACATTAAAAACAAGAAAGAGCGATTATGCATCTCACATCTTGCTTCTTCAGATTTGCTTTGTGCTTGATTGCCCGCAGGTGTCTCTTTAAATAATCAGGTGCTGACTAGCGGAGAATTCAACAAGGTCCCATTCTCGGATACAAATAGACATAATCAGCTGGAACAGGCAACAGCCACAACATTTCTAGTATTCAAAATTATAAATCCCATCACTATTTTGCATTGGTAATAAACAAAAATTACATCAGAAAGTCAGGTTAATTTTACCACTGTGCTAAAATCTCCGATATCACAAATACACAGGCTAACGCAACAAAGTGCATATACTCATAAAAAGCACATAAAGTTAATTGAAGAAATATGTAGGGAAATATACATGGTGTGTGTAATTCATAATTTTCCTGGATACCCCTTGTGCTTTATCTCTTTTTCCAATTAAGAGCAGTTACAACTCAGGAGTTTTAATAAGAATTTCATTCTTATTTTCTAAATTAGGACTTTTCTTCTCTTGTGTAAAGTCAGAAACAGATATACCACTAACAATGAAAATCCCAAATGCACATCATGCTTTTCATGCTATATTACTACTCATTTCATTAAAGGAGAACCACAATTAAAGACCAAGTTAAATTAGTGAGTGCCTTCATATACTGATTCATTCATGATCAAGTCCTTTCACTTTTTTTTTTCTGAAATACAGAACCATTTACTTTGTCTTTGAATTATTTTCCATTAAACAAATGGTTACTGTTAATCAGGGGTTCTCAATCGTTCCCAGAAAGAGCCGGAGTGGGTGCTGCCTTTCATTTCAACCAATTAGTTTCATGTGTTCTACTAATCAAGGTTTTTAGCGCAGAACAAAGGTTTATAGTAGTTGATTACTGGAATTATATGCATAACTGCTTTGCTGATATGAAAGCCTCCATCCACACCAGCCCTTTCTGGCTTAGGTTGAAAATTTCAGGTGTGAGAGGTTGTGCCCACACTCATAACAAGAAGCCAATCAATTTACTCAATCATTTTATTTGAATATTAAAATAATTTTCTGACCTTTTTATTTATTAAATGTCTTTTTCTTTCAAACATCTCATTGTCTTTAAGCAGGAGAACTAAAGAGCAGTCAGATTTATATCTCATTAAAATTCTTAGATGAAAAAAAAAAGACTTTGGTTTCAACATCAATAAGTCAGTCACTGCCAATTTACTAATTCACTTACCTTTTCAAAAGAAATTCACCTTCTGTCCAGATATCTTATATTACAAATGGCAACGGAGAAAACTGAAACTATTATATCTCCAGCTTTTCCTGAAAGCTGGATACTGTTCACAGATCAAGCTGCAAACTGACTTATGCTGTTTAATAAATAAGTGTCCTTGCTTGGCACTTGATGTACCTGTTTCACTGAAATTAGTGGGACGTGCTACATTTTATATGGTCCCCTCCCTTTCTTCAAAAACTGCCGTCACCTGGATTAAACACATTTTTGAAATGGTGGTATAATTCCTAAAAATTCTAAGGATCATGATTGACTGAAAAAAAATCTTCATACACAGCAGAAACAAAATTTTTTAAGTGCAGTTTAACTCCATGCAGCTGCTGCATTCAAACCTATGGAACTTCAGACCTGTTTTAAATTTGAGTGGAGATAGCAAGATTTCTAATGATCCAGCATATGTCCTGTTGAGTCACAGGGAAATGGCCATAAAATGATGTACACTATGTAGGTATTTTCCTTTTAATGTAATGCTTTGGCCATCATGAAAACATGGCGTTCTGAATGTGAATATTCCTTCCAATATATAAGTGCAATGTAGATTCAGTGACGCGCTGTAATGACCAGATACAGAATTTTTATGAGACATTGCACTACAATATGAAAAGAATCCTTTTTCTAACTCGACTATTTGAAGGGGAAAAATGCAAAATTTTGAGTTTAAGGGGCTAAAGTGGATTTTTTAAAAATCAGGAATCTTCATTTGTTTTAGGTTCATTTTAGGTATGTCACTAGTCTACTACTGGTGTCAGATAAATCATGAAATAGCTGAAAGTTGATCATTATTTTAGCTATGTCATGCTCTAGAATTCTTGCTGACGATCAAACAAACACAAATATGCAGGCACACCCTTGAGATTGTAGTACATTGTATTTTTTATATATACATGTGTCACTCTTGTTTTAAATGACATTTACAAGACAGAATAATTGCTCTGTGAACTGCAACTATGAGTGTTACTGCAGTTTTCAACTACTGTGGTGGGCTGTTCAATAAATGCTCAATATTTACAGGAGGTGAGGACAGTTCTTATTAAAGAATCTGGAAACAAAACACTAATTGAGTACATGATTTTGTCGCTCATGAATACTGTCTGCAGCAAACCCTGCGCTAAAAAATACTTCATTAATGTGAAAAGGGGAAGTAAAAATTGACAGTGGTAGTACTTGATTTTTAGAAGAGGGGGATCCATGTTCAGATTGTAAAATTGATCCCTATTTTTATTTCAATTCCGTGGATTTGTTTATTCACGATTAATTATTTAGACATGAAGTGTTCACACTCTTACTACTGACTTGAGTTGTCCTTCAGGGAACTAAAGAGGGCCTATGCAATCAACTGACCCAAAAATATTGATGTGAAAGCACCGTATTTTGGGATTAAGAGGTAGTGAGGCCATCACCCCCTGCAGATTTGTCAAGATTTTCAAGGCTAATTGTAACAATTGATGGAGTTTTCCTACAAATTTAAAAATAAATTGTGTAATATTGATGTTTGTTGGTATCAAAAAATGCTTGTCGTTTATATTATCTATGTTTTATGTGAATGTAGAAATTACTGGCCAAGTGGATGAAGAAACACATTGAGCAGCATAGTTGGCTTGTATTGATGATGGTGGCTTTTATCTACATTGTCTATAGTTAATGCTCTCTAGAAGAAGCCACATGAAATCATTTGATGATGGCAAGTATTTTTTTATTTTACTTTTTAGTAAAATAAAAAGTTGCATCAAAATTAATTGGGTCCAGCACCATTTAGGAGAGAGATGAATCCAAAAAAAAAAAAAAAAAAAAATCCAATTTCATCTCCTTAAATAATTCACTGACAAGCAATGTCAGCACCAGAACTGGAATTTGGGGCGGCACAGACACATCCCTTTAAACCAATTATTAGTCCTGACTTGTTCTCAATCATTTTCTAAATTAACAATACATTCACTGCGAAAACACACTACACTATCAAGCGTTGCTAGTTCTCCCCATTGAAGTAAGATGACGGTTATTCATTTGGACGCGCACTTGGGTGCATTTTTTTTTTTTTTTTTTAATCTGTGCTCGGTTCCTTGACTGGATCGTAAAGAATGAAGAATGGCATTGTCGAAGCCAGAACAGCTGTTAGAATTTTTGTGAATACTTTCATTGTTTGCTTGGACATTTTTGGCTAAAGTACTGACATGCGACTCAACACATAAGGCAGTATGCACTGCGCTGAAGCCTTTTGGGGATTTAAGCTTTTTGACAATTAAAGCAAGGTTTTGAATGGGTCTGTAGGTTTTTGCAATATAATGCAGCCAAGCATGGGTAATGGGTCCTTTAGCCAATAGATAGATCACATCAAAAACTTACTTTGACATACCTATACCGTTAATTTTGGCCCAAATGACACCCCTTTATACTCAATCCTTGATGTACTTTTGGTTTTTGTCTTTCAAGCATTGAAGTACGATCAAAAGTCAGAGACATCACTTTCCTTTATTTATTTTCTAATATAATTAGCCATTGAGTGATTATTAGTTTTTCAGTGACAGGAAAAAAGGTGGCGATACAGTATATTTAGTGGAAAATAAAGGTAAATCTTGACCTTTTGTATATTTAGCATCAAATCTATTAGTTGTTTCCTTTTTTATGTGCCCTACCATCAATTTATTTACTCAAAAAGTGCTTGAAAGTTCGACAAAAAATACTGATTTTGACTATCAGGACAATCATTATGAAGTTGAAAGCTGATGAGAGTCATGAAAGTCTGCCTGAAAGAGAACATGGACATATTTTGAAAGCATGACCAGTGAGGAGGATGGTTATAGTGGTTTAAGAAACTTCAAGGATCACATTTATTCTATATTGTGGTCAGAAAGTCACACTGGACCTTCCAATGAAATCAAGTCTATAATCAGATGAGATCAAAACAGAGCACTTAGGCAGTCAACACCAGGGATGAGTTCGACATAAAAACAAATAGCAATTTTGTAGATAGTCTCATCACCAATGTGAAGAATGGTGGTGGATCTTTGATTGTGTATGGTTAATTTTTTTCATCCAGTGGTCCTGGACAAAATGATAGGATTCATGATATCATTGACTTTCAGTACCAGAAGATATTAATGAAAATTTGACTGTTTTTTTCCCAGAAAGTGGGAACTTAGCCAGGGTTGGATCTTCTACAGGGCAATGATCCAAATCATGAGTCAAAATCAACAGAATCAAGGTTTCGCCGTAGCCATCCCTGTGCCCTGACCTAAACCCAAGAGAAAACCTGTTAAACAAGCTAAAGAGGAGAGTCCATGAACATGAAACTAAGATTTTGAAAGATTCTGCATGGTGGAATCACTCAATCAATCAAACTTTGATAATATACTAAAAATAATACAAAAGAGTCAACTCAATGTGGTTAACATAAAATCATATGAAATACTGGACATCAGATACATGTTAAAAGAAAAATAGGGGAAATGCAATGAAGAAGAACACATCAAAGAATGGATTATGAATTTAAGTGTTATTTTGATTAAATAAAATAAATTTCACTGAAAGCTTGATTAAAATGGTACCTCTTAAATAGGTTCATGGTCTCTGCAGATTTCAGACCCTCAGGCAGGCTGTTCCATCGGCTAGGTCCATAATGACGGAAAGCAGCCTTTCCGTAGGCATGCATCCTGACCTGTGGAACAGCCAGAAGGACCCGATTGATCTTGCTGTCTCATATCTCAAAAACCTGTCGCACATGTGGCAAGAAGCTAAACCATTTACAAATGTATAAATCCTCAGAAGTTTCTTAAAATATATTCTAAAATTTATTGGTAACTTAGGGGTTACTCTAACCTCTTACTCAAAACTCTAGTGTTCATCCCTGAAGTCTCTTCAGGGAAGAAAAATTATTCGGCACAATGGGTTCTCCACGGATTTTTGCACAAGAAAGACATTCTGCCAGGCATCCACCATATTAGAAAATGACTGGCGTTGAATGATTATGGAGGTATAAGGGGATAATGGTATCGGGGAAATCGGTATAAAGAACGAGATCACGCCGGAATTTACATATTTACAACAGTTTCAGCCTGGAATCCAGGGCTCTAGTCCTCAAATGCCTGTGGTTGAGGTTGGAGGAATGTCTCCCCGATGCATAAGCTTTCTCCAAGCCTTCTTCCATTTCTCCTCATCATCATCCTCCTCATTATAAGTGTGCCCAAGTGGCTCATCTTCGATGCTGCAATTGGCTCCTCCTCTGTCCAGTTTTTTACAGTAAATGTCAGGTTTTGTTACACTTCTGATTTAGGCATTAAAATTAAGATCACATTACAGGATAACACTAAGTTTTTTTTTCTTTTTTTACCTGGTGCTTTGCAGTGTGAGTGACTGCAGTTTGGTCGCTAGTTTCTCACTGTGTGCCCTCGGTCTAATGTCCTGGTTCAGCGGGATAAAATTTTGCACCATCCTTGAGTTTGCATGTAAGATACAATTTCCAATGGCATAAATGGGGCTTCACTGTAAAAATAAATAAATAAAAAATTGACTTAATTTAAAAAATTAGGGTAATCAGCAGCAAAGCATTTTTGAGTTGGCTCAACTTTAAGTTCCAAGTTCAATCAAAAATGAGTTTTGCAACCACTGGGACTTGAAGTTGAGCAAGCTAAAAAAAAATGCTTTGCAGCTAGTTGTCTTACTTCTTTGATCCTTTGACACTCGGCTTTTACTAAACTAAACAAGACTGCTCTGCCCAAGTTCATTAAAACCACTCATATGCAATTCAGATATGCTCAAAGTTTTTATTAAATCTGAGTTAACCACAGCATTGTATGGTATGAAATAGTAAATTAAATGGTGCTTATACATTTCAGCACAAGTTGGATGCATTTATTTATAGCAAGACAAGTCTCAGATTACATATCAACAGCAAATATTCAGAGATGCACGATCAGTTTGAATTTGAATCTTTGCTGAAGACCTTGATGAACAGAGTCCAGTGTGTAGCTAACTGCTTAGTTGGAATGAAAGCCTGCACCCACACGAGTGTCAGATGGAGTCAAATACTGGGCCAAAATCATTCAGTGTGAGAGATAGTTAAGATCCCAGTCCTCAAGATCTGAGAACTGCCAGTTTGCCATCTGTTTTCCTGGGACTCAGGTGTGAAATGACTCTGACCAATCAGCATTGCTCATTGTTTAGTTAATTACCTGTGCGGGAAGAGAACCAGGGCCGGATTTGGATTCGAGGTCTGAATTTGAGGATCACTACTGTAGCCTATAGCAATTAATTGCGTAAAAAATGCTAACTGCATATGCATCAGTGAGTCTGACACAGCAGGCCTAGTATCTTTTGTTTATTCTGTTTAGTTAATTCTGAAATAAATAAATCAATTAAAAAAAGTCTTAATCCGGCTGCTGAGTTCTCACCTTTCAAAAAATTCTAAGAGGAAACAGATTCTGACTTAATTGCTAAAATGATAAAAAGCAATAAAGAAAACAGTAGCCAGTAATACATTACTGCATTCGCTTCGATTTTTAGTGGAAAATGTTTGAACTTATCTCAGAAACTACAACAGCATGTTTGCCATTCACCACTGCGCAGTGTAATTTTCTCACTATAGCCTTAAAGGTGCACTATGCATGTTTGCATGGTTTCCGCGCGATTATATTTTTGTCTCAGTCTGCCGACATCTCCCCGCACGATCCGCTAGCTGCCTGCCCTAGAATTCACTGTAAAAAAAAACCCGGGCTCTGGAGACTGTACTGGCGTCACAAACTGCAAACAAACACAAGGGGCACAGGCTGTGCCCCATGACATAACAAACCACGTTCCGGCCAATCACCGACAAGAGTGTTACTCACCGAGAGGTTGGAGTTTGCTCAGCCATAGTAGCGATGTTAGGCTCGTAGCACAGGCTCACTTTCGATGCGCGTTCGTGACAGTTCCGGAAGCATGGGGGGGAGGGAACTATGGGAGGGAGTGGCGAGCTACCTCTGTTTTGTTTGACTTCGAATGTCAACAGAAGTGATGTCACCCAACCGTGCATAGTGCACCTTTAAGCAGGGGGCATGGTGACACAGTTGGTTATGCTATTGCTTCACAGCAAGAAGGTCGTGGGCCTGACTCCAGCCTCTGACATTTCAGACAACTTCAAGGAGGCAGCATGTGTTGCTCCAAAATTTGTTCATATTCTTCTGCTTTAATTGTGCTCTTAAAGATCTGCAACTCACCCATGCCATATGTACTGACTTACACCATGACAGATGTTACAAATATGATGACCTTTCAGATTTTTCAGATGATTGTCTCGAACTGACTGACTAACCTTGTTGAAATGGAGTGCAGTATCTGTTTTCAGCAATAGAGAGCAGCGCTGATACACAACTAGCGGGGGGCTCATGCAATACTGAGGAACCAATATTATGCTTTGTATGATGCATACCTTACTGGTGTTCTTTCTCAATCAATCACTCCTGTGAAATACCACTAACCATGCCACTGGACTCACTGATGATTGCACTCTCTCTCATGAGTTCCTTTCACTCATCAGTCAGGGAACTAGGAACAAGGGACTGAGGAGACAATGACTGAAAATGCAAAAACAACAGCAAATAGGATTGTAAACATTAAGGTAACGGAGTTAATAAGTTCAGTTACCTGGGGCATGCTGGAAATCTCTGCATTCCACCCCCTGGGACTCTATCCTGGGGCACCCCTGTGTATGCTGGTTTTTATTCCAACCACGATTTCAATTATAGGGATTTTTATAAACTGTTAATGTATCTTAACTCGGTGAATTTATGTTTAGGGCATATCTTTAACCACATTTTTGCAGACATATACACATGCCACGAAGAATAAAAATTCCATGTTCTCACTGATATATTGGAGACAACTGCAAGAGGAAAAAAACTATGCAGCTAATCAATGTGAACAATGTAGTCGTGAAATCAGGGACTTGTGGCTGCCAAAACTACCAGTTTATTTGACAAGCAGATGATAAAGTCAACCTGTTTTGTGTCATGTTTATGCTATTTAGGCCTTGTCAACATGTACTCAGGTAGTTATGAAAATATAGGATCTTTTATTTGTTTTGGCCCTACATTCACAAGCAAACTGCATTTTTGGCCTCTGAAAATGTACCTTTTGGAAAATGCAGGGTTAGGATTTCTATAAACCATTTTCACTCATCTTGGCTTGTCACATCAGAGTGAGTGTGCCTTATAGTGCATTTTCAAAAGTATATGTGTGTGTGTGTGTGTGTGTGTGTGTGTGTGTGTTTTTCATGATACTGGGTAAGAAAAGTGTGACTGTGAAACAAGCAAGAAAACGCTGATTCATGTTGAATTTCGAAAGTCGTCATCAGTGCTTGCGGGTAACGTCAACTGTACAATTAATTCATGCAATATTTTTTCGGACAACATTATTTTGAAGCATAACTTTCATCACGATGGATTATGGTATACAAGAAATGGGTACGAATAAACATGTCACTGCAAGATAAAGAATCACGTTATAATGCTAAAATATTAAATCAAAAACGCAAATTATATGAGGAAGTCATGAAAATAGCAGTCAGTAACGTCTTACCTTGCGGGCAAATGGCCTATTGCTGAGCGATGATCAAGAGTAAGGATGGATTCAGACAATGTTTATCAGAATTCCCTTTTCACTTAACAGACGTTGCCGCACACTTAATTGTGGACCTGAAAAGTATGGTCACAGAAATCAGCCAACTCACAGCAGCACACGAGAAAACTTGCATTGCCGATAAAATGTCTGCACAAAGTCATTACATCGGACATGAAAAATCAATAAACTGATGCATATAAGCAAAGAATTAAAATCAAAATTTGTCTTTCGTAATGGTCGTGATTTACTGGACACCACGTGATTTTTGTGGTTTGAGTTAATATTTTTCAAAATTAGCAGTCAAGAAGTCAGTTTATTGGGTAAGGAAAGTCAGTTCTTTTGTGGAGTAGCAGTAAATTCGAGCAGCACCACTCACTCAAGACCTGTCTGCCGTGGTAACAGTCATTATCACAGCGGACATGTCGGGCAACGACCATAACCAGATAATTTCAGTTTGATATCGTCATATTTTCTGACCAGATAAGTTTTGGAACAAAGTGGAATTAATTCACTGGACTGTGAGTGAATAACTTATGGGAGAATGCACATGATACTTATTAATTTTAATTTCCCACATCCTTTTTGATAAAAACTGATTTTAAAAAAACCTTTTGGTGTCTTTCTTTGAGCCAAAAATGATTTTAAGTAATTTAATAAAAAACCTACTTTGGTTCAAGTGGTAGTTTTATCCTCACTATATCTCTTATGTGTGCTAAACAAAATGAACATGAATTAAAAGCATCGTTCATTGTCTGCTGATAATAAAACAATTAACAACAACTATCACTGAAATCTCTCCGGTATTGTGAAAACACACACACACACACACACACACACATATATGTATTTATATACACAGTTGTATATATCAGTGGTGTGAAATGATGATAGTACACCTCCACTTTCGTCTAAAAAGGGTCCTAATATATTACTCTTCTATATTTTTTTTGGTGAAAATATATTGAAAAATACTATTGTAGGCAATGAGAACAAAACAATCACTCCCACAAGTATACTGAGGTATAAATATGGGTTATGAATAAAACAGTGGAAACATCTATTATCAATTTTTTATAACAATTGAAAGGTGTTGCAAATTTTATAATTTTTTGACTCTTACCTAGCTTGAATGCATGTTTGAAGACTCATTCCATAATTACTGACGCAAAAAAATGTTCAAACTGGTTTGAGGCAACAACACTCCGCAAAATTACCTCTGATGATAAGTCGTTCCAATTTATAAGGTGACATGAACTTTGAGCAGTGTCACAATGTTAAACATGATGGCACAATGGAAGGAGCTCTCTGAGATTGTTCATAGTTGCATTGTGGCCTTACAGGATGCTGAAGACATTAAATGCTACCATGGCACAGGAAGAAACACCATCAAGCGTTTCAAAGAGACCGATTTGCTGAAAACGAGTGTTACAAGAGGTGCGAAACAGAAGTTAAGTGCCTCTGATGTTCGTTATGACAAGTATTAAAAAAAAAATCAATGGTTGGCAGCACGACAACTCTGTGATGGTATTAATAGCGCCAGAGGTGAAGAGATGAAAGTATTAAGATCTTCTATTTCCAGATGCCTGCGTGAAAATGATCTGCAGTGGGTTTCCCGAAAGCCTTTTAAAGCTAAGAACCACTTCAAATGACTCTTAGGATCATTCTCAAAATAACGTGGGTTTTCCAAACACGTTCATAACTAAAGCATCTCTTTTGTTCGCTCTAAACTAACCCACGTAACGAGAGAACGTTCATTGTTTAAGAATCTCTTAAAAACACTTGTTAATCCTAAGATCCAACGCTATTGGGAAACCCACCGCTGATTGTTCATGTTGCTGCTGAGAGCTGACAACATCAAAAAAAAGACTTCAGTCCGCCAAGAAATTCAAGGATGGACACCAATGGACTAGGAACATGTACTTTGGACCGATTAATCAAAATCTGAAATTTCCTCACCCAGAAGCAGAAATTATGTGCGCTGTAGAGTTGGAGAACGTTTCGAAAATGACTGTTTAACCCCTTCAGTAAAACATGGAGGTGGCAATATGATGGTTTGGGATTCAGTCTGCTCGAAAATCAATGAAATCATGGATCAAAAGAAGTAGCACAGCATCTTTGTGCCATCTGGAAAGAGACTGATTGGTTGAGTATGTTATTCTTAACAAGATAATGACCCTAAACACACTTCTAAATTGAGCAAGAATTCTCTCAGTCGGAAAGAAACATCTGGTGACATAAAAGTTATGACTAGGCCTGCTCAAAATTCAGACCTTAATCCGATTGCGCAAATCTGTTGTAACATCAAAAGAATCTCTTTGGAATGAACTTTAAACCATATGGAATGGTTTAGCGAGAGAATAAATAGAAAAAATTGGAAAACTATCCCAGAAAGAGTAAATGCTGTAATCAAAACAAAGGGTGGCCACACCAGATATTGACTTTTTCTCCCAAAGAGGCATTACTATTTTAATTTTTCTATATATTGTCATCTGTTTACTTATCCTTACTTACCATATGTTTTTCATCAATATTATTTAATATTACATGAAATAAATACTTGAATAGAACTTGGTTTCTGATTTATCTTCATTTTATTAACTGTATAATCATCACTGCACCCTACTGTGTGTATGTATGTGTATACACACACACACACACACACACACACACATACACACACACACTCAGTGGGCTCCAAAATTACCCGCACCCCTGACTGGCAATGCACAAACAATATGTTAAAAAATTCTAAAAAATATATGTATAAAGAAACTCAATATAACAACATGAAAGAAATACTGTACAATATTAAGGTTCCAATGGAACAAACCAAAATCATTTACTGATTTAATTAAAAATCAACTTCCTCCAAATCAAAGTTTCACAATTAATGGCACCCTTAAAGATTATTGTAAATGACATCTACCAAAACAAGACCAGGTATTAAATTCCACTTATTTAAGTTTTATCTACAACCCCAATTCCAAAAGAGTTGGGATGCTGTTTGAATTGTAAATAAAAATGGAATGCAATGATTTGCAAATCTCATAAACCCACATTTTATTCACTATTCATGATTTATTTATCAGATGTTGAAAATGAGACATTTTACCATTATAAAAATATTAGCTCATTTTGAATTTGGTGGCAGCAACACATCTCAAAAAAGTTGGGAGGGGGCAAAAAAGGCTGGAAAAGTAAGTGGTACTGATTTAAAAAAAAAAAAGGTGCGGGAGCATTTTGCAACTAATTAGCTTAATTGGCAACTGGTCAGTAACATGACTGAGTATAAAAGGAGCATTTTAGAGAGGCAGAGTCTCTCAGAAGTTAAGATGGACAGAGATTCACCAATCTGCAAAAAACTGCATTTAAAACTTGTGGAACAATTTCAGAAAAATTTTCCTCAATGTAAAATTGCGAAGACTTTGAATTTACAGTACATAATATCATCAAAAGATTCAGAAAATCTGGAGAAATCTCTTTGGGCCCTCAGGCGGCACTGCATTAACAACAGGCGTGATTCTGCACTGGAATACACTGCATGGGCTCAGGAACACTTCCAGAAATCACTGTCTGTGAACACAGCTCGCCGTGCAATCTACAAATGCAAGCTAAATCATGCAAAAAAGAAGCCATATGTGTACACAATCCAGAAACGCCGCCATCTTCTCTAGGACAAAGTTCATTTAAAATGGACTGAGGCAGAACAGAAAATTGTTCTGTGGTCAGATGAATCAAAATTTGAAATTCTTTTTGGAAACCACGGACGCCATGTCGTGCGGTCTAAAGTGGAGAGGAACCATCCAGCTTGTTATCAGCGCACAGTTCAAAAGCCTATATCTCCGATGGTATCGGGTTGCAATAGTGCCTATGGCGTGGGGAGCTTACACATCTGGAAAGGCATTATCAATACTGGAAAGTATATAGAGGTTTTATAACAACATATTCCCATCCAGACAACGTCTATTGCAGGGAAAGTCTTGCTTACTTCAGCAAAACAATGCCAAACCACATATTGCATCCATCACAACAGCATGGCTTCGCAGTAGAAGAGTCTGAGTGCTGAACTGGCCTACCTGCAGTCCAGACCATTGAGTAATAGAAATCATTTGGCACATCATGAAACAAAGTATTTGACGAAGAAGACCTAGGACTGTTGAGCAGCTAGAATCTTACATCTGACAAGAGTGGGACAACATTCCTCTCCCAAAACTTCAGCAATTGGTCTCTTCACTTCCCAGACATTTGCAGACTTTTGTTGAAAGAAGAGGGGATACTAAACAATGGTAAACATGGCCCCATCCCAACTTTTTTGAGATGTGTCGCTGCCAACAAATTCAAAATGACCTAATATTTTTAATGAAAAGGTAAAACGTCTCACTTTCAACATTTGATATGTTTTCTATATTCTATTGTGAATAAAATGTCAGTTTATGAGATTTGCAAATCATTGCATTCTGTTTTTATTCACATTTTACACAGCATCCCTACTTTTATAAAATTAGATTTGTAAGTGTTGAGGCACTATATTGAGCCATTACATCACTTCCTGTTTCACATGGGTATAAAAATGAGATAACATGCATGCAATATCTCTTTGTCATCCAACACCATGAAGAAAACAAAAATCCTGTCAGTTCAAAAGAGGCAGATGGTCATAGACCTTCATAAATCTGGTCATGGCTACACAAAGATTTCACAAACGATTGAATATTCTACTGAGCCCTGTCAGGGTAGCTCCAAAAAAAATTTCAAAGATATAGAACTTATGAAACCTCAATGGTAGGGGATGCAACAGCATTTTGCCCCCCTGAATACTGAGGAGGATGGTGAGAGAAGCAACATAATCCCCAAGAATCACTATGGAGGAATTGCAGGCCTTGGTTGCATACCAGGTTTCAAAAAGCATTGGGCACCACCTCCACAACCACGGGCTCTTTGGAAGGGTTTCCAGAATAAAGCCTTTTCTGATACTCACAAACCAATGTGGGACAAATGGTATGTTTGTGTGGAACAATGTGGGACATGTTGCCAACGCTAAAAGGTAGTCCAAAAATTCTGATGAATGAACATAGAGATTCTGTCCCTTGGTTTGTCATATCTCCATGCTTTACCCTGTGGCTGAATCAGTTTAGCAAAATATGCTAGTATTGGGACTGAAACATGTTTAATTTGACCACAGATAGCTACATATATGGGCCACTTTGCACAGAGACAACTTAACAATTCAGCAGTATCTGCACAAAAATTTCATTGCCTCATCAGTTAGTCCCACAGGCAGCAGGCATCACTTGCTTTAAGTTTATCATCCCTCTGACTCATGCCAAACTATGGCCATTTTAATTTACAAGGTACACAATAAAAATAAATTTACAGAACATTATAAATGAAAGTTCTATTTTCCTTCACCGTATTTAAGACAACAACTGCACCAGCAAAAATAACTGTCCTGAACTAAAGCTGAAACGATTTTATACCAAGTAAAGGCTGATTAGGGGAAGGTGTGACAAGAGTGAGCTTAAGTGCTGCATTGAACGCATACAATGCTGTCAATATAGAATCCGTGATGCACAAAGCGCTGATGAAATGTTTGACGCTATTATGTTGAAAAATGTAAGGCGTGTTTAATTTACAACGTCAATTAAAGCATCCAACCACATAGAATCCACCTTAAAGGGGCATTTTCACAGCGAGGTAGCACAGTAAACTTGAAAACTTGGCCAACAATATCCAAGTTTGTCGCAGGTGTGAATTGCCAGTTTAACGTTATACTTCGATTACTTGGAGTTTTCCTCGCCAAAAATGAATTCGTTACTTTTGGGCAGGACTTATTGCATTTTTCAGTTCATTTTTTATTATTTTTATTTAGTTTTTCTGCACTTTAGCACTTTTTGTCACTGGTATGTGAGATGCCATAAACGTGCTTTTTTACAGGCCAGACTAATGTTTTTCTTTTTCACAGTGTGCGGTCAGCATTTCTTTTTCCTTTTGTATCAGCTCCACGCACCTGTAGTACTCATCAGTTCAGTGTGTTGACCTGAGCGCAACAATCTTTTTTCATTTTTGGACTCTTATTATTTTTTTTTAACATTCATTTTGCTGCAAACTTCGTTGTTAGTGTGCAACTGTCTGGCCATTGATACTGGAAAGAAACGTAATGTTACCCTAATGTAATCTCTGCTTCGAGCCAAAACATAAAAAATCGCGGGTATTCTAAGGAGTTATATTCTCAGTTATATTGCAAGAGATCAAACTCACTTAAGAATACCAAGATCGTGCACGACTCAACCACTACATCCTTGGCCATGTCAATGCCCTGATAAAGTCCGCTGTAGCCGTTGAACGGCAGTAGCTTACTTGTCAGCTGCGTTCAATCTATTAAAGAGTTCATTACTATGTTCAGAATTTCATTCATTGCCTATCAGCTTTTGTTTCACTTTAATTCGTGTTTCAATTGTGTTTGTAATGTACAAGTTCCAATTGAAAATGGAATTAAAATAACCGTATTTTCGGCGTATGACACCAAAGATCCAGACTGATATTAAACCATAAGCTATAAGCGCATGATTTTAGATATTGCCTCCAGGCAATAAAAATGCAGGACAGAGTCTCAATTTGGGGACGCTGGAAGAGAGATGAAAATGCTGTGCGATACAAGGCAAAGCGGGACACCTGATCACCCTATCAACTATGGGCTGAGTTGAAGAAGGAAGTTGATGAATGGAAAACCCAAGAATGTGAAGTATCTTGAAAGGATCTGCTCAGAAGAATGGTCCAAAATCCGCCCAAATGTATACCTTAACCTCGTCAAAATTGCAGGAAAAGACTCCATGCTGGTATCCTTGCCAGAGGTAGTTGTACTAAGTACTAAATGAAGGGTTCCAATTATTATGAACCTTGATTTTGATGAAGTTTATTTTGAATCAAATGATTGTTATGATTTAGATTGTTTCCATTGAAACATTGAAAAAGTAAAGTATTTCACATGTTGGCATATTCAATTTCTCTATAATTTTTTTTTTTTTTGGTATCATTTGTACATTACCAGTAAGGGTGCCATTAATTTTGATCCCACTAATATAAAACACTACAAAAGTAATTCCTCTCAATCATCACTTATGACCCACTCGAACTGTGTGGGAGTGTCTGTATCTCCATAGACCCTGCCACCTGCCCGTAATTTTACAGTAGTTTACAAGCTCAATGGGCTGATAAGCCATTTTCAACCGACTTCCGGAACATTTTTTATCCTTTTTTTTTGCTTGATGAATTTTCCAGTAAATTTTCCATTACATACTGTAGACCTTGACGATAGCTCCGGACATTTTTCAGATTTTTGATTGAATCGTTTTTGTCTGTTTTATGGGCCTTTGAAATTTTTCACCCTGTGTTCAAAGATAGGAATGAAAATTTTAAAAATTATTTCTCAAGAAATGTCAGATATTTCTAAATCAGGCAACCCACTCTCGTCAATGTACAGTGCGAGTACCATTTTGAGTGAATCGCTGGAAGTAGGTCTTGTGAGGCATCGGGGGGCCCAGTGCGGCTTTGTCATTTTTCGGCACTTTTCATGAAATGGCCTGTGGAGGCCAAACGCTTGCAGATAGGGCTCAAGTTTGTGTTATCGACATTCAGGAAGTCATATGGACCTAAATTTGTCAGTGTTATAGTTCACCTCAGATGACCTTGAAAGGTCAGACTCAAGGTCAAGCAAATTCTGAAAATTTTCAAAGGCTTCTAGACTTTAAAATATTAAAGATAGAGTATATATAAGTATTGAACATTTACCAAAAGTCTTACATTAAATTTTATTGGGAGACCTTGAACTCGACCTTCAATGACCTTTGAAGGTCAAACTTGACACAGTGAAAATGTCAATAACTTCTATCACCTACTCCTACACAGCATACCTTTGAGGCTTGTGATTGGGCTAATGGTCTTCTATCATCGCTGCCTGTTGGTTTGGCAGGCTCTCGACAGTGCTTCAACTGAGTTTTCGCGTCTTTTTGTGGACCAAGATTTTATTTGGAAAACAAAGTGGGAAAAACCCAGTTTTTATGAATACATGTGAAAGTGTGGACAAAACCTAAATTCAAGTGAAAGAACTCAAAAGACTTATGTTCTTTGGGATCATCAAGGTGTTTCTTTCTTTCTTTCTTTTTTTTTTACAAATTTGCAAGTGTGCAATGAACACTGATGTTTCTCTTTGTTTGAGCACTTTCACATTCTTATCGTGGAGTCAGGAATACAGACCTTTGCTGATGCTTCTGAGGCCTGTAGTTCTTTGTAAAATACTTCATGTACGTTTGGGAATTTTTGTGCCTTCCAGGAATTTTGGCTGGCCAGCCACTTCTGTGGCTCTACTGCAACCATTGAAAATGCAAAACTTTGAAAATTCGTAACAAATCAGTCATATGTGCAACCATTTTGCAGCTTTCACCAAAATTTAGGCCCAGGTGTGCAGATATGTTCAGCTGTACTAAGTTCATAGGAATTATGAAGTCTATCACAATGTTTTTGTCAAAAAAGGTAATACCTACCTCAATTTTTGCTCAATTGACGCCAAACTTTCTCTACTGCATCTTCAGATTGTCTACCATAGAAGTAACTGCAAAATTTTAGAATTATCAAAAAGTGAGCCCAAAATGCATCAAAATATTGACTGTGAACAGCATTGAATATGGGCGCTGTAAACTCTTGGGTAATAAATTTCCATTGTTCTTGAAAAAATGGAAAAAAGCTCATATAACAATGGGAATAGTGTGGAAAAATTTGGAAATATATCTCAAAAATGGAATTTTCCACAAAATTTTGAATTTTGCTCTCATGCACGACATTGTTCTCAATGTGGAATAGAGCATCTTTGAACATTAGCATTTCAAAAAGAGAGTGATTCACACCCATGTTTATAATGTACCAAACCTTTCATTTTGTCCAGAATATGTCTGCCAAATTTCATATTTTTTAACAGAACTTTCAAATTTTGTCTGCATAAGTGGCACATCCTTTTAGGAGCCTGGCTGTGCTACAAAAAGTTGCAGGTTCAAGCTCAGGGTAGTGCTATAAAGATTACTGTGCAAGCCTTTTATTGGATGTGGAGGATTTGTAATCTCTTCTTTCAAAACATGTTAGAAAACAACACTCGTACCAGGCTTATGCAGTCTGTCAAAGTGCGTTTGGTATTAAATGGCTGCCAAAGTGATGGAATTTGCTTGCAAATCCTCCAACTTTATGGGACTAAACTGTGTTGAACATAACTGAAAATTCTATCTTGTCTTTTTTTGGGTTTCATGTTTAGTTCAGTGCATTTTATGTCAGCTTTTAGTTTGGAGTTTTTACTGTTTTACTGTTCTTATTAGTTGGGAACTTGAGTTTATTTGTTGGGCTTCATTAGTTAGGCAAGCTTTCAAAAAAAAAGAAATCTTGATGTAAATGAAACACAAAAAAAATCTACTATGTCTCGACTATTTCTGCCCAGTATAATTTTTTTTCCACAAAATGACTTTTTTTTTTTTTGAACAATTAGATTTTCGCACTGTTAAATCAGACTGTTAACCTTCAAAGCTGTCAAGAGCCACTTGATGTGTCTCCCCAGATAGCACATCTCATTAGGAACCTGCTATTGGTTGAAAAGTTAGCTGATACAAGCCCTGCGTGGTACTGTAGAGGCACCAATTTCATTTCAGAATGATTCAGCGGTGTAAACTGGCCATCTTAGCTCGACTCAAGCCAGCCCATGACGTGGCCTACGACTCAGTCAAGTGACCAGTAGCTGGTTTTAGAACATCAGGCACGTCACCTGTTTCAACGACCTGTCAGCTTGCTGTGAAGTCAGCTGTTTGAATCACCTATGAACTGCCAGCTGAACAAAATGGACAGAACAGAAAGAGGATCACCACATCAATTTGTTTGAGAAAAAGTTGTCTGTACCTAAGCTTTAAAATATGCAGTATGTGGTCACATTTATATTTGAAGATGCTACTAATTATCTCATGACCCAAAAACTGAAAAGGTGGCAGTTCGAGACACGGGAGGTTTTAGAGTCATTCGTATGGGAACAGGAAACTGGCTCATCTAGTCACATTGATGTAAACGGGCAGGTTTTCAAACACTGCAGATTGAGGCATTGCAAATCGCAAGTTTCAACTCGTCTCGTTGTGAATCTTTGGTATTAACTGGCATTAATGATTCATTTCTAAGTCCTCCAACTGATGTGTGGTAATCACTGTCTGTCATGGTTTCGCTCCCGCCGGATACAAATACCAATCCGGCAGGAGCTAGGACCATGGGCTTAAAAGAAAGTAAGGACCCAAACGCACAGGCTGGAAAAAGCTTGAAAGATTTTCATAAACTCAAGTTAAAAACCAGGGGCCAGTTGCACCAACCGTCCTAAGTGCTGTCCTAAAGTTACGCACGAAAATGGGTTGCACCAACAATGACTTATGACAAACCTTGTCCTAAGTGATGTGTCGTAAGACAAATTGGTGCAATGGCTATCAATGGCGAAAAGAGCCATTGCACCAACACGAGTTAGGACACGGAATTACGACAGAAACCTATGTGTGGTGGGAGGTGACTTAAGCGTGCTGTGATCTTAAAATAAATCTCTTTCTTTTTAATTTATATGTAATAATCTCCTAAAATTGCTACGGTGAGACCGCTTCAAGTATGTACATTTCAAGAAATTGCACACAACTGTCTACACACCCCACGGCGGCAAGTGGTCACGCTTTTAAAAAATCGTGGTTTAACATTGCCACATCCCAACTCTGAATTTCATCTCTCATTGTAGCATTTTTAGACTATTACAGATTAATTAAACATAAAGAGATTCATTTTAAGATCGCCGTGGATTTTAAGCATATAAAAAATACACAAGGTGGAAAACATTCTGTATAACAACACAAACCTGACATTGAGATATAAATTATTGCAATCGCACGAAATGGCCAAATGTAAGCCCACAAAAAATCGTGCAATGAAATTCTTGCAAAACTGTGCCATTCTCTGGCCATTTAATTTTCAAAATGCGATAATCAAACATGCTATCTTGATAAATTGGAGTATCTACTCATTCAGCTCATTAAATAAGCAAATCTACTGTTTGATTACTGATTGAGCAAAGTAAATGGGGACAGGCTTAGAGTAGCCTCATTGGTGAAACAGAGACGATTTTGTAGCCCTTTGCTTAGCTCCATTCAGTACGTCGCCGAAAAATACTGATGTCAGTCAAGTTTTTCCCAGAGGAATTTCGCACACCCTCTGATGTTTGGCACTTTCTGGGTCGTTCATTCAAGACTGCACCGGAATGCTGTTTTTTTTTTTTTGCTATTATTCAGAGAAAAACCACCTCTTTGCTTTTGTGTGTGCTATATGTAGCTGTCTTAGTTCCGTTCATTCTATGATACTAATGTTTATTTATATATTATTGTATATATCATATAAACTGCTCATGCATGCATACATACATTACACCATCCAAAATTGACTATTTGCCACTCAGATTTGACCTTCCTAAAGTTGGAGACACCAGTCAGGACTTCACGGCCAGGTATGTTTGTGTATGTAATTTAGGACATGTCCTAAGACGAATCTTAACTCCTTCAACCCCACAGCCCTCTACAGAGGGCTGACCAACATATTCCCTTCAACCCCAAATTCCTGTAGGGAAAATTCAAACAATCTGACTAATTGATTGGAACATATCAGGTTACATTTAATGGGATTCCAGAGATAACAGTAAGATACAATGTCCAGATAATGACCAGCCCTCTACAGAGGGCTGTGGGGTTGAAGGGTATAGTGATGCTAGAATATCTGGGGTTGAAAGAGTTAAGATAGGGATTTTACGACACACATAAGAGTTTTTGGTGAAACGGTGGTTACGACATGTCTCAGCGCTGTCCTAAGTTTGGTGTCTTACAACAAGCACTTACGATACGTTTGGTGCAACCGGCCCCAGGGGAGCAGCTACACATCAAAGCAGGGCTAAAACTCAAGAATGCAGTTGCTCTGTCATGGTTTTGTCCTGCCAGATGCAAACTGCAATCCGGCGGGCACTGGGACCATGGGCCCAAATGAACAGAAGGCTCACCCGCCAGGCTGGCAGTGTTGCCAGCTCTGATAAGGCAAGTAAGCGACCGCAGCTTCAAAACGAGCCCAAAACCCCAATGTAAATTTCACGATACTAATAAGACGGTGTAGACCTGGGGTGGAATCTGTTTTGTTTTGTTGAACTGGGGGCGGGGGGGGGAGGTGGGCTCTGTTTCATTTTGTCGAGGGGGGGGGATGGGGCAGGGGTGGAGGGAGATAATCTTCCATTTAGTTAACCAAGGGGCAAGGAGGGAGGGTGGGTAGGTTCTCTCACATTTCTCGTGAGGCTGTGAGCAGACGGAGTCAATCAATGAATCGGGGGGAAATAGCAACCATAAACGTATAACAATCAGGTCGCTTGTTACACTTCTCAACAAGCAACCATATTTTTAAAAACAAGCCCAAATAAACCGCAACCCGGGACCTGTAATTTTTTCAAGCGACTTCAGGAAAAAGAAGCCCAAAGTCGCGTATTATAAGCGGACTTGGCAACTCTGCAGGCTGGTTAGAAAAAAATCAAAGTTTTAATTAATAAAACCGACTGAGCTACACAAAGGGAGCAGCAAAGGTAGAGCTACACAAAGGAAGCAGCAAAGGAACACACGCCAGAGCAGCCATCAGCAGCAAAAAACAAACGCAGAAGCAACTAGGACTGGCAACAGCCAGCCCCTAAATACTCTGGCTTCAACTCCACTTCAATGAGCCACACCTGTTGCCCGTTAAAGTGGAGGCGAAGCATGCAGCAGGGGGAGGGACTGCAAGGCCAAACCCTTACACTGTCATGATGCAACTAGCATAGCTAATGAACATTCTGTTGCTGTAATTAATATTCTGTAGCAGGAATGCACTCTTTATTCATTAGAGGTCACCTCAGAAAGCAGAATATCATGTGAAGATTATGATGCATTTTATTTATACATTTCAAAAAGTATTGCAAGTGAAATATGAAAATGAATAGTTGAGCCTTCAGTTGATTCACAGTATTTTGCAAGCAAGATAGCATTAATCAGGCATTGGACTGGCAATTAAAAATTGCACATGGTTTTTTTTTTTTTTACCTCCGGTCACTGACCATTTTAATTGAGGTAGATCATTTAAGTGCTTAAACATAACTGAATAAAATGAAATAAATAAAAAGAAGTGATTTTGTTCATGTTATAGGAGGTTTAAAGAAAATCAAAAAGCTGTCATCTAGCAAGAACTGAGATGACCAGAATAAGAGGAAACAGAAAAGTGATGATCTCCTGGGGTTTGTTTGTTGCCGCGGCACTGGTTGTTGTAGGTTTTGCTGTTGTTGTTGTGATTGTCGCGGTTGTGTTAGGCAGGGCTGTTGAAAGACAAATGATGAATAATGACTGTTTTATTTTAAGAAATAGAAAAATTATATACATATATATGTGTATAAATACAGTAGCCTATGATATCAAAATCATGGTGTTTTGCTTAAAAAAACATTGAAAACTGATACATGCTGTTAGTGAAAGATGAATTAGAAATATTATCATTATAAAATCAAAGTCTGGCTTCACTATAATGTGAAACCTGAAACAAAAGCTAATTAATCATGATTGTATCAATGGCAGTTCTTGACTGTATATGCATATTTCAATCATGGGCAACCAACCTATAGATGTGGTCAGAGATGCAATGCATTCAACAAAAATGAACAAAAAAATGTAAATGCATTCAACCTCAATAATTGGGACAGTGTGTAAAATGCAGTTAAAAACAGATTTAAAAGTAAGATCTTTCAGTCGCAGTTTGAAAACAGAACAGTCAAAGTTCGCCTCTCCACCTCGGCTCAGTGTTACCAGAGGTGCAACGCTGTGGAAAGCCATTTTAACATTTAATCAGTGGCAGTGATAACAATTTTAGAACCAAAAAGTTTTTTAACACTGAGAATTCCAAGCCAACATATCCATGTCATTAAGACCAGTTAAAATTCTAATGAAAGATATCAATAACTCAACTCTCACCAGTCAAAATGTTAAATCTTGATATCAACAATTACTTTCTTGCTTGTGGAAATGTTCATTGTGGATAGCTCTAACTCAATTACAACTAGTCAACTTACACCATTGACGCCAATTCAAATTTATTTCAGATATCTCTATTTCAGTTTTATCATGTTCTAATTCCAAGTTGACATATCCATAATGTAATTCTGACTAGTTGCAATTCTAATTAATGATATCTACAACGCCATTCTCACTAGTCAAAATGTTAATTATAGATATCTATAATTCAGTTATCATGAGTGGAAATATCAATTGTTGATATCAAAAATTCAATTCTTACTCGTAGCAATGTTCATTGTCAAAATTAAATGACTGATCTGTCAGTGTGGAATCCTGACTTGTAAGAATGTAATTGCAGATAACCTACAATTACTTTTCAGATATCTACAACTGCATTTCAGATGCAGTTGGTGAAGTACATTTCAAAATATAATTTCCACATGTAAGAAAATATTTGTTAGGTCAAAATTATTTTCCAGATATCTTAAATTAACATTTTAACCAGTCAAAAAGACTTTTTGATATGTCAATATGTAATTTCCACCAGTGAAAACTGAATTGCGACGAGTCTGCCCAACTGAGTAAATGTTAAAATGACTTGCCATACAACCCTACAATAAAGGGTCATGTCCTACCCTACGTGTTGTTTTTGGCTGGGGCGACATACCTATTGCCCAAAGACTGATGCCCAGAAAAGTCCCGAACAAAGAAAAGTAAGAAATTACAGGTAGATGGCAGTCTCTGTTGATGCAGACACTGACTTTGCTTTTAGTGGGTTAAAAGTGATCACTGAATTGCGTTAGTTTTGCATGAGTCCATTCATTGTTTCTCTTTTTTTTTTTTTATAGGAAATTCTACTCCGTATACCTATAAGTGACTTATCAATTCTCTCTCATCAATATTTACCAGAAAACAGCCCAATCAAATATTTGAAGTTTTTTCTGACGAAAACATATGGATTTTTGTAAATATTCGTGAATTCCAAATTTTATGCCCATAACACATACAGAAACAATTGTGACAGGGAAATTGAAAGACTGGGAAGGTTGTAGATTCTTCAGAAAAAATACCCTTTTGGAAAATTTCACTCGTAAACAAGTAAATAAGTGAAAGGAAATTTAATTATGATTGCTTATAAAATTATCAGTCAGTAAAGGCATGATGGTGAGAGGTTTGCCACTTTGCCAAATGCTGCATGAGTAAATGGTCAAACAGTTCGAGATCAACGCTTTTCAACATGTGATTGTTCAGAATTTAGGGACAATAGTTGGTCCATCAAATATAGTGGAAAGATTCAGAGAAACCAGAGGAATGTCTGTGCATTAAAGATGAGGTCGAATACCAATACTGGATGCACCTGACCTACGAGCCCTCAGATGACACTGCATTAGCGACACGAGATGCTTCTGTAATCCTGCGCACAGTTTGTCATGGCATCAAGTGTAAGTTAAGGAACTACAACTTAAGAGGAAATCATTCACCATCCAGAAGCACCGCTGAACTAACTAAATCTTACAACATTGCATGCCTGGATGTGAAAAGAACATACTTGTTGAAGAGGAGTTATTTCAATTTTGTGACAGAATCAATGAATGTGTTCAACATTTGCGAGCAATAGATTGCTAGCTATGTAGATATTTTGGAAAAAAAACAATGCAGATACAGACAACCTACATATAATGTAAGTCCCTACCAGCCGAACAACAAAGACAATTTGGTCTCTTTTAGTGTTATTACACTTCCCAGCTCAGTAATCAACACGACTATGTAAGTTAGCACAAGGTTACTAAGTTTACCTCATCTATTAAGACCTTCTTGCTGAGAGGGGCTTAACTTATGAAGCTGAGTGGGTTAGCCAAGGTCAGGGCTTCCCAAACCATGGCCCTTGAGGGCCGAGAACTGCTGGTATGCCACCCTCCCTTTACTTGAGAGTCAGGTGTGATAGCAGTCTGGCCAATCAGAGGAAATAAGTAAATTCCTTGGAAGGAGAGAAAACCAGGGTCGGATTTAGATTTGGGGGTGAGATTTGGGCAGCGCTAGCCTGGGTAATAAACATACTGACTACTGCAAAACTGATAAGGCTTGCGCATATTAGTGTCCTGAACTTGGCAATCACGTGGGCTTCGGAGGGGGCGGGGAAGACCTCTCTGTTCAATATTTTGAGTTTGGACAGCAAACTTATTTTTAACCAGGGGTGTCAAACTGGTCTGTAAAAAAGCCAAGGGGCTGCAGGTCTTCAATCCAACCAAGCAGAAGCTCACATGATACAACTAATCAATTAACTGATCTCAGCCTGCACAGTTGATGAGTTGTATCGGGTGTGCTTCTGCTCAGGTGGGATGAAAACCTGCAGCCTCTCGGCCCTTTTACAGACCAGTTTCACACCCCCGTTTTAAACCCTTGCTGATAGTGTTGCATATTGTATCTTAAAAAGATTACTAAGGCTACGTTCAGACAGCAGGTCTTGATGCACAATTCGGATTTTTTGGAGAAATCAGATTTTTTTGTGCTCGTTCATATTACACATTATATGCGACTTCTATCAGTTTTGAGTATGAACTGAATGTGACCCTGAAGTGACCGCATGCGCAAAAGAGGTCCTGAGGTAATACGTGAGCACGCAGGCACGCACTGTTTGTTGACGGAAGTAAATATGGAGGCATCTCGTCTCGGCATTTCAATGACGTAAAGGTCGGATAAATGCGACCTGGTCGTTCAGACAGCAGTCGCATCGCAAAATATCAGATACGTATCGGATTTAGGACCACATATGAAAGTGGCCTGGCTCGGATTAAAAAAAAAATTGTGCTGTTCAAACTGTCTTTAACAGATCGGATACAGGTCACATATGGGCAAAAAAATCGGATTTGGGCCACATTTGCCTGCTGTCTGAACGTAGCCTTATTTTTCGTCTTTCGTTATTGCTCACAGGTTAAAAAGGGAATTGGAAATTACTGCTTGCTATTTTTATTTACATTTAGCACATGGTGCTAATTCTGGAATTTGGTTTGTAAATGAATTGCTAAATTTTGAATATTTAAATAAAATCAAAACATATCACACCAATTTGAGATATATATATTTTAAGCCTCACAGAGAAAGAGTCGATAAGCATGATATAACGAGTGAAGAGTGACAACTGACCTGCAGTAATGCTGGATGGTATGATGTTTAAGAAGACGACTGAATTTTCAAGACCATCCATAAGGGCTGTTTCCGCCTTGGTGAGGTTTGGAACCACAGACTGGTTGGTAAATATAAGGTTTGTCTCAACTTGTACGGTATCCATCCGGGCAATGGGAAAAGAGAAAGGAAGTGGAACAAGCCTGTCCAGGGAAAGGTCACAAAAGGACAAAGGGGATGGAGGGGAGGGAGTGGTTTTGAGGTAGAGTCAAGAAGAGAGGATGGGGGAAAAGACAACAACAAAGAAAGGCAGGTTGGTGACATTTCCATTAATCAGTTGCCTTTCTTAAAATCCAAGCGAAAGCCCAGTAAAACCCACAATATCCCATTCCATCTTACAGCTATGGCAGAAACCCATGACCATGGTGATAGCTAGAGCTGATCAAAGGAGGTTTTGTTCTTACCTGAAACTTACAACGATACACCTGAGGAATATCAGAGGGAAAATCCTCCGGTACCCACGATTCAACTGTGCAAAATAAGAAGAGAAATGCATGTGTGATTATTATAACAATAAAGCAACAAAATACAGTTGCATATCATATTCAAGCAAGAAATTTCAGTAGATACAATGAAAAAGTACGCGGACACTGGTATATAAAAAAAGAAAACTGCTGAATTTCTGTGGAAATTAAATAACTGATTTTACTTGATCTTTCAGATTAAAGCCAAAGTTTTTGGAACACCGGTTGGGAATTTTATACAAATTCATGATTAGAAGTTTCCCCAAAGTAATGAAAGCATGACTGAAATATTGCCATCAAATATGGAAATACTGATTTTTAATAAACTACTGTATATTATGTTGTTTAAAATATTTTTTTCATTGTGTTTTTTACATTGTAACAATGAGCGTATTTTACAGAATGTATGGAACTCATCATGGACTATGCTACTTGATCCTTGCAGATTGGCAATTGCCTATAATTTTTGCGTGTCTCATTAACCAGTAAAGACTACTTAAATCAGATCCATTAAAATTCCAGGCAATCTGTTTCCTAAAGAAATTTGTCATGGGGAAGTGGAAAAAACCATCCCCTGGGTTCAGTCAAACAAGCAAGTCCCTCAAATAAGCACAAAGGTTTTGATTAATTTTTATCAATATGCGATTAAACAAAGCAAAACAGATTGACAACAGGAAATAGGGATGACGTTACTTCTGGTGAAGATTGCCATTAAATGCAATTTGGGCTCACAGGCAATACAAGCGCAGAAGATCCCTTGCCAGTTGACCCATAAAAAAACCTACAGTAATGAAATGATCAAAGGCATAAAAAAGCACCAACTTCGTGCTGAGTGCTTCTTGTCAATACTGCAATTTCAAAGTGCACATTTGAAGGAAAGAAATAACACATGTACGTTGATCAGGTCAATACCATCTCCCTCGCAAGTGGTCCCGGTACTTAATGATTAAACCTCACCAGTAATACGGAATTCAAAACAGGACCATCATCAGATACTTCCACTTTGAAAAGAAAGGTTTGTTGCTTGAATGGTTTCCACGTGTGAGAAGTTAGTCAAAGAAGAAGCTGTTGATGAATTGTAATAAGAGCATCTTGCCCAAACAAAAAGAAACGTTGTGATTAAAATATATTTTCAAAAAAAACACACACAGACAGGAGTCAAAAATGGAAGCTTACCTCTGTGGTGACATTGCGAGCCTGGGTCCTGAAGTCCTCTGAGGTGGGGTCTAACAATGATGGTGTAAAAGTTCTAACAATTCTAAAAATCAGAATTAGGACACCCTCATTCTCTGCTGGTGGGTCCATTGAGGCCGTAGTAGCTGGAGTAGTGGCAACAGTAGGTGGAGCAGTGGCAACAGTAGGTGGAGCGGTGGCAACAGTAGGTAGAGCAGTGGCAACAGTAGGTGGAGCAGTGGCAACAGTAGGAGGAGCAGTGGCAACAGTAGGCGGAGCAGTGGCAATAGTAGGAGGAGCAGTGGCAACAGTAGGTGGAGCGGTGGCAACAGTAGCTGGAGCAGTGGCAACAGTAGGAGGAGCAGTGGCAACAGTAGCTGGAGCAGTGGCAACAGTAGGAGGAGCCGTGGCAACAGTAGGTGGAGCAGTGGCAACAGTAGGCGGAGCAGTGGCAATAGTAGGAGGAGCAGTGGCAACAGTAGGTGGAGCGGTGGCAACAGTAGCTGGAGCAGTGGCAACAGTAGGTGGAGCAGTGGCAACAGTAGGTGAAGCAGTGGCAACAGTAGGAGGAGCCGTGGCAACAGTAGGTGGAGCAGTGGCAACAGTAGGTGGAGCGGTGGCAACAGTAGCTGGAGCAGTGGCAGTAGTAGCTGAAGCAGTGGTTACGGTAGCTGGGGCAGTGGCAATAGTGGCTGGAGCAGTGGCAGGTAGTGCGGACGAAAGTGTTATTGTAGCTGAAACAGTTGTTGGGGCAGTTGTTGGAGCTGAATTAGTTGTAGGGGCAGCTGTTCTTGGAGCTGAAGTGGTAGTAGGGGCAGCTGTAGTTGTGGGAGCTGTTGTTGCTGGAGCCGTTGTTATAGGAGCCACTGTAATAGTTGGGACAGCTGTTGTTGTTGGAGCTGATGTAGTTGTTTGAGCAAATCTTGTGGCTAGAACTGAAGTAGCTGGAGAGGCAGCTGTTGTTATTTGAGATAACGCATTAGTTGGGGCAGTTGTTGTTGAAGCTAAAGTAGCAATTGGAGCTGCTGTTGCTGCTGGAGCTGAAGTTGTAGTTGTTGTTGGAACTGATGTAGTTGATGGGGCAGATTTCGTTGTGGTGGCTGATGTAGTTGTTTGTGCAGCTGTTGCTGCAGAAGCTGTGGTCGTTTTTTGGGCGGCTGTTGTTGTTGGAGCTGTCGTAGATGTCAGGGCAGGTGTTGTTGGAACTGATGCAGTTGTCAGAGTGGCTGTTGTTGCAGCAGCTGTGGCTGTTGGAATTGTAGTAGTTTTTGGGCTGGCTGTTGCTGGAGCTGATGTAGTAATTGGGGCAGGTGTTGTTTGAGCTGGAGTAGTTGTTGGGGAAGCTGTTGTTAGGGCTGATGTAGTTGGTGCAGCAGCTGTGGTTGTTGGAACTGTAGTTGTTGTTGGGGCACGTGTTGTTGTTGACACTAAAGTTGCTGGGGCAGCAGTTGTTGTCAGAGTTGTTGTAGTTGTTGGGGTGCCTGTTGTTGTTGGAACTGATGTAGTTATTTGGGCAGCTGTTGTTCTTGGAGGTGATGTAGATGTTGGGTTGGCCGTTGTTTTTGAAGCTGATGTAGTTTTCTGGGCAGCTGTTGTTGTTAGCGCTGATGTAATTGTTGGGGCGGCTGTTGTTGGAGCTGATGTAGTTGTGGTAGTAGCTGTGGTTGTTGGAACTGTCATAGTTGTTGGGGCAGGAGTTGGTGAAGCTGATGGAGTTGTTTGGACGGCTGTTGTCGGAGTTGATGTAGTAGTTGGAGTGTCTTTTGTTGGAAATGATGTAGTTTGGCTGGCTGTTGTTGTTTGACGTGGAATAGTTGTTGGGGCAGCTGTCGTTGTCGGAGCTGATGTAGATGTTGGTGCAGCTGTTGTAGTTGTTGGGGCAGCTGTTGTTGTTTGAGCTGATGCGGTTGTTGGGGCAGCTGTCATTCTTGGAACTGTTGTAGTTGTCGCAACAGCTGTTGTTGTTGGAGCAAATGGGGTTGTTGGGGCAGCTGTTCTTGAAGTTGCTGTAGTTGTCGGCATGGCCGTTGTTGTTGCAATTGTTGTAGTTGTTGAAGCGGCTATTGTTGAAACAAGAGTGGTTTTAGCAGCAGCTGTGGCTGTTGGAGCTGATGTTGTTGCCGGGCTGGCAGTTGTTGTTGGAGCTGATGTAGTGATTGGGGCTATTGTTGTTGGGACTGATCTAGTGATTGGGGTGGTTGTTTTTGTTTGAGCTGGAGTAGTTGTTGGGGCAGCTGTTGTTGTTGGAGGTGCTATAGTTGTCTCAGCAGCTGTTGTAGTTGGTGCTGATGTAGTGGTTGGGGTGGCTGTTGTTGTTGGACCTAATATCGTTGTTGAGGCGGCTGTTGTTGTCGGAACTGTTGTAGTTGTTCGGGCGGCTGTTGTTGGTATGGAAGTGATTGTTGTAGGGGCTTGGGTTGTTGAAATTGTAGTAATTGTTGGGGCAGCTGTTGTTGGAGCTGACGTAGTTGTTGCAGCAGCTGTGGTTGTTGGAGCTGTAGTAGTTGTTGGTGCAGGTGTTGTTGAAACTGCAGTTGTTGGGGCGGTTGTTGTTGGAACTGATGAAGTTGTTTGAGCAGCTATTGTTGTTGTTTCTGATATAGATGTTGGATTGGTTGTTGTTGTCGGAGGTGATGTAGTTGTTGGATTGCCTGTTGTTTTTTGAACTGATGTTGTTTGTTGTGGTTTGTGGCTGTGGTTGTTTTGTTTGGAACTGGGTAGTTATAGGTGCAGCTGTTGGTTGTTGGGGCTGTTGTTGTCAGAGTTGATTGGAAACTGATGGTTGTTTGGGTGGCTGTTGTTGTTTGTGGTGGAGTAGTTGTTGGGGCAGTTGTCGATGTTGGAACTGAGGTAGTTATAGGTGCAGCTGTTGTAGTTGTTGTGGGGGCTGTTGTTGTCAGAGTTGATGCTGTAGTTGGAGTGCCTGTTGTTGTTGGAACTGATGTAGTTGTTTGGGTGGCTGTTGTTGTTTGTGGTGGAGTAGTTGTTCGGGCAGCTGTCGATGTTGGAACTGATGTAGTTGTTAGTGCAGCTCTAATAGTTGTTGGGGCAGTTGTAGTTGTTTGAGCTGATGCGGTTGTTGGGGGGGCTGTTGTTGAAGCTGTAGTAGTTGTTGGGGTGGCTGTTGTTGAAACAGGAGTGGTTGTTGCAGCAGCTGCGGCTGTTGGAGCTTTAGTAATTGGGCTGGTTTTTGTTGTTGGAGCTGATTTAGTTCTTGGGGCGGTTGTTGTTGGGACTGATGTAGCGATTGGGGTGGTTGTTGTTGTTTGAACTGGAGTAGTTGTTGGTGCAGCTGTTGTAGTTGTTGGCGGGGCTGTTGTCTGAGTTGATGCTGTAGTTGGAGTGCCTGTTGTTGTTGGAACTGATGTAGTTGTTTGGGTGGCTGTTGTTGTTTGTGGTGGAGTAGTTGTTCGGGCAGCTGTCGATGTTGGAACTGATGTAGTTGTTAGTGCAGCTCTAATAGTTGTTGGGGCAGTTGTAGTTGTTTGAGCTGATGCGGTTGTTGGGGGGGCTGTTGTTGAAGCTGTAGTAGTTGTTGGGGTGGCTGTTGTTGAAACAGGAGTGGTTGTTGCAGCAGCTGCGGCTGTTGGAGCTTTAGTAATTGGGCTGGTTTTTGTTGTTGGAGCTGATTTAGTTCTTGGGGCGGTTGTTGTTGGGACTGATGTAGCGATTGGGGTGGTTGTTGTTGTTTGAACTGGAGTAGTTGTTGGGGCAGCTGTTGTTGGAGCTGATATAGTTGTTGAGGTGGTTGTTGTTGTTGGAGCTGATGTTGTTGTTGGAACTGTTGTAGTTGTTGGGGCAGCTTTTGTTGTTGAAGCTGTGGTAGTTGTTGGGGAGACAGTTGTTGTTGGAGGTGCTATAGTTGTCTCAGCAGCTGTTGTAGTTGGTGCTGATGTAGTGCTTGGGGTGGCTGTTGTTGTTGGACCTAATATCGTTGTTGAGGTGGCTGTTGTTGTCCGAACTGTTGTAGTTGTTCGGGCGGCTGTTGTTGGTGCGAAAGTGGTTGTTGTAGGAGCTTTAGTTGTTGGAATTGTAGTAATTGTTGGGGTGGTTGTTGTGGTTGGAGCTGATGTAGTTGTTGGGGCAGTTGTTGTTTGAGATGGAATAGTTGTTTGGGCAACTGATGTTGTTGGACCTGATATAGTTGTTGGGGCAGAAGTGGTTATTCCAACTGTAGTAGTTGTTGGGGAGGCTGTTGTTGTTGGAACTGATGTAGTTGCCTGGGCAAGTGTTGTTGGAGCTGATGTAGTTGTTGCAGCAGGTGTGGTTGTTGGAGCTGTAGTAGTTGTTGGTGCAGGTGTTGTTGAAACTGGAGTTGTTCGGGCAGTTGTTGTTGGAACTGATGAAGTTGTTTGAGCAGATATTGTTGTTGTTTCTGATATAGATGTTGGATTGGTTGTTGTTGTCAGAGTTGATGTAGTTGTTGGATTGCCTGTTGTTTTTTGAACTGATGTAGTTGTTTGGATGGCTGTGTTTGTTTGTGGTGGAGTGGTTGTTGGGGCAGTTGTCGATGTTGGAACTGAGGTAGTTATAGGTGCAGCTGTTATAGTTTTTGGGGGGGCTGTTGTTGTCTGAGTTGATGTTGTAGTTTGAGTGCCTGTTGTTGTTGGAACTGATGTAGTTGTTGGGTTGGTTGTTGTTGTTGTTGGAGCTGATGTAGTTGTGGGGGCAGTTGTTGTTTGAGATGGAATAGTTGTTTGGGCAACTGATGTTGTTGGACCTGATATAGTTGTTGGGGCAGAAGTGGTTATTCCAACTGTAGTAGTTGTTGGGGAGGCTGTTGTTGTTGGAACTGATGTAGTTGCCTGGGCAAGTGTTGTTGGAGCTGATGTAGTTGTTGCAGCAGGTGTGGTTGTTGGAGCTGTAGTAGTTGTTGGTGCAGGTGTTGTTGAAACTGGAGTTGTTCGGGCAGTTGTTGTTGGAACTGATGAAGTTGTTTGAGCAGATATTGTTGTTGTTTCTGATATAGATGTTGGATTGGTTGTTGTTGTCAGAGTTGATGTAGTTGTTGGATTGCCTGTTGTTTTTTGAACTGATGTAGTTGTTTGGGTGGCTGTGTTTGTTTGTGGTGGAGTGGTTGTTTGGGCAGTTGTTGATGTTGGAACTGAGGTAGTTATAGGTTCAGCTGTTATAGTTTTTGGGGGGGCTGTTGTTGTCTGAGTTGATGTTGTAGTTTGAGTGCCTGTTGTTGTTGGAACTGATGTAGTTGTTTGGGTGGCTGTTGTTGTTTGTGGTGGAGTAGTTGTAGGGGCAGTTGTCATTGTTGGAACTGATGTAGTTGGTGGTGCAGCTCTAATAGTTGTTGGGGCAACTGTAGTTGTTTGAGCTGATGCGGTTTTTGGGGCGGCTGTTGTTGAAGCTGTTGTAGTTGTTGGGGTGGCTGTTGTTGAAACAGGAGTGGTTGTTGCAGCAGCTGCAGCTGTTGGAGCTTTAGTAATTGTTGGGCTGGTTCTTGTTGGAGCTGATGTAGTTCTTGGGGTGGTTGTTGTTGGGACTGATGTAGTGATTGGGGTATTTGTTGTTGTTTGAACTGGAGTAGTTGTTGGGGCAGCTGTTGTTGGAGCTAATACAGTTGTTAAGGTGGTTGTTGTTGTTGGAGCTGATGTTGTTGTTGATGCAGTTGTTGTTTGAGGTGAAATAGTTGTTTGGGCAACTGTTGTTGCTGGACCTGATATAGTTGTTCGGGCAGCTGTTGTTGGAGCAGAAGTGGATGTTGGAACTGTTGTAGATGTTGGGGCAGCTTTTGTTGTTGAAGCTGTGGTAGTTGTTGGGAAGGCAGTTGTTGTTGAAACTGATGCAGTTTTCGGGGCAGCTGTTGTTGGAGCAGAAGTGGTTGTTGCAGCAGCTGTGGTTGTTTGAGCTCTAGTTGTTGTTGCGCCGGCTGTTGTTGGAGCTGACGTGGTTGTTTCCGCGGTTGTTGTTGGAACTGATGTAGTTATTGGGGCATTTGTTGTTGTTTGAGCTGGAGTAGTTGTTGGTGCAGCTGTTGTAGTTGTTGGCGGGGCTGTTGTCTGAGTTGATGTTGTAGTTTGTGTGCCTGTTGTTGTTGGAACTGATGCAGTTGTTTGGGTGGCTGTTGTTGTTTGTGGTGGAGTAGTTGTTGGGGCAGTTGTCGCTGTTGGAACTGATGTAGATGTTGGGGAGGCTGTTGTTGTTGAGGCTGTTGTGGTTGTTGGGGCAGCTGTTGTTGTTACAACTGTTGTCTTTGTTGGGATGGCTGTTGTTGAAACAAGAGTGGTTGTTACAGCAGCTGTGGCTGTTGGAGCTTTAGTAATTGTTAGGCTGGTTGTTTTTGTTGGAGCGGATGTAGTTCTTGGGGCGGTTGTTGTTGGGACTGATGTAGTGATTCGGGCGGTTGTTGTTGTTTGACCTTGAGTAGTTTTTGGGGCAGCTATTGGAGTTGATGTTGTTTGGATGGCTGTTGTCGGAACTGTTGTAGTTGTTCGGGCGGCTGTTGTTGGTGTGGAAGTGGCTGTTGTAGGAGCTTTGGTTGTTGGAATTGTAGTAGTTGTTGGGGTGGTTGTTGTGGTTGGAGCTGATGTAGTTGTTGGGGCTGTTTTTGTTTGAGATGGAATAGTTGTTTGGGGAACTGATTTTGTTAGACCTGATATAGTTGTTGTGGCAGAAGTGGTTATTGGAACTGTAGTAGTTGTTGGGGAGGCTGTTGTTGTTGGAACTGATGTAGTTTTTGGGACAGATGTTGTTGAAGTTGAAGTTGTTGTTGCAGCAGCTGTGGTTATTTGAGCTGTAGTAGTTGTTGGGCCGACTGTTCTTGGAGCTGACGAAGTAGTTTCCACGGTTGTTGCCTGAACTGATGTAATTTTTTGGGCATTTGTTGTTGTTTGAGCTGGAGTAGTTGTTGGGACAGCTGCTGTTGCTGGAGCTGATGTAGTTGTCTGGACAAGTGTTTTTGTTAGAACTGATGTAATTTTTGGGGCAACTGTTGTTGGAGCAGAAGTGGTTGTTTGAGCTCTAGTAGTTGTTGGGCCGGCTGTTGTTGGAGCTGACGTAGTCGTTTCCATGGTTGTTGTTGGAACTGATTTAGTTATTGGGGCGTTTGTTGTTGTTTGAGCTGTAGTAGTTGTTGGTGCAGTTGTTGTAGTTGTTGTGGGGGCTGTTGTTGTCTGAGTTGATGTTGTGGTTGGAGTGGCTGTTGTTGTTGGAGCTGATGTAGTTGTTGGGGCGGTTGTTATTTGAGGTGGAAAAGTTGTTTGGGCAACTGTTGTTGTTGGACCTGATATAGTTGTTGTGGCAGCTGTTGTTGGAGCAGAAGTGGTTGTTGCAGCAGCTGTGGTTATTTGAGCTCTAGTAGTTGTTGGGCTGGCTGTTGTTGGAGCTGACGTACTTATTGGGGCATTTGTTGTTGTTTGAGCTGGAGTAGTTGTTGGTGTAGCTCTTGTTGTCTGAGTTGATATTGTAGTTGGAGTGCCTGTTGTTGTTGGAACTGATATAGTTGTGTGGGTGGCTATTGTTGTTTGTGGTGGAGTAGTTGGGGCAGTCGTCGTTGTTGGCACTGATGTAGTTGTTGGCGCAGCTGTTGTTGTTAGAACTGTTGTCATTGTTGGGACGGCTTTTGTTGAAACAGGAGTGGTTGTTGCAGCAGCTGTGGCTGTTGGAGGTTTAGTAATTGTTGGGCTGGCTGTTGTTGTTGGAGCTGATGTAGTTCTTGGGGTGGTTGTTGTTGGGACTGATATAGTGATTGGGGCGGTTGTTGTTGTTTGAGCTGGAGTAGTTGTTGAGGCAGCTGTTGTTGGAGCTGATGTAGCTGTTCGGGCAGCTGTTGTTTGTGCGGAAGTGGTTGTTGTAGGAGCTTTGGTTGTTGGAATGGTAGTAGTTGTTGGAGTGGTTGCTGTTGTTGGAGCTAATGTACTTGTTGGGGTGGTTGTTGTTTGAGGTGGAAAAGTTGTTTGCGCAACTGTTGTTGTTGGACCTAATATAGTTGTTGTGGCAGCTGTTGTTGGAGCAGAAGTGGTTGTTGCAGCAGTTGTGGTTTTTTGAGCTCTAGTAGCTGACATTGTTGTTTCCATGGTTGTTGTTGGAACTGACGTAGTTATTGGGGCATTTATTGTTGTTTGAGCTGGAGTAGTTGTTGGTGCAGCTGTTGTTGTCTGAGTTGATATTGTAGTTGGAGTGCCTGTTGTTGTTGGAGCTGATGTAGTTCTTGTGGCGGTTATTGTTGGAACTGATGTAGTGATTCGGGGGGTTGTTGTTGTTTGAGCTGGAGTAGTTGTTTGAGCTGATGTTGTTGGAGCTGATATTGTTTTTGGAATGGCTGTTGTCGGAACAGTTCTAGTTGTTCGAGCGGCTGTTGTTGGTGCGGAAGTGGTTATTGTAGGAGCTTTGGTTGTTGGAATTGCAGTAGTTGTTGGAGTGTGTTTTGTTGTTGGAGCTGATGTAGTTGTTGGGGCGGTCGTTGTTTGAGGTGGAAAAGTTGATTGGGCAACTGTTGTTGTTGGACCTGATACAGTTATGGTTGCAGCTGTTGTTGGAGCAGAAGCTGTTGTTGGAACTGATGTAATCTTTGGGGCAGCTGTTGTTGGAGCTGAAGTGGTTGTTGCAGCAGCTGTGGTTGTTTGAGCTCTAGTGGTTGTTTGGCTAGCTGTTGCTGGAGCTGATATAGTTGTTTCCATGGTTGTTGTTGGAACTGACGTAGTTATTGGGGCTTTTATTGTTGTTTGAGCTGGAGTAATTGTTGGTGCAGCTGTTGTTGTTGTTGGGGGGGCTGTTGTTGGCGCTGTTGTCTGACTCGATATTGTACTTGGAGTGCCTGTTGTTGTTGTTGGAACTGATGTCGTTGTTTGGGTGGCTATTGTTGTTTGTGGTGGAGTAGTTTTTGGGGCAGTTGTCGTTGTTAGCACTGATGCAGTTGTTGGCACAGCTGTTGTTGTTACAACTGTTGTCGTTGGGACGGCTTTTGTTGAAACAGGAGTGGTTTTTGCAGCAGCTGTGGCTGTTGGAGCTTGAGTAATTGTTGGGCTGGCTGTTGCTATTGGAGCAGATGTAGTTCTTGGGGTGGTTGTTGTTGGGATTGATTTACTGATTGGTGCGGTTGTTGTTTGAGCTGGAGTAGTTGTTGGCGCAGCTGTTGTTGGCGCTGATATAGTTGTTCGGGCGGCTGTTGTTGGTGCGGAAGTGGTTGTGGTAGGAGCTTTGGTTGTTGGAATTGTAGTAGTTGTTGGAGTGTTTGTTGTTGTTGGAGCTGATGTAGTTGTTGGGGCGGTCGTTGTTTGAGGTGGAAAAGTTGATTGGGTAACTGTTGTTGTTGGACCTGATACAGTTATTGTTGCAGCTATTGTTGGAGCAGAAGCGGTTGTTGGAATTGCCGCAGTTGTTGGGGAGGTTGTTGTTGGAACTGATGTGGTTATTGGGCCGGCTGTTGTTGGAGCTGAAGTAGTTGTTTCCGCGGTTGTTGTTGGAACTAATGTAGTTATTGGGGCATTTGTTGTTGTTTGAGCTGGAGTAGTTGTCGGGGTAGCTGTTGTTGCTGGAGCTGATGTAGTTATCTGGGCAAGTGTTGTTTTTGGAACTGATGTAGTTTTCGGGGCAGCTGTTGTTGGAGCAGAAGTGGTTGTTGCAGCAGCTGTGGTTGTTTGAGCTCCAGTAGTTGTTGAGCCGGCTGTTGTTGGAGCTGACGTAGTTGTTTCCACGGTCGTTGTTGGAACTGATGTAGTTCTTGGGGCGTTTGTTGTTGGTTGAGCTGGAGTAGTTGTTGGTGCAGCTGTTGTAGTTGTTGTGGGTGCTGTTGTTGTCTGAGTTGATGTTGTAGTTGGAGTGCCTGTTGTTGTTGAAACTGATGCAGTTGTTTGGGTGGCTGTTGTTGTTTCTGGTGGAGTAGTTGTTGGGGCACTTGTCATTGTTGGAAATGATGTAGTTGTTGGTGCAGCTCTAGTAGTTGTTATCGCAGCTGTAGTTGTTTGATCTGATGCGGTTGTTGGGGCAGCTGTTGTTGCAGCTGTTGTCGTTGTTGGGGCGGCCGTTGTTGAAACAGAAGTGGTTGTTGCAGCAGTTGTGGCTGTTGGAGCTTTAGTAATTGTTGGGCTGGCTGTTGTTGTTGGAGCTGATGTAGTTGTTGGGGCGCTTGTTGTTGGGACTGATGTAGTGATTCGGGTGGTTGTTGTTGTTTGAGCTGCAGTAGTTGTTGGGGCAGCTGTGGTTGTTTGAGCTCTAGTGGTTGTTGAGCCGGCTGTTGTTGGAGCTGACGTAGTTGTTTCCATTGTCGTTGTTGGAACTGATGTAGTTATTGGGGCATTTGTTGTTGGTTGAGCTGGAGTAGTTGTTGTGGGTGCTGTTGTTGTCTGAGTTGACTTTGTAGTTGGAGTGCCTGTTGTTGTTAGAACTGATGCAGTTGTTTGGGTGGCTGTTGTTGTTTCTGGTGGAGTAGTTGTTGGGGCAGTTGTCATTTTTGGAAATGATGTAGTTGTTGGTGCAGCTCTAGTAGTTGTTATCACAGCTGTAGTTGTTTGAGCTGATGCGGTTGTTGGGGCGGCTGTTGTTGCAGCTGTTGTCGTTGTTGGGGCGGCCGTTGTTGAAACAGAAGTGGTTGTTGCAGCAGCTGTGGCTGTTGGAGCTTTAGTAATTGTTGGGCTGGCTGTTGTTGTTGGGGCGCTTGTTGTTTGGACTGATGTAGTGATTCGGGTGGTTGTTGTTATTTGAGCTGCAGTAGTTGTTGGGGCAGCTATTGTTGGAGCTGACGTTGTCGGGATGGCTGTTGTCGAACCTGTTGTAGTTGTTCTGGCGGCTGTTGTTGATGCGGATGTGGTTGTTGTAGGAGCTTTAGTTGTTGGAAATGTAGTAGTTGTTGGGGTGGTTGTTGTTGGTGGAGCTAATATAGTTGTTGCGGCAGTTGTTCTTTGAGTTGGAATAGTTGTTTGGGCAACTGCTGTTGTTGGACCTGATGTAGTTTCTGGGACAGCTGTTGTTGGAGCAGAAGTGGTTATTGGAACTGTAATAGTTGTTGGGGAGGCTGTTGTTGTTGGAATTGATGTAGTTTTCGGGGCAGGTGTTGTAGGAGCTGAAGTGGTTGTTGCAGCAGGTGTGGTTGTTTGTGCTCTAGCAGTTGTTCGGCCGGCTGTTTTTGGAGCTGACGTAGTTGTTTCTGCAGTTGTTGCTGGAGCTGATGTAGTTGTCTGGGCAAGTGTTATTGTTGGAACTGATGTAGTTTTCGGGCCAGCTGTCGTTGGAGTTGAAGTGGTTGTTGCAGCAGTTGTGGTTGTTTGAGCTCTAGTAGTTGTTGGGCCGGCTTTTGTTGGAGCTGATGTAGTTGCGTCTGTGGTTGTTACTGGAACTGATGTAGTTATTGGGACATTTGTTGTTGTTTGAGCTGGAGTAGTTGTTGGGGCAGCTGTTGTTGCTGGAGCTGACGTAGTTTTCTGGGCAAGTGTTGTTGTTGGAACTGATGTAGTTTTTGGGGCATGTGTTGTAGGAGCTGAAGTGGTTGTTGCAGCAGGTGTGGTTGTTTGTGCTCTAGTAGTTACTGGGCCGGTTGTTGTTGGAGCTGACATAGTTGTTTCTGCGGTTGTTGCTGGAACTGATGTAGTTATTTGGGCATTTGTTGTTGTTTGAGCTGGAGTATTTGTTGGGGCAGCTGTTGTTGCTGGAGCTGATGTAGTTGTCTGTGCAAGTGTTGTTGTTAAAACTGATGTAGTTTTCGGGCCAGGTGTTGTTGGAGTTGAAGCGCTTGTTGCAGCAGCTGTGGTTGTTTGAGCTCTAGTGGTTGTTGGGCCGGCTGTCGTTGGAGCTGACATAGTTGTTTCCAAGGTTGTTGTTGGAACTGACGTAGTTATTGGGGCTTTTATTGTTGTTTGAGCTGGAGTAGTTGTTGGTGCGGCTGTTGTAGTTGTTGTGGGTGCTGTTGTTGTCTGAGTTGATGTAGTTGGAGTGCCTGTTGTTGTTGAAACTGATGCAGTTGTTTGGGTGGCTGTTGTTGTTTCTGGTGGAGTAGTTGTTGGGGCAGTTGTCATTTTTGGAAATGATGTAGTTGTTGGTGCAGCTCTAGTAGTTGTTATCACAGCTGTAGTTGTTTGAGCTGATGCGGTTGTTGGGGCGGCTGTTGTTGCAGCTGTTGTCGTTGTTGGGGCGGCCGTTGTTGAAACAGAAGTGGCTGTTGCAGCAGCTGTGGCTGTTGGAGCTTTAGTAATTGTTGGGCTGGCTGTTGTTGTTGGAGCTGATGTAGTTGTTGGGGCGCTTGTTGTTGGGACTGATGTTGTGATTTGGGTGGTTGTTGTTATTTGAGCTGCAGTAGTTGTTGGGGCAGCTATTGTTGGAGCTGACGTTGTCGGGATGGCTGTTGTCGGAATTGTTGTAGTTGTTCGGGTGGCTGTTGTTGGTGCGGAAGTGGTTGTTGTAGGAGCTTTAGTTGTTGGAAATGTAGTAGTTGTTGGGGTGGTTGTTGTTGATGGAGCTAATATAGTTGTTGCGGCAGTTGTTCTTTGAGTTGGAATAGTTGTTTGGGCAACTGCTGTTGTTGGACCTGATGTAGTTTTTGGGACAGCTGTTGTTGGAGCAGAAGTGGTTATTGGAACTGTAATAGTTGTTGGGGAGGCTGTTGTTGTTGGAATTGATGTAGTTTTCGGGGCAGGTGTTGTAGGAGCTGAAGTGGTTGTTGCAGCAGGTGTGGTTGTTTGTGCTCTAGCAGTTGTTCGGCCGGCTGTTTTTGGAGCTGACGTAGTTGTTTCTGCAGTTGTTGCTGGAACTGATGTAGTTATTTGGGCATTTGTTGTTGTTTGAGCTGGAGTATTTGCTGGGGCACCTGTTGTTGCAGGAGCTGATGTAGTTGTCTGGGCAAGTGTTGTTGTTAAAACTGATGTAGTTTTCGGGCCAGCTGTTGTTGGATTTGAAGTGCTTGTTGCAGCAGCTGTGGTTGTTTGAGCTCTAGTAGTTGTTGAGCCGGCTGTTGTTGGAGCTGACATAGTTGTTTCCATGGTTGTTGTTGGAACTGATGTAGTTATTGGGGCAGTTGTTGTTGGTTGAGCTGGAGTAGTTGCTGTTGAAGCTGTTGTAGTTGTTGGGGTGGCTTTTGTTGAAACAGGAGTGGTTGTTGCAGCAGCTGTGGCTGTTGGAGCTTTAGTAATTGTTGGGCTGGCTGTTGTTGTTGGAGCTGATGTAGTTCTTGGGGCGGTTGTTGTTGGGACTGATAAAGCGATTGGGGCAGTTGTTGTTGTTTGAGCTGGAGTAGGTGTTGGGGCAGCTATTGTTTGAGTTAATATAGTTGTTTGGCCGGCTGTTGTTGGTGCGGAAATGGTTGTTATAAGGGCTTCGGTTGTTGGGATTGTAGTCGTTGGAGTGGATTTTTTTGTTGGAGCTGATGTAGTTGTTGGGGCGGTTGTTGTTTGAGGTAGAATAGTTGTATGGGAAACTGTTGTTGTTGGACCTGGTATAGTTGTTGTGGCAGCTGTTGTTGGAGCAGACGTGGTTGTTGGAACTGTAGTAGTTGTTGGGGCAGCTTTTGTTGTTGAAGCAGTAGTAATTGTTGGGGAGGCTGTTGTTGTTGGAACTGAAGTGGTTGTTGCTGCAGCTGTGGTTGTTGGAGCAGCTGTGGTTGTTTGAGCTCTAGTAGTTGTTGGGCCAGCTGTTGTTGGAGCTGACGTAGTTGTTTCCGCGGTTGTTATTGGAACTGATGTTGTTATTGGGGTGTTTGTTGTTGTTTGAGCCTGAGTAGTTGTTGGGACAGCTGTTGTTGTAGGAGCTGATGTAGTTGTCTGGCCAAGTGTTGTTGTTGTTGGAGCTGATGTAATTTTTGGGGCAGGTGTTATTGTTGAAACTGATGGAGTTGTTGGGGCAGCTGCTGTTGTCAGAGTTGTTGTGGTTTTTGGGGTGGCTGTTGTTGTTTGAACTGATGAAGTTGTTTGAGCAGGTATTGTTGTTGCTGATGTAGATGCTGGGGTGGCTGTTGTTGTCAGAGTTGATGTTGTTGGAGTGCCTGTTGTTGTTGGAACTGATGTCGTTGTTTGGACGGTTGTTGTTTCTGCTGGAGTAGTTGTTTGGGCAGTTGTTGTTATTGGAGTTGAAGTGGTTATTGTCAAAGCTGTTGTTGTTGGAAATCTAGTAGTTGTTGGGGCAGTTGTAGTTGTTGGAGCTGACGTAGTTGTTGGTGCTGCTGTTATTGCTGAAGCTGTTGTAGTTGTTTGGGGGGCTGTTGTTGTTGGAACTGTCATAGTTGTTGAGGCAGCTGTTGTTGGAACTGATGTAGTTGTCGGGGCAGCTGTTGTTGTCAGAGTTGTTGTAGTTGTTGGGATGTCTGTTGCTGTTGGAACTGATGTAGTTGTTTGGGCAGCTGTTGTCAGAGTTGATGTAGTCATTTTTTTGCTAATTGTTAGTGCTGATGTAGTTGTCTGGGTAGCTGTTGTTGTTGGAGCTGAAGTGGTTGTTGTACTAGCTGTCGTTGTTGGAACTGCTGTAGTAGTTAAGGCAGTTGTTGTTGTTTGAGCTGGAGTAGTTGTAGTAGCAGCTGATGTTGTTGGAGCTGAAGAAGTATTTTGGTCAGTAATTGTTGTTGGAGCTGAAGTAGTAGTTGTGGCAGCTGTTGTTGTTGGAACTAATGTAGTTTTTGGGGCAACTGTTGTTGGAGCAGAAGTGGTTGTTGCTGCAGCTGTGGTTGTTTGAGCTCTAGTAGTTGTTGAGCCGGCTGTTGTTGGAGCTGACGTAGTTGTTTCCATGGTTGTTGTTGGAACTGATGTAGTTATTGGGGCAGTTGTTGTTGGTTGAGCTGGAGTAGTTGCTGTTGAAGCTGTTGTAGTTGTTGGGGTGGCTTTTGTTGAAACAGGAGTGGTTGTTGCAGCAGCTGTGGCTGTTGGAGCTTTAGTAATTGTTGGGCTGGCTGTTGTTGTTTGAGCTGATGTAGTTCTTGGGGCGGTTGTTGTTGGGACTGATAAAGCGATTGGGGCGGTTGTCGTTGTTTGAGCTGGAGTAGGTGTTGGGGCAGCTATTGTTTGAGTTAATATAGTTGTTTGGGCAGCTGTTGTTGGTGCGGAAATAGTTGTTATAAGAGCTTTGGTTGTTGGAATTGTAGTCGTTGGAGTGGATTTTTTTGTTGGAGCTGATGTAGTTGTTGGGGCGGTTGTTGTTTGAGGTAGAATAGTTGTATGGGCAGCTGTTGTTGTTGGACCTGGTATAGTTGTTGTGGCAGCTGTTGTTGGAGCAGACGTGGTTGTTGGAACTGTAGTAGTTGTTGGGGCAGCTTTTGTTGTTGAAGCAGTAGTAATTGTTGGGGAGGCTGTTGTTGTTGGAACTGAAGTGGTTGTTGCTGCAGCTGTGGTTGTTGGAGCAGCTGTGGTTGTTTGAGCTCTAGTAGTTGTTGGGCCAGCTGTTGTTGGAGCTGACGTAGTTGTTTCCGCGGTTGTTATTGGAACTGATGTTGTTATTGGGGTGTTTGTTGTTGTTTGAGCCGGAGTAGTTGTTGGGACAGCTGTTGTTGTAGGAGCTGATGTAGTTGTCTGGCCAAGTGTTGTTGTTGTTGGAGCTGATGTAATTTTTGGGGCAGGTGTTATTGTTGAAACTGATGGAGTTGTTGGGGCAGCTGCTGTTGTCAGAGTTGTTGTGGTTTTTGGGGTGGCTGTTGTTGTTTGAACTGATGAAGTTGTTTGAGCAGGTATTGTTGTTGTTGCTGATGTAGATGCTGGGGTGGCTGTTGTTGTCAGAGTTGATGTTGTTGGAGTGCCTGTTGTTGTTGGAACTGATGTCGTTGTTTGGACGGTTGTTGTTTCTGCTGGAGTAGTTGTTTGGGCAGTTGTTGTTATTGGAGTTGAAGTGGTTATTGTCAAAGCTGTTGTTGTTGGAAATCTAGTAGTTGTTGGGGCAGTTGTAGTTGTTGGAGCTGACGTAGTTGTTGGTGCTGCTGTTATTGCTGAAGCTGTTGTAGTTGTTTGGGGGGCTGTTGTTGTTGGAACTGTCATAGTTGTTGAGGCAGCTGTTGTTGGAACTGATGTAGTTGTCGGGGCAGCTGTTGTTGTCAGAGTTGTTGTAGTTGTTGGGATGTCTGTTGCTGTTGGAACTGATGTAGTTGTTTGGGCAGCTGTTGTCAGAGTTGATGTAGTCATTTTTTTGCTAATTGTTAGTGCTGATGTAGTTGTCTGGGTAGCTGTTGTTGTTGGAGCTGAAGTGGTTGTTGTACTAGCTGTCGTTGTTGGAACTGCTGTAGTAGTTAAGGCAGTTGTTGTTGTTTGAGCTGGAGTAGTTGTAGTAGCAGCTGATGTTGTTGGAGCTGAAGAAGTATTTTGGTCAGTAATTGTTGTTGGAGCTGAAGTAGTAGTTGTGGCAGCTGTTGTTGTTGGAACTAATGTAGTTTTCGGGGCAACTGTTGTTGGAGCAGAAGTGGTTGTTGCTGCAGCTGTGGTTGTTTGAGCTCTAGTAGTTGTTGAGCCGGCTGTTGTTGGAGCTGACGTAGTTGTTTCCATGGTTGTTGTTGGAACTGATGTAGTTATTGGGGCAGTTGTTGTTGGTTGAGCTGGAGTAGTTGCTGTTGAAGCTGTTGTAGTTGTTGGGGTGGCTTTTGTTGAAACAGGAGTGGTTGTTGCAGCAGCTGTGGCTGTTGGAGCTTTAGTAATTGTTGGGCTGGCTGTTGTTGTTTGAGCTGATGTAGTTCTTGGGGCGGTTGTTGTTGGGACTGATAAAGCGATTGGGGCGGTTGTCGTTGTTTGAGCTGGAGTAGGTGTTGGGGCAGCTATTGTTTGAGTTAATATAGTTGTTTGGGCAGCTGTTGTTGGTGCGGAAATAGTTGTTATAAGAGCTTTGGTTGTTGGAATTGTAGTCGTTGGAGTGGATTTTTTTGTTGGAGCTGATGTAGTTGTTGGGGCGGTTGTTGTTTGAGGTAGAATAGTTGTATGGGCAGCTGTTGTTGTTGGACCTGGTATAGTTGTTGTGGCAGCTGTTGTTGGAGCAGACGTGGTTGTTGGAACTGTAGTAGTTGTTGGGGCAGCTTTTGTTGTTGAAGCAGTAGTAATTGTTGGGGAGGCTGTTGTTGTTGGAACTGAAGTGGTTGTTGCTGCAGCTGTGGTTGTTGGAGCAGCTGTGGTTGTTTGAGCTCTAGTAGTTGTTGGGCCAGCTGTTGTTGGAGCTGACGTAGTTGTTTCCGCGGTTGTTATTGGAACTGATGTTGTTATTGGGGTGTTTGTTGTTGTTTGAGCCGGAGTAGTTGTTGGGACAGCTGTTGTTGTAGGAGCTGATGTAGTTGTCTGGCCAAGTGTTGTTGTTGTTGGAGCTGATGTAATTTTTGGGGCAGGTGTTATTGTTGAAACTGATGGAGTTGTTGGGGCAGCTGCTGTTGTCAGAGTTGTTGTGGTTTTTGGGGTGGCTGTTGTTGTTTGAACTGATGAAGTTGTTTGAGCAGGTATTGTTGTTGTTGCTGATGTAGATGCTGGGGTGGCTGTTGTTGTCAGAGTTGATGTTGTTGGAGTGCCTGTTGTTGTTGGAACTGATGTAGTTGTTTGGACAGTTGTTGTTTCTGCTGGAGTAGTTGTTTGGGCAGTTGTTGTTATTGGAGTTGAAGTGGTTATTGTCAAAGCTGTTGTTGTTGGAAATCTAGTAGTTGTTGGGGCAGTTGTAGTTGTTGGAGCTGACGTAGTTGTTGGTGCTGCTGTTATTGCTGAAGCTGTTGTAGTTGTTTGGGGGGCTGTTGTTGTTGGAACTGTCATAGTTGTTGAGGCAGCTGTTGTTGGAACTGATGTAGTTGTCGGGGCAGCTGTTGTTGTCAGAGTTGTTGTAGTTGTTGGGACGTCTGTTGCGGTTGGAATTGATGTACTTGTTTGGGCAGCTGTTGTCAGAGTTGATGTAGTCATTTTTTTACCAATTGTTGGTGCTGATGTAGTTGTCTGGGTAGCTGTTGTTGTTGGAGCTGAAGTGGTTGTTGTACTAGCTGTCGTTGTTGGAACTGCTGTAGTAGTTAAGGCAGTTGTTGTTGTTCGAGCTGGAGTAGTTGTAGTAGCAGCTGATGTTGTTGGAGCTGAAGAAGTATTTTGGTCAGTAATTGTTGTTGGAGCTGAAGTAGTAGTTGTGGCAGCTGTTGTTGTTGGAACTAATGTAGTTTTTGGGGCAACTGTTGTTGGAGCAGAAGTGGTTGTTGCTGCAGCTGTGGTTGTTTGAGCTCTAGTAGTTGTTGGGCCGGCTGTTGTTGGAGCTGTCGTAGTTGCTTCCGCGGTTGTTATTGGAACTGATGTTGTTATTGGGGTGTTTGTTGTTGTTTGAGCTGATGTAGTTGTCTGGCCAAGTGTTGTTGTTGTTGGAGCTGATGTAATTTTTGGGGCTGGTGTTATTGTTGAAACTGATGGAGTTGTTGGGGCAGCGGCTGTTATCAGAGTCGTTGTGGCTTTTGGGGTGGCTGTTGTTGTTTGAACTGATGAAGTTGTTTGAGCAGCTATTGTTGTTGTTGCTGATGTAGATGCTGGGGTGGCTGTTGTTGTCAGAGTTGATGTTGTTGGAGTGCCTGTTGTTGTTGGAACTGATGTCGTTGTTTGGACGGTTGTTGTTTCTGCTGGAGTAGTTGTTTGGGAAGTTGTTGTTATTGGAGTTGAAGTGGTTATTGTCAAAGCTGTTGTTGTTGGAAATCTAGTAGTTGTTGGGGCAGTTGTCGTTGTTGGAGTTGACGTAGTTGTTGGTGCCGCTGTTATTGCTGAAGCTGTTGTAGTTGTTTGGGGGGCTGTTGTTGTTGGAACTGTCATAGTTGTTGAGGCAGCTGTTGTTGGAACTGCTGTAGTTGTCGGGGCAGCTGTTGTTGTCAGAGTTGTTGTAGTTGTTGGGATGTCTGTTGCTGTTGGAACTGATGTAGTTGTTTGGGCAGCTGTTGTCAGAGTTGATGTAGTCGTTTTTTTGCCAATTGTTGGTGCTGATGTAGTTTTCTCGGTAGCTGTTGTTGTTGGAGCTGAAGTGGTTGTTATACTAGCTGTCGTTGTTGGAACTGCTGTAGTAGTTAAGGCAGTTGTTGTTGTTCGAGCTTGAGTAGTTGTAGTAGCAGCTGATGTTGTTGGAGCTGACGAAGTATTTTGGTCAGTAGTTGTTGTTGGAGCTGAAGCAATAGTTGTGGCAGCTGTTGTTGTTGGAGCTGATGTAGAAGTTGAGGCCGGTGTTGCTGTTAGAACTGAAGAACTAGTTGCAGAATTTGTTGTTGGTGCAGTCAAAGTACTTGTACCAGCAGTTATTGTTGTTGGAGCAGATACTTTTGTTGGGCCAGCTGCTGTTGTTCCGGATGAAGTAGTTGTTGGGGTAGGTGTGGTTGTTGGGACTGATGCAGTTGTGATGGTAGCTGTTGTTGGATTGAGAGTTATATGGGTAGTTTTTTGTGGTTGTAGTTGATGTAGTTTGTGGTACAACTATATTTGTTCATGATTATAAGATACAGTTCCTTCAGTGAAAACTGATTGAAATACCGCATAGCAATACTATAAATGCAGTTATACATCAATCAAGTATGCAAATTTATTATCTTTGCAGTTGAATGGAGTTCTGTGTCATTACTTAAAGTGGGTAATAAATCTCTTTGAATTAAAACCCAGAGATATTTTGCAAAGACAGAGAAAGCCCTGCAGCAGTCATTGTGTCAGCATCTCTGAAAAACAGTGAGGAGTGGATGGGGACCATACTTTTTGACGTCATACAAATTGCAATCACTCACTATTTAGCTCAAACAGAGTGCTTGGCACATCTCACGACCTTGTAAATAGGATAATGCTTTCTGGATCATGTACACTGCGTGGGCAAGCGTATGTGAACACTCCTTTGTCTAGGTGTGTAACTCATAGTACGTGCAAGGCCTTATGGTTACACTGATGAAAATACATGATGCTACAAAAACATTCCAGATGAATTTGTGCCTCGTAGACTCTCCCAAAAGCCCCCTGGTCCTCGTGCTTTTTCAAGATTGGAGTATATTGACTGGCCCGCACAGAGCCCCTATCTCAACCCTGTCAAACACCATCAGGATCAGCTAGAGCGCGGACATGGAAGCAATTCTCTCGCAATTCTGAAATTTAGTTGGAATGCTGGTTTAGGATAGCAGAGATTGTTACAGCTGCAACGGGCGGACTCTCTCCATAATACCCAGCAAATTTGAATGTGAAGTTGGAAGCAGGCATCCACATACTTTTGGAAATACACCGCTTATTCACTTTTTGTAATTATAATCAATAATTTTACAATATTTTTGCAAAATTTCTGAGATTACCAAAAATGTAGCTGTTACCTCAAGAATCCAAATCATATGCTATCAAACTGAAGCCAGAGGGTTTCACCCCATAGACCGGAATGAGCAATGGTAGCGGTTGGACTTTCTACAGTTGGATGAAGTGTTAGTGCCTTTTCATTTGCATTATCGTATACAGCAATAGTTCTTTGATAGTACTTGATTCAACATAAACACATCAACCATTTATCTGTCGTTGCGGTCGAAGTAGCAGGTATTACACTGACATTGAGAGTTGAGAACAGATACATTTGGATTATTACAAATATTTGAATTTGGACAGGTCAGTTTATTTAATTGCGCTATTTATCTAAAACTGTCAAAATTGAGTTACTAAAGGGCCAAAGCAAGGGTGGAAAACACCACACCTGAAACTGCAATCGCAAGTTCATGAGGAAAAACTCAATGTCTTTATCTGTCCTCATGCAACAGCTATGTGCCATTTGTTCGCATTTCACTTTCTCCTGCATTTCTGAATAATGAATTGTTTGTATTTTCAGGGTGTGTAGCTAGTTTCTTGTGCTTTAGGATGCTGGCACTCAGGATATTTGATGATCTGATTAAAATGCCCTTACCAATTAGGCACAGCAGTGCAGCGCTCAGCTTCATTTTCTTGTTTACTTTCTCTTCAAAACCTGTGAGGAAAACGTCATTATTATAATTATTATTATTTAACTTTTCAGGCTGTTTTTTTAATGTGGATGGTTAACTCTGTGGCTTACTTTGACATATCTCCTCATTATTCAGAAAACTAGTGTTCTCTCTTATAGGTCTTTTGCAGGTCTTCAAAAGAGTGACTAAGATGAAGACTACCTTGATCTACATGATAAGTCATTGCATGTATCATGCATTTTCCATTTTCACAAAATAATTAAATAAATAAATAAATACAACAACCATCTGCATGGCATGTGCCAGAAACTGTTTTCTGATGCTGCACCGAAATCTGAAAAATTCTGTGCTCATTTTCAATACGTGTAGTGGTTGTTCTTAAACTAATGCTATAATTTTACCTGTGAAATACTAGATTTGCATTTCCAGAGCAGTAACTTTAAACAATTTTAAAGAATTATTAGAAATTAAATTCTACATGCTTAGAAATTCTACATTTTTACTATGAGTTAACAGACCTAATAATGCACTCCATTATATGCTAATTTTAGTGTCAATACATTAGAGGAAAAACATACATGTCGTCTGCAGTTCAAAGTCAAAAATGGATGATGGCAATTTAAATGGATGAGGTATCTTTGAAAAACATTCATAATGCAAACTAAATTATTCTGTTTTTCACTATTAAAAATAATGGCATCATGATGCAATTTTGATTGTAATAGAAGCATCATTATCAGTGCTGTCTGTATGAGTTGGTTTAAGAAGCTGGCTTTATGCAGGTAGCGGGCTTGGTTTCTGGGTGTTACACTGCCATTGTGCTCTTGAACAAAGATCTTAAATCTTTTGGTAAAGAAATTAGATCTGGAAATCTGTATCGCTGGTCGGCTTGTACTGGCAAGGAAGCGGGTTTCATTGAGTCAGTCACTCAGTGTTCTCACGCTGAATGCTTTCATATTCAACAGACTGACAGCAACACTGGACAGCCTGTGGACAGGGTCAATTGTGAACTTAGGGAGGATGCAGTGAGCCTGAGCCATTAATGCACTAATTGTCCCTCAGCATTATGTAAGTACATAACTGCATTCAAGTCCCAATGAGAAATAATGATTGGAGAACAGGGTGAAGAGAATGGGAAGGAAATAATGGTGAGGGAATGGTGAGACAGAGACTTGCTGCTGAGCTTAGAGCAATGTACATAAGCTTATTTTCTTCAGCACATATTTAGCTTAATAATTGCTAGTACGTACAGGGCCCCCACCACTGTCAAAATGCCTGCTTGATTTTTTTCTAAAATAATGTTCTTTAGCCAAATTTCTATGTCATATATTTACCTTTATAATTAGATGTGTTACAAGTATGTGATAGCTCCACCGGTGGTGATGTGAACGCTCGAATTTTTTTCTTCCAAAATATTTTAGTATTTTGAATAGTAAATTGTTTTAAATGTCATTTGATTTTGGCAAGTAAATTCATCAAAATATGTTATATTCAAATACTATCTTTTATCCATTTTCTATCAGCACCTGATTCACAGTAGTGAGCAATGCCAATACAGCAGGTGTTCTTAATGAGATTGTGGTCAAAATGATTGATTGCGCAAGCACAAAACTCACTTCCTCAACCCCCTCCCCCACCCACCACAGGCCCCTCCCCCCCCCCCCTACCCACCACACCCTTCCCCCACCCTCCACTCACCCCAGTGCAACAACCCTGGAGTTTTAACAACCTTTTATTTTGAGAAATCCAAAGTTTGGAATTAAAATTGAGGGTAAACCATTAGGCTTCTCATATTGTTCTGTCTTTCATAGTAGTTTCCCCTGAAATATAGAACCATGAGGATTCAATGGCTTGCTGCTCGCATTGACCGAATTTTTTGTTATTTATCTAATGGTTACTTTTAGTGGCCATATGTCAACACTGACCATGAATTGAAGCCAATGCATTCACCTCATCGTTTGATCCGTCAATTTTTTTTTACCTCTATTTATGTAATTTAATCAGCCCATTTTGTGAAGTATTTTCATTTCCTCTGAACAGCAAAATCAAATGATTAAATGAATACTGGTTCCTTAAGACACTGAGACACATTTAAAAAAAAATAATTTTGTTCACCATCAATAAGTTACACACTTTCTGTACACTCACCTTTTGGGAAGAAATGAATCCACTGTCCAGAAATCTTTTTTATCTTATTTTCCAAATGGCAAAGAATATATTGTATCTCAAACCTTTTCCCGAAGCCAGACGCTGTTAGCAGAACCAGCTGCTAACGTTATTATTCTCTGTAATAATAAATAAGTGTCCTTGTGTGGTACTTGATGTACCTGTTTCACAGAAATGATTGGGGTGTGTTAATGCACATATTTATACACTCCCTTCCCTTTCTTTGGCAACCACCGTAGCCGCAGATGATATTAAATGACAATCATGGCATGAGTTAGAAAATCTAGAAAATCATTTTTGTTCTGAGATGGTTTATTTAATTTTTTTCTACTCTCTTACCCATTGCTTTTAATAGTACTACCATTGAGATATTTTTGCAAAAATGTCAAATAGAACTGCTTTTAGTTCACTGAAGGAATGACTAAGTGCTTGAATGTCTTTTCATGAGTTCAAAGAGTATGTGTGTGCGTGCGTGCGCGTGCATGTATGTGCATGTGCCTGTCTGTCTGAGTGATTTTTTAAGTGTGTTGGAAACTACAGCAAAACTGAGTCAACTTCAATTCTGAAATGCTATCTGAACTCATTCAGATTTCAAAGGATCGCTGCCATTTGCAAAAATTTATCACCCAAAATGTAGAAGCATATGAGGGAACAGTTTATAATACAGTACTGTTGAAGCAAGCTATTTTTGCATAATTGTATGGATTACAGTTGAAAGTGGATGCGTCATTTGAAAACTCTGCTGGCACTCCCTGAGATCGTATTGTGGTCATGTACACAGCTATCAACAGTGTTTCATCATTTACAAGACAATTTAATTGCAATGTGAACTCGTCTCCTGGGTATAACTGTAAAATTATCTGCTCTAGTTTGCATTTTACTGAATACACTGCATGTGGATAATCTGTGAGGGAAAAGTACACCACTGAGTGTATGTGGATTTGGCTGGTCATGAAGATTGCGTGCTCCAAGCTCCGGGTGAAAAAAAAACTTTGTAAGGGTGAAATTGGAAAGTCAATCTGTTTTACTATATGACAATTATGAGAGGTGAAAAATCCATGTTCAGAAGGTTAACATCATCTCAGTTATTTTCATTCGGTCACCTGGATTTTCTTATTAGCACAAGTTGTTGAAAATGTGAAGAACGGTTCATGAAAAGTTCACAAACAGTTTGTGATTTAAGTTCATGATTCATTCATGAACTGTTCCTTAAAGGAGAAGTACCGTTTTTACAGTTTTGACATTATTTGTGGCATAAAATACGATCATTTACTCACCCATATAACTTCCGTGTTACTAGAAGTCCTCCGGAAGATATTTAGATCCAAAGAGACCCGCTTATATCCGTATAATGGGAGTGAACGGGGCACCGAGAGCGCAGCCTCTAATGCCGCATTATCTGTCGCGAAACTCATTCATTTCGCCAGCGAAGGTCGGCTGCTTTACGTGCTGGTAAAACATCATGGTTCGTGTTTGCGTTTTTCCAAGTTGTTGCAACAAAATGACCAGTTGGACAACGTTTAGCTTCCATAGGCTACCTTTACGCAATTCGGAACTGCTAAAGCTCTGGCTAGTTGTGCTGAAAATAGACCCAAATACTCAAGTGAAGCATTGAGGCGTGCAGATCTTTGGGTTTGCAGCGCTCACTTCGCTACGGAAGACTTTTTTCCCCGCAAGGCCACAAAAAGAGGGCCAGAAAGTGCAACGACTGAATCTGAGGAAGAATGCCATCCCGATGGCTGCAGCGGGCACAACAGTGGAGGTAATCCATTTCTAATGAAGCTTTGTGTAATGATGTTATTAGGCTATACAGTAACCTGTGCACATGGATCAGAGGTTAGTAGGTCAAGCTACAGACGCCGGATGACGATAACAGGCAACCCCGGACTCAAAAGGGGAACAACACTAGCAAATCATAACAAAATATTGGTGAAATGAATGAGTTTCACGACAGATAATGCGGCATTAGAGGCTGCAATCTCGGTGCCCCGTTCACTCCCATTATACGGATATACGCGGCTCTCTTTGGATCTAAATATCTTCCGAAAGACTTCTAGTGACCCGAAAGTTATATGGGTGAGTGAATGATTGTATCTTATGCCACAAATAATGTCAAAACTGTAAAAACGGTACTTCTCCTTTAGCACTAAATGGCTGTTCATAAACTTGGTGCATGAAAAAACACTGTTCATGAACTTTAAGGAGAAAAGTCTGTACTGGGCCAGGTGGCTCTTCAGGCTGGTGATTAACCCAGTTTTTGTAGTATGAAGCAACTAGGAGTATCTCGCTTAGGCTGGGGACACACTGGATGCGTGAGCAGTGCTGCTGCGTGGCGTTACCTCTCGCTTTTTATTTTGGCGTCCATGTTAAAAGGTTAGACCATCCACGCTGGATGCATGAGACGCGCGCCTCACGTGCGGTCAGGCAAGGCCGCTGCTTTGCGTCTTCTAGAGATTCAGAGTCTCGCCTATTTTTACTGCGACACGTGCATGGTTTCGGCAAAAAAGACCTGAAAACGACTGTCAGGAGACCGTCATATCCAAATATTATTATTATTATTATTATTATTTTCCTTTATTACAGGGAAGTCCCACTTAGACCGAGGTCTCTTTTTCAGGGGAGCCCTGAATACAATAAAACAATTACAAAGTGGGTTAACACACAGAGCATAGTAAAATTCACACAATTACATACAACAATTGCAGAATAAAGGAAAACAAACTTTAAAATACAGTTAAAATAAATAATAAAAAAGTTAAACATTCATATGCAAAGGACAGAGAACAAGTTCAAGGTTAAAACTAAAAGCAAGTACATCTGGCCTCCTCAAGTAACATCTCCCACTGTCGATTCTTGAAGGATTCATAGGGAATGAGACCGTCAAGCTTCAGAGAGTCTTGGCATCTATTCCAGACATAAGGTGCAAATGAGCTAAAAGCAGAACAGCCCAAATTTGTCCTAGTCCTGGGTGACTCTAACATAATCCACCCTTGCGATCTAACATGCTGGGTTCGGATTTTGAAGGACAACAGCCTAGTAAGATATGAAGGAAGTTTGCCAAGCAATGCTTTATAAATAAATAAAATATAATGTAGCTTCCTTCTAAAATAAAGGGAAAACCATGCAACAGAACTATATAACACACAATGATGAGTGCGGAAACAATCTCCAGTGATAAAACGCAGAGCGCTGTGATAAATAGCGTCCAGAGGTCTTAAAGTACTATCAGAGGCATGCATGTAAAGGCTATCCCCATAGTCAAATAAAGGCAAGATTGTTGCCTGGACAATCCTCTTCCTACTGTCTAAAGAAAAACACCTGTTTCTGTAAAGAAACCCAATTTTTGTTCTTATTTTCTTGGACAAGTTAGACACATGAGTCTTAAAGGAAAAATCATGATCCAGCCAGGTACCCAAATACTTGTAAGACTGAAATTGCTCAATTTTAGCACCAGACACCGAGAAAACTGAATCATTTGGCATAATTTCATTCCAAGCAGAAAAAAACATGAATTTAGTTTTATCCATATTTAAAACAAGTTTCAGATCTGCCAGAGCGTGTTGAATAAGATTAAAAGCCGACTGCAGGTAGATAAGGGCCTGGGCACACGTTGGTATATATTACGAGCAATATTATTAATATAAATTGTGAATAAAATCGGACCAAGAATGGATCCTTGGGGTACGCATTTCGTCACTCTTAAAAATTGAGACTTCGCATCCCAAAGCATAATAGCTTGTGTTCTATTAGAGAGATAGTCCTGGAACCACGAGCAGGCATCACAATCAAGACTAATGGAGGACAACTTTTAATAAAATAAAATGGTCTACTGTATCGAAAGCTTTTGCTAAATCAATAAATAGGGCAGCACATTTTTGTTTATTATCCACAGCTGATATCAAGTCATTTATAACCACTGAAGCTGCTGTGATGGTGCTATGACCAGGCCTGAAGCCAGATTGTTGTGAAGTTAAAATGTTGTTGAAAGTTAAAAAGCTGCACAGTTCTTGCTTAACGAGAGATTCTAAAATCTTAGCTAGGCAAGGCAATTTTGAGTTAGGTCTGTAGCTGTTCACTGAACTGGGATCACCACCCTTAAATAATGGAAAAACATGAGCAGCTTTCCATACACTGGGAATAGTGCCCGTCGATACTGACAAGTTAAAAATATTAGTTATTGAATGCGCAATCATTGGGGCTGCTAAACGCAAAAGACTCGGAACGAGATGATCCTCTCCAGTGGAATTATTTACATCAATTCGTTTCAATTCTTGTGGGACCTCATTCACTTGAAATTCCCTAAATGAAAACAATACTCTAGGTTTTGGAGAATTGTGAATGAACTAGAGCTGAGGTCAGACATATCCCCTGTAGAGGGCTGATTAATTCAATTTTCAAAAACGTTTCCGGCCGCTATAAAATGTTGGTTAAAAAGATCACAGATTTTGTGTTTATCAGTTATAGGACCAGAATCAGTGTGGATAGAGTGTGGAATAGATGAAGACAGATAACAATTCAGGGACTTCACAATTTTCCAAAATTTTGCAGGATTACCCTGACTTTTGGCCAGTGACAAAATAAAATAATCAGATTTCGCCTTTTTAATCAGTGAGCAGCAATTATTTCTTAATTTTCTAAAAACCTGCCAGTCAGAGAGTGCCTGGGTTTCCCTAGCTTTACCCCATGCTTCATCCCTAACGCGTAGTTCCGTGGATAAGGCATTCGAGAACCAAGGGTTTCTCCTAATCTTAACCCTATGTCTCTTCACCGGAGCATGCTTATCCACAGCACGATTAAACACGGTAATAAAGTGAGCCAGTGCTAGGTCAGGGTCTGGAATAAAACCCGCAGAGCTTAAATCACTCCAGAAAATATCGTGCAGGAAGGCCTGTTCACAGAAATGTTTAAAATTTCTTTTAGTAATAAAACATGGAGGAGCCTTTATAACTTTCATGTCTCTAATACATGCTACTGGGCAATGATCACTAAAATCCAAAGGAAAGACGCCACTCAGGGCATACTTGTGCGGTCTATTTGAAGAGTTTGGTTCCAAAACGCAATAAGTGCCAAAATTACAAAAATTGAGATAATACCATAAAGCAGTAGCCTTGTGCTTCTTACACATGGTGCAAAGTTTCATTTTTTGAAATTCATACTATAGAGTGTATTTTTTCATGGTCAAAGTTTGTGTTTCTCTATAAAATGCAATAGGCTCCCACACAGAAAAAGGTGATTTACTCAAAATGAGTAAAATGGATATATTGTGTTTTGGAACCAAACTCTTCATTTGTTAAAATCAGATCAATCAAAGTTGATCGGGATAAATCTTTAAAATTAGGTCGTGTAGGCTCCAAAATAAGTTGCGCGAGAGTCAGGCTGTCGCAGACCTCTTTACAATGGTTTGAGGACGGTGATAACCAATCTATATTGAGATCACCAGCAACCAATATTTCAGTGTGAGCATAAGTGGACAAGATATTAGAGAGATTGATTATGGAGGATGGAAAAGCGCTTGGTGGGCAATACACACCTGCTAGAGTAAAACTTGCACAACCCAAACCAATTTTGATAATTAGACACTCAAACTGCTCTGGAATAGAGGAGGATAATAAAACATTCACAGTGAGAGAGGATTTTACAAACATCAATACCCCTCCCCCTCTTTTAATCCTGTCACACCTAAAAACATCATAACCAACCACTGCTATATCATGGTCCGACACAGAATCATTCAACCAAGACTCAGTAAAAAGAAATATATCAGGATTACTTTGCAGAACCAGAGCCCTAACACAATCCATTTTTGATAACAGACTCCTTACATTAAGACACAGTAGACCCAACCCAAACTTACGGGATTGAAAAGCTACAGGTATTAAAACTACAGGAGGGACTGTTAAAATAATACCAGGGGTCTGAATATTGATTTGTGTAAGGTTTGGTACCGAGACACCACTTGCCTTGCTAGGCGCGTGGAAATAATTTTTGCAATTGGGTGCACAATAGTGCTTGTCGCCCAAGAAAATTTTACACCCTCACTGCATCTGACTGGGATAAAAAATAAATACCTGCATTTCACCACATTGCAACACCACATTCACCACATTTGGCATTACATACACAGATGATCTTTGCAGATCTTACTTTCTGTGGCAATGATTTACAACATGGTAAATTGTGGAAATCTCCTTTTTGCTCATAATGTAAATAAACAAGCCAGTCAGAGACCACTATAGTCCCCCACCAAAGGACGCACAAAGGGTTTCCTTGACCTGAACTCAGTTGGTTTTCGTGTGGTGCATCAAAACATCAGATGATTTCTCAGAAAGTTGAAAATTGCAGAAAAAAAGGTCAAGCTCATGGGGAAAAGGGTCAGAGGTCACAAGTCAACTAAACATTCATAAGGGGCAACAGATAGGATACAGCCAACTTACTCAAGCAATTCGCAAAGGCCCCTTCAAGAGTGTCAGAGATATGTTCCGGTGACAAAAAATAGTGAATAGTTATTGCTGAAAGGTCAAAGGTCAGAAGCCACAAAAAAGTTATAGATATGTATGGGGTGCCGAATGGGACATTTAATGCTGTTATTTTTCACTGCATTTTTTCCCACATTTAACAAAAAAAATATCCTTTTTTTCTCACATTTAGCGAAAGAAAAGTTCATTTTCCCCACATTTATAAACTTTGAAGTGGCAAATGTAAATGTTAAATGTGCTGCCTAAATGTTAAATGTGCTATTCCAAAATAAGTTAAAAGTTTTATTATTTAGTGGTTTCTATTGTTTAGCTAAATGTATAAACATTTAACTAAATGTATGAAACATTTAGCTAAATATATAATTAAAAGTATGAAACATTTAGCTAAATGTATAAAGCATTTAGGTAAATATTAAGCTAAATGTAAGAAACACTTAGCTAAATGTGATAAATTTTTAGTTATATGTTTAGCTAAATGTGAGAAACAAATAGCTAAATATTTAACTAAATGTTTGAAACATTTGGCTAAATGTATGAAACATTTATCTAAATATTTAGTTAAATGTATAAAACAAAAAAGCTACCCACTGATTTCTTGAGGCATCATCTTTTGGGGGAGAAATTAATGCTTTTCTTTGCGTCCAAAAGTAAACGGACGAGCAGCTTTGGGAGAGATACTGACAAAATTGCATCTCAAATGATCTGCGGTTCTTCTTTTGTATTTCTGGAAGTGTAGATGCTACTAAGGCATAGTATGATCCGCGGTTGTTCATGTCTGCTAGAATAGTTTCCGGTGTGGGCAGGTCCAGCACCGTGATTGGCTTTGGCTAGGCCTGTACTAATTGGACGGCGCAACCTGACGTCAGGTTTTGCCCAGATATCGTGGAGATCTCGGGAGGAGCTGTTCAGAGAGAAAATCACGTTCACGAAATCACGTTCTTGGATTACAGCAAAACCCCTGTATCTTATGTTTAGAAACTTTTCAGAGGTTGAGTATGGACATCCAACATTATAACATTACCTATATGTATTAAAAGAAGGATCAGCATAATAGGTCCCCTTTAAATATTTATCCAAATGTTTCATACATTTAGTTACATGTATGAAACATTTAGTTGAACATTTAACTAAATGTTTCATACATTTAACTAAATGTTTGAAACTCATGTTAATGAGCTCCACCTCCAGGCGGAATTTTCCTGTGGCTCAGTAGATAATGCTGCACGGTTTGTGAACGCTTCTATCCTGGTTCGAATCCAATCTGTGCTAGTTCTCGTGCTAGCTGCATATAACTGGCAATGCGCTGCTCGGCGATTTCTAGTTTTATGGGACAGGTGCTCATGTATATAATTTGTGAAACTGTACATTGTTGGTTTCGGCGGGATTATAGCAGCCTACACGTAAACTGAGCGGGAGAAAACGAGCACTCAGCTCATTAACAACATTGGCATTTCTTGGTACAAGCAGTTTGGTACTTGTTGTACATTTACTGCGCAGATATGGAGGATTGCCAGCCTCCCAGTCAACAGCGGAAAACAATTTTACATGGCAAAATAGCGGAGAATCGTCCAAATATTTCAGCATGCAGATATGGCAAACAGTCATTGAAACTAGCCTATGGTAGTTCAAAAACGCAAATTTAATTAACAATGAACTCCGATGTTGATACTCGATTCTGCACCCTCGGTTATCCCCTTATGCCCTACGCCCTGGTACTGGGGGCCGATTGTTATGCACAATAAATACAGCATGTTTCCAAATCGCAACATTGTCATGCGGCATATCCACATTTCGCGAAGAAACTAGGCAAAAAGCTCATGTAGACCATTTTTCCCTCAACCGAACACAATTCAAGCACCAAGCAAGTAAATAAGAATGCAGCAAAACATAGGATAAAATCATATCAGTGCTGAATCGCTAGAATTTCTCCTGAATTTGTGATATGCATAAAAACGATACCTCAAATGAAAGAGGAAAGTCCACAGAATCCAACGATGTATGCCCTGTCATTTTAAACCGACACCACACTCAAAGAACAGCAGACATACACTTCACAGTCAACAGAGATGAGCAAAGAAATTTCTTACCTTTGATATTTTGTATTAAAAAAAACTGTTTGACGGTAAATCCACGCTTGCTATTGTTAGCTCTATGTGTCCGTGTTATAACTGAACTAGATATGCGAGTCTCAAAGCATGTTTTTCTTCTCGAGCGTTGCTTCAAAGATCTCAGTTCCTCAGCATTCAGCTTGCTTGCAATGTATTTTCCTCTATTGGTCTGTCCAAGCAAAAGGGTAGGTTTGCATACCCCCAACTTCCACACTCTTTTTTTTTCTGGATGGGTGGGTCAGATGCATAATTTAAGTTGATAGGTATTTAGTACACATCCCAGAGAGATAACAGAGATAACTTTATGCCCCTCACATAAACCACTGAAAAGCTATCCCTTTTAATATGTCTATTTAGAGGCAATTTTTCAGTTTATTTTTGTGACATTCTTGAGTACGTCAAAAGAGAAGCCTTATTAACACCTTAAGGGTATTCCTTTCACATTACTTTATTTTCTACTTGAAAATAAGTGTTTGAAGATTTTACTCCAGACAAAGATTCAAATTTAGGTGTAAGCAGAAAAAATTGATGTTGTTTTTTTTTGGAGGGTTCCGTATGTGATGCTGTTCCGTCCATCAGCAACCCCATGTACATTCTTAACAAGTATCATGAAATAAACACCTTGAAAGTAATTTTTCTGTTTTGAGCTTCACAACTATTCATCTCCTCACAACATAAGTGGTGTGATGGTTTGTTTCTTGCGTAGTTACAAAGAAAAACACGTCTTATTTCAGCCGCCCGGAATTCCGTCAATCATCACATTACGTGACCAGCATTTTTGGATGCTCCTCTATTCCAAACGCCTGACAGAAACAGAACAAATTCATGAGCATTGAATGATACCCCCCGAAATGATGACGTCACCAATTATGTTGTTTACATCAGTGGCGTCTTCCCGCTGTCATACACGGAGGTAGGTTTTCCGTCAACAAAATCACATATATGACCCTCGTCTCTTATAATTAAAGTTCGGTTCGCAACTCAGTGTTTTCGTGGAATATTTAAAGAGTATTCTTGATTATATATCTTACATTTCCAACCCACCTTTTTAGCGTGGCAGGCATTGGAATGCCGATTCTTCGCACGAGATTCAAAAGTTGTTTTGACAGTGTGCCAATTCGGCCCCATTACGTGATTTGGACATCGAGAAACGGGTCAATCGTCACGTCACGCCAAATAAATCATGGAAAACTGGTAATAAGTGTCTTGTACGCTGTGATAGGAAACCCATATCAGCATTTGGTCTTTTTTTGATCGCCGGTTCGACTGTTTTTGGTGATAGTTTTTGCGCAATTTCATCTCAAACAATCTTTTTGTATGGAGGTTACGTGCATGATGGTTGGCTTGTGCAAAAGTTGTCAAGCGTCATGTTGGCGATGATGATGTTGTATTTTAAACAAAATACATACTGTTTGTGAGGTTCAATAAAAGTGCAGTTTGTGCTCAATGCTATTGCTCTTCATATATTTTCAAAGTACACCACGAACATCCCAAAAAAGGAAAAAAAAAGTTGGAGCAATTAAATTTTTTGTCAAGCATCACATACGGAACCACCCATCTTGACATGCATCACATAGGTGACCTGTTTACCACTCTGTGGACACTATGCCTAGTTTAAATGAAATGGTTTGCCTTTCATTACCTCATAACTTGGCAGTGTTAATAAGACATGAAGCTCTTATGAATGCTGCTTACCCCTTTTTGAATAGAAAAATATATTTTGTCCTGCCCTCCAGCATGGACATTTTGACGTACTTAAAATCGATTGGAGTCTTTGCATTTCAAGTGTTGCCCAGCAGGTTTTGTGCTAAATGTGTGTTGGGATGGTTGTTTTCTATGGTGAAAGACTCAAATCTCAAGCTAAATGCTTTTTGATGAAAAAAAATTTGGCTTCTGTTATTGTCCACATCACATACGGGACCATAAGGATATTTTCAACTTTTCATTGGAATTCCCCTTTTGCTGTAAATACAGTTATCTTCTCATGATTTTGTCATGAAAGTACACAAACTAAGCTTCCATTATGTGTGTTCAGTTCTTACAAACTATAATTTGAAAATAATACTGGCAATGTCACACTTCTGTGCCCTTTTGCTTGGACAGACCCCTATGTGATCGGCTTGTGATGCTGTCAGTAAAACTTTGTTGGTAGCCATTTGATTATATAGCTTTTGACGTTTCCAACGAGCTCTAAAGCACCTTTATCGCACAAAGCTAGACTGAGCCAGAGCCTTTTGTTCCCAGTGCGTCAAACCGAGTCCATGGGCCATTCGAATGTACTTAAATAGCGCGACAAAATAAACGCTTAACAGGTTTGTTTGTGGTATTTTCGGTATAATTATCTGCTAAATATTCAACCGTCATTTTCAAAGTCGTTTTCTGACAGAAATGCTTGAATACTGAGGGCACAACAGTACAAACAAGGTGAGTGACTTGTTTTTTTTGACTCATTCTTAATATGGGCAATTTGCAAGCTGAGTTACCATTAAACGGTGGAGCCTAGTGGTTAAGGTGTAGAACTTCAGCGCAGGCGACCAATGTTCGAATCCCTGGTCTGGTGTGTTTATGTGAGACATGAGTACCATTTTGCTTGTAAATTTAATAGCTGGGGTTTTTATTCTTTTGACTTTTTTCTCCATTTTTTTATACCCTTTTTGTATTCATAATCTTATTAATTTGCTTTTTTAAAAAAAATAAATCTGCTCCAGTGGAGCCAAACTTCATTTTCTTTGTATTTATTGTCCTTGAATGGGAAATTGTAATGGCTATAGGACTGGCAGAAACAATAATAAAAAATCATAAATTCTAAAAATTTAAAACTGGTTGTATTTGGGTGGAATGTATGCCTGTAGTGACATATAAGTGAAATTAGATACGTTTTACAGTTTAATATCTGAGAAATCTGATTTGGCAAACAAGGTACCTGAATTGCCAATTTGAAGAAGCCACCTAGACATTCCTCTCTAATTTTGTTCTGATTTACTTGATTAGAATAAACTTTGGCACAGATAATGGTGGGATTCTGTGCTGTAAATTTTTAGAGGTTTCAGACTGCAACTAATTAAGTTTACAAGGGATAGACGCAAAACTTTGTTTGGTGCAAAATGAGGTCTTTGATTTATACTGTGTTCCATCTTCATTTACTCTGACTCAGTGACATATAGACTGATTTTTACACCATGGCAGAAATCCCAAATGGTTTTACCTTTATTATGATACCAAGATCATTCAAATGGACCAAATAGTTGCAGAGATATACTCATTTCATTTTGGGCTTGCCATTTTCGAAAAAGAGGCCCAGGGCTTAAGGGGTAAATATTGAAACGTTCAAATCAGAACAAAAGAACAACGGGACTTCAATCGTATTTCAACCTATATTATACAACAGCAAATTATGATCTATACTTCCATGTTGATTTAAAAAAAAAATGCCGATGTTATTCGCACTTATACATGTGGCCAATGCTGAATTTTTTTCTTGGCCACAGTTATAAGTGCGCCAGTTGATGACCATTCCAGTTTTTAGAAAGTACCGCTTTAAAAAAAAAGTTTGGCCAAGAAAAAAATTTTAGCTTTGGACACACTAAAATAAGTGTGGGCAATGGAGTAATGTGCATCTTGGCCACACTTACAGGTGCGTCTAACACGAATTTCGATCAATTTTTGTGCTTGGACGCACTTAAATAAGCGTGAATAGTCACTTTGTTAAAAAAATGTCCTGCTTTATCTACAGCCAGGACAAATTATACTAAATATCAATAAGCCTAGCTTTACATTATTGAACATTAGGCATTATCTAATACATAAATGGCAACGGCCAAGTTTATATCAGTTAAAAAAAAGTATTTACTTCATTGAAACAAGTTTACTCAGTTTTATTCTTCGCTCCTGTCCTGTCTGGCATCCAGCATCATCCATCCGACTTGGAGCAAGCATAACCATTTCAGAACTACCTAGACAAGGGTGAATTAAGAAATTTCCACCGCTCCCATTTGCTCAGTTAGTTGCAAATAATAATAATAATAATAATAATAATTTTTTTAAAAATCTATATTTTTTCAATGCCGTTACGCTGTCTGGGACAGCATCTTTCCATGTACAAATGGCACAGAAAAATAAGGACTGTAAAAAAACTCAAACAAAATTTCAAACAAAAAAAATTTTTGGAAACCCTCCAAAATGGCCGATTCCCTAAACAGTGGACTATATAGGGAATAGCGAGTCATTTCAGACATAGCTTCAAATTAAAAAAATTGATTCGGCGAACAAAAACCACAGGTCCGTTTTGGAACGGAATCCAAATTTTTGGACCAGTGAAGACTACTACCTGGTTCCATCCCTGAAAACACACGATTAGAAGTTTCAAATTGTCCAGTGAAACACCGAACAAATAAAAGGCTACATCCGAAAACCAATTTTATCAGACCATCACCGTCGCAATAACAGAAGCGCGCGAATTAGTCATAGAACACTTGGCTTTGCCTGACAATAGAATTACCAGATGAAAATGCTCACAATCACTTTTGCCATTTCCATTTATTTCTCATCATTTTCCCACAGAGTAACAACTGAAACATTTATGATTTTACAGTAATGGATGCAAAATGCAGTCAATCCCGTAAGATTTCAGAGACATGCACAACCTCAATGCTCCAACAGATGTTTTTCTCATGTTTCACTGACAATGCGACATAGCAATAGTGGCCAGTTAAAAAAGGTTTCCAAACAATGGACAAATTTTACATTTCTCTGTTTTGTGTGTCTAACAGGAATGTGCTAACAAAATCAATGCATTTCTTGTACATTTCTGACGAATTTGCAAGTCACATCATCAGGGGGCACTTCTTGACTCAGCCCCTGGAGAAGTGGAGGGGGGGCCTGAAAATGGACACCCCCCATGAGATGGTCATCGTGCCTTACTTGGTAAAGACCATTACCTGATGGAACACTTTGAGGCGGCAGGCGATGAAGCTTTTTCTGGCGTTGATTGGCAAAATAGAGCTGCACAGGCGTGTAGTGTCCTTCAGTTGACACATTGTGGTGAGTGTGTGCTTCCATGTGCTCTGTGAGGATTAATCAGGCCAGAAAAGACCCCATGCAAGCAAAACAAATCTGCCTCATTCAGAGGATTCAGAATGCCCTCTGCTTCGAACTGGAAAAACAATGCACGGTTCTGCGAAGAAACAATTCTATTCACGTCCCTCCACATTCTCTCCACTCTCTCGTTGTGGACTGAACTACCCTCAATTACAGCTGATTCAGTGCCGTATCGTTGTACCGTGGTTTGCCAAACATCTGCATTTTCACCACCGTGATCAGTGCGCACGTGTAAAGGCCACCCATACTTTTCCACAACTTTTTCAAAATGAACAAGCACTGTGTTGGCTGTGTTGTTATTTGAGCAGGCGATGAAGACGATCATTCTACTGAAACCGTCAATAGCACCATGGACCACAAATTTCCAACGTATCAGTTTGTGTACTCCATCCAAATGCCACACAAAATTTGGGCATGGTGGGTAATACACTCTCCGGTGTACAGCGGGTGCTTGCCTGGATGATATCCCAGAGTGGTCCACCACGTGCAAAATTTTCCTCACTCTGCTTCGTGGTACATAGATTTTCAGTGCTCTCAGATGCCCCATTAGGTACTTTTCGCCCACCTCCGGGTGACGTTGTTTAATGCTTTGAATGACTGATCGGAGGTCATGGTCAGAGATGCTACAGAACCTGTTATATGCAATTCCACGTTCTATCATTTTCCGAAGTACAGTCCAGGTACTTATTTGCAGTCGCCTTGCAATTCTCAGTCGTAATTCCAACAATTCCTTTATGGAAGAGGACAAGGGATCCGGATCCTGTGGGTAAAAAAAAAGATATGTTTTACTTTTAAAATATGTGAAAATTAACTGGTACCCTGAATCAATTGTGCTGAGCTAAAACAAAAACCCACACCCGCCCCTATTCGGACAAAATTTGACACCCCTGTCTTAAACTAGCATAAACTATAGATTCGGATCATCTTTCAAACATAAAACATTTGTAAAAAGACAGAGAGTAACCAGTTCCAAATCTAAATGCATCCTTGCTTCTTCCACTTGCAAATTTAGCCAGCTGTTTTCACCAATTATCTCTTCATCCAGGCTGAAGAATTGCCAGAGGCCTACAGGAACTTGGGAGGACTTCATTTCTGAGCCTGGGTAACACCTCAGTTGATTTGGTTCGCTGGTAATATATATATATATATATATATATATATATATATTTTTTAATCTGATACACTTCCAGTAATACAGTATCATTTACATCATATTTGTTCAAATTGAGAGCAGCATCAAAAAAAAAAAACTAGCTAGTAGGCAGACCTGCTTACCAGTAGGCCTACACGTGTAGCATCCTGCATATCTTGGACAGGAGCAGGTAGCGAATTCTCTGGAACGGTTCGAAGAGCGGTCGCAAGGCTGGATGTGACTGCTTGCATGATAATATTTTCGATGTTGTCCATGTCATTAACCTCGGCATGTCTAATATGGTCAAAGTTTGGTAGCTCCAGATGTAGCTAACATTGTAGGTACCAATTTATGGACGAAATTGGTTAGTCAAAAGAGCTAAATTTGCAAAACACCAATAGGCACGCTAATTAATTTCAGTGCGCATGCGTTTTTCTGCGGATTGAGACGACCCGAAAATTTCGGTTCCTGCAATGTCATTATTTCTAATTGACTGCATCCAGCGGGTAAAACAGTTTTCATTTAACGTTAGCTAATTTCCAATTACCACACGCAATCTTCAGCAAAATTCCTGTACAGTGGTTATAAAGATGGCTTGATTGTGTTTCAGCTCCTGGGTTGCTAGCGTGGTGATATGAGCGGGAGTAACGTTACAAATGGTAGCTTGCTACCTAGTATAGCCTAATGATCTAGCTAGCTAGTTCCGAGCTTAAATATGACTGTAAGCAATTTAATTTATGCAAACACTGGTAGAATTGCTATCTGGACTTATTTGGTACTCAATAGGTATTACTAACCGTCTTATTCTTGGTTTCAGCTTCCGCTTCCATCTTTTTCACGGATGTCTGGAGCACGTCTGAGCGGGCCACCTTATGCAAGACAGTTACCAGCAAGAAGAATGAAGTCCTATACTAAAGATGTAGTCTGTCTCCTACCACTTGGGAGTGGCTTTCTTCCCATACCCCGGGCTGAAAAAAGATCTCACTTGGCAGAAAGTAGCTTAATTGGAAAAATGACATTCTGGAACAACTGGACTGATGTTCAAATGAAAGAAGAAATATCAAGTCTTTTTAGGGCAACATTTTTGCTTTCAGAGAGTGATCTTTTACCATTTAAATTTCTTCATACTATACGAGGATCAAAAAAGCTAATCTCGCCCCATGTTTCCTCAAGTTTCCAGTGGGGAGGCCAAGAGGTTGCAACCATCTGTTCCAATGCATGCCTTTATATCATGGCTTTGATTGACTCCCCAGCCAGGTACATTATTTTGAAGTGTTGTTCAGGAGAGTGTAAATTCTTCCAGTTCCATGCTGGCACCAGATAAAATCAGTTTTACAGCTCTGTGGCACTATAAAATGTTCAACATGCAACATTGTTTTCAGGAAAGACAACTCACAATGAACATGCACTTCAGTAAAAAAATGTTGACCTTTTGAAATGTCTTTGCACCAAAAATCTGTACTTGGGTAGGGGAATCTCTGCAGTACTTTTCTACACTTGGCGTATGTATTACTTTATGGATAGGGGAGATGATGCTAATGATAATGTTCATTGTTTTGCTGTGCTTTGTAAAGGAAGTTTGTATTGAAAGACAGTTCTGTCTGGATTCGAATATATATAATTGTCCTGAACTGATTTGGCCCAACAATAATACTCTGAGCATCACTTTAGAACAATTCTGGGGTGCGTTTCCCGAAATCACAGATGCTAATTTGCACAGTTGGACCCATTGACTGTGAATGGAAAAACTATGTAAGTTGCTAACTTTCTTAGCAACTACGCTTTTGGGAGACGCACCCCTGGTTGGTACTATAGTAGTTGAGTTGCGCATTTACTAATGGAATTGGTGTGTGAGGTATTTTTTGAATAGGCTACTTCTCGAAGTTTAATGTCACCTGGAAGTCCAATATATGTTGTAGCTGAAGTGGCATAATTTATTTTTTATGTTAGTCAGATCAAGCACAACATTTTAAATATACAAAGTGCACCTCGAAAGGCAAACCAAATCCTGATCAGTATTCGGACCTATCCAACCTTAAAGGGTCAGTTGTTGTAATGAAAACTGTATGAAATGAAAAGTTAAATATTTCTGTGATTTATTTTTCTGGTATCTGGTCACTGCTCAGGTTTTTTTTTTTTTTTTTTTTAGTTTAGGAGGAAAACTAAATTTTGATTGGTTGGAGTGAACATTTACGAAACATTATGATGTTGTGTTCTAGATTGAAATATCAGATGACTGATTTTGAACCATCTCCTGTTCAGACCAGAAGGAGGTTAAGGACTTTTAAAGCCATCTTACTCCATTCTTGGGAGTAATAAAAGACCAAAGGAGGAAGTGATGCTGGTGAAGTTCCGTGATTTCCTGGAAAGTATCGAATGTGAGATAAGTAGCATCAAGGGATTGTGGCTAATTTGTACCTTTTGATTTTGTTTTACTTCAATATAATTTAAAAATTACAGGGTCATCTTTGCAAAAGAAGCGCTAAAGTAAATTGCTTAACGCTAGTGAAGAAAAGCCTTTTGCTGATTTCAGTATGTGGTAAAATTATGTTTTTGTTTTACCATCTTGAATTATTTGGAATATACACCTTTGGGTTACTTGTTTTGTAGGAAATGAACTGAAGGAGAGGCTTGCTGAGTGCAATCTGACAAAGGAAGAAGAAGCGTTCATCACGACTTTGCGACCTGGCCACATTCTTGCCTTTGCAACCAGAAGTGGCAACGTGCCAGCACAGTTGGGTTTATTCCAAATCCAAAAATTATGTTCACTTATGATGAGAAGAAAGTGCATCCAGTTGCACATACTTGTTCAAATGAGCTACGACTTTTTGTTAATAACAGAATGCTGGCTGACAATGAAGATTTTGATTATGTTTTCCTCACAGCCTTAATGAATGGCTCAGTTTTCAGTACCATTTTAAGCCAGTCATACAGTAAAGTTAAATGTTAATGTTGAATGTGTAATTATTCTTAAAAGACATTTACTTTAATTTTCGAAAATGTTTTTTATAGCTGCTTACGTACAATTTCATTTGAAGGGTTTTTGTCTTACCAACAGTCTTTATATACGTTCTTTATTTCTTCTGTTGGCAACTTTGAATAGTGTGCTATGATATCACAGCACAGATTAAGTTGGAATTCTAACCCGTCGAGTCCACATTAAGAGTGGAGAGAATGCAGCATTGAATCAAATTCTTTGGAGTTAAAGGTTCCATGCCCTGTTTCAGCGGTTTGAGGCAGAGGGCATTCTGAATCCTCTGAATGAGGCAGATTTGTTTTGCTTGCATGGGGTCTTTTCTGGCCTGATTAATCCTCACAGAGCACATGGAAGCACACACTCACCACAATGTGTCAATAGAAGGACACTACACGCCTGTGCAGCTCTATTTTGCCAATCAACGCCAGAAAAAGCTTCATCGCCTGCCGCCTCAAAGTGTTCCATCAGGTAGTGGTCTTTACCAAGTAAGGCACGATGACCATCTCATGGGGAGTCAAGTGTCTATTTTCAGGCCCCCCCTCCACTTCTCCAGGGGCTGAGTCAAGAGCCCTCATCTGATGTAACAGTTTTAAATTCGCCAGAAATATATATGAAATGAGTTGATTTCGCAAAAAAAAAATTCTGTTAGACACACACATTTTAAAATTATTCCGCTGTTTGGAAGCTTTTTTTTTAAGTAGGCTTCCATTGCTGTCGCATTATCGGTGAAACAGAAGAAAAACATCTGTTAGAGCATTGAGCATCTGTTGTGCATGTCTCTGAAATCCGGCAGGATCGACTGCATTTTGCATCCATCACTGTAAAATCATATAAAATGTTTCAGTTGTTACTCTGTGCCAACAATGAGAAATAAATGGAAATGGCAAAAAAGTGATTGTGAGCACTGAGCAGTTTCACCTGGTCATTCTGTTGTCAGGCGAAGCCAAGTGTTATATGACCTATCCATGCGCTTCTGTTATTGCGACAGTTCTACTGAAATAAAATTGGTTTTCGGATATAGCCTATTATTAGGTCTGGTGTTTCACGGTACAATTTGAAACTGGTAGGACTGCCTCCATTTTGTTTGATATGTATTTGCAATATGCAAGTGTTAAGGACCTAAACAGAACCTCGTTCAGATAGGAACGAGATGTGACGTTACTTCTATTCGTGTTTTGGTTGATATCTTCACGGAATTACGGGTCCAAAAAGTTGGACTCAATCCGAAATGGATCCGTGGTGTTCTTATAGATATTATAGGGGCAGCATGCGCGATAGTATAAACTGCTCCAGCAAACTACTGTTGGCCGACTGTCAGCGATTGAATGGGCTACCAGTTTGATTTCAAAATAAGTAACTAGGCCTCTATTCAGACTCCCTAGTTTCCGAGGAATTCCTTTCATAGACTGTCGGCAAAATTTTATGATCAATCAGTGAACCTTTGAAAAAGGTTTTGCATGTGACACAAATAGCCTATTTCTGCCTGCTCTTTCTAATTTCGTGATAGCACACATGGCTAAGACAAGTAAGAAGAGGAAGCCAGAAGAAAAAAAGCACAAAAGAAAGAATTAGACAAAGCCCGGGATAAAACAAGAGTGAACATCGGAGTGGCTTTTCAGAAGTGGAGGGAACTCCATGATCTGGAAGGATTAAAAATCGACGCAGAGATGGCGACTTTTCTGCTTGACAGGTAAACCCTTGCTTTATTCATTGGTTCATTTTTGCTCCGCAGTGCTCTGCAAATAAGCGAGTTGGCGTCACTCATATGCACAGCTGGTACTAACCCCAGCCCTAACTGGCATCAATTCATTTTCGCTCTGCAAATAAGCGAGTGAACGTCGCTCACAAGCACAGTCACTGTTTGAATAGCCAGCGTCTTGTAATTGTTACAGTACTCCATAGTGCATGTGATGTTACTGTGATGTTGCAGTTGAGCTAACGTTAGCTTGTTTCCGATGCTAGGGCTAGCGTTACTGGCATCGTTTTATTAGAAAGTAGCAGAAAATATCTTTATGAAGTGACCTGGCAGTCTTATCGGTTGTGTTGTTGTCCTCATAAATATGTGTAACGTTTCTGTGCTCTCACAGCTAAATGCTGTCATACATGTTTTACTGGCCATTCAGCAGGATTCACGACAGTTTCTGTACTCAAAAAAACGGGTAACTTACTGAAATTAGCGTGTGCTGGGTTTTTACTGAATACATACTGCTGTAGATTACTTTTCATGTCGACATGATTTATTTCTGCTCGTTTGTGGGCGAGCAGTGTTGACTGTTCACAACAGTAATGTCTAGCCTCGGCAACTTGGTCGCATGCATAACAGCTCGCGTGCCCTCCCTCACGTCTTGGCAGCCTTCTGGGGAGGGTCTTAGGGCAGGAGTGCAGTGAAGAGGGGAGGGGGAGGGATCTGAAATTTGCATTTTTTCAAATTTTTATGCCAAGTCCTCTCTCTCCTCAAAGTTACCAACTGCAGCTTTAATTTGCTTGCTTAGCTTGCTAGTTTGCTAGCCTATCTAGCCAACAGTTTGCTGCACAGAATTCAATAGAAAATAAATTAATAAAAATTATCCATTATTTCGCCATCTCACTTAGCTAGAGTTGGACCGCGAGTATTTACGTTATAATAAATATAACTGTCAGCTAGCTAGGCTAGTGAACTACCTAGCTAAGCAAGTGAACTAACGTTAGTGAGCTAGCTAGTGAGCAGTTTTATTTGGTATAACATAAATGATCGCGGTTCAACTTTAGCTAATTGAGATAGCAAAATAATGGATAATTTTTATTCATTTATTTTCTATTGACATCCGTGCACCAAACTGTTGGCTAGCTAGGCTAGTGAACTTGGTAGCTAAACAAGCGAACTAAAATTAGCTAGGTAGCTGGCTAGCTAGTCAGAAAGCCTAGCAAGCAACCAATTAGAGGCGCCAAATCGGGCCTAATGGATATAACGGGTAGAAGAAAAAAATTTGCAGGTGGCTTGATCAAAATCTAAGTCCAGAATTCGGTGCTCTGCGCATGTGCAAACAGAAGGACGTAAGAATAGCCTAACGGAGTATCTTTATAGCTGCCGTAAGAATAGCCACTGCCTTATTTTTAATTGATGTAAACTTGCCCGTTGTCATTTATGTATCAGATAATGCCTAATGTTCAATAATATAAAGCTAGGCTTATTGATATTTCATATCATTTGTCCTGGCTGTAGATAAAGCAGGACATTTTTTTTAATCAACATGGAAGTATTGATCATAATTTGCTGTTGTATAATATAGGTTGAAATATGATTGAAGTCCGATTGTTCTTTTGTTCTGATTTGAACGTTTCAAAATGAACCGAGGGTGCAGTATCGAGTATCAACATCGGAGTTAATTTTTAATTAAATTTGTGTTTTCAAACTACCACAGACTAGTTTCAACAACTGTTTGCCATATCTGCATGCTGAAATATTTGGACGATTCTCCGCTATTTTGCCATGTAAAATTGTTTTCCGCTGTTGACTGGGAGGCTGGCAATCCTCCATATCTGTGCAGTAAATGCACAACAAGTACCAAACTGCTTGTACCAAGAAATGCCAATGTTGTTAATGAGCTGAGTGCTCGTTTTCTCCAGCTCAATTTACATGTAGCCTAGTATAAAACCGCCGAAACTAATAATGTACAGTGTCACAAATTATATACAAGAGCACCTGTCCCATAAAACTAGAAATCGCCGAGCAGCGCAATGCCAGTTATATGCAGCTAGCACATGAACTAGCAGATTAGATTCGAACCAGGACAGTTTACAAACCGTGCAGCATTATCATTACCTCCGCCTGGAGGTGGAGCTCATTAACATAACTTTTAAACATTCATAAATGTATAAAACATTTAGTTAAATATTTTAATAAATGTTTCATACATTTAGCTAAATATTTGAAACATTTAGCTTAATATTAAATAAATGTTTCATACATTTAGCTGAATGTTTTATACATTTAAATATTTAGCTAAATGTTTCATATATTTAGCTAAATGTTTTATACATCTATTTAAATATTTCACTAAATGTTTCATACATTTGGCTAAATGTTTCATACATTCAGTTATATATTTAGCTAAATGTTTTATACATTTAGGTAAATATTTAGGTTCATGTTTCATACATTTAACTAAATGTTTTCTTCATTTAGTTAAATATTTAGCTAAATGTTTCATATATTCAACTAAATATTCAGCTTAATGTTTCATACATTTAACTTAATGTTTTATACATTGAGCCTGTGAGCTTCGAAAGAGTTTGCAAAAGTTTGAGATGGCGTAAAAGGACACAGGGATTTGACTGACCTTAGTCGCAGCACCTGGGCCCACTGCCTTACAGCATCACTACAGCTAAAGATCATTAACCTTTCACCCATCATGACTGTAGCTTTATATTTTGAAATGGGATGGGCCAGAAGGTGGTGTAACTAATTTTTCATTTTTGTTTTGGTTTGCATCACTTTCATCTGATTGGTGGTTTCATCCTTCTCTCTGCTATACTAATCCTCAGGTTTATCCTTGAGATGTGCATGCTTTGTCACTAAATCCACATTTTTTTTATTTACAGCTTAATTACTCTCACAGACCCGAATGATGGCACCACGGGCTATATAGAAAGATGGACGAAGCAACCGTGACATCACCCATTGGTTTCAGCATACAATTTAGGAAACCTCGATTTTTGGCAATTTGAACAGCACCATTTTGTCATTTTGAAACCGGATGTGATTCCTATTGGACGACAGAGTGAATTGATGGTCCAGGGAGGTGGATCTAGGGGTGGACCGTGGATCTGACCGCATCTGACGAGGACCAGAGGATAGCCACGCCCCTAAAGCATATTCTGGCTTTATCCTTTATTCTAGTCCATTTGGGACCATAATTTACGAAAGTGAACATCATGATATATTGAAGGAGACTTGAAATAATTTGAACAGCGCCATTTTGTCATTTTGAAACCGGATGTGATTCCTATTGGACAATAGAGTGAATTGATGGTCCAGGGAGGTGGATCTAGGGGTGGATCTGACCGCATCTGATGAGGACCAGAGGATAGCCATGCCCCTAAAGCATATTCTTGCTTTATCCTTTATTCTAGTCTATTTGGGACCATAATTTACAAAAATGAACATCATGATATATCGAAGGAGACTTGAAACTTGCGATAGATACTGTAAAATAATGCGGGAAATTATTATTAATATAATAAATCCAGTGGGAATGTAGGGTCATTTTCTCATGGACTTCTATAGCATTGAAATTCTTTCTGCAACCACCGACGTCGCCATCAGCTGGCCATTAAATAGAATGCAAATTTTAGAGATTTCCGCATTGACCTCAGTTTTCAGACCTGGGTGCTGCGTCCATCTTTTTATACAGTCTATGGATGGAACTTAGCTTTATTTTGGTAGGAAGTCGCACCATGACGCCATACTTGGATTTGAAAGGGCTATATTATTGATGCAGGTTAGTCGCAAGTGTCTTTTGGATCATTGCAGATGGCAACTGTTGTAAATAGACCCGAGCCCATGGGGTATGGGTAGCTGAAAAACAAACCAATTGCCCTTTGAATAACTGTGCTCCATGTATGTCGTAGTTGTTCAATATGGAAGTCTGCCGTGCTCCTGACGGTGGGCGTGGCTGTGAGTCCTTTTGGGAACGGAGTGAAAAAAATTGACCTAGATCAGCTCACAGTCGTACCTTTTGAAAACAGTGTCAAAACCTTCCTTATATCTTAAGAAATTATGAGGGGGACACTGGCAGACATTTTTCGTGGTGGGGTACCCTTGCCAGACTTTCGAAATTGAAGCTCAAAAATTGACCTAGATCAGCTGGGAAGCAAACCGAATAAAACCAATTGCAAAATGTTCAGTACCACCCGAGGCATAATGAATGGGCTCTGCCAGGTGTTTTCAGTGATGGGGTACCCCATTAGACCCATACTAAGTGCCAGATGAAATATTTTGATTGTGCCAACATGAAGGGACAAAGGAGTGTCAAAAACTGCATGAATATCCTTTAATCATTTAATATTTAGTATCCTTCAAATATTAATATTGTCAGCACTAATATCCTTTAATAAGTCTATTTCTCCTTCACACGCCAAAGGAGGCACTGGCTAGACCGATTATGGAAGAACCTGGGATGTACAGTGCCTCAAGGCTGATTGTCTAACAATTGCTGGCAGGCCAGGCTATGATTAAAATGATTGAGAAGATTAATATTAACTACTTAATATGATAATAACAGATTAACAAGGCTACTATACAATGGTCCCCTCTTGAAACTAATTCCCGATTAGTATGAATCCTAGCGGTTGAGAGTAAGCTAGCTTTCTTGAACCATGCTCTCTCCCTCCGGGGAAAGACAAGGCACATTACATAGAGTAACACCATTTTATTACAGTACTAGCTTTTGGCACTAACACGGATTTTTCAGGTCTAACAAGGAATATGGACATACAGGTATAAATACTGATGAAGCATAAAGACAACTAAATTGTAAAAATCACAAAATTGGAAAATAAAGGTGGGATGGTCCAGGAGGGATGTGAACAAAATACCAGAGAGATGGGTAAGATGCAGTTTGGCATCTGATTTAGATAAGGATGTTTTTTCAAGGGTTGTGGTGAAATAAGGTGTTTGGTGTTTGTTGATCAGGTGATGCGGGAGGTTTGAACTATGACGGGAGAGAATATTCATAGTGTGTGAGGAAACCTTTGTCTCTGATAAGATCTTTGTATAGGCGGCTACAGTTTCCCATAACGTTGTTTTACATTATGTAGAACAAAATGCATTGTAACCGCAACATACTGCACATTCACAACACCTTTTCCTTACAAGGGCGGTTTGATATTTTTGGAATTTAGGTCAGTTACTGCATTGCAGTTACGCATGACACACAGAGTGCAAACTATTCAATTCATTTTTTAACTTTAATTTTACTTAATTTATTAATTCGTTCTTTATTTATTTTTGGCACCGGTGGGGGAGATTGCATGCCTCACAGAGAGAGGACGTGTGAGGCCATTAATGGCAATATATCTGGTAGTTACTTAAACACCAACACCTTCACATTGGTATCATAAGATGACCTTTTATGAAAAAAAAAAAATTGAAATGCATTGAAAGCATGCTGTCTGTCATTAAGAGATGTGCTGGCAAGATGAGTGACTTCACCATATAAACTCGGGATTAGGCGACTTGTGACCTGTTTGTGTGTACTTTGGCTTATTAAAATTGGTTTAAAGAATAATAAAGTCCAGAATGTAGCCTCTCATTATTGAAAAGTGATAATGACAGAGGGATTACCAGACTACACTGGGAGATGGGTTGGCAATTAACTGAATAAGGAAAGAAGTCTAAACTTATTATGAATTCCATCTTCTATTGATGTATTTTCATAAGCGACTAAGAAAGACAGATTAAAAATGATGAGATTTATTTTGAGATTGCAGTTCATTCAGTTTTCAGCATTAAAGGGTATACAGTTCAAGTGGAAACCCTCTCAGAAAGCATATCAACCCAGCATTGAACGTTGCATAACTTTCATATTCTTAGGCCATGTGCAGCTTTGGAGCTTATTGAACAAATCATTTGTTTGACTGCTAAACAAGAAAAGTGAACAAGAGCAGGTGGAGAGTAATTGTGCATTAAAAAGTTAAGAGTCCACCTTCCCAAACAAAGGCTACTTCCAATGGCACGTCCCTGGTGTCAGTTAACATTTTTTGAAACTATCAGATGTTCTCACATAATTTTTCAAACTAGAGGAGCTGATCTACCCTGTAGTTCTAACCATGGTGGCTCATGCCAATTTACAATAACTATTAAGAAGACCTTTATATTTATGTAGGGCTAAACTAGCTACGAAACTAATTTTGGCACAAAATGACACACTTTTGCACCAAGCACTCAGCATTTTCTCAATGGCTATAGATCTCACCACAGACATGTCATCAGGGTACGTAAGACCTAACGCGACTTTATGTTGTGGGAATAATCATATTTTCAGGAAACAGAATAAAAAATTTGTTTCCTGAATGACTAAGCTTGAACATGACATCTGTATAATAATTAAGAAATAATAATGACAAAAAGAGAACTAATGGCTACAAAACAAGATGATAAAGATATCAATAATCTGAATACTTGATCATTTTAACAGCAAAAAGTTCTACCTGCCATTTTTTTCCCAGCAACAATTGTAAAATATGAATACAAATTTTGTTTTCCTCACAGCCTTAATGAATGGCTCAGTTTTCAGTACCATTTTAAGCCAGTCATACGGTAAAGTTAAATGTTAATGTTGAATGTGTAATTATTCTTAAAAGACATTTACTTTAATTTTTAAAATGTTTTTTTTTATAGCTGCTTACGTACAATTTCATTTGAAGGGTTTTTGTCTTACCAACAGTCTTTATATACGTTCTTTATTTCTTCTGTTGGCAACTTTGAATAGTGTGCTATGATATCACAGCACAGATTAAGTTGGAATTCTAACCCGTCGAGTCCACATTAAGAGTGGAGAGAATGCAGCATTGAATCAAATTCTTTGGAGTTAAAGGTTCCATGCCCTGTTTCAGCGGTTCGAAGCAGAGGGCATTCTGAATCCTCTGAATGAGGCAGATTTGTTTTGCTTGCATGGGGTCTTTTCTGGCCTGATTAATCCTCACAGAGCACATGGAAGCACACACTCACCACAATGTGTCAATAGAAGGACACTACACGCCTGTGCAGCTCTATTTTGCCAATCAACGCCAGAAAAAGCTTCATCGCCTGCCGCCTCAAAGTGTTCCATCAGGTAGTGGTCTTTACCAAGTAAGGCACGATGACCATCTCATGGGGAGTCAAGTGTCTATTTTCAGGCCCCCCCTCCACTTCTCCAGGGGCTGAGTCAAGAGCCCTCATCTGATGTAACAGTTTTAAATTCGCCAGAAATATATATGAAATGAGTTGATTTCGCAAAAAAAAAATTCTGTTAGACACACACATTTTAAAATTATTCCGCTGTTTGGAAGCTTTTTTTTTAAGTAGGCTTCCATTGCTGTCGCATTATCGGTGAAACAGAAGAAAAACATCTGTTAGAGCATTGAGCATCTGTTGTGCATGTCTCTGAAATCCGGCAGGATCGACTGCATTTTGCATCCATCACTGTAAAATCATATAAAATGTTTCAGTTGTTACTCTGTGCCAACAATGAGAAATAAATGGAAATGGCAAAAAAGTGATTGTGAGCACTGAGCAGTTTCACCTGGTCATTCTGTTGTCAGGCGAAGCCAAGTGTTATATGACCTATCCATGCGCTTCTGTTATTGCGACAGTTCTACTGAAATAAAATTGGTTTTCGGATATAGCCTATTATTGGTCTGGTGTTTCACGGTACAATTTGAAACTGGTAGGACTGCCTCCATTTTGTTTGATATGTATTTGCAATATGCAAGTGTTAAGGACCTAAACAGAACCTCGTTCAGATAGGAACGAGATGTGACGTTACTTCTATTCGTGTGTTGGTTGATATCTTCACGGAATTACGGGTCCAAAAAGTTGGACTCAATCCGAAATGGATCCGTGGTGTTCTTATAGATATTATAGGGGCAGCATGCGCGATAGTATAAACTGCTCCAGCAAACTACTGTTGGCCGACTGTCAGCGATTGAATGGGCTACCAGTTTGATTTCAAAATAAGTAACTAGGCCTCTATTCAGACTCCCTAGTTTCCGAGGAATTCCTTTCATAGACTGTCGGCAAAATTTTATGATCAATCAGTGAACCTTTGAAAAAGGTTTTGCATGTGACACAAATAGCCTATTTCTGCCTGCTCTTTCTAATTTCGTGATAGCACACATGGCTAAGACAAGTAAGAAGAGGAAGCCAGAAGAAAAAAAGCACAAAAGAAAGAATTAGACAAAGCCCGGGATAAAACAAGAGTGAACATCGGAGTGGCTTTTCAGAAGTGGGAGGGAACTCCATGATCTGGAAGGATTAAAAATCGACGCTTGAGATGGCGACTTTTCTGCTTGACAGGTAAACCCTTGCTTTATTCATTGGTTCATTTTTGCTCCGCAGTGCTCTGCAAATAAGCGAGTTAGCGTCACTCATATGCACAGCTGGTACTAACCCCAGCCCTAACTGGCATCAATTCATTTTAAGCTCTGCAAATAAGCGAGTGAACGTCGCTCACAAGCACAGTCACTGTTTGAATAGCCAGCGTCTTGTAATTGTTACAGTACTCCATAGTGCATGTGATGTTACTGTGATGTTGCAGTTGAGCTAACGTTAGCTTGTTTCGATGCTAGGGCTAGCGTTACTGGCATCGTTTTTATTAGAAAGTAGCAGAAAATATCTTTATGAAGTGACCTGGCAGTCTTATCGGTTGTGTTGTTGTCCTCATAAATATGTGTAACGTTTCTGTGCTCTCACAGCTAAATGCTGTCATACATGTTTTACTGGCCATTCAGCAGGATTCACGACAGTTTCTGTACTCAAAAAAACGGGTAACTTACTGAAATTAGCGTGTGCTGGGTTTTTACTGAATACATACTGCTGTAGATTACTTTTCATGTCGACATGATTTATTTCTGCTCGTTTGTGGGCGAGCAGTGTTGACTGTTCACAACAGTAATGTCTAGCCTCGGCAACTTGGTCGCATGCATAACAGCTCGCGTGCCCTCACGTGCGCGGCAGCCTTCTGGGGGAGGGTCTTAGGGCAGGAGTGCAGTGAAGAGGGGAGGGGGAGGGATCTGAAATTTGCATTTTTTCAAATTTTTATGCCAAGTCCTCTCTCTCCTCAAAGTTACCAACTGCAGCTTTAATTTGCTTGCTTAGCTTGCTAGTTTGCTAGCCTATCTAGCCAACAGTTTGCTGCACAGAATTCAATAGAAAATAAATTAATAAAAATTATCCATTATTTCGCCATCTCACTTAGCTAGAGTTGGACCGCGAGTATTTACGTTATAATAAATATAACTGTCAGCTAGCTAGGCTAGTGAACTACCTAGCTAAGCAAGTGAACTAACGTTAGTGAGCTAGCTAGTGAGCAGTTTTATTTGGTATAACATAAATGATCGCGGTTCAACTTTAGCTAATTGAGATAGCAAAATAATGGATAATTTTTATTCATTTATTTTCTATTGACATCCGTGCACCAAACTGTTGGCTAGCTAAACTAGTGAACTTGGTAGCTAAACAAGCGAACTAAAATTAGCTAGGTAGCTGGCTAGCTAGTCAGAAAGCCTAGCAAGCAACCAATTAGAGGCGCCAAATCGGGCCTAATGGATATAACGGGTAGAAGAAAAAAATTTGCAGGTGGCTTGATCAAAATCTAAGTCCAGAATTCGGTGCTCTGCGCATGTGCAAACAGAAGGACGTAAGAATAGCCTAACGGAGTATCTTTATAGCTGCCGTAAGAATAGCCACTGCCTTATTTTTAATTGATGTAAACTTGCCCGTTGTCATTTATGTATCAGATAATGCCTAATGTTCAATAATATAAAGCTAGGCTTATTGATATTTCATATCATTTGTCCTGGCTGTAGATAAAGCAGGACATTTTTTTTAATCAACATGGAAGTATTGATCATAATTTGCTGTTGTATAATATAGGTTGAAATATGATTGAAGTCCGATTGTTCTTTTGTTCTGATTTGAACGTTTCAAAATGAACCGAGGGTGCAGTATCGAGTATCAACATCGGAGTTAATTTTTAATTAAATTTGTGTTTTCAAACTACCACAGACTAGTTTCAACAACTGTTTGCCATATCTGCATGCTGAAATATTTGGACGATTCTCCGCTATTTTGCCATGTAAAATTGTTTTCCGCTGTTGACTGGGAGGCTGGCAATCCTCCATATCTGTGCAGTAAATGCACAACAAGTACCAAACTGCTTGTACCAAGAAATGCCAACGTTGTTAATGAGCTGAGTGCTCGTTTTCTCCAGCTCAATTTACATGTAGCCTAGTATAAAACCGCCGAAACTAATAATGTACAGTGTCACAAATTATATACAAGAGCACCTGTCCCATAAAACTAGAAATCGCCGAGCAGCGCAATGCCAGTTATATGCAGCTAGCACATGAACTAGCAGATTAGATTCGAACCAGGACAGTTTACAAACCGTGCAGCATTATCTACTGAGCCACAGGAAAACTCCGCCTGGAGGTGGAGCTCATTAACATAACTTTTAAACATTCATAAATGTATAAAACATTTTGTTAAATATTTTAATAAATGTTTCATACATTTAGCTAAATATTTGAAACATTTAGCTTAATATTAAATAAATGTTTCATACATTTAGCTGAATGTTTTATACATTTAAATATTTAGCTAAATGTTTCATATATTTAGCTAAATGTTTTATACATCTATTTAAATATTTCACTAAATGTTTCATACATTTGGCTAAATGTTTCATACATTCAGTTATATATTTAGCTAAATGTTTTATACATTTAGGTAAATATTTAGGTTCATGTTTCATACATTTAACTAAATGTTTTCTTCATTTAGTTAAATATTTAGCTAAATGTTTCATATATTCAACTAAATATTCAGCTTAATGTTTCATACATTTAACTTAATGTTTTATACATTGAGCCTGTGAGCTTCGAAAGAGTTTGCAAAAGTTTGAGATGGCGTAAAAGGACACAGGGATTTGACTGACCTTAGTCGCAGCACCTGGGCCCACTGCCTTACAGCATCACTACAGCTAAAGATCATTAACCTTTCACCCATCATGACTGTAGCTTTATATTTTGAAATGGGATGGGCCAGAAGGTGGTGTAACTAATTTTTTCATTTTTGTTTTGGTTTGCATCACTTTCATCTGATTGGTGGTTTCATCCTTCTCTCTGCTATACTAATCCTCAGGTTTATCCTTGAGATGTGCATGCTTTGTCACTAAATCCACATTTTTTTTATTTACAGCTTAATTACTCTCACAGACCCGAATGATGGCACCACGGGCTATATAGAAAGATGGACGAAGCAACCGTGACATCACCCATTGGTTTCAGCATACAATTTAGGAAACCTCGATTTTTGGCAATTTGAACAGCACCATTTTGTCATTTTGAAACCGGATGTGATTCCTATTGGACGACAGAGTGAATTGATGGTCAGGGAGGTGGATCTAGGGGTGGACCGTGGATCTGACCGCATCTGACGAGGACCAGAGGATAGCCACGCCCTAAAGCATATTCTGGCTTTATCCTTTATTCTAGTCCATTTGGGACCATAATTTCTGAAGTGAACATCATGATATATTGAAGGAGACTTGAAATAATTTGAACAGCGCCATTTTGTCATTTTGAAACGGATGTGATTCCTATTGGACAATAGAGTGAATTGATGGTCAGGGAGGTGGATCTAGGGGTGGATCTGACCGCATCTGATGAGGACCAGAGGATAGCCATGCCCCTAAAAGCATATTCTTGCTTTATCCTTTATTCTAGTCTATTTGGGACCATAATTTACAAAATGAACATCATGATATATCGAAGGAGACTTGAAACTTGCGAAAGATACTGTAAAATAATGCGGGAAAATATTATATTATTAATATAATAAATCCAGTGGGAATGTAGGGTCATTTTCTCATGGACTTCTATAGCATTGAAATTCTTTCTGCAACCACCGACGTCGCCATCAGCTGGCCATTAAATAGAATGCAAATTTTAGAGATTTCCGCATTGACCTCAGTTTTTCAGACCTGGGTGCTTTCGTCCATCTTTTTTATACAGTCTATGGATGGAACTTAGCTTTATTTTGGTAGGAAGTCGCACCATGACGCCATACTTGGATTTGAAAGGGCTATATTATTGATGCAGGTTAGTCGCAAGTGTCTTTTGGATCATTGCAGATGGCAACTGTTGTAAATAGACCCGGAGCCCATGGGGTATGGGTAGCTGAAAAGCAAACCAATTGCCCTTTGAATAACTGTGCTCCATGTATGTCGTAGTTGTTCAATATGGAAGTCTGCCGTGCTCCTGACGGTGGGCGTGGCTGTGAGTCCTTTTGGGAACGGAGTGAAAAAAATTGACCTAGATCAGCTCACAGTCGTACCTTTTGAAAACAGTGTCAAAACCTTCCTTATATCTTAAGAAATTATGAGGGGGACACTGGCAGACATTTTTCGTGGTGGGGTACCCTTGCCAGACTTTCGAAATTGAAGCTCAAAAATTGACCTAGATCAGCTGGGAAGCAAACCGAATAAAACCAATTGCAAAATGTTCAGTACCACCCGAGGCATAATGAATGGGCTCTGCCAGACATTTTCAGTGATGGGGTACCCCATTAGACCCATACTAAGTGCCAGATGAAATATTTTGATTGTGCCAACATGAAGGGACAAAGGAGTGTCAAAAACTGCATGAATATCCTTTAATCATTTAATATTTAGTATCCTTCAAATATTAATATTGTCAGCACTAATATCCTTTAATAAGTCTATTTCTCCTTCACACGCCAAAGGAGGCACTGGCTAGACCGATTATGGAAGAACCTGGGATGTACAGTGCCTCAAGGCTGATTGTCTAACAATTGCTGGCAGGCCAGGCTATGATTAAAATGATTGAGAAGATTAATATTAACTACTTAATATGATAATAACAGATTAACAAGGCTACTATACAATGGTCCCTCTTGAAACTAATTCGATTAGTATGAATCCTAGCGGTTGAGAGTAAGCTAGCTTTCTTGAACCATGCTCTCTCCCCTCCGGGAAAGACAAGGCACATTACATAGAGTAACACCATTTTATTACAGTACTAGCTTTTGGCACTAACACGGATTTTTCAGGTCTAACAAGGAATATGGACATACAGGTATAAATACTGATGAAGCATAAAGACAACTAAATTGTAAAAATCACAAAATTGGAAAATAAAGGTGGGATGGTCCAGGAGGGATGTGAACAAAATACCAGAGAGATGGGTAAGATGCAGTTTGGCATCTGATTTAGATAAGGATGTTTTTTCAAGGGTTGTGGTGAAATAAGGTGTTTGGTGTTTGTTGATCAGGTGATGCGGGAGGTTTGAACTATGACGGGAGAGAATATTCATAGTGTGTGAGGAAACCTTTGTCTCTGATAAGATCTTTGTATAGGCGGCTACAGTTTCCCATGCGTATTTGTTCTGTGATTCTAGACTTCCTGATTCACAACACAACAGAAACAGTTCAATCTTTACTTCTTGGAATCTGAGGGAAAATAGTCACCTTCATTTAAACAATGAAGAAGCATCATCAGAACAAAGTGAGGTTGTTATAAAACTGTTTACAAGTTGTTGTTTTTTTTATTAACTGCAGACAAATGTGCAAGTGGTCCATGACTGTGCTAGTATTCATGAAAACTGAGGGTAGGCTGGTGTGTCTCTTCTGCAAATACATCAGTATGGTAGGAAAAGTGTCCAGCTCAATTTGGGGAAGCGTAGCCCTTTGGGGCTGCGCAGTTGGGGTACCACACCACTGAAAATGTCGGGCAGTGCCCATTCATTATACCTGCGGGGGTACTGAACATTTTGCAATTAGTTTTATTCAGTTCGCTTTCAAGCTGGCCTAGATCAATTTTGGAAGTGTAGTCCTTTGGGGGTGTCCGGCGGGGGTACCCCACCACTAAAAATGTCTACCAGAGCCCATTCATTATGCCTGGGGTGGTATTGAACATGTTGCAATTGGTTTTATTTGGTTCGCTTCCCAGCTGATCTAGGTCCATTTTTGAGCTTCAGTTACGAAAGTCTGGAAGGGGTACCCCACCACTAAAAATGTCTGCCAGTGTCCCTTCATAATTCCTTAAGATATAAGGAAAGTTTTGGCGCTGTTTTCAAAAGGTACGACTGTGAGCTGATCTAGCTCAATTTTTTCACTGCATACCCAAAAGGCCTCACAGCCACTCCCACCATCAGGAGCCTGGCAGACTTCCATATCGAACAACTACGACATACATGGAGCACAGTTATGCAAAGGGCAATTGGTTCGCTTTTCACCTATCCTTACCCCTACAGGCTCCGCTCTATAACTGAAATAAACCTCTAAATGTTATTGCTATGAGCAGGCAATACCTAAGGCAAAAGCAGACTATTCGCAGGCTAACGGAAGCAGAGTGTAACAATTTGTCCGTCGTGCGAGAGCAGCTGCACGGCGGACAGGAAATGGAGGACTGGACTCAAGTGCAGGGGTGGGCTTGGTTGATATATGTAATGAAGGTGTCTTCAAAAGACAACAAACAAAAGGGAACTGAGGTGTCTAGCTTTGCTCACTACTGTAAAATCCAGTTACAAACCAGGAGAGCAAAGGAGGAATTGATGTTCCTTTAAAAATATAAACGTGCTGAACAAAAGGTAAACAGCCCGGATTTTAGGTTATAGAATAAAATACATGAAATGCGGAGAATGAGCTTTATACGAGACTGCGACGTCAAACAGGCATGAGGTTACACAGACTTCACAAGGAGGCTGGGAGTAGCTCAGCCTTAAATAGCCACTGCTACCACTCAGTGAACACAGGGGACAGGTGCATGTGATAATTGAACTATGACAGATGATAATTGATTAATTAACAAAAGTGCACTCCGGTATTCATAAGACCAGTGAGCTGGACGGCTGGAGGCGTGTCCTTACACAGAGACGAGAGGTCAGTCAGAGTGAGTGATTGTTACGGCAACACAGAATGTTTACTGCACCTGGTGCCACAGTGCTGGGTAACGTAGTTGTTCGCACAGGTTAAAGGGCATCTAAAGTTGATTCTCAGACGGGATGTTGAACGTCCAATGTTTACAGACAAATCACTTGCTTTTGTTGACATCTTGCATTGTCACATGACCAATTTCATTCATCAACCAATGTTTTGTGTACACGCATAGATAAACCTTCTATTTCGGTTCGTTTGCGCTGGTGCAGCTCGCTGATTGGCCGATAAACAAAAACAATGGGAATTGACTTTAGATGCCCTTGAAATCAGTAGTGCGACGATGGAATTTTAAAAGATCTATTGAACTGACTACAGATTTGTGGCAAAATTATTTTATGGAAATGGGCTTGTGGCCGTCCAGCCACTCCTCCATGGCCCAAGAAACAATGCCTTCCAAAGAGAAGCATCAAATGTAACAGAGATTCCAAAATTTTGTTTACCTATATCACCATGTCAACAAATTCTGGATAATAACAAAGTAACAAACAATCTAATTAAAATAGTAATGCATCACAGGTTAACCTTTTTCAATTCATCAGACAACAAATATCATCAGTAAGTTGCTCATATGAAGACTGACTCAAATATTTGTCTTGTGATCCATTACGTTGTTTTACATTATGTAGAACAAAATGCATTGTAACCGCAACATACTGCACATTCACAACACCTTTTCCTTACAAGGGCGGTTTGATATTTTTGGAATTTAGGTCAGTTACTGCATTGCAGTTACGCATGACACACAGAGTGCAAACTATTCAATTCATTTTTTAACTTTAATTTTACTTAATTTATTAATTCGTTCTTTATTTATTTTTGGCACCGGTGGGGAGATTGCATGCCTCACAGAGAGGGGCGTGTGAGGCCATTAATGGCAATATATCTGGTAGTTACTTAAACACCAACACCTTCACATTGGTATCATAAGATGACCTTTTATGAAAAAAAAAAAATTGAAATGCATTGAAAGCATGCTGTCTGTCATTAAGAGATGTGCTGGCAAGATGAGTGACTTCACCATATAAACTCGGGATTAGGCGACTTGTGACCTGTTTGTGTGTACTTTGGCTTATTAAAATTGGTTTAAAGAATAATAAAGTCCAGAATGTAGCCTCTCATTATTGAAAAGTGATAATGACAGAGGGATTACCAGACTACACTGGGAGATGGGTTGGCAATTAACTGAATAAGGAAAGAAGTCTAAACTTATTATGAATTCCATCTTCTATTGATGTATTTTCATTAGCGACTAAGAAAGACAGATTAAAAATGATGAGATTTATTTTGAGATTGCAGTTCATTCAGTTTTCAGCATTAAAGGGTATACAGTTCAAGTAGAAACCCTCTCAGAAAGCATATCAACCCAGCATTGAACGTTGCATAACTTTCATATTCTTAGGCCATGTGCAGCTTTGGAGCTTATTGAACAAATCATTTGTTTGACTGCTAAACCAGAAAAGTGAACAAGAGCAGGTGGAGAGTAATTGTGCATTAAAAAGTTAAGAGTCCACCTTCCCAAACAAAGGCTACTTCCAATGGCACATCCCTGGTGTCAGTTAACATTTTTTGAAACTATCAGATGTTCTTACATAATTTTTCAAACTAGAGGAGCTGATCTACCCTGTAGTTCTAACCATGGTGGCTCATGCCAATTTACAATAACTATTAAGAAGACCTTTATATTTATGTAGGGCTAAACTAGCTACGAAACTAATTTTGGCACAAAATGACACACTTTTCACCAAGCACTCAGCATTTTCTCAATGGCTATAGATCTCACCACAGACATGTCATCAGGGTACGTAAGACCTAACGCGACTTTATGTTGTGGGAATAATCATATTTTTCAGGAAACAGAATAAAAAAATTTGTTTCCTGAATGACTAAGCCGAACATGACATCTGTATAATAATTAAGAAATAATAATGACAAAGAGAGAACTAATGGCTACAAAACAAGATGATAAAGATATCAATAATCTGAATACTTGATCATTTTAACAGCAAAAAGTTCTACCTGCCATTTTTTTCCCAGCAACAATTGTAAAATATGAATACAAATTTTGCAATACTGTATATACTGTATGTACAGATAGCACTTAATTTAGTTTTAAATGGTAAGCACACATTTTATAGGCTTAGCCTAAAAGAAAACATCTCAAGCGTATCCAACCAGCATTGAACACAGCATGATATTCAAACGGGTGCAAAATGGCTCTGTTTAGGCCAAAGTAAGCCTATGTCAAACTATGATATTTCACTGAAAAACTTTAACAGATGTATACATTTCACCTATAACTACCCTTATAGGCTTTGTTCCCACATATGACCGCTCCCTAATTCTAATCAGTAGGCCCACTCGTGGTTCTAGTTGTCGCTAATCAAGCACAGTAAACAGGAACAGCTTAGTAATCAGGCCTAAAAAAATGAGGATTCATCATATCGTATGTCATTACCAGCAGCTCGTGGGCTAAAGTTATGTACTTAGGTATATTTAATGAGGAAATATGGAAATGTATCCACTACTGTACTGACAAATCCATGATTATTTGGACAGAAGCACAGTTTTCATAATAGCCTATGCCACTGAAATTATTTGAACTCAAACAGTCAAAATGTGTTTGAAGTGCAGACTTTAATGAAAATTTTTTGTCATACAAGACTAGGTCAAAGCTTAATATATGGCTGGACCGTGTTCAACTCATTTTGAAAAAGAAACAGCCATCGGGGAAACTCAAACACTCACTCGACCAATTGTGCGACTTCATCATTCCGTCACAGAGTTTTGCATTCATAGAGTTGGCCCCCGCTTTGTGGTGGTGCTGTGAAAAATATTCTTTGAACAGTGTTGGAATAACAACCATTTTTTGGACATATGCCCCAATTTTAATGGCAAAAAAGTAATTGTACAAACCTACATAATCATAAATTTAGTTGGTTACAAATCCTTTGCGGTCGATGACAACATGATGTCTGGAAACCATAGACCACAACGAATATTGATTTTCTTCCCTGGTGTTGATCTGCCACGCCTTCACTGCAGTGGTCTTCAGTTCCTGCTTGGTCTTGGGCCATTTTTTTCCTTCAGTAACTGAAATGCATGCTCAATTGAATTCAGGTCAGATGATTGACTCGGCCATTGTTGAACATTTCACCTTTGTACCTTAAAAAAAAAAAAAATGTAGGGTGGCTTTCGCATTATGCCTTGAGTCAAATGGGCTTTGAAGCATTTGGCTGAGCAGTCACATCAACGGATACAAGGGAGCCAGTTCCATTGGCAGTCATACATGACCACACATGACCACTCTACACAGATGAGGTGGTATGCTTTGGATCATAAGTTGTTCCTTCCCTTCCCCACCTGTAAACATCTGCATTTACCCTGGTGAGGTCTATTCTCGATTTTTGATTGCTGACATAGATATGCCTGTCGCCTGGAGCGTGCTCTTGATCTGGCTAACTTTAGCAAAGGGTTTTTTTTTCACCAGGGGAATAGTCTGTCTCTCATTTACCACAGTTGCTATCCATGGTCTTCTGAGCCTTTTGGTGTTTCTGATGTCATCAGATCATTCCTTCTCGTTAACCATGTGCCAAATATTTGACTCAGCCACACCTACCCTTTTTGCGGTCTCACGGATAATTTTGTTTTGATTGTTTTATCCAAATCACATTTTTCTTCACAAGCAGTGACAGATTTTTGGACTTCATATTAAGAGTTATTATCAACAGATTCCAAATGAAAACACCATACTTAAGCTCTTGAACTTTAATCTTCTTACTTGTTAACCCCTTAAGCCCTGAGCCTCTTTTTCAAAAATGTCAGGGCCCAAAATTAAATGAGTATATCTCTGCAACTATCTGGTCCAAATGAATATCTTGGTATTATAATAAAGGTAAAACCATTTGGGATTTCTGCCGTGGTGTAAAAATCAGTATACATGTCCCTGAGTCAGAGTAAATTAAGATGGAACACAGTATAAATGAAAGATCTCATTTTGCACCAAGCAAAGTTTTATTTCTATTCCTTGTAAACTTATTAAGTTGCTGTCTTAAACCTCTAAAAATTTACAGCACAGAATCTCACCATTATCTGTGCCAAAGTATATTCTAATCAAGTAAATCAGAAAAAAATTAGGGAGGAATGTCTAGGTGGGTTCTCCAAATTGGCAATTCAGGTACCTTGTGTGCCAAATCAGATTTCTCAAATAGTAAACTGTAAAACTCATCTAATTTCACTTATATGTCACGACAGGCATATATGCCACCCAAATACACCCAGTTTTTAATTTTTAGAATTTAGAAATATTTTTTAATTTATTATTTCTGCCAGTCCTATAAGCCTATACCATCCCATTCAAAGACAACAGAAAATGAAGTTTGGCTCCACTGGAGCAGATTTTTTTTTTTTTTTTTTTTTAAAAGCAAATAAATAAGATTATGAATACAACGGAAAGGTAAAAAAAATGGAAAAAGTAAAAAGAACAAAAACCCCATCAATCATTTATACATGAAAAATATCACCGCTGTTATCTGAAAGCTCATCTGACCAGGGATCAAACCCTGGTCACTTGTGTTGCAGTCCATTATCTTAACCACTAGGCTACATCAGTTGATGGAGATAAGGAGGTCAAATTGCCCATATAAAGAAAACGTCTTTGGAAACAACGGTTGAATATTTAGCTGATAATTATACCAAAAATACCACAAACAAACCTGTTAAGCGTTTATATTGTCGTGCTATTTAAGTATATTCGAATGGCCCATGGACTCGGTTTGACGCACTGGGAACGCAAGGCTCTTTCTCGGGCTAGGTTAGTGCGATCAAGCTGGTTTAGGGCTCATTGGAAACATCAGAGCCCATAGAATCAAATGGCTACCAGCAAAGTCTTACTGACTGCATCACAAGCCGATCGAAGAGAGGAAAATACATTGCAAGCAAGCTGAATGCTGAGGAACTGAGATCTTTGAAGCAATGCCCTGGGAAAAAAACATGCTAGGATACTGGAAGATCTAGTTTCGTTATAACACAGACACATTCACCTTACAATAGCAAGCGTGGATTTACCAACAAACAGTTTTTGTGTTACAAAATATAAAAGGTAAGAAATTTTTTTGCTCATCTCTGTAGACTGTAAGTGTATGTCTGCTGTTCTTTGAGTGTGGTGTCGGTTTAAAATGACATTGCGTATATCGTTGGATTCTGTGGACCTTCCTCTTTCATTTGAGGTATCGTTTGTATGAATAGCACAGATTCAGGAGAAATTCTAGCGACTCAGCGCTGATATGATTTTATCCTATGTTTTGCTACATGCTTATTTACTTGCTGGGTGTTTGAATTGTGTTCAGTTGAGGTAAAAATGGTCTAAATTAGTGTTGTGCGATTCATGAACAATTTGTTCAAAACTCGAGATTCTTTTTACTGACTCGGGAGTTACGAGTCATTTTCTCCATTAACTCGTTCACTGCTACCGCCAGCTAACTGCAAAGAGGAGACATGCCACACAACTGTTATTCTAACTGCAATTGCGTAAATGTATCAAGCTAATTTCTGTATTAGCTCCGTAGCTGAAGCAATGGCTCTGGTCATTATTTCAACTCAACTCCCCTGTCTCCTCTCCTATCTTCCCCGAGCTGAGCTGTATCACGGGCTGAAACAGAAAAAGAACGATTGACTAACCCAGTGGCTCCAGCTCACATCTCACTTGCTCTACCTCCCAGCTCGTAGAGCCCCTCCCTTACCCGAGAAACTTGCCAACTCGCTGCTCCGCACCGTTTACCACTCAGTAGCTGTAGCTCACAGCTCCCTCGCTCTCTCTCCCTCCCTGCATTCGTGCTCTCAGAGAGCCGCTCTCTCACCTGAGCAGTGTGCGGCTCGGCTCCATTCACGGGAAGTCTCTGAGTGACGGTGCAGAAATTATTCTCAATAATTCTCTTCTGGAAATAAACTACAACTGTGTTGCTGTCTCTCTCCTGCAGTTCCTCCCCTATCACGTTATTAATTGACATTTAGAAAATTATAGATTTTGACATGTAAAATCCTAATCGTAAATGATGATAACAAAAATCCTTATTAATTTTGTTCCCATAGCTACTTGTTGAATCTCAGGAATTAATGTAGCCTCTGTTTAATTGACAGGATGAAATTAGATGTTACACCACTGCGGAGATCGGACCCAAAACCTCGCGTGCACAGGTCAGAAGAAAATATAGCCTACTTTTTGAGAAGGAAAAAAATGGATACTCGCCAAAAGAATGTTTATTTAGAGAGAAAGACTTCTTGATTTTTATTCTTTTCCACAATGATTTGGGGACTGAAGTGGTTTGGAACTTGTTTGTACATTCCGTGGCGCACACTCTGGGTGACTGACTCAAGTGACTCGAAAACCCGATTCACTTTAGTGAGTGACACACACAAACTCGAGTCAGTAAAAGGAATCGAGTATCCCATCACTAGTCTACTTGAGCTTTTTGCCAAGTTCCACCACGGGAAGCCCATGAAGCCCGAGACGGGGTGCCGCTCCTGGAGGGCATGGCAGCTGGTGAGCCAACTGGGAGATCCTGCCCCGGCCGAGCAATCCGACGCGGAGAGCAGGCCACGTCAGGCCCCACCACCGGAGCAGAGCACCTTCCTGCAGGAGACGCCAGTGTTGAACTCTCCGAACTCGCCTCAGTGGCATCCATTGCCACTGGGGAAGAAATTTCCTCCAGGACGCTGAATTTGTTCTCCAGCCTCAGCAGGGGCACTCGCCCTGGATGACGGGAAGAACGACGTCCCCTCCGCCTGGTGACAGGCATCCATGACTCAGCAACAACTGGAGTGGAGCATGTCATGGATTTTGGTCCGACTCCCAACTCGCTGCATGGAAGGCCCGTGTGGGAGTTCTCTGCCATAACGCCAGAGCATTGGGAGACCAAGAGAGAGTCCAGTAAGTCCTCATCTTCTCTTATCTGATGTAGCGTTTTTATTCTCCTTTCCAAATCGGCGATTTTCTGGTTCAGTGTCTCACAGCGAGAGCACTCGGCCATAGCGGTTAATGCCGTCAATTTTGCCGATAAAATACTAAAAATAATAAAATGATTTAAAAAATAATAAAATAAATATAAAATAAATAAAATAAAATGAATAGAATGATAAAACAAGTAAAATAATAAAATGTTAAAATAATAAAATGTCAAAATGATAAAACGCTAAAATAACGATAAAATAATAAAAGTAAACCAAGAGCAAGGCAGCAGCAAAACCAGACGCTGACACGTGCTGACGTCAGAAGCACGCGCGCCAAGCAGTGTGACTGCCGGAATATCGATCCGGCTGTAAAATTTTCACTCTAGTCTATAAGTTTGAGCCACTTTGAATTGACCTTGTACATAGCCCCGTCGACACACGTCTTGAGACATAAAATGCTGGTCATGGCCCAGCAAGTAACCTGTTAAGAGGCGTTTTGCGAAACAGCAGCAAACGGCTCTGAAACCGGCTGGGTTTACACGGGGCTTTCAGGTAAACAAACAAGTTACAGCAATAACAAACAAATTTTCCTGTTGGCGAGAGCCATTGACATTAAATTCAATCCAGTTGCCATCAAAAGTGACTGTAACATTCAAACAACTTCTCTAAAACACATAAGGCTGACTTGCATATTTTCATAGCTGAAGGAGATTTTCTGATGCAATTTCACAAATGAGAATTTTAACAACTAATGGAACATGAAAGTTAAACTAAAGCTGAAAAAGTAGGACTTTACAATAATGTATTGTAAACAGAATTACAAGGTACAGTGATCACTGTCTCGAACATAGCACTCCAGTTTTGGCATTGAAATGGAAAAATATCCTGCTTTGCCAATAGCTTCAACAGCTCTGAGGAGATACAAAACACAATGCTACAAATTTGAAAGAATATGTAACTTGATGTCAAGACAACACTGTTAAGAGAAGACATTTTATAAAGTGGATGAACATTTTTGAGAATTTTTTCACAAGGATTGAGGTGTTATGCCCCAGAGAACCTAAATGTGAGGATTTTCAAAGAAAGGTAAGGCAGGATGTACACCAATGGGCATGAAGCATGCTGAAGAATCAAGAATGCGTGACCTTAGTAAAACACACACACACACACCCATCAAGAATATGCAGCCATTTTATGAGAACTTTTCCACATGTAATGAGGTCGACCAATCAGAAATTATACATTGCATCAATCCAACATGCTATTTTTGGCTGCTTTGTTGCTTTGTTATTCTTTGAAACTCTTTCAAAAGTAAATGGGCAAGTATGTGCATGTTATCACCCGCCCTCGAAGGTTAGCCTTAGACAACGCAGAATGCATTGTCTGTCTTGTTAGTCTGTTCTACTACATTAAGTCTGGTTTGGGTTCTTCAGTGCTTAATTATTAAATTACTTTAATTTATTATGTGGAAGGATGCTATGTAGAGAATTCATGCTAAAATGTTCTCATTTTAATAAAATCAGGATAGTTAGCCGCAAACTCCTACCCTTACTCCCTCTTTCCCAGTTGGTCATAAAAGTAGGATATTATGCACATTGGATATTTGTTTTTACAAAATAATATAACAATTCTGTGATCTGTGTTATTTCTGCAAAGGTCCACACAGCCATCTCCAGTGAATGATTGCTAATCTAAGTAAGGGTTTGCAAAGGCATCAGCCAGGAGTTCAATCACCTGACACCTACAAATACTAACTTGAGAGAAAAAGAAGTTTGGCATGCAACTGTATGTCTTCACAGTGTAGCACTGACTCTGTGGTGTATTCATGTATGCATGCATTACATTTCCAGAACCACTGTCTGAAAAAACATTTATTTTTGAATTAATTGCATAATTGTTCTATGTAATATTACTGTGATACGTGACATTATGTTTTTTTTCTTTCCTGATCAAAGCTATATCATGTTTTGGAGATTTGGTAGTTCAGTTGAAATTTGCTGATAGCAATTTTTTGGCAGGTAGTTAGGCCTTTGAAGTTGTAAAAAAAAAAAAAAAAAAAAACATGGGATGAGATAAAATGAAGAAGGAGAACTTTTTTTGAAAAAGTCAATTTAAATAAATTGACTTTTTAATAAAGGGGCAATATTATGCTTTTGGGTCTCTCCCTTTCCTTTATTGTATTATACAGCTTTATGTGTCTTAATTATGTGTTCTAATATCAAGATTTTATCATCATCCCCTGACCAAATTCCATATTCCTGTTTCAGATTATTCATCCCCGCCAAGGGAGGTGTATGTTTTTGCTGGCGTTGGTTTGTTTGTCTGTCTGTTAGCAGGATATCTCAAAAACAGCCTCATAGATTTTAACCAAACTTAGCAGGATGTTGGAGTAGCACAAGAGGAACAAGTGATTAAACTTTGGAATATCTAGGGCAAAGTACAGCTGAGATATAGGCCAAAGTTCAAATCCAGCTATGCTGGCAGAGATTTGAAGTCTTTCCAATGGGCCGGATTTCCAATCGGCGTGCTTTTGGGTTTTGCTCCCACCTGGCGGTGGAATGCAACAACACCCTACATCAGCCAACGAAAATAACTAATGCACAGAGTTGCCTTGGCGTGGCGGAGGTGCTGCACTCTCTGAATGCTCTTGTTTTATTTATGTTTCGTTGGCTGCACTGCTGTGATAAAATATTTGCCCAGCTCCTCATTCACTCTGATGTTTCATATTTGGTATATTAAATTGTTTTAGTGTTACATTATGTGCCCCTGTGTTTGTATTTCACATTGTTTTTAGCCTAGCTGCTCATGTGTTCTCAATTAATACTGTATAATAACTGTCATTTCCTCGTTAATCCCAGTGTGCATTCTTCATGCCCTTTCTCGTACTGTCTGTTGTCTTGCTTGTTGTCTCAGTGAATTGTACAGTATTTAGGTTCGCCTGTTTCTTTGTTCTGTGCCAGATTGTCTCACCCCTGCTTTGTGCTTTTGCATGCTTTCTCAAAGTTGCTTTTTGCGTCAAACTTTCCGTATCTCTGTGTTTGTGCTTCAGTCCTGTGTTTTAGTCTCCATTGTTCCCGGACTTGCGTTTTTCTTACCCTTCCCTTGATTCTCGTCCTCTCTGCTCCCTTGTTCCCCCAAACTGATCTCCTGGTTTCGTCCCCTTACTCTGGGTCTGGACTTTGCCCTCTGCAGCCCCCTGGATCCTGGTTGCCACCGCTGACCTCAGCCTATTAGGTGACCACGCTTTGCACATCCTGCATTGGCCTTATTGCTGGTTCTAGACTCTGGACTGTTGTCTCTGAATAAAGCTTTGGCTCCCCCATCCCTGGGTTTTGTGTCTGTTTCCCTCTGCCCTCCCATTTCTGATACTTATGAGATGAGTGAGTCACAACACAAAAAAACAATAAAGTTTATCAGTTTGAACATTAAATATCTTGTCTTTGTAGTGTACTCAATTGAATATAGGTCAAAAAGGATTTGCAAATCATTGTTTTCTGTTTTATTCACGTTTTACACAATGCCACAACTTCATTGGAATTGGGGTTTGTACACCAGATGCGTGTTTGGTTGTCTGCCACGGCGGTGCAGCTGATAGGATTCACTTTAGAAATGAGTGTGTTTACACCAGATCTGCTGCGTCGCATTTCTCGTCCGTCGCAAACCGCAGCCACGCGCAGCAGATACGCAAGACTTCTATTTTTGCCAGATGCCACAGCACAAATGCAACACTTCAACACAGCAGATCAATCGGTACACAGACACAACATTAAAAGATACAGCTAATTTTCAGAATCCGTGTTGGCGCCAGTTCGTATTGTGGGCTAGGACAGCAATCGAAGTAGGAAAATGGCTGAACTTTATCGACAGAACATTTTCCAAACAAATGACAAACCCAACACAAACAGGAAATTAAGAACATTTATTAATAAGTAGGCTACTTATCCATGGTAGAAGCACAAAATCTCAAAAAATAAACAAATCAAAGCAAGTCAACCGGTCCTCACCCCTTTCAGTAAAGAAAAAAGGCTGTTGCCTGTTTGTAGTTGCACTTAATACAATGTTTCATATATCTTGGGCGATCGCGCGTGATTTTGTCATTATCATGTGATCTCGTCAGGCTCGCTCATTGGTCTCGCTACTCCAGCCGTCTGGCCCTGGTATGCAGTAACAACGCAGCCGGTGTGAGTTGACAGCCCACAATGCATGTAGCAAACCCACAGCAGGGCGGAGGCGGACCGAATACGCATCTGGTGTAAATCCCGGGTTAGAGTGTCCATTCTTACACTAGTCCACCATCGGAACCAGTTACAATGGGCACATGAGCAGTGGAACTGCACCTTGGAGAAATGGAAGAAGGCAACCGGGTCCAGTGAGTCCCATTTTCCTTCACATCACCTGGGTACATGTGCACCATTTACCGGGGGAAGAAATGGCACCAGGATGCACTTTGGGAAGAAGACTCGCTGGTACAGGGAGCGTGATGCTGAAATATTCTGCTGAGCACCCTCGATCCAGGAATTCAGGTGGACATAGGTTTGATGGAGCTTTTTTTGGCAGCATGACAAGGACTTACATTATGTCTGGAAGGTGGTTTTAATTTTGTGGCTGACCAGTGTATAATGGGCTACTAATTTTGGCCCAGATTGTCCGATTTGCTCGATATGCCCGATATTGGTACCAAACCCTCGAAAAATTTGCTTGATTTACAGTATCTCTTACCAGGGATATATTGTCAGGCAGTAACCTCACCTCATCTAGTTTTCTTCTAGTTTTCTCTGTGTCCTCACTCATGTCTCCCCATCATCTTCATTTCTTTTCCTTGCCTTTTCAATGGCTGCACCCATGAGCTTGAAAACAAAGAAAGACAGTGGAAGCATTTTAAAAAGAATGACGATTGGAATAAGCCTGTAATGTCTAATCCCTTTGAGTCTTGTTCCTGAGGCCTATGTTATTGTTGTCCCACTCCTCCTATTTGTTGGTTTGTTTGTTTTTTTTTCTCTTTCCTCTTGTGGAACCAATTATACATAGTGCTTGTTTGTATGTTTGTACAGATATTTTGGGCTCCTGTGCGACCCTGACTGTGACCTTTACATTGTAGTAACCTATTAATACTTTCTTTAATTAAAAAAAAATTGCTGTTTGTCTGGAGTTACAGTATTCATCATCATTTGGCATCAGTACATTTGTGGTGGTTTTGTGCACTGATGTTCTCCACTTATGTATGTCAAGGTAGACAATAATGTCTGCACTGTAGCTGCAATGTACTGTGATGATGCAAATCAGTCACCACCCTACGCAAAAATTCAGCACCACCCACTGTCAAACCCGTATTTAATATTCTCTGATGCTCACATTTCATTCTGACCCCTACCAAACGCACATACACACACACACACACATGCACACACACACACAAGTGCGCGCATACACATGCATGCACACACATAGCAATTACAATATTTATCCTGTTTGGTGCACGTAAATATTTTTCACCTTTTTAATAATGAACAGGCTGAAAGTACACTTCATCCACGTGTGACAGTTTCATGTGGCAAAACTAATACAGTAAATCCACACCAGCAAACTGTCAACGTAGGTCAGCTATGAACCTTAATTTCCCTTAATCCAATACAGACGTCCAAAAATGCTATCATGTCCATAAATATTTGGACAGAGACACAATTTTCATTGTTGTAGTTTTGTACACCACCACTGTGCATTTGAAAAGTATCAAGTAGTATGGATCTATAAAGTGCTTGAAGTGCAGACTTTCAGCTTCAATTTTAAGGTTTTTTCAAAAATATTGTCTGAATCATGTATGAACGGCACCCATTTTATACACAGCCCTCACAGTTTTAGGTACTGAAAAGTTATTGGACAAACTGACATAATAAATGATCAAACTGTCATTTTTAATATTTGGTGGCAAACCCTTCGCAGTCTGAAGTCCAAAACCCAGAGACATCACCAGATATTGGGTTTCTTCCTTGGTGATGCTCTGTCCAGCCTTCACTGCTGCAGTGTTTAGTTTCTACCTTGCCGTTGGGGTGTTTTTGCGTTCAACAAGTAAAATGCATGTTGACTTGGATTCAGATCACATGATTGACTTGGCTTTGATAAAACATTCCACTTCATTGCCTTCTTTGTCACCGTATATCTGCAAAGCGAAGTGTTTTCAAATAGTTCCAGTGCATTTTTCTGAATCTAAGCATATTATATAGCCCTATACATTTCAGAATGGAATGAATGAAATTTTTATTATTGTGTCATGCATACTATTGTATGCCCAGCCCGCATGGGCTTAAAAGACACCAAACAATCAAATGATCCAGTACCAGAATTCATCAGAATGCATTCTCCTGCTTTTCTCAACAGTCTAATCACCAGTAATTACAAGGAAATCAGCGCAATTAGCAGCAATACATGCCCATACATAAGCACTCTTGACAGATAAAGTGCTATGCCTCAGACTGTGAGCAGTGTCCTCCCTTCTGCATATCTGTCTTTTCCTCTCTCTCTGGTATAAATTGATCTTTGTCTTGTTTGTCAATAGGATGTTGTTCTATAACTACACAGAAATTTTTCATTTCATTTTATTTATTTATTTATTTATTTATTATAAATCCCACCCAAATTGGAATGCCCAATTTGCAAACTATGCAAACAAGCTTGCTCGAATGCGGCCCCATGTTTCCATCTCGGGAGAACGAGACAGTTCACGACCCTCCTCCAAAGCATGTGCCTGTTAGCCGCTGCTTCTTTGTACACTCAAAGCTCGAAACTTCGCAAGCTCAGAATGAGGACGGAGGATAACCGAATATGGTCAAGCTAGAATTTTACAGACGAGCGCCCAGCTGGCCAATAGAAGGCGCTTGAGCAACGAACAATCCTGTAATTCAATAATCCCAATCTGGCAGTCCCTCCTAATTTATTTCCCTGTAGCACGAAGCCAGTTATGCACTGCTCTGAAAAGGCTACCGGCCACTGCTGGCTGATACGACCAGGGTTTGAACCCGGATCCTGGTGGTCACTACTTCTCCGCAATGCGGCGCCTCAACCAAGTGAGCTAATCAAGTAGCCTGTCCCAAAACAGTTTGAATGTCTGGCTCTGTCCATTAATCTTGGGGAAAACAACCTGGTCTCCGTTTTTGGGGAATATAGACCCCCTTCAGTCTCCCCTTGTGCTATTGACAATTTAAATGACAAATTTTCTTCTTATGCGTCAACAGAGTTGTTAATGATGGAGTATTTTAATCTCGAGAGGGAAAAACCAGTGTCTGATTGCTTCAAAGATTTGTGCACTAATCTAAACCTGACACAATTAATAACAAAACCTACATGACCTAATGCAAAAGATAGCTCCAAATCTTCTGTAGTTGACATCATTCTGACTAATATGCCTCAGAGATACTCATCCAGTGGTGTTTTTCCTCAAGATTTTAGTGATCATTGCCCCATTACTTGTATCAAAAATGTGAAATTACCAAGGTCAAAGCCACGTTATTTTTTTTTTTTTCAGAACTTTGACACTCAGGAGTTCCTGATTGATTGAAAGATGTGTGACTTAGACAGGGTGTCCCTCATGTATAATCCAGATCTGGCTCTTACTTATTTTTCTCATATTTTTAATACAAGTGCTGATGAACATGCTCCCTTTAGGAGATTACGAATTAAAGATAGATGTACTGTGTGATTTTCCCATGAATTATCCAAAGTATTGACTGAAAGGAATTCAGCTTGGGCTAAAGCTAAAAAAACAGGAGCTCCTGACTGGATTTTTTTCAGGCAAAACAACAAGTGCACTAACATGATTAAGTGTAATGTCTTGAGTCACATACCCATGTGACAGGCACGGAGGACAGGGAGTAGTGGACTGGACTCAGGTGCAGGGGTGGAGTTGGACGTTGGTTTTATGAAGCCAGGGGTGTCCAATCTTATCCATAAAGGGCCGGTGTGGGTGCAGGTTTCTGCTGTATCCCAGTGCCCCAACACCTGATGCCACTAATTAACTGATCAGGGGGTTCAATCAAGACCTCGATGAGTAGAATCAAGTGTGTTAGTGTCGGGGTGTAACAAAAACCAGCACCCACACCGGCCCTTTGTGGATTAGATTGGACACCCCTGTATTAAGCCTTCTGCGCAAGCAGACGGCATACACGAACTGATACAAGCAAAAATGAGGAAGGGAGGTTCCTAAGAATACAGAGACTATGTGAAATATAAACACTGAGTAAGCAACAGCAACAATGTGGTACACATAGAAACAAAACAGGAAGCAACGTTCCGTAATTTAAAGAAACTACTTTAGTGGTGGGAATAATACATCACTACGATCAGAGGTTTTTAGTATATACGCGATACGCAAATAGGAGCCTGTAGATAAAGGCATGCCCCTATTGATTGTGAGCTATACATGGAACAGCCAGAAGGATTTGAGGTTAAGTCGGAGACAGGTGAGAAACTAGTCTGTAAGTTAAATAAATCACTTTATTGTTTGAAACAGTCAGGACGGAATTGGAATAAAATGCTACATGATTTCCTAAGCCAAAATGGTTTTATCCAAATCTGGCTGACGACTGTTTTTACAGTAAACAAACTGAAAGTGAGAAAATAATATTGATGGGGCGCCCCGGTGGCTTGTCGGTCTGGGCGCGCGTGCCATGGGGGCTGTGTCCTCCCCGCGGCGACCTGGGTTCGATTCCGGCTCAGGTCATTTGCTGCTTGTCTTCCCCCATTCTTCTCCCCAACCTTCCTGTCTCTCTACACTGTAGCTGTCAAATAAAGGAGGAATTCTCAAAAAATAATCTTCAAAAAAAAAAAAGAAAATAATATTGATTTTTAGGGTCGATGGTCTTATTATTGCAGCGAGTGATAGTCAAACGCTCCAAAGTGTGAAAGAAATGTTGAGTGAAAAATTCAGAATGAAAGATCTTGGTAAACTTAAACACTTCCTAGGCATTGATTTTGCACAAGGGAAAGGTGAAATAAAAATGAGCCAAAAAAAGGTACATTACAAAGATTTTGGAGAGGTTTGACATGACTCATAGCAAATTTAGATCAACCTCATGTGAAAGCAAATTGAAATTTGACAATGAAGGTGATCCTGCTGATCCAAAAAGGTATCGGGAAATGGTTGGCAGCTTGATCTATGTAATGACGTGTACTAGACCAGATTTAAGCTTAATTGTCAGCAGAGGTGGACATTCCAGGGGTCAGAAAGTAGAAGTCCCACCATGTTTTACTTCCTCCCATGAACTCAACCAGCTGATTTTCTTGACTAGTCCAACCTCTGGTCTGAAGGGCTGTTTTATTTAGCGAATCCAGGAGGTTGGAACTAAATACTGGGGAGGACTTTTACTTTCTGAACCTGGATTGTCCACCCCTGATTGTCAGTAAGCTGTCACAACACTTATCGGAACCAAAAGAACAACATTGGGTAGCAGCAAAACATGTGTTGACGTATTTAAAGGGGACCAGGAACCAGGAATTGTGTTATAAGAAAAATGATGTGAATTTTAATCTTGTTGCATTTAGTGATGCTGATTGGGCAGCAGATCAGAATGACAGGCGAAGTACAACTGGCTATTGTTTAAGTTTGTCTGGAACAGGTCCTGTTATTTCCCGGAAATCTAAAAAACAACCCACAGTTGCTTTATCCACATGTGAAGCAGAATACACGGCTTTGGCAGCAACACAGGAAAGCCTGTATCTTGTTCAGCTACTGAATGGAATGGATAATGGGTGTGAGTACGCACCAGTGAAAATTTGTGAGGACAATCAAGGTGCGATTGCTTTTTCCAAGAACCCTGTATGTCGTTAAAGGTGTAAACATGTTGACATCAAGTTTCATTTTGTTCGATCTACCCTTTGCGATGGGAAAATAACTATCGAATATTGTCCAACAACAGACATGGTGGCAGATATTTTGACTAAACCTGTAACTAAAACAATGCTTGACAGATTTGTGTGTTTTATTTTTGGTGTAAAGGGTTAAACATGAAATTAAAAATGAATTCTAGGTAACTGTATGGGACATTGTATATTTAAGAGCAAGTGGGGGTGTTGAATATTGTTGATCTTGGGTGCTCTTACACTGACTAGGTTCTCTGGAAAGGGGGTCTCGTAAATAGGTAGCAGGTGTAGCAAATCAATAAATGACTGCTTGCCCCAGCAGATTGCGCATGCCGGTCAAACAAAACTGATGGCTGTGTGTGATTATTCCTCTGTCAGTTAAAACATTTTAGTTGGTGTTCCAGCCCTTTTTATGATGGCAGCTCCAACACTCTCACTTATTTTTCTCATATTTTTAATACAATTGCTGATCAACATGCTCCCTTTAGGAGATTACAAATTAAAGATAGATGTACTGTGTGATTTTCCCATGAATTATCCAAAGTATTGACTGAAAGGAATTCAGCATGGGCTAAAGCTAAAAAAACAGGAGCTCCTGACTGGATTTTGTTCAGGAAGCTGTGGAACAAGTGCACTACCATGATAAAGTGTAATGTCTTGAGTCACATACCCATGTGACAGGCACGGAGGACAGGGAGTAGTGGACTGGACTCAGGTGCAGGGGTGGAGTTGGTTGTTGGTTTTATTCAGCCTTCTGCGCAAGCAGACGGCATACACGAAATGATACAAGCAAAAATGAGGAAGGGAGGTTCCTAAAAATACAGAGATTATGTGAAATATAAGCACTGGGTAAGCAACAGCAACAATGCGGTACACACAGAAACAAAACAGGAAGCAACGTTCCGTAATTTAAAGAAACTACTTTAGTGGTGGGAATAACACAGCACTATGATCAGTGGTTTTTAGTATATACGCGATACGCAAATAGGAGCCTGTAGATAAAGGCTACTGAACACTAAAAAAGGTGACTTTGCAAAGAGAAAGGGTAAGGCTGTGACATATATAAACGCTGCTACCACTCAGTGGCGATGAGAAACAGATGATTCCAGTTGACTGATGAGTGGGGTGCATTCCAGGTCTTAATTGGCTGACGTGCTGGACTGCAGGAGGTGAGACCTGACTTTAGGAAAGCAAAATCTGCATTCATCACGTGACAGTCCTGGTAACCCTGAAAAATTTTGGAGAACAATTAAATTAATGAGGAATAACTGTGCCCCAGGACTTACGCCACAGATATGGTCTGACTCCAGTCCCTGAAGTGACAAGAATGAAATTTGTAATGCTTTTAATGAACATTTCATTAGTGCAGGCCATCAATTTGACAGAATGAATCCTAACCTGATGGATGTCACAAACAGGATGGGTCAGCATAAGCAAAATTATATTTTCCAATCAGTTGTACCAAAGATCTGGAAACCTGCTATTGTGCTTCCACTGCATAAATCTGGCGATATTATAGGCCTTAATAATCACCGCCGAATTTCCAAGCTACCTTGTTTAGCCAAGATTCTTGAATCCTTGGTTAATCGCCAGCTTTATTTATTTTTAAATAGAAATTGCACTTTAAATATTTCTCAGTCTGGGTTTAGAGCTGGTCACAGTACTATATCTGCTGCATCTCTTGTTATGAACAATATTGTTTGTGCCCTTGATGGTGAGCAACACTGTGCTGCCTTGTTTATTGACCTATCAAAGGCCTTCGACACAGTCGATCATTCAATTTTAGTAGATAGACTAGCCTCTATAGGCCTAGATCAGAATTCCTGCAAAGGGTTCTCAAGTTAACTTTCAAATAGAGCACAATGTGAAGTAGTAGACTCTATTCAACCGTCTCTTCTGGAGGTGATGAAAGGGATACCACAGGGCTTGATTTTAGGACCTTTACTTTTTACGTTGTATATTAATAATTTGGTCTCTTTTGATAATGGCTGTGAGGCACACTTTTTTGTCGACGATACAGTGCTTTTTTCTGCTGCTTGACAGCCCTGGATTCCTTTCAGCACTCACTTATAGAGCTTAAATTAGTTTCAAATGCTACAAAAACTGAATGTATGCTTTTCTGTAGATCTCGTTCATTGACGGAAAATAAATTCAGAATTTAAATCTTGGATGGCACTGAAATTGAGCGAATGCAATCATACAAGTACCTTGGGATATTTGTTGATGAAAAGCTGTCTTTTAAAATACACATTGATGAATTGACAAGGAAGTTAAGGCATAAAAAAATATATAAAAATAGATTGTGTCTCCCACGCAATCACAGGAAACTTTAATTCAGTCTGCCTTCTTGTCTGTGCTTGATTATGCTGATGTTATCTACATACATGCTGCCCCTACCATTTTGAAAAAGCTTGATAAGGTCTATCATGTAGCTCTTAGGTTTATTACGGGGAATCACTTCAGAACCCATGATTGTTCTCTGTATAAGGCTGTGGGTTGGTCATCCTTAGCTGTTAGGAGAAAGTAGCTTACTTTCATTTACAAAGCAATTCCACAAAGATTACCAAATTATCTTATATATGTCATCAAATGGCGTTTTAGCCACTACCAATCCAGGTCTCAGGACTGGTTGGTTATCGAGGTCCCCCTCTTTAAAACTGAATTTGGAAAAACTGCTTTCTGCAACTGTTCTCCAAGTACATGGAACGAGTTTTAAGAGTCCTTTAAATTGAATGAATTAATTTCACTACAGAAATTCAAAAATGAGGTGAAGGATTTAGAGGTTGTGGCCTATGATTGTTTTGATTAATGTTGCAATAATTTGCATTGTTGTATGACGTTTTTGTTAATATTTTTGTATATTGTCCTTTTTTTTTGATAATGTATTGTTTTCTGTTGTAAACAGGGCACCATAGCAAATGAGACTGATGTCTAAATGGATTTCCCTGTATAAATAAAGGTTAAATAAAATTTTATAAATAAAAATCAAATTGAAATCATTTGGGCTGAGTTGAAGAAGGCAGTTGATAAACATAAATCCAAGAATGTGAAGGATCTTGAAAGGATCTCTCAGAGGAATGGTCCCAGATCCCCCCAGATATGTGCCTTAACCTTGTAAAAAATAACATGAAAAGACTCCATGCTGTTATCCTCTCCAGAGGTGGTTGCACTAAGTACTAAATGAAGGGTGCCGATTATTATGAAAACTTGACTTTGTTGGAATTAGTTTTTTATTAAATGATTGTTATGATTTTGGTTGTTTCCATTGAACCATTTATAAAGTATTTTACACATGTTGGTATAGTCCATTTCTCTATAATTACATTTTTTTGTATTGTTTGTGCATTACCAGTCAGGGATGCCAGTAATTTTGAAGCACACTACTTTTCAGTCCCTCAAAAAGGGAGGATCACTGAAGAAATGCTGTAATTCTTACTCTGTTTACCCAATTTCTGATGTGTTAACCCTCAAACTGAAGCAGAGTGTCCACACTTTGCAGTAATATTTATTCTGCAAAGGAGGTTATGGTTTCACCTGTTTTTGGTTGTCGAAATTGACAGTCATGTCACTTCGTTCCGTTAGTCGTCTGTCTGTTTGTCTGTCTGTTTTTCTGATTGTTAGCAGGACATCTCAAAAACGGCTGCATAGATTTCAACCCAACTTTGCAGGATGTTACAATAGCACAAGAGGAACAAGCGGTTAAATGTAGGCATATCTAGGCCAAAGTACAGCTGAGATATAGGCCAAAGTACGAATCCAGCTATGCTAGCGGAGATTTGAAGTCTTTCCAATCAGTGGCGTAGCTATTGGGGGGGCACAGACACGTCACTTTATGACAACAATTAGTCCTGGCTAGTTCTCAATCATTTTCCTTTATTAGTGCGTTTTCCAATTATCGTAATTTGCAACTGAAAACACGGTTTCTCCCCATATGCATCTAACAGCGATTAAATCATGGGCTAAATTCAGTACAGTGGCGGAAAAAGAACAGAGAATTGAGTTGCACAAAACATCCGTTTAAAACAATTATCAGTCCTGACCTGTTCTCAGTCATTTTCATAACAGAAGGTTCACTCCGGGAGCACTCCACACTTATAAGGTGCTGCTTGTTCTCCCCGATTAGGTAAGATGACAATCATTCATCTGGACGCGTATTTGCTGTATTTAAATCAACGTTATTCAAAATGGCATACCTGTCAACTCTCACGCAAAGCTGGAGCCGCACGCTTTTTATAGCCTATTGAACTGCCAAGTGCCACTTTTTTTTATCAACCCACAGAATATCAAGAGTGAAAGTCCGCGTTCCCGCGGACCAGTTCAATCTACGCAAAGCATTGGCCAGCCTATTAATAAGTAAATTATTTTTCTGTACTGAATTTAGCCCATGATTTAATCGCTGTTAGATCGCATATGGAGAGAAACCATGACTTCAGTTGCCAATCACAATAATTGGAAAACGCGTCAATAAAGGAAAATGATTGAGAACTAGCCAGGACTAATTGTTGTCATAAAGGGACGTGTCTTTGCCCCCCTACTTGCTACGCCACTGTTTCCAATGGGCCAGATTTCCAATCGCCGTACTTTTGGGTTTTGCTTCCTCCTGGCGGTAGAATGCAACAATAACCTACATCAGCCAACGAAAATGACTAATGCGCAGAGTTCAGCCCTACAATGGCAAAAGGCAGTAACTCAAATTGTCATGTATTGGAGTTGCTGCCTTTTGCCATTGTAGGGCTTTGCCACCTTGGCGTGACGGAGGTATTCGCACTACCGAGTGCCCTTAAGCAACATTATTTTATCCAGTAGTCCTAGGCCACACTTTTTTTTTTAAATTAAAGATTTTTTTTTTTGAGATTTTCTCCTTTATTTGATAGTCACACAGTAGAGAGAGACAGGAAAGTTGGGGAGAAGAATGGGGAAGACATGCGGCATATGACCCGTGCCGGAATCGAACCGGGTCGCTGCAGAAAGGACACAGTCTTTATGGCGCGCGTGCTGTTATGATTTGAAAATCACAACAAAGAGAAACAGCAATGACAACTTAAACAAATTTATTCTTCACTGATTAGGTCCAAAAATTTCCATAAATAATCCACTGTGTATAATCTTATAATAACACTCTAATGCCACTATGTAACTCTGATGCTAAGAAAAAACCTCTACCAACTGACCAAAATCACAGCATTTATAAAGACTTGGAACATTCTGCAAAGATCTATAGGATTCCTGGGTGATCTGGCCTTCTCCAGGTAAGAAGATGCCAGAAACTTCTAGAAAGCACTAGTCTATTTCATCACAGTGGTATTGCATCAGAACATGTGTTGCTACAAATAGACTGTTATACAGATATACCAACAGAGGGTGCTAAATTATGAACAAAATAAACAAATAGCTGACCAGTAAGGCAGCATAAACAGTATCCAACAAACCTCCATTTACAAATGATATACAGTGCTTTACATAAAACACTCATACATAACAGTGCTTAGACCGATGAGCCACCGGGGCGCCCAGGCCACACCTTTAAAGTTTTGAGGCAAAGGTCAAAGTACTAAGTAACTGTTGACGACATTACGAAATTGACCCTAGTCTTGAGTCAGACACCAGACGATTTCGACAACGGTCCCACTAGGCGGCAGTCATTTGTGTGTTTGTTTGTCTGTCTGTCTGTTAACAGGATAACTCAAAAAGTTAAGAACGGTTTGGCATGAGATTTGGTAGGATGATAGGTGGTAGTCCAAGAATGAGTTGATTCAATTTTGGAGGTAATTTGGAACTTATTCCGGATCTGGATCCAGATGAGTTCAAATATATCTGTCTAACGCAGATCTGTGTGATATTTCTGACTGGATAACATAACCCTTGTCCAACCAAGGGGCCCAACAGATTTTTTCCTGTCGCACAAAAATGTTAACAGATATGATCTAATGCTTCTAGATAGTTGTTTATTCATCCTTTGTGCTCATTTTCATGAAAAACGATGAGGGTACGTCACCCCCCGGGGTTAGGGTAGGCCATCAAAGTCGAAGGGTAGGGGGCAGTGGTTGCCACCAAGTTCAATTTTTGCCTGTTTTAGAAACAAAATATGCTTACAAATTAGTTGCAAATAGTATGCTATTATATGAAAAAAACATGGATTTTTGTATTTTTTTCAGATATGACATCTATAATGACGTCATTGTGACGTCACAGTGCTGAAGTTTGTGATGTTTGATTCTTGTTTTGAAAGAGAACATATGTACCAGACATATTACTGATATAGTAAGCCTTGTTCTATCATAGGGAAAAACAAAGTAAAGAAAATGTGAAAAATGTTAATAAAACTATTTGTTTTCCTTTTGTGTGTGTTTTTCCCAAAAAGAGTTATTTATGACATTATAGTAATGTCAAATTTATGTTACTCATGAGTTTATAACATTTATAATAATACTAAAATATTAATTGTAGTATCAGTAGTTCTAGAGGTTACAGAAAGTTACTTATTTTCAGCTAAAACTAATAAAAATATTGTACATGGATTTTTGTCATTTTGATGTTTTTTCCTAATATGGTGTTAGTTATGACGTCACTATGACATCATAATGTTGAAATGTGTTTTATTTGTACTTGATTTGAAGAGAGGACATCTGTAGCTGTACACTGATACCAAACAAGATGATGTTTATCACTTCATTTTGAAATAATCGGTGGTCGGGGTTGTAGTAGAAAAACCCTTGGTTGGACAAGGGTTAAGAAGTTATAAATGGTTTGGCATGACATTTGGCAAGATGATAGGTGGTAGTCCAAGGAAGAATTAATTTATTTTTGGAAAAGATCCGGGACATATTCTGTAACCAAAAGAACAGATGTATGGCTTGGCAGAGGTATGCACTGTACTGATTGCCCTCTAGTTATTATTTAATTTCAACGCCAGTATTTTGTGTTGAACAACTAAAGTAATAACATAAATTTCGAGATAGTTTATGGATCTAACTGTATTACTGTAAAAATTTGTGCACAACTCGACAATTACCAAGAAGACATCCATAAGGTATAAATATCTATAGTGTCAAATGCTGTACAGTGATGTTAATATACGCTCTTGCCAGTGTGACAAAGAGAAAGTTTGACCTGATCTAAAGGAAAAACACACATAGAAAACCTTTTAATTGAATCAGTTTTCAGCTGGCTGTATCAATGCTCAGACTCCACCCGCCTCCCCCCCCCCCAAAAAAAAACCTGTGATAAAACCATATTCCATAACTACATGAAATATGCATATAGTAGTATAGTAGAAACATACTGTACAATGTCACCACTCATACAGCCACTTTATATACATTAATGTTGGCAAGTAATTGGGCACTCACATTCAGTAGTTTTAAACGGCACTGTTTTTCAAAGCTTGTCATGGAAGGGCACTACTCAGACTTGAAAAGGAACCAAACACATCAAAGCTGAGAGTCTCCTGTTTATATCCTTATGTTTTCAACCATACAGTCGGCACAACCCTTTAAATTTCTCATGGTCCAAATACTTGTAAACCATACTTTAACTTCTTGATTGCATGATTAGTAACCGGGATTAAGAATCTTCTATGAACTGAACATGACTTATATTACAATCTTGCATGACTCAGAGCAACCACTAATATGTCTCTACACAATGAAGCACTGTCTTGACACGTCTTGTTCAGGTTTCTCAAACCGCAAACTGCCAAAACTGGTCTGACAGAAACACCTTGGGATTTAAAAAAGATGTCTGTCTTGATTCGTTATTGCATGCACAATTTACATATCAACGCTGAAAAGAAAACAAATGGGGTGAGATTCCCATCGAAGGAATGGATCAAGACAGCCATCCAAAGTAAATGTAAGTGAGAAATGTGACAGGAGAGTTAACAACATAACTGTGATACAGGTAAATGAGAATGCTAAAATCCCTCATTGACAACTCTTTGAATCATGCCTTTTCCTTTACCCCAGGTTGGAGGTCACTAACCCTTTTCCTCGTGATCTACGATCCTATAGGTTTTCATGCCAACCCTAACAAAAACCCCAAGTTTTACAGCCAGACATCTTGAGCTGCTAATGAGTAGATGCCAGTGTGCCTAATCTGTTTTGGAATGAAAATCTGCAGGATGGTAGGTCTCCAGGAACAGGGTCGGTGACCACAGATTATGCTTATTTCATGAAGTTAAATTATCAGGTTAGCTGTATCAAAGTTCTTAAAAAAAAACATAGATGGAAGTAAAAAGCGCTGTTCCTGGTTTTATTCAATGCCATTCTCCTGCACACTTTATGGTCTTGTTTTGTGAAATACCACCCTGCAAAATGCATACATTCATATATTTGTTTAGAAGGGTCAATGCAAAACAATCAATGTCAGCTACACATATAAAATAATCACAAAGGAGAAATAATGACCTATGGGCCCTTCATGCAAAATTCAGTAACTGATGCAGTATAAACTCACAGACCCAAGCCAGCTTAAACCATCCACAAAAATTGGAAATTTTTGGAAACAATTCAGTTTATCAGTTTGAACATTAAATATCTTTATTTATTTATTTAGATTTATTTAAGCAGGGGGCCTGACTGAGACCATGTCTCCTTTTCAGCAGGGCCCTGCATTACAGACAATTAAAATAACAGTTTTCAAGGACATTTGTACAAAAAAAAAACAAAAAACAATGCCATTATTAAAGGGAAAAAACATTAACTAAAAACAACAACAATTCTCTTGACAAAATAATTTGATCAGAGTTTTAAAATGTCCAAAAGGAACCAGTTCTTTCAATTTCAGTTCAGCTTGCAACTGGTTCCAGGTATGTGGGACATTATAATAAAAAGCTGTCTTACCAAGCTCTGTTCTTACACGAGGAACATTGAGACACAATAAGTCCTGTGACCGTGTCCCATGGCAACCCACTCGCTGCATAAGTAGACTAGCTAGATAAGGAGGGATTTTCATTAAAACACATTTATAAACAAATAAAAACCAGTGGTAGTCTCGTCTAGCTTTCAATGACCCCCCACCCTACTGACTTGTATAAAACACAATGGTGAGTCGGAAATCAAGACCAGTGATAAATCGAATAGCGGAATGATAAACACAATCTAAAGGTTTTAAAACAGAAGTAGATGCATTTCTATAAATCACATCACCATAATCAAGCATGGGGAGTATTACTGAGTGCACAATCTTCTTTTTATTTTCGAAATTGAAACAAGCCCTATTCCTGTATAAGAAGCCAATTTTACTCCTTATCTTTTTTGTTAAATTTTCAATATGCATGTAAAAAGTCAGCTTGTCATCCAGCCAAATGCCCAAGTATTTATAATGGGGGACATGCTCAATTTGGCGACCCTGCAGGGTACAAATTTGAAAATCAAGGGGGTCTTTTTTCTTAGCTTTGGAGAATACCATGAACTTGGTTTTGTCCTCATTTAAGACAAGCTTCAAATCAAATAGAGATCTTTGAATAGAGCTAAAATCATGCTGCAGATTAGATATGGCCTTCTGAACTGAAGAAGCAGTCGAGTAAATTATGGTATCATCAGCATATAAATGCAGTTTACAATGATCCAAAGACAAGCCAATATTATTAATATAGATAGTGAATAACAAAGGGCCAAGAATTGAACCTTGTGGAACTAGTCTGCTGATTTGAGCACTTCGAGACTGAATGTTTTCAAATGAAATATATTGAGTCCTATCCTCAAGATAGTTTTTAAACCAATTACAAGCAGATTTGTCAAGGCCAATGTTTGATAATCTTTTCAAAAGAAGGGCATGATCAACCATATCAAATGCCTTAGACAGGTCAATGAAAAGGGCTGCACAATGATGTCTGTTATCTAGTGCTTTTACAATTTTTACAATCTTGTCTTTGTAGTGTACTCAGTTGAATATAGGTCGAAAAGGATTTGCAAATCACTGTACTCTGTTTTTATTCATGTCTTACACTACATCCCAGCTTCATTGGAATAGACCTTTTGCAAGTACAGAACCCGAGCGCCCTCTAGTTGTGGTTACTAGCCAGACTTGTTGCTAGGTCTGCCAAGCCAGTGCGTCAGCCAGCTAGATTTTAGAGGGAACAAACTAGAGCATCCCATTTTCTGGCTGTTTATTTGTCAAAATATTGTCATAGTTTTGGAGGTTGGCGTTGGTTTGGGAGCATTCTTTGTTACACTCGTCCGGGACGATATCGTTTTGCCCATATCGGATTCTTGGGCCAGCTGGCATCAATTGTGGGTGGCGCCCGGACTCTATTTAAGCCCAAGTTTCGCTTCGCCACCTTTGCTAGAGTGTCAGTGTTACCTTTGCACTGTCGCCTGCAAGTTCTCTAGCTAGAGAAGTGTTGAGGAATTAGTTGCAAAAAAGGAAAGTGTTAGTTAGTAAAGGGAATCTTTCTCTTCCCTTTCCTCTGTCTGTGAACTGTCTGGTGCTTAATCGTTTGATCTCGGGTTCCGAGATTTTTTCCATATTTCGTTCTGTCTAGCTCGCTTTGCTTCCTGTTCATTATTCGGACGAGATTTATGTCCTTTGGAAGCGCGAGCCCCTCTCTCTTGTTTTATCTGTGTTTGTCATTTTGCTGTGCTTCCTTTTGTTCCGGCCACTGCATTTGATGTCTCGAAATACCAGCCATCACAGTACACTCTAGCCAACATGGAGACTTCAGCTGTGGCCGCTATTGCACAGGTTGTTACCAGCCAGCAAGCTATGCTTTCTGGCTTCAGCGAAGGGCTTTCCAGCCTTGGCAATCAGCAGGCTGGTTTGGCTGAAAGACTCAGCCTTCAGGAGAACTCATTGCAGAATCAAGAGAGCGTTTTGTTAAGTCTGACCGAGAGTATTAAATCCCTGTCTACACAAGTTTCACGAAATGTTGCAGAAGCATCATCCATACACCTTCCCCGAGAACCAAAATTGCAATTACCCGAAAGATATAGCGGCAAGTCTGGAAAATGTAAAGATTTCATGGCCCAATGTGTGATATTTTTTAAGGCTCAGCCTTCACGGTTTACTCATGAGGATTCTCGGGTTGCATTCATTTTATCCCTGCTGACTGACACAGCACTCACTTGGGTCGGCCCACTTATCAGATCTAATTCATCAGTCGTGAAATCTGTAGAGGCCCTTGTTAAGGAAATGTTGTCAGTATTTGATCAGGATGTTTGTGGTCAGGACGCGGCTACGCGTTTGATGCATCTGAAACAGGGCTATGAAAGCGTCGCAGAGTTTTCAATTGTATTTCGCTCCCTGGCGACAGAGACAGGCTGGCCGGAAGCTCCTCTTATGACTGTGTTTAGTCATGCTCTCACTGAGGAGGTAAAAGACGCGTTGGCTACATTGGAGCCCTGTTCGACTTTTGATTCTTTGGTTCGCACTGCGGTGCGAATTGACAATCGTATCCACGAACGTAACTGGGAGAAACTAAACAGATTGCTGCTTGCTGACAATGCCAAGGCTGCAAGTGGCAAGTGTGCGGTTCCTATTCCACCCACTGAAGATTCCACTCCGGTTGAAGCCATGCAGGTTGATAGCTCATTTGAGAGTCAGACTCATAAACCTGCTCACAGAAGAATAATCTGCTTTAATTGTAATAAACCGGGTCATACCCGTCCACGTTGCCCGATGCTCCAAGGGAAACGGGAGATCCCTCTAGCAGTATGGGGGGCGCTAGAGGGGCATTCCCAATTTCCCTTCCAAACACTAATCCCTGTTGAACTGACTGTGGGGAGCAAGAGAGTTATTATTGAAGCGTTTGTGGATTCGGGTGCCGTGAATTGTTTCATGGATGTTAAGTGGGCTAGGAGGCACTCCGCTCCTACCTGTCCTCTTTCACAGCCACGCTCTGTGAGAGCTTTGGACGGTCGCCCACTTGGAACGGGAGTTATAACCGAGGTTTCTGAACCGCTAAATATGTTCATTTCCTTTGGTGGCCATTCGGAGGAGGTTCGGTTCTTTATAATCAGTTCCCCTGCTTTTCCCATTGTTGTAGGGCATTCTTGGCTACGGGAACATACACCTTGCATCACTTGGGGGGAACAAAATAATCCTATTATCCACTGGGGCACCAATTGTAGGTCCCATTGTAGAGAGAATGTGACTTGTTTTCCCAGACATCAAGCTATGGGGCAGGCTGATGCCTGGAGCGAGTGTGAGGAGGTTGTCTCACCGTACCCTCCTAAACTAGAAAAAGGGGCAGAGGAGGGGTTGGAATGGGATCCTCAATTTGATAGGCGACAGCCAGAGGACAATTACCTTTTAGAGGATTTTTTCGATTCTGAATCAGTCACCGAGACGTCAGGTTCTGAACATGGTGAGAATTTGGGGGCCACCGTGAACTTTGATTTGCCTTCTAATGTTCCTAATGATTATGCTGATCTCGCCGAGGTTTTTAGTAAACAACGAGCCTCGACTTTACCTCCTCATCGCCCGTACGATTGCGAGATCAATCTCTACCCTGGTACTACTCCTCCTAGGGGTTCGCTATACTCGCTGTCAGGGCCTGAGCGAAAGGCCAAGCGAGAATATATTCAGGAGGCTCTCGCTAATGGTTTTATTCGGCTATCAACGTCTCCTACTGGAGTGGGGGTTTTTTTGTGGGAAAAAAGGATGGCAGTTTGAGACCCTGTATTGATTATAGGGGTTTGAATAAGATCACCATTAAAAACCGATACCCCCTTCCGTTGATGAATTCCGCATTTGAACGTCTGCAGGAGGCGTCATTTTTTACCAAGCTAGATCTCTGTAATGCTTATAACTTAGTTCGCATTCGGGAGGGGGACGAATGGAAAACGGCATTTAATACGCATGACGGGTACTACGAATATTTGGCCTTGCCGTTCGGATTGGTTAACGCCCCCTCGGTGTTTCAAGCACTCGTTAATGACATCCTCCGAGAGATGCCCATATGGAGTTGGAGAAATATGTCTTCGTTTATCTTGATGACATTTTGATTTTTTCTCCAACGCTCTCAGAGCATAAACAACACGTCAGACGTGTACTTGAGGCCCTCCTTAATGGAAAGCTTTTTGTCAAGGCTGAGAAATGTGTCTTTCACGCCCAAACTGTCTTGTTTCTTGGCTTTATTGTTTCCAAGGGATCGGTCCGTATGGACCCGGAAAAGGTGGCTGCGGTCAGGAATTGGCCTGCTCCTCAAAGTGTTAAGGAGGTCCAATGCTTCTTGAGCTTTGCAAATTTTTACAGGAGGTTTATCCGTAATTTTAGCGTGGTTGCTGCCCCCATTATTGTGCTCACCAGGAAGAATACCTCCTCAGCGTTTTTTTGGTCTCCAGCAGCTGAGGCTGCCTTTCAGGAATTAAAGAAACATTTTTGCTCAGAGCCCATTCTGGTTTTGCTCGATCCCTCCCTCCCATTTGTGGTGGAGGTGGATGCTTCGGAGGTTGGAGTGGGTGCTATTTTGTCCCAGCGCCCCCTTTGGGACAATAAGCTACACCCATGTGCATAATTCTCCCGGTCTTTGTCCGCCGCGGAATGGAATTACAGCATTGGTGACCGGGAGTTATTGGCGGTCAAGTTGGCCCTTGAAGAGTGGCGCCACTGGTTGGAGGGGGCTGAACACCCTTTTGCGGTATGGACAGATCATAAAAATCTCCAGTATATTCAGCAAACCAAGCGACGTAATTTCCGGCAGGCGCGGTGGTCATTGTTCTTTAACCGCTTTAATTTTACGCTAACCTACCGCCCTGGCTCTAAAAACATTAAGCCTGACGCCTTGTCGTGGATTTACGACCGCTCTGATCGCGATCCTACCCCGGAGCCAGTTATTCTGGCTGCTCAGATTGTGGCGCCCATTCAATGGGAGATTGAGACGGTGGTTCAGGAGGCTTTAAAGACCGATCCCGGTCCTGGGGGGGAGCCTCCTGGCTGTTTGTTTGTCCCGCCTAGGGTTAGGTCACAGGTCCTTCAGTGGGGACACTCTTCCCGCTTGGCGGGGCACTCGGGAGCCCATCGGACCAAGCAGTTCCGGCCCCGACGTTTTTGATGGCCCGGTATGATGAGGAACATTCGGGAATTTGTTGCTGCCTGTGGCATTTGCTCCAGAAATAAAACTTCCCATCTCCCTCCCTCTGGTCTGCTGTGACCATTGCCCGTCCCCAGGCGTCCCTGGATGCATATTGCTTTGGATTTTATTACGGAACTGCCTATGTCTGAGGGCAACACGGTCATCTTGGTCGTGGTTGACCGTTTTTCCAAGGCCGCTCATTTTGTCGCACTACCCAAGCTGCCTTCTGCGCGGGAGACGGCCCTTCTTATGGTTAACCATGTGTTCCGGCTGCATGGGCTTCCGCAAGATGTTGTTTCTGACCGGGGTCCTCAGTTTACGGTCAGATTCTGGCGGGCATTTTGTAGGCAGTTGGGGGCTATGGTGAGTCTCTCCTGTGGGTTCCATCCAGAGACCAACGGGCAGACTGAGCGTACGAATCAGTCATTGGAAAACACTCTTCGTTGTTTAGCAGCGGATAATCCATCTTCATGGAGTCAATGTTTAGCATGGGCCAAGTATTCCCATAACTCTCTGAGTAATTCCTCCACGAGCTTTTCCCTGTTTGAAGCTCAGGTGGGTTATCAACCCTCACTGTTTCCTGAGACTGAGAATGATTCCGAGGTTCCCTTGGTCAACCATTTCATTCGTCGCTGTCGATCTGTTTGGACCAGGGTCCGTTCATCTCTGTTGCGCTCGGGGCTCAAACAGAGATCCGCCGCCGATAGAAGGCGTCCTTTGGCCCCATCTTATCGGGTGGGTCAAAGAGTTTGGCTGTCTACCCGGGACCTCCCCTTGAAGGTAGAATCACAGAAACTGGCTCCCCGCTATATTGGCCCATTCAAGATTGTGCGGAAGATCAATCCGGTCACGGTCCAGTTAAAGCTCCCTAGATCTTTGCGCATCCATCCGTCATTCCATGTCTCTCGGATTAAGCCGGTTAGCACTAGCGTCCTGGCACCTGCCGACACACCCCCGCCACCACCGCAAATGGTGGAGGGGGGGCCGGTTTACACCATGCGCCGCATTCTGGCCGAGAGGCGTGTTGGTCGTGGGGCCCAGTTTCTCGTGGACTGGGAAGGATATGGCCCTGAGGAGCACTGCTGGGTCCCTTCCCGAGATATTCTGGATCCCATGCTCATTTCTGAGTTCCATGCACGGGGTTCCCTGGGGACTTCTGGAGCTGTCCCTTAGGGGGGGGGGTCCTGTCATGGTTTTGGAGGTTGGCGTTGGTTTGGGAGCTTTCTTTGTTACACTCGTCCGAGACGATATCGTTTTGCCCATATCGGATTCTTGGGCCAGATGGCATTAATTGTGGGTGGCGCCCAGACTCTATTTAAGCCCAAGTTCTGCCTCGCCACCTTTGCTACAGTGTCAGTGTTACCTTTGCACTGTAGCCCGCAAGATCTCTAGCTAGAGAAGTGTTGAGGAATTAGTTGCAAAAAAGCAAAGTGTTAGTAAAGGGAATTTTTCTCTTCCCTTTTCTCTCTCTGTGCACTGTCTGGTGCTTAATCGTTTTATCTCGGCTAACGAGATTTTTTCCATATTTCGTTCTGTCTAGCTCGCTTTGCTTCCTGTTCATTATTCAGACGAGATTTATGTCCTTTGGAAGAGCGAGCCCCTCCCTCTTGTTTTATCTGTGTTTGTCATTTTGCTGTGCTTCCTTTTGTTCCGGCCACTGCATTTGGCGTCTCGAAATACCAGCCATCACAAATATGGCCACCTTTAACACCTGGACTGTTCCAAAGTTGAAGAAATATTTACAGGACCGTGGAGTGACCATTTCTGGTCACCAGAAGGATGTTTTAATGACACTGTGCAGATCAGTTTCAGATCAAGGACTGCCAGTAGACCCTGAATATTCTAAGATTAGTGGAAGAGTTAAAGAAAGGAACTGAACATCCATTGTGATATTTTTTTCTCTCAGAGGATATGTTGCTTTGGAACATGCATAATGTCAAACATTTTGACATAATGTGTCATTTTGACATTATGCGTTGTAGAGTAGACTACAATTTTAAATTAAAGAATAGGAATGATCAAATGATTCGATTTATAAGACACATGACGAATGATATTTTATTACACAACTTTGGTACTTTTCCCATGGCCCAGCTCATGACATATTTTTGATATTCTAGGGTAATATCATTTTTGCGAAAATTTCATTGTCTGAGATTGTGGGGGTAAAATTGCTCTGCTTTACGTTCCGCTCTTAATACTTCGCCAAACTGAATACCGAGTGTAACTTTGGTTAATTCTGTACAGATCAGTGTTGTAGCAAAATGAATTCACAAGATGATCGTCTTCTGTGGTTTATTGGAAGCAGTCACAAGACAAACGCGTTTCGGCCTAAGCCATTTTCAGCGTCTTACTGAGGATACCTGGGAATGTGTAACTTAAACTCTGAGGTAAAGTGTGACGTCAGCTAATTACCACACAAGTAGAGTAAATAAGAAAAAAAAATATATATCCAAATAAACTGATGTGACAAAAAGGAAACCCCAAAAGTGAAAAGAACAATAATTACAGAATATAAAAATACTGAATAATACATGACTCATAGGAAAGAACTCAAAACCAATTCCTCATTCAAGCCACTAGGATGTACAGTTTGGAGGGTATGAATCCAAAAGGCCTCCCTCTGAAGCAAAAAGCGTTCCCTATCCCTGCCCCTCCTAGGTTGGTGAATTAACTCAATACCTTGGAATTTTAAGGTACAAATATCATAACCGGTGCTACTAAAATGTCATGCCACTGGAGACTTTTCATGATGTCGACGGATATTGTGTTCTGTAATTCGTAATCTAAGTTCTCGACTGGTCTTGCCAACATAGCACAAGCCACATGGGCACTTAAGCATATAAACAACAAAGGAAGAACGCCACGTAATTCTTCCCTTCACCGGAAATTTTTTTCCCGTGCATGGATGCACAAACGTGTCACCCTTAATCATTACATTGCAGTTTATACAGTTACGGCAAGGGAAATTGCCGGAGGGGAGATTAGTAAGCCAATTAGAGGGAGGAGTATACGTGTCCGTCTTGACTAGGGTATCTCTTAAATTATTCAATCTCTTATAGGCAAAACATGGGGGATCCAAAAAGGAATGACCGACCTAAGGATCAACTCGACAAAATGTGCCAGTGCTTTTTAACAATTGACTTGATCTTATTAGATATTGGAGAAGGTATTGACCAGGGCCAACCGCGAACTATCTTGGTTCGCCACACTCCTTTCCAAAAGCGCGTTGCGCACAGTATTGCACGCCCTCTGTAAGCAAGAATCCAAATTCACATGATCATAGCCTTTCACGAGAAAACGATCATATACAATTTTAGCTTGTTTTCAAACAAGTCATCAGTATTGCATATTCTTCGAACTCGCAAGAACTGGCTATAAGGGAGACTCTTTTTCATTGAAGGTGGATGGAAACTGCTAGAACATAAAAAGCTATTTTGGTCTGTGGCCTTACGGTAGACTGATGTGTCCAAGGACATATCAGCCGTGCGTCTAACATTCACATCCAAAAAAGCAATACAATCTTTGTCAAATTCCAATGAAAATTTGATGGAATCAAGTCTGGAATTAAGATACGCATGAAATTGGTGTAGAAAGTCAACAGTTCCATTAAACACAAAAAATATATCATCTATGTACCGGAACCAACATTTCAGACATTGGCTAAACTCATTGTCATTGTGTACAAAGTCAACTTCAAATTTACCCATGGACAGATTGGCATAGTTAGGAGCAAAAGGAGAGCCCATTGCTGTGCCCTTGATTTGATGGTAAAATCTGTCTTCAAACATAAAAACATTCATTGTCAAAATGATGTGAGCCATTTCCCAAAGAAATTTGGTGGAAGGCTGAATATTATCTCTAGAGGCAAGATATACTTCTAAGGCACATAGGGCTCTATCTTTCGCACTGCCCTACCCGTTGCCACTGCCCGCTACCCGTGAATTACGCATTTAGCAGCTTCCACTATCCCTAAACGATATCTTGCGGCCACACTACCGGCTATACATTATGCCGAATCCTTTATTTGCGTCTGGAGGTGTGCTCGTGGGCGTGTTTATGCGCTTTCCCTACAATTGCTATCTTGACCACACAGGTTAGGGAAAGCGTATAGCGGGTCCTCAAACCACCCATTACCCATCTGGCAATTGAAGACACGGCTTCTCTCCCCCTATGCGATCTAACAGCGACAAATGGGCTACATTCAGTTCAGAAAAATAATTAATTATAATTAGGTCTATGCACTGGCACTCAGCGGCGAAACTTTTTTTTCCAGCGAGAGCGGCATTTCAGAACTCTTCAGCGAATGAAGGTAATTCTGGTGACAAGTACGTGGTTTCGTCCGTTTACATTTTCCAATCGGACAGCTGTCTATTTTTTTTTTTTTTACAAGTTGCGTGACCTTGCTGCAAAAACAGGTGTGGTTCTTGTCGCCGAAATTACCTTCATTCGCAAAAGAGTTCTGAAATTCCGCTCTCGCTGGAAAAAAAATTACCGTTGCTGAGTGCCAGTGCATAGACTTATTTATAATTAGATTATTTTTCTGTACTGAATGTTGCCCATTATTTTGTCGCTGTTAGATCGCATGGGGGAGAGAGGCCGTGTCTTCAATTGCCACTTGATTATTCTTGAATTGGAAAACGTGTTAATAAGGGAAAACCATCTAGAATTAGCCAGGACTAATTGTAGTCAATAAAGGGATGGATATTTTCTCCCAAATTTTCAGGTCTAGCGCCGGCCCTGAGTATTATTTCCCACAGAAAGAGAATGCGTGACAAAACTGCTCCTCTCCCGTCAGGCAATAACGGAATTATGTGACCTGGTTGCAGATGATGTTTACACCGCTGCCAGCTGTCCGTATGCCTTGCCCGTTGCTGTTAGGGTTACTGTGGCACTATTTTTCTGCGCTAGTGGGTCATTCCAACACCCACTCAGCTCATTTGGAGGCATGAACCAATCATGGCGAAACGCATTTTTTTCTTTTTTTTTTTTTTTTGAAGCTTCCATCACAAAAGGGGTAGGCTTGATTTTTTTTTTATTATTCCATAACAAACATTAAACAATATGTCAATGTCAAATAATAATAATAATAATAATAATTATTATTATTATTATTATTATTATTATACAATTCATGATTAACTTAACAAAAACAGATCCTCCCCTGTCTGGATTTGACCTCATGCACGAGCAATTTAACTTCGCCTTCGGAGAAACGTGGCGACCTTCCCCTCTCCATCACGGGTTTCGGTTTGAGGATTTGGGATAGCGCAGCCTGCTCCTAAAGGCAATGGCACCTGGCACACTGATTGGTTTAACTGGCGTAACGCCCAAACCACGCCTATGAATAATATAACGGGTAGCGCAGGTGTTTTAGGGATATAGGCAGGTGTGCAAGATAGCAACTTTTGCGGGGGAACGCCTCTTACGCAATGCTAAATCCCCAAATAACGGGTTTAGGGACTCTGGCGTAAGATGGCCCATAAACCCAAATCGTGTGGGATGTTCGTGTAAAGGCTATATACATCAACTGTGCATAACAAATCATTATCACATAAAGTCACATTCTGAAGTTTATTCAAGAAATCTGTTGTATCCTTCAAATAAGATGGTAGGGCGCACACAAGAGGCTTGATATGCCAGTCCACAAATTGGGAAATAGGTTCAGTCAGGGATTGACATCCAGCCACTCTGGGACGTCCAGGGATTAAATTATCGCATTTCTTATGCACCTTCGGTAGGGTATAAAACACTGGCCGTACAGGGTGCTCTTGATATAAAAAGTCAAACTTATCCTAATTGATGTCACCATTCGATAGGGCAGCATTCAGTGTTTTTTACTCTACTCTGAAATCGGGTGGTAGGATCACTAGTCAAAGGGGAGTAGAATTCTGCATTATTGAGTTGTCTCAAAATTTCCTGGCGATAAGCCTCAGTGTCCTGAATAACTATAGCCCCACCCTTATCCGCAGGTTTAATAATGATGGAGTCATCATCCTGAAGAGTGCGCAAAGCCGCGCGCTCATGAGTCATTAGATTAGGGTAAACCCGTGCGTCTTTGGTGGAAGTGAATAAACTACTCAACTACTCACCTCATGGTCAACTAAGTGACAAAAGGTCTGTACTGAAGGGTTGAAGACCGGGGGCATGAACATACTTTTTGGTTTGAAGGGTTGTCTCTGTGCGGAAACACTGGGAGCATAGGCAGTGAGTCGAGCGGTGTTGGTTGGGTCATTGTCCTTTGAGAAGAATGCCCTTAATTTGACTGATCGGAAAAACCTAAACAGTTCAATTTTTGTGATAAATGGATCAGCGTTCTTTGATGGCACAAAAGACAACCCCTTTTCCAAGACTGATTTCGTCGGCATTGAGGATTCTTTTAGAGAAATTCAGGACATTAGTTATCTCTGTGGCGTGCCCGTTTCTTGTACCTCTTGCCACCTCTCCACGTTGGTCTGCGCCTCCCTTTTGCAGGTGGCGCCCCCTCCCTCCTCCGGTGGATAAAAAATGAGAGGCACTACCTGTAGATGCACCTTCAGACCCGGATTCGTCCGCAGAAAGGCCGCTGGAGGAGGGATCCGTTTCGAAGGAGGTGGTTGGCCAGGCTTAAGTTTTCCGTTTTAACACACCCAGAAACGTGTCTCTAATATTTTTGGAGTTGAGCGCACTTTTTTTCGCTAGTGCTGTAGCGAGCCAGATTAAGTACCACTCTAACAACTAAGTTATCCTTACTGAGCTAGCGAGCCAGCACCCATTATGTAACATGGGTTTATTGGTTAGCTAGCTCCTCAGTTGACTGTCAATTTACAACCATGGCTAGTTCAACCGCGAGTGTCTTTGACTCAGTGACTTACGGACTATGAGTAATGGCGTTAGTTCAGTGCTATTGTAACGGGAACTACCACGGCGCTAGAAGAAAATTAGTTTGTTTTCAATGAAATTACGCGTATCTGTTATGCGATAAATAGAATCTTATACTCTTGGTCGCGAATTTCATTTTCAGCTTGAGCGCGGCTCACGATTTTTGAATTAAAATCATAAAAATCAGGGGCACCAAATTGGATAAAAATGATTGGAACGAGATTGGGCATGGCCAATGATATTATGACCTATAACAAGTGTTTGAACTATACCTTTCACTCCAAAAACTTGATGTTTTCCGTGCGTTCTCACAGTTTCCTGCTATATGTGTGGACCCATGCTATTAAATGTTTGGCAGAGGTACTGAGGTTGCCAGGGGCAATGCGGTTCTCGCAAATGGTCTATTGGGGTTTGTAATTTGATATAATTTGTTTGAGGTGTGTTTCATGAAGCCTGACATGTTAAGTGTCACTGCATGGATAGACCATGCAAAATCTGCAAAAAGTGATAACCTATGAGGTCAACGGATTTTGTTCAAATTCCTACCATATACTGGTTCTGGGCTAGAATTAAGGCAGGCAAAACTGTCCAAGAGCAAGTCCAAGAGTAAGTTGATCATTCAAAAAATAAAAATTTCTTGCCGCTCTTTTCAGTTTTGATACGGCGCACTTTGATTGACCCCATGTCCTTATACTTGTCCACGAGCTATAATATCATGTTTTGTGGCTGGATATGACTGTGGATGACCTAAAAATGCCTGCTAGCCCATAAAGAGGCAAGTCAAGGTCATCCCCCATCTAAACAGCCTCACCACCATCTCACATCCGCTTCTCGGCTTCATGGCAGCAGCAGTGTTCGACTGCCCCTCCCTATTGGGTTACAGGACTCTTCATCCCCAGATTTTTTGTCCCCGGATTTTTCGTCCTTGAATTTTTCCTCCCGGGACTTGTCATCCCCCGACTCCTTGTCCTCATGGACTTTTCGTTCCCGGATTCTTCGTCCCTGAGGACTTTTCATCCCCGGGGACTTTTCGTCCTCGGATTTTTCTTCCCCTAATAATAAAAAAAAATTGTTGACTGACAGATGGACGAAGGGATGACGGACAGATCACCATGATATAAGGGTTAGAGTTAGGGTTAGAGATAGGGAAAACGTTATAATGCAGGAAGAGGGCAAAGCATTATTGGGGATGAACCATCCAGGGATGAAGAGTCCAGGGGCAAAAAGTTCATGGGGATGAAAATTCCATGGGGGTGAAGAGTCTGGGGACAAAAATTCCTAGGGGACGAAAAGTCCAGGGACGAAGCATTCGAGGACAAAAAGTCTGGGGACAATGAGTCCTAGAGCCCTGTTGTTGACATTTGGCACACATTCCAAACAGCTAGTTTCAAAATGGCAGCCATGCAGCCATGGCTGCTGGAAGTGATGAATCCCAGGCCACTATGGCGATAAAATGCAGGTTTTTCAATGTTTCCTACCATTGCATGTGGTGTAATGAAGAAATATCCAAAAAGAACAGATATATTTATTTATTTATTTATTTATTTTTATTTCGGCATGATTGTATAGTCGTTTCATGACAATTTCAACACAACATGTATCATGACCGAAAGGGTCGCGGGAGAAGCGAAATCGCTTATCAAAGTCCCGCCCCCAACTCCCAGAAAAACAGTTTGATTACAGTTAAGATATCATAGAGATTTATAAATCACAACAGAGCTGAGTGTCCGTTTACACTACGATTTAAGCGTCACAACATAAGATCATGAAGATTTATGAACATCATAAAGAATTATAAATCACTATATAGCTGAGTGTCCATATAAGTTTAGATTTGATCACTCTTGCTTTAATCCATTGAGACTTGGCCCAGAAAAACCTGGACTCCTTTCTTCATCATTTGATTTGTTCCTAGTGATTTGGAGTAGTTGGAAGGTGCAATAATACCAGATCTTTGCATGGATCTCTTGATTAGTCATCATTTTCGTCGACTTGGTTCACCCTTGCCTTATCGGATTTAATGACTTCTCGCAGTATGTTTAGTCCATCATTGCCTTCCTTGATGTCGAATCCAATTTTATTGAGCTTTCTGTCGAGGAAAACCATGCTTTTCAAAGTTTTCTTTATCCTATGGTCGATCAAAAACAGACCAAGCCCCAATGATAGCAGGCCCGCTATCATAAATCCAATTTGATAGACGTTCTCTACATCCTTGATGTCCAGGACTGCCAAACACAGCGAACGCCACTTTCCCCATGTATCCATGGTGTAACCGGCTGGGAATGTCCCATCCGGGCATCTCGGTTCTCCAGCACCTGTCCGCCTCGTGGAAATAATTTTGTCAATTGCATTTAACGACCAGTTTATAAGGTCCATGTTGGTTACAGCTGTCTGTAGTAATGTGCTGTGACAGTTGTCTTTCAGACAGATGGCCTGGTGTGTCCAGTAGATACAATGGTACAGATTTAACAATAGCAGTCCACATAGTTAGTCTAAACAACACCTAGTGTTTATGCCCGTTATGATTCCGTTTACTTTACCCAATGCCATTTTATTGGATAAGTTTATAGTTATTCACACATGCACATTTCAATAGATGCTTAAAGACCTTCAGATTGTCTGCCATTCTAATATTGTCTTCAAGTATGTTCCATGCACTGACTCCGGCCACAGATAAGGAGTGCTCACTCCGAGTCGATTTGACCCTTCTCGTTTTCAACAACATTCTGCCTCTGAGGTCGTGGGTACATTCACGTTGAAGAAATAGGCATTGTATATTTTGTAGGCAATTCTTTGTATCCTAAATATACAATTTGCAAGGAGTTGAATTTTATTATATCCTGTAATTTAAGAAACTTTGCCTTAATAAACAAGTCGTTTGTATGAGTTCCATAAGGAACGTAATGAATAATTCTAAGGGCCTTTTTTGGAGTTTAAACAATGATTCTATTGTATTATTATAAGTGTGTCCCCATACTTCAGCGCAGTAATGTAAGTGGGGTGCTATGAGTGCTGAATAGATTATTTTAAGTGACTTGCGCTTCAGTGGTTTCTGCATTTTCCAAAGAATAGACACGCTTTTAGCTAACTTTCTTTGAACTAAATTTACATGTGGTTTCCATCTTAAGAGATTATCTAACATAACTCCCATGACTTTATATTCGTTTACCCTTTCAATGCTGGTACCATTTACCTTTAAGTCTATGACGTCCTTTAGGCCTTTTTTCCCAAATATCATAAATTTGGTCTTTGTAAGATTTAGTGATAATTTGTTTACATTAAACCACGTGTGAAGTTTAGACATTTCGTTATTAGCCAATTTTACCAATTGTTTGAGATCGACACCTGAGCAAAAAATAGTCGTGTCGTCTGCGAATAAAATTAGTTTTAGGATATCGGACACCTTAACAATGTCATTTATGTAAATTATGAACAACTTGGGACCTATGACCGAGCCCTGAGGAATTCCACAGGTAATGTCCAAGCAATTTGATTTGCTATTACCCATCTGCACAAATTATGTTCTACTTGTTAAGTAATTTTTGATCCATTTTAATGCGGTCCCTCTTATTCCATATTTGTAAAGTTTTTCAATCAGTATATCGTGATTTATAGTGTCGAATGCTTTCTTCAGATCAATAAATATGCCTATAGAATATAAGTTTTAATCTAGTGAATCCTTTATCATTTCAATAAATTCTGTTAGGGCTAGTGCTGTCGAATGCTTTTTCCTGAACCCATACTGACTGTCACACAGTAGTTTGTGTTTATCAATGTACTTGTCCAATCTGTCATTGAATAGCTTTTCTAGGATCTTTGAGCATTGAGGTAAAATCGAGACAGGACGATAGTTTGAAAAATCATATTTATCCCCACTTTTGTAGAGAGGGATAACTTTCGCTATCTTCATTTTATCTGGAAACACTCCGTAGGAGAAGGATAGATTGCATATATGTGTAAGTGGAGTTACAATTGCGTTAGTTAGTGTTTTTAGTAATTTCATATCTAATTGGTTTACATCAACAGATGTCTTAGCTGTACAATTTTTCAGAATTGATCTGATTTCGGATTTGGTAACAGGAGTTAGTGTCATTGTGTCTTGGATTTCCTCGTCCTTATCAAGGTAGTCCCATCTTAGGTGTGAGGATTTAATACCCTTTGCTAGTTCTGGCCCAACATTCACAAAATAACTGTTAAAGTTCTCCACCCACCAATTCCATGTTCTCTACCTTTTTTGCCATTTATATTAAAGAAGGCAGGGTACTCCCTCTTCGAGTTCTCCCAGAGACGTTCTTTATTATATTCCAGAGATTTCTGGTATAATGTTTATTTTCTAATAAAAGCTTTTCATAATATTCATTTTTTGTGTTTCCTTAGTAAATGTGTCATTTTGTTTCTGTAACTTTTGTACCTAATTTCTGCTTTCTCAGTTCTTTCTCTCAGAAACTGCTTATACAAAGTATTTTTTTTCTTACAGGCATTTGCAGGCATTTACAGGCATATTGCATCGAGAAAGTGCGACAAGTCCATTCAAAGCCATCTTTCAGGGTTGAAAGTTCGATTTAGATGAGAACATGGAGAGAAGGGCCCATGACTGCCACTAGAGAAGGGGTGTGACCTCATCGCACTGTGTGCTAGGCTGTTCCATGCTGTTGACGAGGACATCACTATCTGTCCAGCACAAAGATAAAAGCTTAGCCTTGACTGGAAGCCAATGCGGAAGTGCCAGCACCCCCTCCAGCATTCAACTCGTCAGCCGCATCAAGAACGCGCAATTCGGGCATTAATGTCAAAATAAATTTTTGATATTTTAGCCTTCTCCATGACAACAAGATCGCGACTGCAGGCAAAGATCAAATCAAATCGAATTTATTTATAAAGCACATTTAAAATAACCGAAGTTGACCAAAGTGCTGTACAGACCATAGCAAGTTACTAACATCATAAAACATCATAAATACAAAGGACATCAACACAAATAATACAGTGTATAGGGACAAACACACAACACATAGGGAATGCCACAAGTCAAAAAAAAAAAGATCATAGAGGTGGATCAGTTAACTCTTAGTAATTCTGACGGAGTTCACATGGATTCTATATCATGCCTATTGGCTGACAACTTGGATACTTTGGTTGTCTAGTAAAGTTTTGTTCATTCTTGATTGTGATTGTCTATGGTATCATTATCACGATTATTAGCTGAACCTGGGCATACTAGCATCATCTTTTTTTTGCAGAGTTACAGGACCTGTTGGGCCCAACACTGCTTTATATATTTGTTCCTACATATTTTGAAATACAGATAAATTTCAACAGATTTTTTTTGTCTTTTTGTTCTTTCTCATGCTGGCTACTCTGGTGGTCTGGTAGTCGCTACCATTTAAGGCCAGTCATTATTGAACTGTTGAGTAATAGAAAGTGGCACCACTCCTGCTAACATGGTTAAGGCTGAGTCTGCGTCATTACTGGGCTCTCTAGACTCTATTTTGACAAACCCTGAAGTTGTAGAAATGTAAAATAATCTGGATGAACATTCCCAAAATTTGGTGATTCCATAATTTTTATCAGGGGTTGTAGAAATCAACTCGGTTAGAGTTCTTAAAGGGGCCATGACAATAATGTCATAATCATCAGAGTTGTGACCAACACTCCGTGTACACGTGGCTGGCTATTTTCATAAATGAACATTTCACCGTCTCCGTTTTCAAAAGTAATATCATGCACACGTATCGACAGTTTTCAGAAAAGTTTTCGTTTACACATACCCGTGTATACGCCGTCAAGAGCACATCAAACCTGTGGGTGGCAATGTAACGATAAGCTCAAGCCCAAGTTAGCCAATCAGAATCCCGAAAATAGCAACAACAGAAACGAATCACGATCATCCATGGGTGTATCGCAAAGCCTATGCTGCATCCTTCAAAGGCTGCATTTTTAGGGGTCGTCACTTAATTCGATCCGCCAAACTGACGTAACGCCACTTCATCTCCGTTAAACAGCTTTGGTTTAAGCAAGTCGTCACTGGTTTCCCTAACCTTAACCTTAACCCTAAACCTAACCCTAAGATTAACCTTGTCCTTTAGCCTAAATTTCAGTTTGGCAGATGGAAGTAATAGACGACCCCTAAAAATGCAGTCTTCGAAGGATGCAGCCTACGCTCTAAGATGCACCCCATGATCACCATAGCCAAATGAAAATGTAAACATAGGTCGCACTTTTGACGCAGGTGCAAGTTCTGGCGCATACTGTGACGTCGGCTACCTAAAACTCCGTTTTTCTCAGCTTACATGCAAACTTGCAACCGAAGTTTTCCAAAATCTCCACTCTGGCCGGAGTTTTTAGAAAGAATCGTTTTCAGAGGCGAATTCTCCGTTTGCATGTAAACAAAGGATACAAACGCAGGGAAATGTCTCCGTTTGTCAAAATAACCGTGTACGTGTAAACGGGGGCCAAGTCATCATGTCCAAGTCAAATCGAGATACTGGTCATTGTTTGAAACTCAATTCAGACGAGGACAGCAATGAGGAGTGGAAGGGGGTAGGGGAACAAAGTAGACAATGAGCTAACTAGTTAACAAGCAAAGGGGGGAAAGCTGAGAGTTGAAAACTTAGATACATTTAGGATCAGAAAGGGGTCAATGTCAACATGGAATGCAGCTCATGGTTTTCTCAGTTTGCCCCACTATCAGTAGCGGAGCTACGGGGGGGCAAAGACACGTCCCTTTTAGTCCTGGCTAGATCTCAATCATTTTCCTTTATTGACGTCTTTTCCAATTATCGTAATTGGCAACTGAAGACACGGTTTCTCCGTATGCGATCTAACAGCGATGAAATCATGGGCTAAATTCAGTGCAGAAAAATAATGTACTTATTAATTGGCCAATGCTTCGCGTGATCGAACTGGTCCGTGTTCCGATGAAACGCGGACTTTCACTCTCGGTATTTCGTGGGTTGATTTAAAAAAAAAAACAACAACAAAAAAAAAAAAAAAAAAAAAACAGTTAAACGGCAGTTAAATAGCCTAAGTTATAACAAGCGTGCGGCTCGAGCCATTTGCGTGAGAGTCGACAGGTAGGCTATGCAATTTTGAATAACATAGATTTAAATACAGCAAATACGCGTCCAGAGGAATGATTGTCGTCTTACCTAATCGGGAGAACAAGCAGCACCTGTTAAGTCTTGGAGCGCTCTCGAGTGAACCTTTTGCTAATCATGAAGATGACTGAGAACAGGTCAGGATTTATAATTGTTTTAAACGGCTGTTTTGTGCAACCCAATTCTCTGTTCCGCCACTGTGCTGAATTTAACCCGCGATTTAATCCGATTAAATCGCTGTTAGATCGCATGTGGAGAGAAACCGTGTCTTCAGTTGCCAATTACAATAATTGGAACAGACGTCAATAAAGGAAAATGATTGAGATCTAGCCAGGACTAAAAGGGACGTGTCTTCCCCCCCGTAGCTCCGCCACTGCCCACTATGCTTGTTAATTAGTTAGCTCACTATCTAATTTGTTCCCCTGCCCCTTTCACTCCTCATTGCTCTCCTTCATCTGCTTTGAGTTTGAGCTAATGACCAGTGACTTGATTTGACTTGGACATGGTGACTTGGTCACAACTGATAGTCATTGTCAATCAGGTATGAGCACAAAACCAAATTTCCATGTTCGCAGTGATTGTAGTCAGTGTCGATTAGTGGGATCTCTTTCGACTTCCCTGTCTTTCCCTGAAGAGGCAAATTATCTTGTTACCATTCTAATTCGTTCTATAGACACACAAGGTAATGAACAGAGTTCAAAGACTGGAAAGCCTGTCGTGGCATGCTCATAAACTCACGGGGTGCAGCTTTCCCTTGGTTTAATAAGCAGAAGTCATGCACCTGAATCTGACCCATTACCTCCCCGATGGCTACGACTACATAAATAGCATTTCAACAATGACAGTTTATACTCAAGTTGAAAGAGGGTGATTAGCTGCTTATCAGCGAAAGGTTTATTTCGTTCCACAATCACACGTACACTGACTTTCGAATTAATCCGTAGGCTATATCAAATCGAGCTTAATGCATGCGGCCGCAAGTTTTCACGTCGGTGAGTTTACTCCTTCGTTAATTGCCTTCGAATAACCGAAGCCTCGATGGAAAGCAAAGAGAAATTGTCTTTCGCAGTCTGAAGGCTGCTGGCATTTTCGCGTGACAGGAAAAGGCACGAAAATGTCTGACATCCGGTACCGCGGTGCATGCAGTATTGGAAATATCTGCCCATGCGTTAAGCCGCTTTCACACTGGACGCGAAACGAAATTTTCCCACTACAGACTACATTCAAAGTCAATGCAAAGACGCGCGTCCTCTGCGCCCGTCCTTGTCTGAGCGAAATAAGCGAACTCTCGCATATTCTTCAAGTGCACAGTTGGTAAGCTATCTTCGCGACCGAACTCTATTCTTTTGGACAGAGAAAGTCGACAAACTTCCAAAGTTTTGTGTGTATGATGGAAGTAGCTTATTATTTTAGGACTCTAGGTTATCAGTTTTGATCAAGAAAACAGTAGCCTAAGCGTTTGTGTGAACAGTCGTATAACGTTAGCCTTATATTGTGGTTATGATCATTTTGTGGTAATGCAGAATGTTTCCATTTTTCTGAAAATGATCCGCTTAGGGTGGTATAAAGCGAGGCAGTTGCTACAGGTACGGCAGTTTTCCAATGCATTTCAATGTAGAGAGGTACGGCAGTCCCAATTTCAAACCCTGCCCTAACCTAACCCTGACCCCTAACCCTAACCATAATCCCTAAGCTTTATCCTAATCCCTTCAAATGGACAGCCTAACCTATAAAACTGACGTATCTCTAGACACTGCGATAAAGCGAAGCCTGGTCTCTTTAGTTTGTAACAAAATAGCCACAATATTTGCCATTGCATGCGTCAAACGGTGCATGATTAGGGTAATCTGTGACATTGTTAAACAGACTCACTCAGAAATATGAGGACTCGACGCAACTTCGGTCTCATTATCTCAATTAAATTTCTTCATCTTTATTTTGAATTTTAGACATTTGTGCGCAATGAGCGAGTCATTTTGTTAAAGTGTGTGCATAAAACAATTTTTGGACTTAATTTTAGGTTGCCTTCGTTCCAAATGCGGACTGCTTAGGAAGTTAAAACGTTGCTTCAGCAATTTCTAATTGGCATAAATGCGAAAGGACTGCCAAATGACTATGATCTCTGCTACACAAATGCGATTTGCTAAAATGGCAAAAGCGCTCTATGACGCATGTAACTTAATGTATATGCTTTTTATTTGAAGGCGGTTTTGGAGAAAAATGTTTTCTACTGAAAGGCAGCAATCTGTATTCTGCAAATGAGCCCGAAAGTTGCCGAACGGACTTGGCCGTAGTTTCTGTTGGAATAACAATGCCGCATAAGCGCTTTGAGAGGGATCCATGACAGCCCGTGCGTGGCGGTGATGAGGGAACGCAGCGCGAGTTCATCAATGTAGGGATGTTATTTGTCCATTTAGTCACAAGTGAAAACACGACAGGGGGGTTTATGTTTAATGTGTAAGGAAATGACTGCCAATACAGATCAGGGGAAAAAGAGAGTAAATCTGCGAGAACGTCTTGAACTTTTATTTGGTTTGCGCCCTTACTTTTTCTTTGCTTGGTCCTTGCTGATTTAAAGCCGATTCCCGACTAAATCGAGCCACGTTTTTCAGTGATTCCCTCCCCGTCCCTCTAATTTCAGCGGGGAAAAAATCGGTTATTTTTTTTTAATTGGCTTTTGTCTAGTTAACAGTAAGTCTAATTGAGTGGTATGGTGATACATTTATGCTTTATGAAGTCCGGTAACAATGTAAACTCGATGTAAAATACTGCTGGTTATGTCTTCTGTGACTGTCACTTTCATTTACACTTACTCAAACATTAAATGCAAAATACTCCGTGTCCGACAGACAAAAAAAAAAGAGGACGATTAGAACAGATTGATAACGAAATAAAGAATTAAAAAAAAAACATTAACAACAAACAACATCCAATGAACACTGCGATTTATTTATTTGCGGGCCATCTTTTTTGGATGTTCTGTTTGTGGATTGTTCCATGTTTGTGGACATATTTTGCATTTCGCGTCCGACAGTCTCGATCTCTGGTGGGGAAATAAAGCGTGAATCTGTTCGATCCATCTGACTAATTTTCAAAAGAGACCGAATAAAGACTTGTCTATCTTCAACGGAAGAAAACAGATGCATAAAAAGACCGAGAAAAGTCGATAGCTATCAATTTGCATTTTGTGAAGGTCGAACACAAACATGGCCAAGTTTGTACGTCTAATAATTGCTGGAATACTCGAAAAATTAGAACTTTTATGACTTACGGACACGGAGTATTTTAGGATCTCTGTCCGACAGTCGCTAAATTCGTCATAAATGCACAAAGTCCCGCGCGAATGTCGACTCACTTTATTGAGCAGAGCTTAAATAGAAAAATTGAATGAAATTCTCGGTACTCATCTTGAAGAACTGAACCCTCTCATCAAAACATTCACGTTTAATATCTAAAAGATTCAGTAGATTTGAAGAAATTAAAAACAATAATCGACTGTCGGACACGGAGTTATATATATTGTTATGGCCCCAATTTGTTATGGTGTCACGGACAGCAAGGGATGACAGAAAAAATTCTTGAACTTCAACAGATTTAATTAAACAAACAGAACCAATCTACTCTCTCTCCCTACTGACCAAGATTGAAATAATTAAAAAAAAGATAGTTACAGTCCCTTGGTAATTGAGATGGGCTGCTATGTTGCGATGTCCTGGGACAGGAAAATGCTCCAACACAGGCAAAAATCCACAAAAAGCTTCACAGGTCTTGAAAAGAGTGACAGGTCTGGTCAAATGTATCCTTCCACTATTTCTCCTTGCAATGTCTCCAACTATTACACTCTCTCGATTTTTCTCCTTATATACTCTTTTCCAGCCCCCTCTGAGGCATGCCCGGGACATGCCCAAACCTAGCTTTAGATTGCTTTACAAAAAGAAGTCAATACTGCCATCTAGTGGCTTTTTACCGCATTACACCTCCATTCCAAAAGGGAAAAATTTTGACTTATAAAGGCAAAATTTTTCTTTTCAATACAAAAAAAAAAATGGTTAAGTAGACACTTGTGTATATATATACATATAATACAATATGCTAATAAACACGTGATATATATACACATACTCAAACACGGGAGAAGCAATCAGCAATTACATTGTCAGTACCCTTTACATGCTTAATTTCCAAGTCAAACTCCTGTAAAATCAAACTCCAATTCAACAATCTCCGATTCTTGTTTTTCATCTTACTCAAAAACATTAACGGATTGTGGTCAGTATATACAATCATTGGCTTTTGCCCAGTACAAACATAAACGTCAAAGTGTTGTAAGGATAGAACCAGAGCCAACAGCTCCTTCTCAATTGTGGAATAGTTCTTTTGGTGGCGATTGAACTTCCTGGAGAAGTATGCCACGGGATGCTCAATGTCATCAGAGTCACTTCTCTGTAGGAGCACAGATCCACAAGCTTGGTCGCTAGCATCGACCGCCAGGGAGAACGGTTTGTTGAAGTCAGGAGATTTGAGCACGGGGAAGTGACACAGCAGAGACTTCAGGCGATCGAAGGCTCTTTGGCATGCTTCATCCCAAGTGAACTTTAGCGTTTATGGGTGCCACCTTACCCTGGCCTATGACGTAGCCAAGATACGTGACAGTAGCACAACCAAAGTCACTCTTGTTCAGGTTAACAGTCAGGTTAGCCTGGGTCAAGCGCTGGAACAACGTCTCTACATCTTTCAGATGTTCTTCCCAGGAGTCACTCCATGTGATCAGGTCGTCGATGTACACCCGTGTGTGGCAATCCGGCGATTGTAGACTGTATCATCCTTTGGAACGTGGCTGGGGCATTTTTTCATGCCAAAGGGTAGGACTTCATACTGGTATAACCCAGATGGTGTGGCAAAAAGCAGAGATGCTCTTGGCCCTCTCAGTTAAAGGCACACACCAATAACCCTTCAATAAATCAATCTTGGTCAGAAACTTTGCTTGCCCTACTCTATCGATACAATCATCAATCCTAGGTATTGGAAACACATCAGTTCTAATTACGGCATTGACTTTGCGATAATCTGTACAGAATCTAGTACTTCCATCAGGTTTTGGAACTAGAACACAGGGTGAACTCCAATCTGAGTTAGAGGGTCTGATAATATCATGTTCTAACATGTACTCAACCTCTTTCTCAGCAATCTTTCTTTTTCAGGTCATCCGCACGATGCTGTTTTTATTGGTTTGGCATCACCAACATCTACATCATGAGAGGCTATAGAAACTCTCTTTGGAACATCAGGAAATAGATCTTTATATTTCTTGATCAACCTCTCAAACTGATCTTTCTGTGAGGGTTCTAAGTGCTGGAGTTTTACATCAAGATTTTGCAACACTTCAGAATTTGACAATTTACATGAAAAAACTTCAGCTTTAATTCTAGGTTCATCATCTTGAAACTCCCCCTCATCTTCACAAGTCTCGACCATAGGAGGATCTGAAGTGACAGCTACAACCCTAGCATTCCTATCATGATAAGGCTTCAGCATGTTAATGTGAGACAACTGTTTTGGCTTTCTCCTATCTGGAGTCTTCACAATGTAATTGAGATCATTGAGTTTTGTCAGAATTTCATAAGGACCATGAAATCTAGCCTGCAATGGATTGGACTGCAAGGAAACAACACAAGGACCTTGTCTCCTGGTTTAAACTCACGGCTTCTAGCCTTATGATCATACCAAGTTTTCATTTTTCCCTGACTTGATTTCAAGTTCTCTTTGGCTAGGTCACAAGCTGCACGCAGTCTTTCCTTGAACTTGCTAACACAGTCTAACAGACTGATATGCGGCTCTTTCTCTTGCCATTGTTCACTCAACAATAGCAAAGGTCCTCTCACTTCATGGCCAAACACTAGCTCAAATGGACTGAATCCAGTAGACTCCTGCACTGCTTCTCTAGCTGCAAACAACAGCAAATGAACACCTTCATCCCAGTCTTTCTCATGGTCATAACAATAAGTCCTCATCATTGTCTTGAGAGTGGAATGAAACCGCTCTAAGGCACCCTGACTCTCTGGATGATAGGCACTGGAAAGAATCTGCTTCGCACCTAGTTCATACACAACCTGCTGAAACAATCCGGAAGTGAAATTTCTACCTTGATCTGACTGAATTTCCCTGGGAAGGCCAAACAACGTGAAGAACTTTATCAAAGCCTTCGAAATTGCAGTTGCCTTGATGTTGCGTAGAGGTATGGCTTCAAGGAATCTGGTAGATGCACACATGATTGTCAACAAGTACTGATTTCCAGATCTAGTCTTGGGTAATGGACCAACACAATCAACAATGACCTTGGAGAAGGGCTCCCCAAATGCTGGGATAGGCTGCAATGGAGCTACAGGTGGGTCTAACTGGTGTTTTCCAACTAACTGACAAGTGTGACAGGTTTTGCAAAAGTTGGAAACGTCTTTCCGAAGTCCAGGCCAGAAGAAGTGTTTCATGATCTTGTCAACAGTCTTGTTAACACCAAGATGACCTCCTAAAGGCAAACTATGAGCCATTGTTAAGATCTCATTCCTGTAGACCTTCGGAACAACAATTTGCTTGACCACTGCCCAATCTGCATTGGCAGGGATATCAGGAGGGCGCCACTTCCACATCAACACTCCATCCTTGAGATAATACCCAACTGGAACTGTGTCTATTTCTTCATCAGGAAGGGCTCTCTTCTTTACTACACAAATTTCAGGATCATTGGTTTGCTCCTGAATCAACCGCTTTCTGGACAGAGAGTCTCCAGACACATCAGAATCACCAGACCCATCTGGCTGGCTGAATAGAGAACTCATAAAAATGTCTGATAAGTCCTCAAACGGAGAAACCATAGTAGGCTGAACAGAGTCATGAGGCGAACCACCTGAGTCATGACCATTCAATGTGCTGGACGGCACCACATCATCTTCTTCTTGAGCCTTCTTGGCCATAGCACGAGTCACTGCACAGGAAGGATACAGAGATGGGTCTTCTTCACCATCTTCAGTGCTCGGCTGTGAAGTAAGATGAACAGGGGGAACTACATTGCCCCCAGCCAGGTCATTGCCTAGCAACAGAGAAACACCCTTGATAGGTAGACTTGACATAAGTCCCACCTTTACCTGTCCTGTAACTAAATCTGACTTCAAGAATACAGAGCGCAGGGGTACAGATACAGTCCTCCTTCAATACCTTGTACAAGTATGAAATCCCCAGAAGCGGTCTCATCACGTAACTCCAAGGAGTCCATCAACAAAAGTGACTGAGAAGCTCCGGTATCCCTTAGATATATATGGGTACAGGAGGAGAATGCTCATTCAGAGCCACAAATCCCTCTGACACAAATGGAAGAAATTCCTCCCACATTACTATATATATATATATATATATATATATATATATATATATAAAGATTATTTTTTTGAGAATTTTTCCTTTATTTGATAGTAATACAGTGTAGAGAGACAGGAAGGTTGGGGAGAAGAATAGGGGATGACATGCAGCAAATGACCCAAGCCGGATGAGAACCCAGGTCGCTGCGGGAAGGACACAGCCTTTCTGGTACGCGCACTTAGACCGATGAGCCACCGGGGCGCCCACACGAAATTATATTGAAACTATCCAACTGTCGGACACGGAGTTATATATTAAAACCCTGTCCGACTTTCGGACAAGTAGACACTGCGTATTCTAATTGGGTGTCACCGGTACTGAAATTTTAAAACGGCTTGACTGCATCACAGACACTGATTATTGAACAATTCCCTTGCCATCTTGCTGAAGTAACACCTGTCCAGATTCAAAAACCTGTCTAAAATTGGGGTCTTATTCTATTAAGAACCCATGGTGACAGGTGTCACAAACTCCTTTCAGATGTGGTCCTTTAGTTTGTTTTATATGCCATCAATAATTTCATTTGAAGAGAAATGCATCTGCTTTCTTGTGGGTTGAAAGGGGAATTGACTGGATATTTGTCACCCAGAGGATGCTTTTAGCCATATGGCTTGAGATAAGGGTAGTATCAGCCCCTCAACCTGCTATTTGAATTTGCCTTGGGTGGGGGGAAATGTGTTTTTGGCAATGTTGTGCAATTTAACCTACAATTTAGTTACAAAAGCCCAGAAAAAGGCTTTTGTAACTACAAACCCTAATTCCAATGAAGTTGGGACTTTGTGTAAAACGTGAATAACAACAGACTACAATGATTTGCATATCCTTTTCGACCTATATTCAATTGAGTACACTACAAAGACAAGATAAGTAATGTTCAAACTGATAAACTTTGTTTTTTTTTTTAAATATTCACTAATTTTTAATTTGATGCCTGCAACAAGTTTCAAAAAAGCTGGGACAGGGGCAACAAGACTGGGAAACTTGAGGAATGCTCAAAAAACACCTGGTTAGAACATTCCACAGGTGAACAGGTTAATTGGAAACAGGTGGGTATCATGATTAGGTATTAAAGGAGCATCCCCAAAAGGCTCAGTTGTTCACAAGCAAGGATGGGGCGAGGTTCACCACTTTATGAACAACTGCGTGAGCAAATAGTCCAACAGTTTGAGAACAATATTCCTCAATGTGCAATTGCAAGGAATTTAGGGATTTCCTCATCTACAGTCCATGATATCATCCAAAGATTCAGAGAATCCGGAGAAATCTCTTCATGTAAGCGGCAAGGCTGAAACATTGAATGCCATGACCGTCGGTCCCTCAGGTGGCACTGCATTAAAAACCAACATCATTCTTTCGAGGATATTACCATGTGGGCTCAGTAACACTTCGGAAAACCATTGGCCCCGTTTACACCTGGCATTAACATTCGTTTTTTGTGACTGGATTGCAATTGGATAGTGCTTGACCTCAAAAAGTACAGGTGTAAATGCACTCAAGATGCGTTGAGGACGGATTGTGATCCGATCTTTCAAACCACTTCTGAAGGTGGTCAGGGACGTATTCTGGCCACATTGAACACAAGTGTAAATGCAAATGCGTCTCCAATTCAGATACAACAACTCCGTGGGCAGAAACACTTACTGTAAAACTCAGTAGATAAGTCGCATTGGTATGTAAGACATAGTATATTTTGGGGGGTGTCCCGTTGGTAAAAAGGGTTTCATATCAAAAACTGTGTTATAGTAGCTATTAATTTATAAAAATGCGTAAACAAGTTGTTCCAAACTATTTAAATTCATTTTAAACAAAATGGCGATTTCCATTTTGTTCAGCAATGTCCACGACATGAAGTTTTTGTGCAGCTGTTTCACTCTTTCTAGAAGTTTTCGCTATGTTGCGGTGGGCTAAGTAGCTTCTAGCTGTAAAGAGACCAGAGAGACTGAATCCAAGCTATGGAACATGCGAGCAAGGTCCAACTCACAGCGCCCTCTCCTGGGTACACATCGGAACATGTTTACCTCTCGCAGCATTTTGGAAATCGTGGACGTCGTGTCCTCCAGGCTAAAGAGGAAAAGGACCGTCCAGATTGTTATCAGCACAAAGTTCAAAAGCCAGCATCTGTGATGGTATGGGGATGTGTTAGTGCCCATGGCATGGGTAACTCGCACATTTGTGAAGGCACCATTAATGCTGAAAGGTACATACAGGTTTTGGAGCAACATATGCTGCCATCCAAGCGAGGTCTTTTTCAGGGACATCCCTGCTTATTTCAGCAAGACAATGCCAAGCCACATGCTGCACGTGTTACAACAGCGTGGCTTTGTAGTAAAAGAGTGTGGGTAATAGACTGGCCCGCCTGCAGTCCAGACCTGTCTCCCATTGAAAATGTGTGGCACATTATGAAGCGCAAAATACGACAACAGAGACCCCAGGCTGTTGAGCAACTGAAGTTGTACATCAAGCAAGAATGGGAAAAAATTCCACCTACAAAGCTTCTAGAATTAGTGTCCTCAGTTTCCGAATGCTTATTGATTGTTGTTAAAAGGAAAGGTGATGTAACAGTGGTAAACATGCCCCTGTCCCAGTTTTTTTTTTTTTTTTTTTTTTGGAACATATTGCAGGCACCAAATTCAAAATGAGTGAATAGTTCCAAAAAACAATTAAGTTTATCAGTTTGAACATTAAATATCTTGTCTTTGTAGTGTACTAAATTGAATGTAGGTTGAAAAGGATTTGCAAATCATTGTATTCTGCTTTTATTCACGCTTTACATTATAACAGTGCGAACACGCACGGTAATTTAGTTACGAACAGTCTCAGTCAGGATATTGGGCTGGCGAAGACCTGTGGAAACCCCGTCCCGCTAGCCTAGCCACCAACTCGTACAGCGCACACTCCCATCTTCAACAGCAGTTACCACGACAGCACAGAATACGGTACAGAACGTGTTTAATTGATAATTTCACAATCTCATTGAGCAATAGTAATAAACATTCAGCCAGGCCTAGACTTATCTCCACCCCGCCCCGAGTTGTGCACATTCGTTGCCCGGGAGGCTCCGCTCGTCTTAGCTGCTGCCGGTGACTTGTTGCTCGGTGGTCGTAATGTTGTGGCCGCCGGAGACCCACACTCCACAGCCGCAGTTCCGCGACGCAGTCGGTCCGACTGTATGCCCCGTCTTCTTAACGTTTACATCGTATTTCTCCTTTTTTTTTAAACCATTAACAACAATGCAGTTCACATCAACAGCTCACACTGCTCTCTCTTCTTTTTTCACAAGCCCCACATTTTATTTCTGGTTCCTCTTTTCTAAAACTCCCCCCGCAACCTTTAGCCTACTATTATTTTGTTGACAAAATCGGTCCCCCGCCGTGACAACACAACGTCCCAACTTCATTGGAATTGGGGTTTGTACTATGCAGATGGACTTAAATGTGGTTAATTCAGGATGTGAAGCAGATATTCGTGATCCTTGTGGGGTGAAAATATATTTTATGAATTCCGCCACATTGTAACGGGCTACCCTATAGTATGCGATGCTACCTGCACGGCCCATATTTGCATGCCTTGCACGGCAGCTCTGAACCAGTGTGCACAGGGCGGGGAGAATAATGCGCACTCTAGTTGTTCTCCAGCCGTTGGGTGGCATTTCCTACTTGTTCGGCGTGACACTGCTGTTAGGTATGAGTGGGAATCAGTTCGGAGGCGAGTTTCAGAATGCTTATTTATCAGTGTTGAGGTACGAAATCTTTGAAACTGAATTCTTGTCCTTGTGGTTGCAGGAATTCTTTAGAACAGTGGCTGTTGAAGTGGTGTAATAAATCAGTCAAATTTTTTGAGTGAACTGGAGAGGTGAGTTTAAGTTTAAGTAGTGATGTTACTGAATTTTTAAAAGGGATGTATTTTAGAGGCCAGTTTCTGACATCAGTCAACATAAAAAATAACAAAAGATGGAATTAATGCCCTTATCAACTTCGAGGAAGTAAATATAGTACTTTTGAAAACTCTTGCGTTATTTGCGATTGGTTTGCTTGCTAGATGACCTCACTCCTGCACAACTCACTCCCGCACAATTCATAATGTTTCATCCGAATTTTCACTCGGATCTTTTGCCTAAGTACTCTGTCGTATGAATTCAAATTGAAGACTCATCCCTTCAAATCTAGATCCTTTATCCTCTTCTCAGGTGCCTCTCTGGGTCATAGCCTAGCGCTTTGTAAAAGTGCTGACGTGTTGACAGGGTAGTTGAATGCTCAGGAAATATTCCTGTTGGGTCGTGCATTTCTTGCATTCCCTTTGACTTTGTCCTTGTTCTAATAGTTATAATCCTTTTTAATTAATATATTCAATGATGTTCTTAAAAAACCTTTGCCGATGGAATGGCTTTATTGTGCAAATTTATTTTGTTAGCTCCTTTGTGGTTGAGGCTCTTTATATTGACCTATTGATTTATAATAATGGGTGTGATCTTCAGTGCTTTTCATTATGAGAAAACATATGGGTGCCCTTGCAGTGTCCCAGTTGCCTGCCCAGCTCTATTATGCCAATCATGGACTTGAGACATGGCTGCGTAATGTTCGGTATTTAGTGACTGTTGAACTTGGTGTGGTGACTGCTTGACAGTGTGGGAAGCTGTCCCTTTATCTCACTGACAATTGTAAATACTGGCTTTGCTGGCCCAGAGGCACAAGTATGATAACTGAAAGGACATGAGGGGGAGGCTAACTTGGCGGCTGCTGTCTCTTGTGTTGGGACGGGAGCGGCACCCTGCGTCATAACGCTTGTATTGTGGTGTGTGTGGCCTTAAGCCAGTGCAGGATCGGCTCTGAAAGCTAAGTCAGCAAAAATCTTTCCTCTTAACTGTAAGCATTTAACTTGCTCAGTGGGCTCTGAGAATTTTGACTGCCTGGCAGATTCCGTGTCAATTGGACTAACCTTCCTGGATGACCATCTCCGAATTTCTTCCTACTTTGATATATAATTTATCAATGTATCTGAAGTACTCTCCCGAAATATTTAATCAAAATTCCACATAGTCCTCGAGTTTCAGGCCTTAAAGTGGGAGGGGGGTCTGCGCTCCTGAGCAAGTCCTTATTTCTGGGCCATTTTGAGGGGGCTACTATGAGAAATCCAAAAGTGATACAGGTCTAAGTTTAATTACACAAGTAGTACTACTTACAGAGACCAGGGAGAAAATATAAAATCATACCCCTTGTGTCATGGGCTGATGCACCGAGGCTCGGAAAACAGGAAAAAAATCAATGGGCCATAACAAATTTTAAATAATCAAAAATTTGTCAAAATTAGAATTCTATCTCCAGCAACTAAATCTTTGGGCTACTAATTAAAGTAGATATGGAGCTTGTATGGGCATAACAATTATTCCTTAAAACACCATACAGGTGGCGCCACTGGTGGCCAAAGTCAGCCAATTTAGTGAAATAGCCTAATTTCGGCAGCCATTAAGGGCATGTGGCTCAACTGTTATCAATTTTCAATATTTTTTCCTTGAAAGACTACATTTTAAGCTTTTGATTGAATGTGGTTGCTAAGGTGTTCCTTATTTCTTTCTGGGTGAAATAATTTCATCAAAGTACGGTATTTTGTCTATCATTTTAAGCTTGTTCCTACCATGTCCCACATAGACACCTTAACATACAGCTGTAATCAGTGAAAATCACACACATCCCTCATCAATCCTTATTAAGACTCACCTATGATGACCAGATTCCTGTTGATTTTCTTTCTCCACAACATATAACATGACTATAATGATCTGTTAAAACAGGGAGATAATCAATTAATTAACAGATTTATACACTGATTGGAATACTGGTCCAGATATTAAAATATTGGAATGAAAGAAGAATGAATGAGAACTACACTATGACTTGAACCACTCACAATGGTCACTAGTTGGTCACTCATCAAAAAAAAAAAAAACATAAAGCTACATGGTACAGATGATGTGTTACATCTCAGAGCCAAGACAAGTGAGTTGCATTTGAACCAGTAAAACAGGGGTGGCTCTTAATATCACTCATCATGCCAGCCTCTTATATTATAGGTGCTAATGCATTGGTTTTGTACTGCCTTCATGGGTCATGCGATCAAAACAGGTCACATGACCTCTTTCTTGTAGGCGGCCATCTCAGATTTTCTATTGCGTGTTTCTGGAGTGTTCTTTCTCATATTTGGACTAATCCTGGATTATTATTCTATGTGTAATTACACCACCAGCTACCAACACAGAAAGGAACTACAAAATTCAGAACAATGAGTTCAAAACAATTTGTGACACTTTTGAGCAGTACAATCTCTACTGAAGTTCAGGTACAGTATGACTTTACAGACTTTGACTACAGTGCCAGATGCAGCCTGTTTAGACTGGGGGTGCAGTGAAAATTTCTGGGGGGGAGAGATACTTTTATTTTGTTGACCAGGGCGGGGGGACGCATTTCATTTTGTTGTTTTGTTGACCGGGGGGGCCGCGGTTAATTTAATTCGCATTCCGCAGTCAATCACAGTGCGCTGAAGTATACCACAGTAAGTCAGGAGGAGCTGGGGGGGTGCAGCAAGAATCTGGGGGTGCGTAGCCCAACCCAGCACCCCCCTGGATCTGGCCATGTTTGACTAGAGTAGTCTTATTGCTATTGAACCTCATGACCTAATTTTATCCCAATAGTCCTGTTAGCTGTTATTATGATGAATGTAAAAATATGGTGAGATATTTGGGGAGAGTACTTCAGATACATTGGTGAATCTTATTCCTGAGTTAGAGAGAAATCCAAGATGGTCATCTGGGGGGTCTGGTTGAGTTGACACAGATCCAGGCACATTGGAGCTTATATTTGTGCCAAAATATGGTGCCAGCCCATGATGTTTTTTTATTCAGATACATTAAGTGGGAATCAACATGTCCCCTGGTACTTATTTCAGTACTTCTAACACTGATTACAACTGTATCCTAAGGTGGTCCATGTAGGAAATGGTAGGAACAAGCTTAAAATGATAGACAAAATACCACACTTTGATGAAATTATTTCACCCAGGAAGAAATACGGAAAACCTTAGGAACCACATTCAATCTGAAGCTTAAAATGTAGTCTTTCAAGGAAAAAATATTGCAAATCGATAAAATTTGGGCCACATGGCCTTAATGGCCGCCGAAATTAGGCTATTTCACTAAATTGGCTGATTTTGGCCACCAGTGGCGCCACCTGTATGGTGTTTTAAGGAATAATTGGTATGCCCATACAAGCTCCATATCTACCTTAATTAGTAGCCCAAAGATTTAGTTGCTGGAGATAGAATTCTAATTTTGACAAATTTTTGATTATTTAAAATTTGTTATGGCCCATTGATTTTTTTCCCGTTTTCTGAGCCTCGGTGCATCAGCCCATGACACAAGGGGGATGATTTCATATTTTCTCCCTGGTCTCTATAAGTAGTACTACTTGTGTAATTAAACTGAGACCTGTATCACTTTTGGATTTCTCATAGTAGCCCCCTCAAAATGGCCCAGAAATAAGGATTTGCTCAGGAGCGCAGAACACCCTCCCATTTAAATGCCCAAAACTCAGAGACTATGTGGAATTTTGATTAAATATTTCGGGAGAATACTTCAGATACATTGACCAATGATATCTACAAAAAGTAGGAAGAAATTCGAAGACGGTCATCCGGGAAGGTTAGTCCAATTGACGCGGAATCTGCCGACTGACTAGCCTTGCAGCAGTTTTACGAGGTCTGCACAAATCACAGCAGTCATGCTAGCTTCTTAAATTCTGTTTCCCTGCATGGCCAGAAATTTTCAGCTGATAAACTTGCCTTCTAATGAAAATCGCTACAGTTTTTATTTATTTTATTATTTATTTATCTATTTTTTAACCTTAGTTCACCAGCGCGATCATAGAGCAGTAAATTTATGCTCACAATTTTATGACTAATGAGAGACATTGGATCAAATGAGCTGATTGATTGGCTTTTTAAGTTAGTGAGTTAGTTTGTGGCATGATACAGTATGACCTGTGTGCATATACAGTGGGCTCCAAAATTACTGGCACCCCTGACTGGCAATGCACAAACAATACTTAAAAAAATTTAAAAAATACATGTTTATAAAGAAGGTCTAAATAACAACATGTAATAAATATTGTATGATAGGCCTTTGATAAAATAAGATGGGATTTCATTTATCAATGTTTAGAAATTTTTAATTTTGGTGAGTCTCTAATACAATGGGTTAAAGTTATGTACAATAACTCAATCTCCAAAATTATAAATAATGGTTATATTTCAAAACCCATTGCCCTTTCACGGGGGGTAAAACAGGGCTGCCCGTTATCACCGTATTTTTTTATTATGGCAATAGAAATACTCGCTATAAAAATTTGAACAAATAATAATATCAAAGGCTTGGAAATGCAAGGTCTAAATACAAAAATTTCAATGTATGCTGATGATACAATTTTTCTATTGAGCCCTCACTATGCATTGCTACAGAGCCTTACAAAAGACCTGGATGACTTTTCGAACCTATCTGGGCTGAAGCCAAATTATGAGAAATGCCAAATATTGAAGCATGGTTCCCTGAAAAATAGAAATTTCACTCATCCATGTAATTTACCAATTCATTGGACAGATGGATTGGTCAATGTACTTGGTATACACATCCCAGAAAATATGAGTGAAATTTCAACGATTTATTTTAATAAGAAATTGAGTAAAATCGAAATAATTCTGCTGCCCTGGAAAGGGAAACATCTGATCATTTATGGCAAAATAACTTTAAATAACTCATTAGTTGTATCCCAGTTTACATACTTATTTATGGCATTACCAACCCCTAAAGAATCATTCTTCAAAATATATGAACGGAAGATATTCAAATTTATATGGAATGATAAACCTGATAAAGTGAAACGTACATATCTCTACAATGATTATGTATCTGGTGGGCTAAAACTCTTGAACTTAAAAGCTTTAAATCTTCCACTGAAGGCTTACCTTATTCCAAAATTCTTCTTCAATCCAAACTGGTTTTCTAGCAAATTACTTAAAAGTGTCCATCCTATGTTTGATAAAGGCTTCTCTCCATTTCTGCAAATTAAACCTATGCATTTTGCATTAATTAATGACGTTTTCTGGTGTCTCCACTTTTCTGGAAGAAGCTCTACAAAGTTGGGTACAATTTCAGTTTCACCCACCAGAAAATGCAGAACAAGTTCTACAACAAATAATATGGTTAAATTCTAATATACTTGTTGATAGAATGATGATTTTTTTTTGGAAACGCACATTTGATATGGGTATTATTTTTATAAGGGATATAGTGAATGAGGTTAATAAACTCATGTCCTACAAACAATTAACTAATTTTTATGGAACAGTCTGTACATTGCAACAATATAATCAACTTATTGGAGCTTTACCAAGTGCTTGGAAATCAAAAATTATAAAAGGAACAGGAGGGCATTTAGTCTGTAGGCCTCATATGAAAATGGCAAATTGGTTAAATAGAATAATGATAAACAAACATATGCATATTTTATTTAAGAATAAAGAACTTAGTCACTGTACCATACAGGATACTAGACAGTTGGGAAAATTTGTTAGATACACCAGTCCCATGGAACCAAGTTTTCAAAATCCTACAGTACATCACTTGATCCAAAGATTAGATATTTTCAATATAAGCTAATATATAAGTTTTTAGCAACTAAAAAGATGCTAAATATATGGGGAATAGAGTTATCACCCCTTTGTCGATTCTTTCAGGAAGAAGTGGAGTCAGCTGACCATCAATTTTGGTACTGTCCAATAATAGCCTTATTTTGGATAAAGGTACAATGCTGGAAATCTCAGTACAATAGTATACAATTAGATTTATTTAAAGTACTATTGGGTGATTTAACAGAAGGAACACACCTAATCTGTATTATAATTATATATTTGGCCAAAATATTTATTTTCGGATTGACATCTGTGGAGGCATTAAGAATTGAGAAATTCAAAAATTTTGTCAAGTATTACAGTAGAATTGAGTGTGTGATGGCCCGTGAGACAGGACTTGTAATTTATGCCAAAAGATGGGATATAATAGGGGAGGCTGAAGGTTGGGAATAATGAGAGATGGAATAGGTGAGCTAATAACAACTAATGCAAAAGGTAGTAAAGCATTGTGAATGTATTTGTCATTGTATTGTATTTCTATTTTTATTCATTTATTAATTTTTTTTTGTGTGTGTGTTTTGTTTTGTCGGGTGATGTAGGAGGACTCGTACACAATTATATAACTGACTGAATTAATAAAGTTGTCCTCCAAAGCGGGGGGGGGTGGTGGCAGGATATATAATAATAATAATAATAATAATAATAATAATAATAATAATAATAATTATATATATATATATATATATATATATATATATACGTATATAGTATGATATTAATGTGCCAGTGGAACCTACCATTATCATTTCCTGATTTAATTTAAGAAAATGTTTCCTCCAAATTAAGGTTTCACAATTAATGACACCCTTAAAGATTATTGTAAATAACATCTACCAAGATTAAACCAGGTATTAAATTCCACTTATTTAATTTTATCTTAGTCTTAAGAGACTATATTGAGCCATTTCATCACTTCCTGTTTCACTAGGGGTATAAAAATGGGGTATCACACATGCAGTATCCCTTTGTCATCCAACACCATGAAGAAAACGAAACAACTGTCAGTTAAAAAGAGGCAGATGGTCACAGACCTTCATATATCTGATAATGGCTGCAAGAAGGTTCCCGAACAATTAAATATTCCACTGAGCACTGTCAGGGAAATTATCAAAGAATTCCAAAGATATGGAGCTGTTGAAAACCTCAAGGGTAGAGGACGCAACTGCATTTTGCCCCCCAGGACACTGAGGAGGATGGTCATTGATGAGAGAGGCAACAAAATCCCCTAGAATCACTGTGAAGGAGCAGCCAAGATGTGAATTATTTTATCAATGTCCCAATGGTACCAACCCAAAGCATACATTTATTTAATGAAGAAATTCACCAGAAATTGGGTTCATGCTAGTACTTGGTGCAGCCATCTCTGACGAGGATTACAGCAGTCCTTTTCTGCACTGTTTGACAAGGTGAAGGCATTCATTTTGAACGATTTTGGACCGTTTCTCTTTGCATTTCCTTTCAAGATCTGTCATATTATTTGGTTTGAGCTCATTAACTCCCCTCATTTGCTGGTTTTCGATTGAATTTAGGTGTCTTTACTGGAATAACCAGTGGCAGACATTGATTTTGTTGTCCTTGGAACCATTTCTGTGCCAGTTTTGAGGTGTGCTTTGACTGATTGGCTGGAATATCCACCCACGGAGCCCTCTGGCAGAGGCAACCAGATTGCTTGCTAAAAATGCCTATTACTAGGTGGAAACCACTGATCCTCAACCATTGCCCATGGGCCTGAAGAATTAAAGTGACCTCAAAACATCACTGATCCACCACCATATTTCACTGCGAGTGTGGGGTGCCTTTCCCGATACCCATTTCCATTTTTATCTTTCCCGTCTTGACTCTGAACATGCTGATGCTGCATGCAAATAAGAAATTAAATTTTGATCTCATTTGACCACATCACCTTTTTCCAGTTAAAATTTAAAAGACCTTTTGGTAAATTGCAAATGCTTGCTTATGTGTTTAGAGCACAGAAAAGACTTTCTTCTTGTATGCCTCTGGTTAAGTGGTGGCACCTGATAGTGCTGACCATACTCCTCCCTATCCTGGGAAGCAAAATACACTTTCATCCTCTACCTGACAGGTTGTCAACTATTCCTTACTTTTGAAAAGTTTTTGAATGATGGCCCTCACTGTACTTTGTGGAGGTTTTTTTTCTGTGGATCTCTTTGTGGCCATTATCATATTTATGAAGGTTAAAAACTATCTCTCTTTTGAATGGTCTTTTCTTTTGTTCTCCTCATGGTGCTGGATGCTAAAGGGATTTTGCATGGGTGTTAACTTATTATACAATGGTTGGTTCCAGTCTAGTATTCTGATTGGACGAGAAGCCTCCCAGGAGTGCTGATATTTAGTAGGGTAAACTGGGTAAGTCATGCCCGTGACATGTTGTTTGTTTGTTACTTTGAAGGCTACATGACGAACAATACTCTTAACATCGGTCCGCATGTAATTTTTTTTATTTAGCCCTTATTTAACGAGGGAAGTCCCGTTGAGATTGAAATCTCTTTTTCAAGGGAGCCCTGGGGGTTGAGGTGGGGAGGGAGAGGGCAATTTGCACAGCAAATTAGATCAGGGGATGATTAGGTGGCAAGTCGAAAGAGCCAGGTTGCGACTTTAGCCGGGGAACCCCCTTTTCTTATCAATGAGTGTCATAGGATGTTTAATGACCATAGTGAGTCAGGACCTCAGTGTAACGTCTCATCTGAAAGACGACGTCTCCTTCAGTGCAGTGTCCCCATCACTGCACTGGGGCATTGGGGATTATTCCACCAGAGGGAAGATCGCAGCCTACTGGCCCACCAACACCTCTTCCAGCAGCAACTTGATTTTGCCAGGTGGTCTCCTATCTCAGTACTAACCAACCCACATCTGCTTAGCTTCAGCCACGCGGCTGGAGCAGATCGAATAGTAGTACGGCTGCTGGCCGAATGTTATTATTTTCGTATAATCACCTGCATGTTGTTGTTCACTGCTTCCATAAATGTATTGTTTATCGGACTGTTGTATAATCTCAATGTCACATTCAAGGCTATGCACAGGCATAACTAAATATTTTTATCGATTATCTGTGGCACTCTGCATTTGGCCTCATGCCCAGGACCGAATCACAGCTGTGACAGTATTTAGTGTAATAGCACTTCCTCTCGTGAGATATTGCTTAAATGCTCAAGTGAAATAGGAAGTGATGTAATGACACAATATGAAATACAGTCCCTAAAACACTTAAGTTGAATATCATCCCTGGTTTAAATTTGGTGTATTTTCTTAATCTGTTGGGGTTTCAAAATTGCGAAACCTTTACTTGGAGAGAATTGATTTTTATTTTTTATTTTTTTCCTCGGTTGGCTTCATTGTAGCATTAATGTGCAGTTTTTCCTCACCTGTTGGCATTCTGAGTTTATCTCTACAGTGTTATTTTTTTTTAATTGTATATTTAGTGCATTTCCAGTCAGAGGTGCCAACAATTCTGGAGCCCACTGCAGATTTTTAAATCAAGAGATCAGTGAAAAATATTCAATGTTTCAATGCTGTTGCTTCTGTGGAGCAATACATGTAATTTGCCTGTGGCCACTGAGTGTTGTATTGGCAAGAATGTATCACAAAATACTTCAGAATGTGCTTTATGTTCAGGAAAACACCAATTGTTGGCATTTCTGGTTAAATTTATACTCTATGCTGCTGCATTTTTGTTACTGTACCCTGTAACAGATGTTCCCCATCCTTGCGATTTGTTTTAAATCAGTGTTTTTGGCAGCTGATTGTAACATAAGATAATAAATGCCAACAGAAGCTGGTCTAAGTATTTAGTCAGTAGAGGGCAGCAGAGTACTATTTTTGGCTGTGTTCAGCCTGAATGTTTTTTTTCCACTTGCTGTCTGATCAGCGCTAATATCATCAGCATCAATGGAGTATTATTGTTTTTGGTTATTGGGGGCATTCATCTTTGTCGCTGACTTTAATTTTTTGTTTGCTTTTTGTTTTATTTGGTCTTTTTTGTTTTATTTTTTCTTTTAAATTTTAACTGTTTCTGTACCCGTCATTTGTTGCTTACCTGCAGCATGTCACGTCTTTACAAACTTCCTTCCATTATCCACCACTTGCTAAAAATATTTTCTGTAAGTTAGAATGCATGGCAGCTGCTAGCAATTAAAATACATCCTAGATCTTTTCATTTAATTGTAACTGGACTTTTCTTGTTTATACGATCAGTAATCTTAATTGTTTGACAGTAATTGGGCTGTTCAGTTTGACATCCTGTGGTGGGGTGTTCAGAACTTTTGCGCTTACGTTTCATATAAGCTTTCCGATTATACAAGTCTGAATGGTCTTTATGATTTTTTTTTTTTCAACAGATGTTTTCTCATAATTTAAGGAAGGTAGACAAAGAACCCTTTTGGTGTTTGAAGTTAAAGTGGAGAGATGAGTGTATTTCTGAGCTAAATGTCCACCTTTCAGATCAAAGATCTGAACCACTGCAAGCACCATACTGTGGGCAGTGGCGACCAGTATAGCGCCACGTCCTGCGGCATTGGTGGCTTGTACCCATCAGACAGCCTGCAGAACGCAAATGTACTAGCTGACCAGGGCTTGGAGGGGACCTTCAAAATGGAGATTGCAGGGTCTGGAGCAAGATCTGAGGCCCCCATTCCAGCGTGTGAACAGAGTCCTATCTGAACTCAGGGGATGGATGCTTCTCCTTGAACGCAAACGCAGACTGCCACAACCAGCGGGTGAAGTTGCTCGCGGAGCTCAATCGAGACCTTGTTGTTTACCATCTGAAGAGCGCAGTCAGGACAGAATCTGCAGGGGGCGCCGTCGCTTGCTACATCCACGGATCTTTCTGGAACTGAGGGGCGTGGAGTTTCCCTGCAATCAGAGGTGCCTGGCTGCGCCACTCGGACTTCCATCCCAAAGCAGGACGCTGGCCAACAAACACCTCACATCCGGAGTCCAGTCCATCCACCCCAGCAGCGACACAGTTCCCTCGTATCTGCGCTCTTGGGGAGCCGAACAAGAAGCAACCCTACTGCAAACCACCCCATCAAATGTTGTACTGAAGTGTTTCTGAGACTCCGCGTCAACAACGGCAAGTGTAAGGTCCAGCAGAGACCAACCGCATCACTTAGAATGAGCAGGGTAGCGCAGTTAAAGGTTTCCGCTAATGAGAACGCTAAAAGCAAGACTCCAAAGGAGAGGGCCCATTCAGAGCCTCTAAGGAGAAGTTCGGTGGTAAGTGCTGTTTTTTTAACATCCAAGAAGGTCCTGATAAGTGCTTTTTTTTTAAATTAGTTGAGTAACGCTATTGGATTTCGCATGACCGTTTTTGTTTTTATTGACCTGGAGGGCACCTAAATGCAGACAGAAAGGATATGAATGAACAGAGCATGTCTGCGGAGGAGGAAATTGGACTGGGGAGGGGGGGAGGGGTGGGCGCTGAGTGTGGGACGCCCCTTACATGTGCTGGATGTTTACACAGGGAAGGGAGGGGCTTCCGAGAAAAGAGATGGATTGTCCGTATCCCGAGGGGGATTGTAGAATGAGAGGGACTTTTCCCGTCTCCAACTCCTCCAACCTTTGCTTTCTCCAAGAAAGCGTTAACACGCACACAGACGCACGCGCATGCACACACACACATGCACACACACACACATGGCCAGCGCAGCAGTCTCACTCCAGAACAGCGGCGCGGAATTCACGGCGCTGGCGTGGGACCCCACCCGTAAAAGCGACTTCCTCCCGCAGACGCCGTCAAAGGGTCCCAAAGAGCCCCTGGGACGGGGTCAGTCTGTCAGGGGAGCGACTGTTTCCCCCTCTCGGACTCCGGGCTCTACTCCTGCCCCAGTGGCGACCCGCAGGCTGGCTGTACCCGCGGCCCGGCTCGGACTCAACTCCTCTGGCAAAGATGGCCGCAGAGCCGGGCTGAAGGCTGTCCCAGCTGCGTGTGAGTACAGAGCTTTCCCCCTCTCTTTTTTCCCCCCATTCTGATTCTCCTCTTTCTCTCCTTGGGTTTACTGATTCAGCCTCGCCTTCTGTTTTTCTCTCTCACTCCCATTTTTTAGTGCAATCTTAGATTCTCTCTCTCTCTCTCTCTCTCTCTCTCCTCTTTTCATCTGCACTTTTGCGTTTTGAACTTATTTGCTCTTTCTCTGTCCCTCTCTAACATGAAGACCTTGAAAAACTGCTCTAGTGGGGAAATTTGCATTTGTGTTTAGTGAAGCCCTTGTTTCGGTATTGTGAGGTTTGCCGACTCAACTGCCTTTGGGAGTGTAAATGTCTTTTCACTTTCCCAGCTGCCAGATGTGAGCGCCTCGCTGATGCGCTCTTATCCTGCCTTCCGTTGCCCGTGGCCACAGCGTGCTGAGCGTGAAGCTCGTTAAACTGCGGAGCTGACGCGTATTGAACATTTAACAGTCCATAGCCCTTAACCCTTTAAGGTGTGAGATGACAAATGAGTGATTGGAACACTGTTATCCCACTCACTAGTGGTGATTCAGAGCAAAGGACTCGGACATGGAATTTCAAAGATGACTAGTTTCAAAAAATGTTCTTCAAAGCATTTTAAGAGTTCATTTTAAGCCATTTTAAAAAAGCGATTCTGCCCTACAATGGAAGACTGCAGTATCTGCAATAGGTTTACATATACAGATACTGCATTCTTCCATCATAGGGCAGAATTCTTTCCGTCTGTTCTTATGCAGCGTGTTGAGTAACATTCATTTGGTGCGTATCTCGAAAAGTTGTCTTGAAGTGAGCCTTCGGGAATGTTAGAATTAAGCTTTGTTTTCTTTCGGATGCCATTTCAAACTTGTTTGTGGTTGTTATGCAACAAAGGTTTAACCGGTTACTGTTTTCCCTTTTTAAGTTTGTTCCACTCCCTGCATCCATTGGCTTTGGCGTACAGTGTGGAGGGGGATGAAGGCTATTTATTTATTTTTTTGTTTCTGCGTACCCCCACACAAAGGGGAGCTTTTTTGGAATTGTAGCCCATCGTGTTTTGGTTGTTGGGGAGCCCAGGTAGTGAAGGGTGCCCCCCCCCCCCCCCTTTGTCCTCTGTGAGGTTAGGGAAGGGGGTTCCTTGAGCAACAGGCATACTTCAGAGTGTGTCCCTTTGACTTCGAGGTCCTGTCTCATAACCCAATTCTGGCCGAATCCCGCCCTCCGCCGCTAATTTTTGTGTTATGGTCTTTGATTATAACAAGCGGATGAAGTAAGCTGATGCGCTCCTTGGTCCTCCAAAGGTCACGGCCTTTCAGACAGCGAGGTTGTTTTTCATGATGACTGACCCGGTTGTCCTCAGTTGCACTCTAAAGACCCTTATTACACAGGTTTGTGTTGTATGAGATTAGATAATATGCTTTCACTACATGTGCATTCAAGTTGTTACATGGTGTTTAGGATGAATATTTTTGCGTGTTATTGCCTGGTCTTTTTTTGGGGGGCTTGTTTAAATGACTGCTCATAACTAGCCAGGACACCCAGGAAAGATTGGTGTTATCCATCCTCTTAATTTCAGGAGGTGAAAGTACATCCTATTTCTGTGAGCTGTGTGACCATTGGATTGCTTTAACAAGCTGTCTGATTGGTATTTGTGTGCCAACCATTGAGCTGAGCTCTCTTGATTTAAAAAAAAAAAAAGAAAAATCAAAAATCAAATTTTTTTTTTTTTTTGCTTTTTGCTGGTAATACTTCTTTTCGTAATTTCAAAGGGTGAAAATATTCTTCTATTTGAAGATGAGACGGACTGATTGAAGTTATACTTTGAACAGAAGACTGCTACGCCCTCTACTGGAAGGTTTGTAAATCAAAATAATTAAAGGAACTCGGCTGATTAGCTGGCAACTTCTCATCTGCTTGCGCGGCCATAAGCCTGCTGGCTGCACTGTAGTAACCACACTCGCCAAGAGAGGGCAGGCTTTATAAAGAAATGGACGAGTGAACTCCGTTACCAGAGTTCATGTGGGTTCAGACGTCTGTTCTGCATCTCGTGTGACAACACCAGCAATGACAGATCATGCTGCGAGGGCCTTCATTCCAGTTCTTACAAAGCTCCCGCCCAGCTCTGCCCTTTCCATTTCCGCACGTACACACACTCACAGGCATACATGCTAACATGCATGCGCACTCATTGGAGAGGGAAAGCAGGATTGGGTGGGGGTCTTTCTTCATATGGGAGACCAGCTACGTTAACTTGGCGGAGAGGTGGGGGGATGCTATGCAGCTGTTGGGAAAGGAAAGAAAGACTAATATACGGGGGACTAATATATGGGGACTTATTGCAGCATGGCCATACTACTCGCGCCATCTATCTCTTACAGTAAGGACCATAAGTATTTGGGATAATAACACTATTTTAAAGGCTAATTCCAAATCCACCCCTCCCCCTCCATCCCCCCCTCCCGCCAGTATGATGTAAATTCGCTCAAATTTATGACCAGAATGTCAACTGTAACTTGGGTACTTGCATCTAAAGCCTGTGAACAGTGTAAGAATGACACCATTCACAATAGACGCTGTCCAAATGCCTCCAGATTGCACGGAATTTTGGAAAGGGGAGACCTCGCGGGCTGGGATTTTTGGTCGTCAAAGCTGATTTTGAGATGAATGCTGAATGGAACGCAATTGCTCGAGGCTCAATTTGCCGTAAAAACTTACATTTAAGTTGTGCATTGTTAGAATCTCAGAGCTTACCCCAGCAGCCTACTGCATTCCTGTTAGGTCGCAGTTTTAAAAATAAACTTTGGGTAGCTCGAAATAAACTCATTTGCTGACGTCAAATCTTATTTGCGCTTGAAGAGGTATGTGCCGTCGCACACCCATCCCTCAAAGAGCACGTCAGGGTGCGCTCTGCTGAAGAACGCGCAGGTTTGACGCAAAGCATAGTTCAGCTGGAATTAATTACCGGGGATGGGAGTGTAAGCGAAGCCGTCACTCCCTTTCTGGAGCCTTCTAACCACTGCGGTTTGTGTTTTGTCTTTTTCCCCTCCTCTTTCCCCTGGACTATTGTTTAGTGGGCGGCTGGAACGAAGCTGGCAGAAGTATGCACATTATCACATTATAGCATCTCGTTTAAAGGATTAAATAGATGCGTCACCAGGACTTTTTCGGTTTTATTTTTTTGTGGTTTATGCATTTGTTTGTTCTTTTAGTCAGTCAGTTGACATTAATCTAAAATTGCCATCGATTTGAAATAACGCACTTGGCTCATCTCTTCTGGTTGCTGGTTGGTACTGGTACTGGCCTGGTCCAGATGTGAGACCCGTCCCCATTCAGGATCAGAATGTTTAGTGGTAGTCCTCCCTCTTTAATGGGATTGAGTGGCTCGGTTTTTTTTTTTTTTTTTTTTTTATATCAAAGCCTTTCAATCAAAGTATCTAGAATTCAATCATATCTTACGCAGTTCTTTTTTTTATCCTCAGTTTTGTCAACTGATGGGCTGTGTAACACGGGCAAGGGAGGCTGCGGTGGAGATTTTTAAAATTGGTTGCAAGTCATTGTGGACTTCAATTGACTGCTTAAAAATGTGTAGCTGGCCGCAAGGATTCACAATCTTTTATTTATTTAACCCCTATTTAACCAGGGAAGTCTCTTGAAATATCTTTTTCAAGGGAGCCTGGGGGTTGAGGTGGGGAGTGTGGAATAATACAAAACATCTTTTGCATTCTTATCATCTTATTATCATCAGTATTATTATCAAAACATCTTTTGTATTATTATTATCTTTTACTGCTTAAAACATCTTTTATGTCAATACCCCAAAGCTTATAAACCTATTTGCCCAGAGCGTGTGACTGTGTGTGTGAAGAACTATGCAGGAGAGATAGTGGCTCAGGAATGCAGAAATCCAGCCAAAAGAAAACGCCTTAAGCGCAGTCCAAAGTGGCATCAGGTATCCCGTAACCACCTTCCCGTGACCTGTTTAAAGTAGACTGGACAATACTATGTAGAAAGGTGGGAGCTGATTAGACTGCAGTACAGACAGATCTACAGCCAATTGATGTACAGCTAAAGGACTGTGGATTATAAGAACTGATGCCCGGACTGTGGCTGAGAACATTCCTCTGTTGCGGTTTGTAATTTACTCTTTGTCTGTCATAAATTTACTATATTTCAATCACAATCTGGTCAAATCTTTATTTCAATTGTCTTCCACCCTTAACGAACACCGCCGGGTAACAAGAGGTAATTTCCTCACAGGAGGGAGGGGGCAATTTGCACAGCCAATTAGATCAGGGGATGATCTGGTGGCAGGTCAAAAGAGCCAGGTTGGGACTTCAGCCATGACACCGGGGAACCCCCTTCTTTTGTCGATAAGCATCATAGGATCTTTAGTGACCACAGTGAGTGAGGACCTCAGATTAACGTCTCTTCTGAAAGACAACGTCGCCTTCAGTACAGTGTCCCCGTCACTGCACTGGGGCATTGGGGATTATTCCACCAGAGGGAAGATCGCAACCTACTGGCCCACCAACACCTCTTGCAGTAGCAGCTTGGTTTTCCCAGGTGGTCTCCCATCCAAGTACTAACCAAGCCCACACTTGCTTCGCTTCAGCTGCATGATTGGAGCAGATCGAATAGTGGTATTGCCGCAGGAGAAGTTTTTTTTTTTTAATCTTTACCTGTGACCTTTAGCTGTTTTTTTAGTAGGCTGGATTGTATGGCATGCATTACAGCTTAACAAAGAGAGCACTGCACCCATGGTTAATTAAGCCTTTTTGTCTTGGCACCAATGGCCTTGTTGACCTTGGTAGGAGGGTTATGGTGCTACAGCGGATCTGGCCTTTTGCATCTCCCTGGCTTTAGTATTTCAGATGATACCGTAGTCTAATCTTGACGGGAGCTGGGTACCCCATTGGGCGTGAAAAGCGTGAGAGAGCGCATTTAAGGTTTTGGTCGCCGGAGACTGGCAACTTTTTGTGTTCATCTTCACTGTTGCCTATATTTCCTCCTCCCTGTGTCTTTCCCAGCCAGCCGCTGGAGATGCACTTCAACCGGATTCCCACCTTGTCCTTTTATGAACTCCACCTTTACGCTGCTTGTCGGCATGGGCTACCCTAAAAAATAACCCTTTAAACCTGCCTATACTTCGGATACGTCAACCTTTAACTATTCCTCTGAGTGTGGCATTTGACAGGAAATTCAAAGAAGTTGATCCAAACGGTAATTACAGGGGACTACAGTGACATAAGTGAGGGTTTGTCTGAGATTTTAACTTGGGAGCCCTTGCAAGCCAAGCGATAATGGCCTGTAATGATGTAATTATTGTAATTTTCCACAGTGTTTCTACAGTGTTATTTTTCTAAGAGTTTAAGCAGAGTGCTGCAGATCCTGAAGCGGCCTTTTTATTTTCATTTGAATGTTTTTATGAATGAGGCTTCCTCAGTCTCCATATAAGGAGATGAATTGGTTGTTACGGTCAGTACGGGACTCCCTGAACAATTTTTATGATGAAGTGTGCCCAGAATCTTATCCTGGGATGTAAAATAGTTTGTCGCAAGTAGAGAAAACTATCATGAAAATGGCCGGTTAGTTTTATTTGGATGATTGTTGGTGCCACTTAAATTTTTCTCTTTAAAAAAAATATTCGCTAAAATTTGCTGAGTTAATGTGCATAAGGAGGAATTCATAACTCTTCCAATTAGTTTTCATTTTCTCCGACATCTTGTCTCTGGTTGTGCCTTTTTTATTTATATACAATTTGCACAGTATTGTCTAGTAGTACTTTTTATTTTGCATTTGAATGGGTGTTTCGATTGAACCTGACTCACTTTAACAATTCAGCAAGCAATTAATTAAAGTAAGTGATGACAGCCTGTGATTGTCAAACTGTGTTGTGCTTCATTTCAAACTCTTGTGTCACAAAGGTGTTTGTCACATCATTTGTTTAAATTGCATGTCTTTTGTCTGTTTGTTCATTTATTTCAGGTCCAGCAGCAAGTGCAGCCATTTTGAAAAGGGGCGATAAAACCACGCCATCAGGGGTTTCGGGGGGGTCTCTTGGTTCAGGTGGAGTCTCTTCCAGCCGGGCTGGAGGGGCTCAAAATCCAGCTGCAACGCTCCCTGGAAAGGGTTCTGTTGGTAAGGAGAGTTAAATACTGAGTTTAAGATTGCTTGGAGAGACTGATTCATACTGGGTGGTTATGCTCAAAATTTTAGACTGTTTATGCCAAGGTTTGGATATTTGTGCTGGTGTCTGTTAATGTGGGCCTGAGTTTTTTCTGTTCAGATCTTGCAGTCCATAAATATTTGGGAGGTCGCACCATAGAAAAAGGCCCACGAGGTTCACACAATACGGATGTAAAAATGCACAATATAAAAGCTACATAAGTGCTACTTAAGCTCCTTTAGTCCCAGATCCATCCTTCTCCAATGTACCAGAGTACAGAACAAAAAAAAACTAAAATTTGTCCTTGCCCAAATACTCATGGATTGCCCATTACATATCGCCCTCATTTTGATATAGTAAATCTGCCATCATGTTCTGGAGCTATATTTCATCCTTATCCTCAGCCTATGGACCTGGATTCATGTCCTCTTAGACTCTAGGATAACGCGTTGTGTGGGTGCTCCGGTAAGGCCAGGCAATATATTGGTATTGTGTTGATATCACAACATCAGTAATTGAGATTTTGAATATTGGGGATATTACTTAATTGTTATCTTTCCTGTTTTTTTTTTTTTTTTAATGGCTGCATTAGGGTTAAAGAAATTCAGTTATTTGAGCTTAGTAATTAGGTAGTTAGTTACTTAGTAGTTAGTTCCTGCTGTTGTGTGTACCTACTTGGTCATCATATCCACATTACACATTACTGTTTTCTAAAATCGCATCGTGGAAATAGCTTTTGAAAGCACCGGTAGTTATCCTTACAATATCACGACAATGCCAATATCAAAGTATTCAGTCAAAAATAGCGTGACCTTTGATATTGTCCATACTGCCCAGCCTTTCTGGGGCCTGTGGTTTGTTCAGTCCTTTCAGAGAAACTAGTGTAGTCGTATTCTTCCACAGTCGCTATATTCTAAGCCAAGGTGTTCAGCCTTATCCAGAAAGGAAGAATTTGGCATGTGGTCCCGTGGCTGGAATGAAAGCCTGCACCCACACCGGCCCTCTCTGGAAAGGGTTGAATACCGTTAGTCTACACTGTAAACCCTGGCAAGTGTGGTGAACTCAAATATTTTGTGGAAACCGATTACCTCAAAAAAATTGTGTATGCCATCTTAATGATCTTGCGTTCACAGCACTTAAAAACATGTAATAATAACTTCACCTTATTTTCTTTTAAGTTCCTTCCACACAGTGCAATTAAGTTGGCCGACAATTTTTTTGAGGTACTCGGTTTCCGCAAAACATGTGAGTTCACCACACTATAAGGGTTTACAGTGTAAGTCAATGGCAGAAGTAATCAGATTTTAATGTTTGTTTTATGTGCAAGTCAGTGAAAGCCACACCATGCACCGTTGTGCCTGGTCCCTCCTTGACTGATTAAAGCTTTTATCCTCATGATTAGATGAGTGATCGTCAGCCCAGACAATGGCCTTTTGAAATGGGGGGGGGTCTCGGTTTCTGTGTGGGGGTGTGCGCGTGTGAACGGCTCCTTGTCTTACCCCCCCCCCCCCCCAGCACTACCATAGATATTTGACCATTAATCAGCTGAGCCGCTTAAGTGATTCTTGTCGGCCGCATAGCTGCTTGCAGTTATTTATCTGCTGCTCTTAGTCAATGTCCAGGAGAACCTTGTAAGGCCTCTCTGCTTCTCCACTATGGCACCAGGGTACAAAACTGCCACTGCTTCTGAAGGCCTCGCATCCAGAGCGGCAGCGAGCTCACTACAGCGCACCGCCGCGACGAGGGTCGTACATCCTACTGCTGCTCTACCTGGTAAGTGTGTGTGTGTGTGTGTGTGTGTGTGTGTGTGTGTGCGCGCGTGTTTGTGCGTTCATCTTTGTGTGTGTGCGTGCTTATGTATTTGTGTGTGTGTGTGTGTGTGTGTGTGTGTGTGCGTGCATTCATCTTTGTGTGTGTGTGCACGCTCGTGTATTTGTGTGTGTGTGTGTGTGTCTGTGTATGCATATGTGTGTGTACCTTTTTGCGTGCCCACTGTAAGTCTTCGTGTGTGGACGTGTCCGTGTGTCTTTGTTTGTATGTTTTTTGTATGTATTCTCACACTCTCCTGTGTTCATCCAGGGCTGTTTGCACAAGTATTCATGGTTTACTGTGTGTCCTCGTCCCTGTCTGTGCATGAGCAAATGCTTTTGCGCAAAAAGATGTGTATGCAACAGTGCTTTTTCGTTATTATTCATGTACTTGTGGTGTTCTTGACAGTTACGTTTGTAACATGTTGCTCTGGAGGTTAAGTGTAAACATCCTATTACTACTGCATTTACTTGACGTGGGCATTTTTCGGCCCACGTGGGTTAATGCACATTTGTTCAGGACGTGTTCAGTTCATATTAATACTGGGAGTGTAGCCTTGTTTTCTTTGCCATTGTGTGATTTAATCCTTGTTTGAAGTGAATTGCTCAAACTCGGTCACACCTGGAGGGAAAATACATAATGTCACTTGCTGTGGTTTCACGCAATGAGCAATACAATGCGTCTTACACAACACTTAATGCAGTAAAAATTTTGAATATGTGGGGCGTTCGATGACACTAAGAGATTAGTGTTCCTCATGCACCACTTCTGTTCTCTCGACTTCACCGCTAGTGGCAGTGCTGTCTGAAACATAAGCGGGCTGTGGGCAGGCCGCAGGGGTGGTATCGTCTCAACAAGGCGCCTGCAGTGTCTCTAAAATTCCCACGCCCTGCTACGAGAGGACCGCGTCACAGCTAACAGAAACAAGCCGGTCACACAACAAACAGCCTCTCATCCTGAGGTCACCCAAGCATTTTTAGATGCTCTCAGATGAACATTCTCACGCTCGGGTCACAATCCCCACCGTTGAGCAATACCTGTGGAATTTTTAAACACGGAAGTAATGTTCAATCCAAAAAAATTTTGAAGAAACTCCTTAAAGGTTAAATTTCTAAGCAAGGCTATACGCCCACAAGAAGGATGATTTGCACTTCCATCTTTGAATTTTTTTTTTTTTGAGCAGGAATAGAAATGTAGAATTGCGCTCAGGAGGTCCTTCTGTTATGACAGATTCTGCTGTCTCCTTGGTTTAGTTTTGCGTTCTTGTCTTTGGCTTGATTTTGGTCCATCTCTCCCATCCTCCTGAAATGGGCTTCACCCAAAACTGGAGGTCCCACAAATCCATTGGTACAAATTCGGGTGACGATATAGGACAGTTCTTATCGTGTACTAACCTCCTTTCTATAGCTATGCAATTGGCATAACTGGAAAGGCTGCGGTGAGCCTTGCATGTACATTGCAGTCCACAAGCATTTGGGCTTGACGCAATTTTTGTTTTGGGCTTATAAATCCAATGCATGGGATTTGAGCACAATTTATGAAGAGAAACACATTCCCTCTTGTACTTGCAGGAACTTGCATCCATTTTTTGAGAATGATATATGAATTGCAGCCTTTTTTTTTTTTTTTTTACACTGTGCAATTGTCCAAATATACGGTACCTGTCAAAAGTTTGGACACACCCACATTTTTCTTAGACTATATCTTAAATTAAGAAATAAGCAGCCTTTATTTTGCAAAAAAAAAAAAAAAAAGATCTAATTCTTAAATCCATCAAACTAACCACCAGTTTTTGTCATATTTGCAGCGCATTTTCACATTTTTTTTTAAACAAGGGCAGTCATATGACTATAGTGAATTTGCAGCTGCACGGCTGTCCAACTTCCCAAAGACGTACTGCACTTGAGGCGTGCTTTTTATCAACCTTTTCGCCCAATAAGTCCCAAAACCGCTCGACTTGAATTCGGCTGTTGGAAAATAGGAGTTTATTTGTCTGTTTACTTTGCAAAATATGGCTTCTTTGAGAATTCCAAAATTTTGGACACTATTCAAACAAGTAAATTATTCTCTTTTCACTTCTGACTGTTTCCCTTTTACAAGATTACATTTGAGATCATATTGAGAAGTTAAGCCGCTTAAATTTCTCTAGAAACAGAGTGCTGTGACATTAGCAAAGTGTGTACAAACTTTTGACAGGTACTGTACATGGCTGCGGTGTGCAGTTTCACCTCTGCACGCTTACATTGCTATTTATTTACACTCTATTTACAGCTTTTTAGCATCCAGGCCAGGTAAATTTCTTTATAGTTATGCCCTTGTGGCCATTTCGTTTGTCTTTGGTGTCGGACACCTGATTGTATATGATTTTACCACTGATGTTAATTGTAGCATTTAGTTTCATTGAACAAACTGTTTACTGAAAGGATAGCAGTGCAGAACATGGATCAGACATATAAAACAATTGAAAAATGTGTAATTGGATACATCCTGCCCCAGTGCACATTTGCCACAATCTGAAATCAGGACCAGATCAAAAGTTCTCACATTCCTTTTGCGATGCTGAACTGCATTCTTTTCTATACTGTGATTTATATAGGCTGTGATTTAAAACTGGAGTTTCCTGTTCTGCCCAGATTGCTGCGTCATCGGTGTTATGTCGTTAACTGTGCCTCTACGCCCTCTTACATAATGGAAAAGCAGAGTGAAACACCATTTCAGAGATATAAGCGGAAACCAAGTACCCCTGTCCCTGTGCAGTATTTCATTTTAGCCGATATTTCCGATATTGTCAAATGTTATTAATACTACTACTTTTAATATTATTATTGTGTGCTTGCTTCAGCGAATCAGCACACTCTATTCTCTTACTTCTTCTTCTTCTTCTTCCGCCTAAATTTGGCCGACTAACTCCTCCTACTCCGTTTAAACTGTTGATATCCTTCAAACTTTAAAAAACCAGCTTGTTCTGAATACTACTCAAAATTTGATAGGGATCATAGGAATTTTTTTGTGAAATGACATGCAAATTTGGTAACTGCCACTGATGAACAATATATTGGATAAATGACATGCAGTCAGACACAAAACACATTTGCACGTGCATTTCATGACATTAAATGAGCGTGCAGCCTCACATTTTGGCTTTGACTAACACTTCACCATTTCAACTCAGGCGTGTGTGTTGCTTGTTGGTGAAAAATTTGACGTTCCCAAATTTTTTTGCATTACATTTAGCAATAACAATGTCTCCTCAACGTCTTAGACGTCGATTGACTTCAGAGCAATTGGGAAGATACATCGGAATGCTTGACTCTGGCTTCTCACAACGTCATGTTGCTAATGCACTTAACGTCAGCCAAAGCGTTGTGAACAGAGCGTGGAACCGGCATCAAACGTTTGGTACAACAGCACACCGTCATGGGGGCGGTCGTCAGAGATCGACTACACAACGACAAGACCACTTTCTCACACTTCAGGCACGACGTCATCCTTTCTGGACAGCCACCACCCTACGAAATGACCTTCATAACGCCTTGGGGGTCAGGGTATCCACTCAGACGATACGGAATCGTCTTCATACTGCTGGCCTCAACTCAAGAAGGCCATGTGTTCAAATCCCACTGACCGTACGTCATAGGCGTGACCATTTGGATTGGGCTCACGATCATGTCACATGGACACACAACGATTGGGCTCCAGTTCTCTTTACTGATGAGTCCCTATATTGCTTGGACTTTACTGACAGGAGGCAACGGGTGTGGCGAAGACAACGTGAGCGATTTAATGATGCCTACATCAACGAACATGACCGTTATGGTGGCGGATCAATTATGGTCTGGGGAGGAATAATCAGGAACGGCAGAACGGACCTGCATGTCATGGGGAGAGGGACGATGACAGGGGTACGGTACAGGGATGAGATCCTCAATGTGTACGTAAGACCATACGCTGGTGCTGTTGGCCCTGATTTCATCTTGATGGATGATAACTCCCGTCTCCATCATGCTAGGGTGGTGAATCAATTCCTAGAGCAGGAGACAATTGTCCGCATGGACTGGCCCGCGCGTTCGCCGGACCTAAACCCTATCAAGCATGTGTGGAACATGCTGCAGGTCGCCATTTCCAGTCGTAGGGCACAACCCACAACTCTAGAAGAGCTCGGAAATGCCCTTGTTGAAGAATGGAACAACATTCCAATTGCAAGCATCCGGGTTCTGATTGACAGTAAGACCCGACGTTGTCAAGCCGTCATTCAAGCTAGGGGAGGCCATACCCGTTATTGACATTAACTGTGGTAATGAAACATCAAACGAACACTGTCTGTTTTCACTTTACATGTCAGAGTTGAAACCATGAAGTTTTTGTGAAAGCCAAAAGTGTGAGGCTGCACGCTCATTTAATGTCATTAAATGCGCTTGCAAATGTGTTTTGTGTCTGACTGCATGTCATTTATCCAATATATTGTTCATCAGTGGCAGTTACCAAATTTGCATGTCATTTCACAAAAAAATTCCTATGATCCCTATCAAATTTTGAGTAGTATATACTTTGCATCTGAGCAGATTTTTCATTTTTATTTTAGTTTGAGATATTTAATTTTAAGGGCTATAAATTCGATGACCAGGCGCAGGCACGGCGAATGGGGGGAGCACCGCGCCAACGGGGTGTATCCAGGCGTATTTTGCGATTTCGTGACCGGCGCAAGTACTCCTCTGTCCCGCCTCTGTCCCTCCTGCCGGCGCAAGTGGCAAAGAGGGAGGAAAGAAGGCGTGAGTGGGTTTAACACAGCCGAGTCAAATCTTCACCAATCAAATGAGCTCCTCTACTCACCTTTAAAATGTTGGAATAAAGAAGCCTCTGTCCTATATCTGCATGATGTGTTAATGTTGCATTTTACTTTGCTGCTTCAGGCATGTTTTCTGCACCGCTTACATCTATATTAAGCATTACGAATATGAGTTAGTGGCTAGCTAGGGCATTCACGAATTATTACCATTAGTGAACTTGAATGGAATTTCAAAACGAAACTACGTCAGATCATTCAAACTTATGAAGTTGGAATGAAATAGGACGGTCGCTCATTTATTTCTTCCGCCTGCATCATTGGGAAGAGAAACGATGGATGGTGTGTTCCTATTATTACACCCTGTTGCTGCTTAAAATTTTGGGATTAACATGCATGGACAACAATGCAAGATACGTTACACATTAAAAACGATAAAACCTAAGTGACGATAATAGTATTAAGCCGCTTGCACACTGGATGCGAAACGAATTTTTCGCACGACAGATTACATTCAAAGTCAATGCAAAGATGCGAATACACGCATGTATTCGTGTCTTTGAATTGACTTTGAATGTAATCAGTCGTGCGAAAAATTCATTTCGCGTCCAGTGTGAAAGCAGCTGAAGGACACATACCCACATAGTCTACACACGCACTCACGCGCCCACATGCACACACATCTCTCTCTCTCTCTCTCTCTCTCTCTTTGATCTGGCATCAGGACAATCGATATAGATACTATAATTTATGTGCTGATTCAGATATTTACATTAAATAGTGGTTGCTGTAATTATTTATTGCATTGAAATGTGCCTGACATTCTAGAAACCTGCCTGTGAGGTTTCGGTGACGTGCGCTTGCTGTCGCCGGTCAGCCAAATTACTACTGCACAGAAAGTAAACCAGGTTGGAGCTGGCGAGCTCTCTGCGCACTTTCGGTGGAGCCTTTATCCACGTCATTGTCACTGCGTCATGATGAATATGTGACACCTCCCCTACTACGCCGCCACACCCATCTCGGCGCCCGTCCGTCTACCAAATTGCCAAAGTGGCTGCGCACGGTGTTGCACAAGACGAAAATTACCATTGCGCGGACTGCACTGGATTTAAATTACCACTCGTGGGCTATGCCATGCTGCGCCACCCTGCGCTGCACCAAGAAATTAAAGCCCAATATATCATTTTTTGGGATCCTATTAAATCAAGCCATTTTTTGTGCTGATTCAGTACATTCAGCTATTTTCAGCAATTTTTCTCTCTGTCAAACTTTTAGCTGGAAATTTCATTCAAACTGGAAAATGTTAAGCTAAGCTTGTGTAATTTCTTCACTGTTCAAATTTTTCATAACTTCAATAATTTTTTATGTCCCCACCTCGAAATTCGAGGAGAGGGGGCATTATGTTATGGCCCAAGTCCTCCATCTGTCCATCCGTCCGTCTGTCCGTCTGTTAACCAATTTTCTTTAACCAATTTTCTTGAAAACGGCTCCACCCAACGAAACCATTTTTGGACAGTGGCTTCTGGATGACTAGAGGACGATTCTGTGTGAAAACAAGTTTGCTCCGACTTTCAATATGGTAACCACGGCTGCCATCTTGATTTTCATTTCCGGACGATTAAAACAGAACGACTCGTTTGATCATTTTACTTTTTGGTATGTACGTTTGGGGTGACTAGAGGGAGGTTCTTTTTGAAAATGGGCCTGTTCTGTCTTTCAATATGGCCACTACGGCAGCCATCTTGATTTTCCTTTCCAGATAGCCGTCTTGATGTAGTTTCCGGATGATTAAAGGAGAACGACTCGTCCGATCGATTTGATTTTTGGTATGTATGTTTGGGGTGACTAGAGGAAGGTTCCTTTAGAAAATGGGCATGCTCCGACTTTCAATATGGCCGCCACGGCAGCCATCTTGATTTTCCTTTCCAGACAATTACAGGATAACGACTCGTCCGATGGAATTGATTTTGGGTATGTATGTTTGGGGTGACTACAGGAAGGTTCCTTTCGAAAACGGGCACGCTCCAACTTTCAATATCGCCGCCACGGCAGCCATCTTGATTTTCGTTTCCGGACGATTAAAGGAGAATGACTCGTCCGATGGATTTGATTTTGGGTATGTATGTTTGGGGTGACTAGAGGAAGGTTCCTTTAGAAAACGGGCACGCTCTGACTTTCTTTTCCCTCCAATATTCATACATTTTTGCATGTATGATGGATATGCCTTTATGGCATAAGCTCAAATCAAACAGCAGTACAGTTAATGTTTTCTAGAGACAACATGCGGGCGGGAGCATATGCCACGCTTTGCGTTGCTCTTGTTTAAATAATTTTTTTACAATAAATTCTGGGAACTTAGAGTGTGGTGATGTCTCTGTTAGAGTGGCGAACAGCTGTAAAATTGTCAAGAAGTCTTCTCTTAAACTTGCTCTAACTCCCAACAGTTTTCACTCCTCATAAATATTTTTATACCCAAGCTGGAGCAAAAGTTGTGCTGGTCATGAAAATGTAACTATGGAGGCAATTGGACTGATGGTTTTGGCGGTATGAGCCGAAAAGCGACGGGAGCACTAATCGAAACTCCATTAACTCCTATATTAAATGAGACAAGAAAATTCCGGTTGGGAAGCCAAAACACACAGTTTTCTAACTTGCTCGTGTTCCCACATTTTTGGCAGTACACACACAATTTTGACATATATTGCTTAGCCAACTCTCCTCTTTAGTATGGTACCTCCATTTCATAGATTGGACTTAACTATCTTTGAGGTAGAAGTAGGAGTATTAACTCGTCCATGTTTGCTGCGCCATAAAGCTGATTTCTCAACATGCAGAGTAAGCCTGTTACAAGCCTAATGGCTCATCGGGCCGTTGCTTAACCCCAGAGTCCATGGCATGAAGTGACTAGGAGTATTACTACTCCCCCTGGATGGGATGCCAGTCCATCGCTGGTACTCCTCCAACTCTTAGTCAAGTTTCCCTGACTATTTGCTGGTACCCATTTATACACCTGGGTGGAGTGAGGCGTGGAGTGTGGGAGTGAAGTGTTTTGCCCAAGAACACACCGCGAAGGTTGTGGACGGGGCTTGAACTCAGGACCTTACGATCCCAAGTCAAGCCTACTTGACCACTATCGCGTCTCCCTTTCAAAATGCAGTGCATTGACCTAAATATGCACAGAGCCATAGAGAGAGATGTGTCAACTTCATTGACTCTAATTGACCATTTTTTTTACAGCTGGATTGAAGCGGAGTAGACTCAGTCATGATGCTGTTGAAAGTTCAGAATTCCTTAAACAATTACTTTCAGCTTTAAAGTCTTGTGTTTACATTTCAGCAGTTTTTCAACATTTCTTCAGCCATTTCCTTTGCCTCTCAGTTTCCAAGCACCGTCATTTTATGAGCCAACCTCTTCAACTTGTCATGCTGAAGCAAGCACACAAATTTTCTTCAGAAAATGTAGCCTTTTCTAGTTGTTTTCGTTATTGTTATTATTATTACTATTATTTCAACAGTATTATCGTTATGCTTCTGCCTTGAAGTGTCACCACTGTTTACTGCAGTAGCCACTGCGGGTGAGGTTGATTTTAGTTAGTCCTCAAATACCCCCAGCTTTATCTTTTTTCCATATCATTACTTTATAATGGAGCCCAGGACCACCTACAGTACCTGTCAAAAGTTTGGACACACTTTGCTAATGTCACAACACTCTGTTTTTAGCAAAATTTAAATGGCTTAGCTTCTCTACATAATCTCAAATGGAATCTTGTGAAAGGTTAACAGGCAGAAGTTAGAAGAAAATAATTTATTTGCTTGAATAGTGTCCAAAGTTTTGGAATCCTTAAGGAAGCCATATTTTGCAAAGTAAACAGACAAATACGCTCCTTCCATTTTCCAACAGCCGAATTAAAGTCAAGCTGTTGTGGGACTTATTGGGCAAAAATGTCAATGAAAAGCAAACCACAAGTGCAGCACATCTTTGGGAAGTTAGACAGCCATGCAGCTGCAAACTCATTGTAGTCCTATGACTGTGCTTGTGGGGGAAAAAAAATTGCAAGTATGCTCAGAAAATTTGACAACGAACGCTGGTTAGTTTGATGGATTTAAGAATTGGGTCTTTTTCTGAAAAATAAAGGGTGCTTGTTTCTTTATTTAACATGTATTGTAAGAAAAATGTGGGTGTGTCCAAACTTTTTACAGGTACTGTATATCTTCCCTCTCTCTCTCCCTCCCTCCCTTCGGACTGACAATCCCACGAGTCAGGGGATGCTATTACCATGCCGTTGCGCAGGTTGACTCGTTTTAGATGCAGGGGGGGCTTTCTCCCATTTTTGTCTTCTAACTCCACTGGTTTGGAGGAAAATGTTACGATCCCCAAATATGTCCCTGCTGAACATTCGGGAGAATCTAATGTCAATGGGTTTGCTTTGGAATCTACAGCTCCTACCTGTGTGCACGTGTGTGTGTGTGTGTGTGTGTGTGTGTGTGTGTGCTTGTGTGTCCCAGGATTGAAAGGAGACATGGGTATAGTCTCAGATCCCAGTCTTCCTGATGGTTCCGGTAATAGAGATGTCTTTTCCGAGGTGTCTTACTCTGCTATACAGTCTGCTTGGGTGAATGAGAAATCTTTTAGTTTGTTCTGAATTCTCTTGGTAAATGCCATGATGCTCCTGGCAGTATGATCGCGCAGAAAGCAGTCCAATTACCTTCCTTCATTAAATTAAACTGAAGTAAATTTTGCGCTGCATTCAATATTTGGTAGACCTCTGATTTGTTATATCTACGTGACTCAGTTATGTTTGAATGTCACAGTTCATCATTGTGTATAATACACCCTGTGTTTGGGTAGTTTCCATGGTGATGATGGAACATGCAGTCACGAACCTGGATGAACATGCATTGCAGAAGGTGCAGTCAGTCCTACTTACGAAGACAGTTTGTATGTTATGCGATGTTTAGCCATTGTGACGTAGCCACCCTAAGGTTGCAGTCACTCCTTGAATGTCACGGTAAAGTGACATGTGTTTCTCTGAAACTGAAAGTGCAGTTCTTCCTCATGATCTGCTCAGTTTAACCCTTCGTATGTTTTGGCCCAGATGCATACCCCCCCAGACGGATTAATTTTGGGTTTTTAGCCATTGTTATTCAAAATAACAATAAAATAACACAAATCTCATAAGGTTTCCCATAACTGATGTTTTATGTTTTAATCCTCTCCAGAATGAATGTCACTCCCCCTCTCTGGATATTCAAACTCATCGTCACAATAAAAGCAAAAACTTCATCCATTGTATTTACATTTAGAAACACGGCTAGAATGCCGGCTGTTTGTACTAAATCGATCCATGTTCAAAATTTGACCCGAAGTAGAAAAAAATACAGTGCTGGGTTGAGACAGCCAATGGTAATGAGTGTAACTAACAAGTGAATTTAAATGGCAGACTTTATAAAACAGTTTAAGACCTGTGCCTGCTCAAAGGGTTAAATGGCAGCTTTCAGTTTAAGACCTGCGTTTGACTCCTGGTTGATATGGAATTTCATACTTAGTTTGACAACATTGCGGAGTCCCCCCTTATCACATGAAAGCGTCTGCAGTGGCTTATGAGTGTTAGATTTGTATATTGCAGTAACTCAACATACCAGTAGAGGAAGCTCTAGAGTAGGAAACAAGAATGGCATGTTTGAACACAGCTGGGCCGTCTCCACACTTGACAAAGCGTACGCGGGTTATTGTGCACTATTGTGATTTGGAATGAGAATTAGCGCATAGTTGGCAAATGTATTCTACATACCTATGTGAGCTGGGGCTGTTCAATAAAATTTGGATGCACTCCATGTTCTGCGGTTGTCATTTCCTATTACTTATTGTAGTCACGCCCTCTTTAATTTTCAGTATATTGCTGTTGTGCTTGCCGTTGTAATATTTTTGCTATAGAAGAACGCAGAGAGCGAGCCAGCTCAGGACTGGCGCCAAATGTAAATGTCAAAACCTCGGTGCATTGTGGGCGCGTGTACTCGGCTGGAGACTGCTCTGGCACAGTCTTAGCTTAGGTCCAGATAAAGAGTGCATCAAGCACACAGCACTGTAGATTTTTTTTCTGGAAAGAGGATTCGTTTTTTTATAATGCGCACAAGCATACCAATGCGATCAGGAGAGCATAATGTGACCGCCTTTATTTAATGTCATTCTTCACTTTCAAGTAGTTGCTTGAGATATATTCAAAGGCTGATATAGCCATTCCATTGTCTGATTTTTATTGTCAGTGTTAGTTTTTGAACATGGTTGCCTTTTTATCAGTAGTGTGTATTGGAGAAGTCATCATGGATTGAACCATGCTCAGGTGTGCCAGGGGATGACTTCCTTCCTGCGGTCATTTTTGAAGCCTTGGGGGCTGCACAGCTTGTTGGTCCAGAATTGTTTATCTTGAGGTCTGTGATTGTTCTATGAGGGAATGAGTTGCTCAATGGTACTCCTGGGCTTGGCTTTTGCTGTTTTTTTTTTTTTTTTGTTTTTTTTTTTTAAGCTGCGTTGCCAATAATGATTACGACATTTAGCCTTGAGTTGAAAAGGAAGGGTACAATATGAGATTGCTTTGACGGCAATTAATTGAAATTTCTTGCAATTCCATCTTGAAGTAGAATGTTATGTAGCAAATGCTGCTGGACATAGCATTAAGATAAGGTTTATATTTTGTTTCTGATAAATTGAATAGATAATTGCTGTCCATACAATCTCAAATTGCAGCTTTCCTACAACTTTCTCAGAAAATGGACTTTAAAGGCCTAATGAATGATTTTGCTACCATGGAAGTTTGAAAGCATGGCATGCATTTAGAGTTCAAACCTAAACATGTAAACACCGGCTAAAGCTAAAACAGTGGAACTATTGGGACGTGGTTCTGATGGCTTCTCGTAACACCATGAATTTCATGAATGTTATGACATGTTATGCTGGGTTAAATTTGTTGACCACAATAACATGCCTATATTTTGCTCAATACTATTGTGTGTGTGTGTGTAAGTCTCTGGCATAGCAGTAACACACCCCATATTTGTTTTACATACTTACATTTGAAAGACTGGCTGAAAAAACTACCTTGGTTTATTAATAGTGACTGATATAATATAAGAAAGTGTCTCTTGTGTCTTTATCTCGGGAATAGGGAGGGCATGTGAGTTGGGGCGGGGCGAGGCGTGGCGAAGGGGGGGCCCTCTGGGGTCACCTTGTCTCGGGCCCAGGCAAACCTGTCAGCTGCCCTGGCCTCCGCTATAGAGATTCATGAGGAATCTGAGGGCACGTGGTTTCGCTGTCATGTTCTCCTAGGCACGCCTGCAGTTAAGAGGACAAATTGCAGAGCACACTAATGAATGCAAATTGCTAGCTGTGTTCTAAATCTGTCATTTTTCCCCAGTTAGCACTCCTTTCAAAATTAGGGTGCGACTGAGCCATAGGGCTTTAGTGTGACACATCCAGGTTAATGTTCTCAGTTACTCTGGGCCACTAGGCTAAATAGCATGTTACAACTTGGTTTGATTAAAAAACAAAGGTTCCCATTGATAGGTATGACCTTATAGAGCCTTTCATGTGCGCACTGCCCATGAGGACGATATTTCCAACTGCATGTGAAGATAGTGTAGTATGTGTAGATGGTGTAGTATTGCAGGGCTAAGCCTGATTGGATGCAACATCCCCTTATGGAAGTGAGGGCTGTCATCCGCTGTGGTTTCAGCAGTGCCGCTCATGACTGTATATGATTCAAATGGATGCTTCACGTTAGCCTGAACACCCGAGCATAAGCAGCAAAGGAAAGCTGATTTCTGTCTGGCAGTTCTAATTTGGTTTATAAAATGCATTGACTATGTCTTGCACCCATTAGGTATCGATTTGAAAGCAAAACTCTGGATTTCACCCTGTGATTGGATGGGGCTGGAACAAAGCCAAGATATGGAGGCAATTTGGCTGTTGTGAAGTAATGCTAATGCCCGTGCATTCCCCCTGGAGACGGCCTTCCTGTCTGTAAACCGCTAATGCACCATCTGCATTCTCAGCAACCCCCCCCGTTCAGAATTTATGGCTGGACACGCTTCAGACCTGCGCATGACTCTGAGGAGGTGTTCGAGTGCGGTCTGTCAGTCCGGCTTTATCCGTCTGTCCGGTCTCTTGTGTTGGATAAGGGGGAGCAGGGACAGGGCGAGGATTTTGTACATGATGCTGAGAGGCTTTTCTCTTGCAGTGGACAGGAGCAAGAAGCGGGTTGGACCCCGGACCCAGCTGCCCGTCGGAAAGCCCCAGCCAGGCCCTCCTCCCCGGGAAGGGAGGACACCCCGAGCCCCGACACAGGAGGTCCTGGAGCTGAGAGCCCGGGTGGCCAGCGGTAGTCGGCGGTTCGAGGCCCTCACAGTGGTGATGCAGCAGATTCTCGCTGAGGTAGGAGGTGCCCGATCTGCAGTTTCCTCTTTAACGGTCTCTCTCTCTCTATCCCTTTCTCCCTCTGCACCCTCCCTGTTTGCCCTTTTGAAGGTTTTGCTGTAGTCCCTGCTTAGCTCTCCTTTGGGCAGTTAGTTGTGTGGATGAGCAGATGAGCAGATATATATATATATATATATATTTTTTTTTTTTTTTTTTTTTTGATTTTCCATCGATTCAGTTCATCTGTTCAGCCCTCTGTTCATCAGTTTGTCTCATTGATACGGTGTCATTATATAACACTTACCATTTTGAATAAATGATAAAAATGCCAATTTCTATGTGAATTTTTCATCAAATTCCATTTTAGGCTTTTTTTAAAACATTCTCCCATTTGGAGAGAATGCATTATACCAGAATGCATTTTTTTAATTTAATATTTCTTGGGGTGAGAGAGGGTATTCAGTCAATTTACCGGGCTGCTGCGATATGGACAGTATAGTTTAAGAGTTCAATTTTACAGGAACCGAGGAGAGACGGCAAAGAAATGCTTTGTCTGCATGCACGTGAGGCCGCTAGTTTGTTTAAGTCCACGTTTGTGTATGTGCTGTTACCACATAACTGCGGTACTTCTCCCATAGCTCAGCTCAATGGCAAAATTTATTTTTTATTTTTTGCAAAAATTTCATTGGCTGAGAGCGTGGGGGGAAAAATTGCTCCGCATTACGTCATGCTGTTAATATTTAGCCAAACTGAGTACCAAGTGTAACACTGGTTGAGTCGGTATGGCTCAGCGCTGTTACAAGCATGCTAGGTGCCACTCGCATAACTAAATTCACGTTACTTAGCTAGCTAGCGTGTACGCAGTTCGTTTTCATTATCATAATGCAAGATTACTTTGTTAGCTAGCGAGCTAACAGTAGCAAAGTGCTCAGTTGACTGAATTTACAAACCAATGCTCGTTCAGCCGCAAATGTCTGTTAACTAAGTGAATGGCATTGTTAGCAGAGCGATGGCCGTAGCTCAATCCTAACAAACAATGGGCGCTAACGGAAATTACATTTGTATTCTTTTACTATTTGCTTTCTATTACGCGTTGAGTAAATTTTGGGTTTGTTGCTTGCTAAAGCTCGCAACAAACGCAAAATTTACTCAACTCCTTTCATAACTTTCATATGACACACCTACTCGTGTAAGATCCTCTATATCTGCAACAGCATTTTCTGCTAATGCTGGTTATGTACTTAGCCTTTGATATGATTCACAGCATACACATGCATTCATACTTTGGTATGCTCTTGCAAAGTCACATGAATGTACAGGCACAGGGAGACACTTTTACGCAGAGAATACACACGCGCATGAGCACATTTGTATAGCTATGCTTGTTAGGACATTGTATTGACTCTTCCGTTCATTCAGTACAGTCTTTCCCCAACCCTTGCCATAACCGCATCCTAACATAACCTAAACTGTAACCATAGTCCTAACTTTAACCACTTAACAATTGCTATCCATAATCCTCGGTGACGATCACCAAAAATGGCATCACAATCCCAATTGTCCAGACAACATCTGTGGTTTCTCAAGTTAGTCCCGACAAGTATAGCTGCACAAGCCCAGGCACGCATGCATATTGTTACTAGAGTAGTGGGTGTCTGTTTACCTGGCGAGTAGCTTACTTAATGTTAAGTGAAATCATAGCTGTGTCTCAAAATGTTGAATTCTGGAAATACTTCTTGGTTTAAGTGAAAACACTGTGCCCTTGTGATGTTTTCATTCCCCCTCTCTCAGTATTACATGTGACTTCATACAGTATTATAATTCTAAGCTTCTGTTAATACTTAATATTTATGGTCTGTATGGTTTTTCAACTTTGCAATTTGAAGATGGTCTATAGTTGTGTTGCTTCCTGATGAGTTTGCATGGTCTGTAGGTTTGCTTGTTTTATGAATTTCGAAGCAGGTGGTGTTCTATTTGTGCTTGTTTTTCAAGGCAATTGTCTGTAGGTAGTCTAGTTTGTTTTGTGTTATATTTGTCCATAGTTTGGTCTGTGATGAATGGTTTTGATGAATTTGTCTGAAGATGTTTTTGTAGTTTGCTTTTCTCACGTCTTCCAGTAGTTGAAGTGTCGTTTGGTTTTAATGCGTTTGTAGTTTGCTTAGCTTGTGGTAAGTTTGCCTTTAGACTTTCCACAGTTTGCTTGGTTTGCAATGATCTTGTTTATGGACGGTCTGTAATTTGCCCATTGAGAGAATATGTAAAGCGGAAAGCCAGAGATTTCGTCTGTGAACCACTTTCCACCCTTGTGTGTATGTTTTGTGCCCTTTTGTTTCCGTTCAACTGATCAAAGCATGAAGGGGCAGAATGTACAAAACAGATGTGGCTACAAAGAACACATAACGCTCTTGAAAGTTTCTTGCTGGTTAGAGATGTGACTCTTTGCTTTGAGCAAGCTTGAATGTACCCTTAGAAGCTGTTGTTTTTACAGCATGGCTTGCATGCTTTGTATTTGTTTATGCATTTCTGCTAGATGATTTAGTCGTGTTGGTTTAGTGACATTGAAAATGGGCTTTCACTGGATTTTTTTTAAATCATTTATTTTATTTGCTTGTTGCTTAAGTGCCTGAATACTACTCTGAGCTCAACAGCCAAAGCATACACTCACTGTCCTTTGTGAAGACCGTTTGGTGTCTGATGGCCATATATGTCTCTCTATATCATCAGTATCACTCTGTTCTGGAGATTCTGTCAGTATACTCGATGCTTCTCGAACATTATCTGAGCTCTTGTCATTTAGAGTGGCCGCAGTGCAGGCAGGCTTCTGGAACGACGAGTGGGTGCTTTTGAATGGTTGTGGCCTTTGGGTTCAGATTTTTCTCATTTTTGTATTTTCTTTATAGATTATGATGATTCCCAGGGGCGAGAAGTGAAGTTCCTACACAGGTTCTGTGTTTTGACACACCTGTCTTTGGAATCTTGCATTATTGCGGCACTGATAATATAATGAGCCTTTCACGCTTGAAGCCAAGACATGCACTTTCAACAATCCCTTAATTGCTCTTAACAGTTGAAACCCCATCGCCGAGCAGCACCACGGCAGCCACCGTCGCGCTGCACTACGGCATGTGTTGTTGATATAATCTTTACATGAGCTTTTCGGAATGTGAGATTTGCCGTTGTCTTGGGGTGTTATCTGTTGTCCTTGCTTCCTGCGCAAAAATGAAGTCCTCCAGCCATACACTTCCACACTCGCTAACTTCACGCTTTCCTCATTCCATACATAATTGGCGCAAGGGCTAGTAAATATTATAACACAGCGCAAATGCGAAGACGTTCCACATCATTGCACTCTTAATAAGGTTAGATTCAGGCATTGATATGGTCACAAAACCATGAGTGATGATCTTTACGTGAGCTTGTTTACTATTTAGGAAGGCACTTGATGAATGATTAGTGTAACTCTTGCAGCCATCCCTAGACTACAGTCACTCTGTTTTTGTGGTCCTAACTCAGTGATGTCCTCTGTGCTGTCTTACTTTGCACACATGCACCTGTGCGAATGTTTAGGATTATCTGATGTGATACCCTGGGACTAAAGCAGTGAATCTCTGTTGTCAAGCGTGTTGGGGCCTGTGTGCCGCAATGCTTTCTTTGAGCCATAACTTTGGCTGTGCATTATTTATCTGTGAACTTATACTGCATTACATTCATTTAGCACCACTTTCTTGTCCTAAGTGTTGCCACTGATCTACTCTGAATGGGGACTCTTGCTTTGATCAGGCTGTGCTGTGTGTATGTGTGCACATGCTACAGTGTGTGTTGTTCATTTTTGATTTATTTGCCTTGCAAATATGGTAGAGCAGGGCAACCTTCGCTGATCTCATTTTTGCATATAAAATCAATTTGCTAGCATAGAGCCATTTACTGCTGCACTTCATATTAAGGGCGATCAGTCAGAGTTGGCTGCTGTTATTCCTGCTGTGTGTTTTTGGAATTGTTGTGTTTTTTTATGCAGTGGAAGGAGCATAGGATGGAGTGGTCTATTCCCACTGCATTTCATGTGGAAATTTTGGGATTGGATGGTGATCAGATAACCAGAGACTTTGCAGGAGAGCGTTAGTCTACTTTGCTGTTTAATCACACTTGGTAAGCAGGTTTAAACTGAGGACGGGAACACCCACACAATTCAGCAGTTGAAAACATAGGAATGCTGTTGAACATAATTTGCATATGAAGGGAACTCAACCGAACTGGCTACGCAAATGCCCGCAGGAATGGTGACTGATTTTGTGGGGGGTGCACAGTTAGTCATTTGGGGTGGTAAATTTTTTATTCATTTCACAGTGTGCTATATCACTGTATCCATGCTGTTTTCCTTGAGAAATTGATTGACTACAGTATGCATAGTATTAGAAGTATAATATCCAGCTTATTTTAAAATATTATGTACTAAAGATTGTTTTTTTTTTTTTTAAATAAAATTTATTAGTGAATGTTTTTTAAAAAATTGTAAAAAGTCGATAAGTTATATTTTTAAGCACGAAGTGGCCACTTTAGAACATTAGCCTTCTTTTTTGGCAAAAACCCCCACAGTCTCATCTGGATTGGCGGCCTGTTGATTTTTCTTGAGGCGAAATGACTGAATTGTTTTTCCTCATTCTGTATGGTGTGACAGAAAGGGGGGAGAAGTAAAACAGAGGAGACGGACCTCTCGCACAATATTGAGGATACCCTGATCACCACTGCAGTCAGGAACAGCGCATGAAGCTTACGTAGGCTGGCTACTTCATGTCTATGACCGGTGCTGGTAGTTCAGTTGAGTATTTCGACCACAGCAAAGACCGATATCAGTTTACCTAAATGAGCGAGCCGGTTGGGTAAACATTCATTGAGGAAATGATTTCAAATTGGTTGAGATGATGCGCAGTTATTTAAATATCTTCTCACATGCAGAAGCAGCAATACTCGATAATGACTATTCAGTTCAGTGACAGCATTTCATTATCTGTCAAGATAACATTATCCTGTCAAAGGAAAGGGTTTAAATTGAACATCTGACTGCTACTGTAAACGATGAGTAGTGCCCCACTGTGCTTCCTAGCTGACATTACCTGTGAGTCAGTTAACCCATAACCTCCCTTTCCCTTGCTTTAGTCTCTTCTGATGGGCCTCCAAGTAAATTATTGTGAATATGGTGAACATTGTGTTGGGGCAGCCTCTATGTATGCAAAATACACGAGACAGAGGCTGTACAAAAACATAATATTTGGAAATTCATTCTGGTCTATTTTTGGTCACTTTTTGGAAAAGTAATGAAATTTATGATTAAAAGAATGCCATATGTGGTGTTTTAATCCCTAGTAAATGTCAAAATTGGTCAGCTATGACCCAAACAGTGTTTTGAAATTTATTTTGACTGATTCTGTCCTATAACCTCTCCTATTTATTCAAATATTATGCAATTACAGAAATCTGAAGCGGAATCCAGTGCCCAATCAGGTGTTGTGAGTAGACTGGGGCCCGCAGCCAGAGAGTGGGGGGGTTTCAATCTGCCCGGAGGGATGACATGTATGTAATTCAAACAGTTACTGGACGCTCTAATTTTTGATGAAAATGGATGAATGGATTTGAAAATACTGCATGGTTCGCTAGTAGTCTGTTTGAATGGTATGGAAGATTGCCTGCCCCCCCCTTACACACCTTAAAATAATAACAGAAGTACACGTTTGTTTGCATTGTCCTGATGGAGTTTTGAAAGTGAACCTGCTTGGCTGGGTGGAAAGGCTGGGAGATTTATGATGCCTGGTGGCTTCTCCTCGCCCTTTAGCTGCCAGTTACTTCAGGCGCACCATCTGTCGAGAGGGCAGGCCCAGGAAAACTTGTTTGCTTATGATAACCCCCCTTTCTCTCTCCATGTCCTCCTCTCCCAAACGGGAAGAGGGAGGTGGGGGTTCGAACACGGATCTGAAACTTAAATCCAAGAGGGCCGCCGTTTCTCCTGGTTTTTGTTTGTTTTTTTTTTTTTCAGCGCTTAAATTTTTAAATTTACGTCATAGATTTGCTAAGGAGTCTGCACACCTTGTGTATCAGGTCTGATTTAGCTGCTGAAAATTCCAAAAATCTGAAGGCACGGTGACTTTCGACATTCTAAGTTTGAGACCTCTGATATTGTAGCAAGAGGAGTGTTTTTTTAATATATATCTGCCCTTAAGAAATGTCAGAGCTCTTTCCTTGGGTTGAAAATCTTGAAGAATTCCTCTGTGGTGAAATATTTGTCTCCTGGGGGAGTTTAAGTTTCATTCTCAGGCTGGTTTGTATTAGCACGCTGAAATTCTTTGAATACTTTTTAGAATTTTTTGAAATGTTGTTTTTTTTTGTTAGTCTGTTTTTTTTAAGCGCCAGAATTCCTCATTTTGTTGGTTGGAAAATTGGCTTGACACCAAGTAGAATTGGAGGCGTCTGTAACTGATTGGGGGGGACTATACTCTGCATGGGAACATGACATCTGCCCCAAGAGGAGCCGAAGCCTTTAAAGTGTGTAATTTAGGGGGAGGTTTTAGGGAACAGGGGTGTTTTTCCATATCACCTGCAGGCTGTTTGGCTCATGCTTTCGCAGTTCACTTTTTCAGGCATTACTATCCCTCTCCTAATAGAAGTGCAGAAAATTTTCTGCTTAGAGTGAGCAAACCAACTATGCTCTTTATTAATAGGACCTGTTGCCCTTTTAATTTGCCACCAAAGCTGCCCTGCACTCAGAATTTGACTGCTAAGCCCGTATTGTCCCTTGGGCTTTGCAGCTCTCTTGTCCTGCACTTAGGAGATTTACGGTAGCTATGCTGTCCTGGGGGTGGGGCTCAGGGGGTAGCTTGTTCTGGGATGAGATCTCGGGACTCTGCATGGGCCAGTTTGTGGACAGGCGCTCTGCGCGCCTGGGTGGGGACAGAATATTCTCTCGAACCTGGGGACGATGGGTGGCGCGGACAGCAAACCGGCCCACACAGGCACGCCCCGTAAAGGCCCTGCTCTCAGAAGGAAATGGGTAAAAAACGCTGCCTCTGTCTGATCTGTGGGGCGGGGGTGGCTGCAGCAGAGGAGGGGGTTGGCTGCGGTTCAAATCTGCCTTTTTATTTTGGTTTATTTTTGTTGAAGTCTGTGGAGATCAAAGCACATGATAAACGGGACCCTTTGTGCAGACTTGAGGCAGGGGCTGTGGGGGGGGGGGGGGGGGAACAGATTTGCAGTGAACATGAAAGAGTGTGTGTGTGTGTGTTGATTTTGTTGTTTTCATCGGGGATTTTAGAAAACTTGTGAGATGTGGAAGGGGGATGTAAGCATACGTCTTGCACATTATGTCTTATAATGATTCAGGTTGTGTTTTTATTTTTGTATTAATGTGTGTTCAGAAGAAGAACATTACTTGGTTGACGGAGGTCTTGAATTTAATCTGGGGTGATGGTTCCAAGTATGTAAAGCCTGTTCTGTGTGCCAGTCGGATTGTGACCAGGGGCTTTTGTAGGCCAGTGGGGTCCACTTTCGGTCCTGTCAAGTGCTTGTTTAGGCTCTTATAATGGCTGTGTGCATTGTTGACTACGTGCCCTGAAAATCACAATTATTGGAGTTGGAGGAATATGAGTTTCAAATCTCTGGCCCTGAATCTCTTAATTTTGTCCCCGCACAGACTTGCTCTTGCTATTAGTATTTGTGCTTCCTCTGCTCACACAATTTGGCACGCGCTGCTGTGCTTTGCTGCGTCGTGTTCTGAAACATCCCTATGAGAATCTGGAGACTAACGCGGATTGTTTCCCATGAAGAGGAGGTCCTGTGAGATTTACCTCCTTGTGTTTGTATGTTGTGGAAAGAATATTGTGTATTTGCATGGCTTATAGAATTGCTTGTGTCAGTCTGAACTCATACAGTTTAGCCTTGTTTCTATTGTTTACCCCTGTGAATACTTATTTTGTGGTGAAAATTGGATAAGCAGACTTAGTAAATGTGTTAGAAGTGTTACATTTGGTTAAAGACAACTCTCTAGATTACATGGTCAGCTCACAGTTTTGAATGGACTTGTGTCTGCTTGTCTGTCTGTTTTTCTCCTCAATCTTTTTTCCTACCCCTCCTCCTTTCAAGCAGTGCTGCAAATGAGCTTTATTGGTGTGGTAAAGAGAGGAATTGTGTTGCTAAGGCATTTCACAACAAACCGTGGACACACTCGTTTTGTTAATATAATGGCATGTCCTACTGGAACATCCCTTGCCTTAGTACAGTTGAATTCTAATTGCAGACTAGAAGTGCATTGAGTAGATGTGATGGATAATACTAAAAAAGTAAGCAGTTAACTTAAACACTGAGGTACATATTTCTCCTTCACTCACTCTCTCTCTCTATTGCTCTCTCACTCTTTCTCAGAGGGACAAGGCACGGACACGATGTACAGAGCTCTCCCAGGAGTTGGTGGCCCTGCGGGAACAGCTGGGTAAGTTCACAGCAGTGACACTCAATTATGTCTGGTGTTTCCTCTCTCACTGTGCCCTGGAGCTCACCTGCTACCCCAAACCTGTTTTTGTGCACTGTGTGTGCTGGTGACCTGGGGATTGCTGGTTCAAACTCCAGTTGTGGGGACAGTCTTTCTACTTTCAGCCAGGCATGACTGTATGTTTATGCGGAACAAATATGTTGGGAAGGGGCGGGGGTGTCACTGTATACATCAGCTCATGCAGAAATGCTGTGAATACCAATTCGATCTGCTATGCAAGATGACGCAGTGTCATTTACTGATGAGATGGTGGTCACTGGCTGCTGTGACGTGGAAAGGACCTTTCTCGTAGATGGTGGAGAGGCTGCATTGTGTTAGCCTTCTACTTGAAAGTGTTCCATGCATGCCTGTGCAGACAGCGGCCGTTTCTGATGTGTTTGGTGAGTCCACATAAGGGAAGTGCTTATATTCACTCTGGCTAATCGTGCCATTATTAATTTGCTACTGTATAGGCATGGGCAACGCTCTGCATTAACTCTAATGGAATGCGTAACAGCTGAACTGGGGCGGTAAACAAGCCTCAGAAAACTTATAAAAAAATGATGTAAATACCATTTTCATACAAAAAGAACACCATGGTTTGATTAAAAGCAACCTTTTCGATAGGATACCGCATTTCATACATGAACTCTGCGTATTACGGCCAATAATGCGATTTGAACAGAGCTATTATTCGCCCGTTGGATGAATGCGTGACCTCAATTTGCGCCGTGTTTACAAACTTTCAAGTGCACGGCGTGGCAAAAATATCCATTTTGGAGGTAGATTTCAAACAGCCCGCGCTGACGTGATGTCCCAGCTACGGCCCTGATTGACTTAC